>JAHFWI010000086.1:747912-1495824 GCA_028554975.1 Himalopsyche kuldschensis | reverse complement strand
AACAAGTGTCGACCTTTGAGAAAATGCTTTCTGGCAATGCGAGCACACGTATGGTTTCTCTCCACTGTGGACTCTTTCGTGAATAGTCAGATTATATTTTTTTGCGAAGCCTTTGCCACAGGTCCTGGAAACAAGTGAGGATTTATTGAAAATCATCTCTATTAGATAATATGTTTTCTTTTTGGTATAGCTAATCAAAATACAAACTAAATTTTAATTAAGGATAATATGGTTCAGCAGTTTGTTTCCTTGTTCTCACAAAATATATAAACCAAATTATTGTTGTATATATTACTAATGAGAATTGTTGAATTTGACTGCAGAGTGAGAGATATCAAGATTGATATAATATAAAAGAACCAATACAAAATGAAGTACTTCAACCATTCAGGTTGTTTTGCCTCATTCTCAGAGAGGATAGAATAGATTAAGAAAATTGAAGAAACGTAAAATAAATTACTATTTTATATTTATTCGAAGAAGACTCACTTGCACACATTGGGTTTGAATCCAGTATGAATTCTTAAATGGAACTTGAGGTGTGCTCTTGAAGAAAGGGCTTTCCCACAGATGTTGCAAAGGAAGTTTCCAAGGCCAGAATGCGAGCGGAGATGGCATCGCAGAGAATTTACATGAGTGAACTCGCGACGGCAGTGCATACATCGATTAACTAACTTAAGACCTTTTGCTTCTGGATGTGACACGAGGCGATGGGAAAGGAGGTATCTGAAAAAATACAGTAAAAGATTGTTAATTAAAAAATCTTATAATTTTTGTCATTGGGGAAATGGCAATATAATGTTTTAGTATAAACAGTACTCATAAATATTACCAAAAAAATTATTGCTAACTTTCAGTTATCAAATTTTATTTTCAAATAATTTAAGTACTAATAATCTTACTACAGCTGGAACATGCAATTAAAGTTATTCAATTAATTTTAAAATAAAGAAACTGATCTTTGAATAAAATATGTAATTATATATGTATACCTATTTTTACTGGACTTACTTCATATATACAAAAGCCTCATCGCAGATATCACACATGAATCTTTTTGTAGCAGGCATCGGGCATCCATCAATTAGGTCTATATCGGCACCTTCAGAAGTTGGCAAAAATTTGTGAGAAAACTTCCCTGAAAGTTCAAATTATGGAGTCAAAATGATTATTTAAACATATAATGAATTCATAATATTTTTATGGTGTTTAATATATTTATAACTTTACTGTCATTTCTTAGTGGGGAGGCATTATTTTTATCAAACACTATTCTGTACTGATTTCTCAATTTGATCAAAGGATCAGGACCGGTTTGCTCATTGTAAAACATTTGAAGTGATGAAAAATAAAATTGAAAAGAAATATTTACATTAAATTTATTAAATAACTTGTCCAGCTTTTTTGATAAAATTATGGATTAGTACAAGGAATCGGGTTTTATTTTTACAAACATAATTTTATACTGAATACGATAAAAATAATAACACATTCTTAGTACTTATTCCACATTGGATTTATTGAGATCAGGATAAGTTTCGCTTATTGCGAGCATTATCAACATATAAAAATAAAGCGTATTTATACAAAAGCTATGCAAGACTTACAGGTATGACTAACAATTGGTAATACGAAAATGAAAATAATTCAAAGTAAATTAAAACAAAATTGAGTGTAATTAATATGTTGAAGACTTCTTAGCAATACAAGCCACTACATTAAAAACCAACTGAAAAAAGAATGATCATTGACAATATAAAATCCTACAGGGATGTGCATTTACCAAATGGGAATGGATTACACCGATGACATAAATATTGAAAAAAATATGTGTGTAGTATTTCTTGGTATATAAATTATTGTGAGATAGAAACGTTATTTTCAAACAATGTTAATTGAAAGGCAGAAAAAGTTATAGGTAAGTATAAAAGTATAAAATAAGTATAAAAGTTTACTTGCCATGTTTAAGAATTCCCAATGGGGTTTTAAATGTTTTCTCGCAGAGGGAACATTTGTATGGCTTATCACTTCCATGTGTATTCATGTGATTGGACAGAGCTGACTTTCCATGAAATGTCTGGATATCAACAACAAAAAATCACTTTGATATGAGCACACTTCGTCACACAGTAAAAAAACTCTATTTGGAAATTTTGTTTACACCAGATGATTGTATTGTAACATTGATTTTTATAAAATCTAGTTCACTAAAAAATACAGCCTTCTTCATATTCATATTTATTAGTGTCCTGAAACTAGTGGAGTCCAGCCAATATAAAAAAAAATACATTCGTTGTGAATGTTTTTTGCCATACTAACTGGACACTAATAAATCTGAGAATAGGACCACTGCCTTCTCTAAAAAATCATAAACCAATAATGCTTTAAATTGCGAAAGACGGAGGTAAGAGTAATTCACATAGGGTGTATTGATTTTTTCGAGATTGAATAAACTATTATTATTACTAACCATATCACAAAAGCTGCATTCGTAAAGATATTTTTTACTATCACTTTTCTCTACTTCCAAACAATCATCCATTACAGTTTTTTTGTGGAAGGGTGGTGAAGAATAATGAGTTCTGAAACATGAATCAATCAAAAGTTATAAAATAAAACGCAAATGCC
Source organism: Himalopsyche kuldschensis (assembly GCA_028554975.1). Classification (NCBI taxonomy): domain Eukaryota; kingdom Metazoa; phylum Arthropoda; class Insecta; order Trichoptera; family Rhyacophilidae; genus Himalopsyche; species Himalopsyche kuldschensis. The sequence goes on along the minus strand of JAHFWI010000086.1, from coordinate 1,493,196 downwards.
ATTAAGTGTAAAATTACAAAATACCAAAAAAAGCATTCATAACTTCAATCAATTGCCAACAAACTAAAAAATGTTCTAGGTCATTCCTAAAAAAGTGACAGATTAAGAGTCATCAATTTGTTTATGATTTCTTTTTAGATTTCTAGTATTCAGGAAGGGACGAGTAGTAGAGTTATCAGTACTGGCTTGAGACTGAAGGTGAATAATATTCTCTAAACTAGATAGACGCAGACAGAGTTGGGTCAGCACAATAGATGCAGTTACGTTGTGAGAGATGTAATAAAAGATGAAAAAACAGCTAATTTTTAAAGTTTTCTTGTTGAAATAAAACACAGTCTTTTATAATAAAATAGGCAAATTTAAAATATTGAGCCAATATAAACTTAGGTTACCTATAATGCTTCATGGTGTCTGATCTATTATAGAAGATTTTGAAGCAAACACAACAGTTCCAATCCTCAGCCACATCCAAATCTTTATTCATATCATTCAAAAATGATCTGAATCCGAGTCTATTTTATCAGTGAATGCTTCAATTTTGATATCGATCAGATCATTGGCGACTTTTAGTCCATTGCTATTTTTTCGCTTGCTGGTCTTAAAATTTTTCAATGTCACATTATCATCGGAATCAGAATGATATTCTGTAGGGATGGCGTGTTCTGAATTACTTTTTTTAAGCTTCCTTTTCTTTATGAATTTTTTTCTTTTCTTTTTCGGATCGGTTGTTCTTTTCCCTCGGCCATCTGCGGCTGCACCCTTGTCAACAGAATACGGAACTGCTTGAAAGTCTTCATTTATATCTCGATTATTACTGGTGGAGGTCTCTTGTTTGATTTCATCAATTTTAATAGCAACTGACCAATCGTCTGTTTGTGTACAAGTTGTTATATAGGTTGGTAAATCAGACCAACCGTGTGGTGGAGAAAGTGTTTCATTCGAAACATTTGTCACTGCTACTGCTCCAGGTGACGATATTGAATGGTCTTTACTAATAGTATTGAAGACATTTTTTGATGACGATAATGAGTTTTGGTTTATAAGTTGACTGAACGTGTTGGGTTGCATTGTTTTCAATTCCAAAAGATGACTTTCATCCTTTTTTATGTTTTCTTTTATGGCTATTTGATAGCTATCAAGCAAGCCGGATAATCTGTAAGAAATCAAATGCAACTTTGATTTAATTATAAATTTAAATTTGGTTGTTTAATTCAGGGTTTCTTAAACGCGTAAATGCTTAAATGTTTAAAAAAGATCTTCTACTTAAAATTTAAAGACGAGTAATGTTTATGACGTCAAGTATCTATGTATAGGCAGAAGACCACTGTTTCTCACACCGTGCGCATTAAAGTAATTTATTTATTTATTTAAGAAAAAGCAAATCATGGCATTACAGCTGATGCCAATGCGCCATGTATTTGACAAATATAAATACGTGTATGTATTTATATATACATACATGTAAATACATAATATTAATCATTAATTAATTAAAAACAAGATGAAAACATTGTAGTCATAAAAACAGAGAGAAAAAAATTTATAAAATCATATTAGAAATTTTCAAAGATGTCAACCGAGTGAGTTCTGACTAAATCAACTTTTATTCATAAAATATAGTATTCGCCTGAACTCACTCACGTCAATATGAAATATGTCGACATCCGAAGCAATGCCGTTTAAAATTGTTAAAGCTCTTCTCAGAGGCATTCCCATTGGCAGACTGGTTCTACCCCTTGGAAGAACAAACAATAAATAAGTAATGGGGCTTATTGTTTTTACGTGACCGGCTGAAAGTTCTTGTCAGTTTAAAAATAGTTACCAAGATTTTTAGCGACGCTAATATATATTGTTCAAAAAAACAGCTTGAAAATACGTTATTGTAATATTGGACACATACTTGTTCTCTACCTCTACCGCTCTATTACAAAACTGGTAAAAGTCATCTATTTTACAAGTACACACGTTGCAAATGGATTTGGGCAATTTGTCATCTCTGGCAACCTAAAACATACAGATACTTGTCAAAATATAATATGGAATCACTGAGGAATGTGTTTAAAAAGTTAAATATTTTCAGGAGCCACTATTGATTTGTCTGCACCGCTATAAACAGTGGCTGCAAACACCTTCAAAATAGCAAAATACCAACTATGTATAATGGATACAAAATAAATTATATCTAATATTTCTTTAACCCATTGTTTACAGTGTGCACAAATTTGTGGGTAATTACTATAGTAATTACAAACCCGTAAACAAAGTGTTAATATCACAAAGTCAGTGAAACTATTGAATGAAGTCAGTCAGTAATTTCCATATTAAAAATTTAAACAATAAGTTTGAATATATGATTTTTCACGGGCAATGTCCCTCTAAGGCCGGGCTCCAGGTTTGAAAACCCCCATGCTCTGATTCACAGATATTGCTTAAAATATCTAAAAGATTCACAAAATAAAAATGCATAAATTTTCTAAACATTTTATTTTTAATCCATTTCCGCTCTCAGGGTGTCGTAATGTATCTCAAGATATAATAGGACTACTTGTTCCTCAGTCATACAGTGACATTAGTTTAATGAGAGTAGGGATCAAGCATTATCAACTGAATGATTAGTTGATCTAAGCAAGATAAAAAAATCACTTTTTTTATTTCAAATATGAAAAATATTGATGTTTGCAAAAAGATAAAAAAATATGTAGCGCATTTTTTGAATTTGCCAGCATAGCCTTTGAATTTAAGGCGAAGCAAACCTCTCCGCTTAGATTGTTCACGAAACAGTGAAATACTGAAAGTAGTTTGCCTCACCATAGTAGTTGGGGGACCCATTCTTCAAATCAGACATTGAAATTGCATGAATACATTTTTACTATTTTTACTAGTATACACCTAATGACAGTGCCAACTTTTACAACATTAGCTGGCCACACTATTTATCAAGGTATCGCACACCATGTGTGTTGTGCTGTGTGCTACTGATAGGTAAATCAAGAGACATATATTTAAGTAGTATTAAGACTGAAATGTCATTTCGGCATAAGTCAAGATCTATTGCCTTCCTACTTCAAACTATAATATTAAGCTTTGATTAATAATAATTATAAATATTAATTAACGATGAACTTCTGCGTTTTTTTTTACTAGCAACACTGACTGGACGGCCGTAGTGGATCTTACGACAAATACTTTCAGATTCTCAAATAGGATTTTACCAAAATATTAGTCTTAAAAATAGGATGGGAGCTCAACACGGGTTTGTCATCATATTACCTTCACTGGGAGGCAAGCTAAAATTTTTAAATAAATTTTATTGTCATCGTCAAAAATGTGGTTATTTACAAAAGAGATACTGAGGCATAGTCTACAAGTTTCCGACATATTTAGTGGTTGATATTTTTTTATTCTATCATAATACACAATTATTATGACAGATCAGCCGTATCAGCAATTTCTCAATTTACTATGGAATTGTTGTGTTGCTATACCAAAGTATTTTAATAAAACCAAAATTATCTGGGTAAGGAATACAAAGTAATACAGAATACTAAATAGAACGATGATACCGAAGCAGCTCCTGCAATATGAAGTGTGAAATTAATATGAAGGAGACATGCAAGCTGGCGAGCCCATTAAATATGAGAGCTTTATTTCAATGAAAATTAAACATTTCAAAGATTTATTTTTATTTTTTCGCAAAATTTTCTTTTTATTGAGAATGTGACCAAAAAATTAACTTAGACCTTTGAAAGAGTATGGACGTACTTTTGGTTCAACACAGTAGAATGAATTAAATTCAATTAAAAATTTAAAATAGCTTTGATTACTTATTCCACGTATTGTGTTACTAATTGTGACATGTGTTTCGCCTCTTTTAGAGGCATCTTCAGACTTACTATTCCAAAGTTTGCTTAAGTAATAAAGCAAGACAATGCTGATTTCCATTCAGTTATTCTCAGTAGTTGAAATCATTTCTCTGATGTCTATATTAAATTGCCGGCGGACGGTAGCCGCGTATGTCACCATTTTGAGCCTTCTTACGTTACAGTCGTTCCGTATAAATATAGTACATAGGATTTTTTCTAAGAATTTTTCTTTATTGCTGTCGTTAAATATCTCCTTTTTTCTTCTTCCATTTCAAGTGCGCCTTTATTAGTGGCTTTAAAACAATTGTGTTTTATCTATTAAATCGTTGAAAGTAATGTTCATATTTGAAAAAGATCCACATAAAAATATTTGGGAGAAACACTGCATGATTATAATTATGTAAGGAAATGATTACATTAAGATTGTGGTACTTAAGAAGTTTCGTCACTGATTCAAATACGATCAGTAAATGTCTGTGACCAATGAAGAGACTAGATAAGCCGATAAGATATATTATTTTTATCTCTGCACCTTATTTTATAGTAAATTAAGTAAGTCTGATTGTATGTACTTGTTAATTTTAATGTTATCATAATAAATATTGTATTATCTAGATTATTTTCAAAAAAATGAAACATATTTCTTAGTACCAATTCCACATATATTTTGTAATGATCCTAGCCGGTTTCGCTTTACGCGAGCATTTAAACATGGGACAGAATCAGGGTTATTCATATAAAATTGAGAAAGACAAGGTACGGTAAACAGAAAGCTCAATGGTATGCCGAACGATTTAAATATAAAATTTTGATTCGAGTAGCGCAATGTTGGATTAGTTTAACCCTTTATACCTTTATAGGACTGTGGTAAATATACATACCGAAGTCAATAAAAGTTAATATCTCTACTAATGTCCATCTAAAATGATCTATATGCACCTGTTTTGTTAGATAAACAGACAGTGGTCAATATAAATACGACTTCAGATCTGGTTGGAACCGACATTGGGAGTTGTCACAAAAACAAAAATAAAATGGTATGTATATTTACCACCGTGCATTCCCGTGCGCGATTTTACGCAGTTTGAACGTGTCTCGGCCTGTTTCTTTGATTTTTTCGATTGAAAACCGTCTTTGGAGTGAAAATAGGTGAGGTTTATATTTTTGAATGTTCACAGATTAGTATTAAATACTAAAAAAGTATTTGATGCTCGTAGTTTCGAGTATTTCGTGAAAAGTGTTTACCGAAGTGTAAAATTTGACAGATTAGATCAGGGGGGAAACTTTTCGGATGGCGGGCCAATTCCAAGAATTCAAAATGAGCAGCGGGCCGCAAGTAAAATACCATTTTTAGATATACGACCCGATCGTTTTTTACGTGATACATTGTTTTCAAATTTTAGTTAGTGGCGCATCTAAAAAAATCGCCGAAAAAGTATCCAAAATACAAGAAAAACCAAAAAAAATTGAAAAAAATGTTTTTTAAATTCGACCTAAAAAATTTTTTGCATAAAAATATACCTAAAACATTCCCATTATCACTAAAAAATAATATTCAGTTCCAATTATTGTGCATTTAAAATATTTAGACGTCTGCTGTGCATTTATTTGACATAGTAATTCTCAGTGAATTTACGATCGGGAAACGTGCTATTCAACGAATTTTACATATGTATTGTGCTTAAATAAGTTTCAGAGCAGAGTCACCAATAATATCACATGAGTTTGCGCACCATTTTGTTTGTAAAAAGAAAAATCACGTACCTTCGAATAAATTACGGTGCCGTCCAAAAAATCACGTATAATCGAAATGACTGAAAAGATCGTTCTATTTATTATCACCAAAAATATATTTTTTAAAAAAAATATTAGAAGAATGAAGCTGTTTCGAAGATTGAAATTTTTCAACGTGCTCATTTTGTAGTTGATATTTTTAAAACTGCTTGTGAATGGTCATAGAAGAAGATGGAATTAGAATTAAGCTGAGGTCTCATGATCGAAAATGTCTTTTCCCATTTTTCGTACAAAATCTTTAAATTGATCGAATTTGTCTGAATTAAGATCATTGTAAAATTTGCAGTTTTCGTCACGACGGTGTAATTCTCTTAAATCAGTTTTACATTGCAGATAAATAGTCTCAAGCTGTAGCTCTTTCAATGCAGATTTAATATATATTGAAAATGGATCGCTTACTAGCGTCAAACTTGTTCAAATTTTTCGGAAGTCACCAAATCTTTGTGAAAAATCGTCATTCAGAGCGTTCATATCACGGAGTTAATAGTACTTAAGTGTGGCACGATGTCCAGAGTAAATGCAAAATCACAAATCCCTTAATCATCAGTATCGGGAATGTCCGTAACATTCTTCATTTTCAAAAATAAAATTATAATATTTGTTATATTCTCTTCGAAGCATTTTTTCCAAGGAAAGGAATATCTGTATACTCACTCAATATCATCAATCATCAGCAGCGCAATATTACAGGCTAACCCACCAAAACGGCTAACTTTTGTAAAATATGAATAAAATCATGGTATATTAAATCAAACAAATTACAGTGGAACCCCGATCTTACGTTCTCGCATTATACGTTTTCCCGCGTGGTGTATATTATAATCTACCACCCAGGAGCTTATTACAAGGGACTATGGTTTTTTAAATAATGTATCCTACTTCATAGGCGGATATTAATCGACTTTAATAAGTTTTCATTCAAAATGCAAAAAAATAGTCCCGTTTTATAAAGGGTTAAATACACTTTATAGTCTTATCTACATATGTATAAACATTCCCAGCGTAAATATCAGGGCTGTGGAGTGGGAGTCGTGGAGTCGGGGCTTTTTGGCCGGAGTCGTACTCGGAGTTGGAAATTTTTGAAAAGTTTGAACTTTTTATTTTGCATTTAATAAGTCAAATTTGAATTTTGGCCGCATTGATAGGGCTAATTTTTAATTGATTACACATAAATAGGATACATTTTGAGTCGGAGTCGTTTTTTTGGTTAATGTCGGAGTCGGAGTCGTGGTTTTGGTTAATGGTGGAGCCGGAGTTGGACTTTTATTTACCGACTCCACAGCCCTGTCTAAATGTTTTTTTTCCTGTCCATTCTCGTTTGAAGATTCATAATGAAACATTTCAAAAGAGTATATTTACGAACCAACCTGTGCACTATATTAGTGAAGAAACTAGTGTGCGCATAAACTGGGAAGAAACACTAAATATAGATAATTTCAAATGGGTGTAAATCCAAATAATTTTAATAGAAATTGAATAGTTACGATCAGGGCTGTGGAGTCGGAAATTTTCAAAACCTTAAACTTTTTATTTTTGCATATAATAAATATATCAAATTTGGCTATTGGCCGGATTGGTTGGTTGATATTTAATTGAATACACATAAATAGAAAAATTAGGATAAAACAGTGACGAAATAAAACTTTTTTTAGTCGGAGTAGGAGTCGGAGTCAAACTTTTTTTAACGACTCCATAGCCTTGGTTACGATTTCCATTCTCTTTAAGCAGAGTGGAAAATTAGCCTCCGAAGATTGGGCCCCTTCTGCCTACCACCCTTATAACGTCTGATCTGTTTTTGTGAATTTTAGTGAACAAAAGTATGTCTCACTTTAAAAATATTTTAATTCAGACATCTAGAGAATATTTATATTTATTTACAGTGAAACCCAAGGGACCCGTTTTTCAAGGGACCGTATAAAACAAACGATTAATGCGGGAAACGATGACTGGGAATGTTTTATATATGAACTAAATGCCGGGACTATAGAAAATGATCACACCACGCGGGAAAACGATAATGCGAGAACGTAAGATCGAGGTTCCACTGTAATTTGTTTGATTTAATATACCATTATTTTATTCATATTTTACAAAAGTTAGCCGTTTTGGTGGGTTAGCCTGTAATATTGTGCTGCTGATGATTGATGATACTAGTGGTATACATTGCACATAATATTGTGTGAGTAAAATCATGAGTGCATTTAAACATTTTTAATGTAGCCGATCAGTTTTTATTGACATAGCCAATGTTTGCTGTTGAAGAAATATATTTTTGATAAATCGATAACGGCCTGATAAGAAAACAAATTTACTTGAGGCATTTAGTGTGAAAAAAGCACATTAACTTCACAAATATGGTGGTTCAACCCAAGGGGACAGAAACCCGAGATTTTAACTATTTTTTTATTACTATTTATGAGAAAGTACGCAACATTTCGATTATGTAATGCAAAACACCAAGTGCATTTTTTTTGCTAGGAGAAAGAGAAGATTGAAGTTTATACTAGTATTTTTGAAATAAGGAAAATGACAAGTGTTCTAAATATTTTTTATCAACGCATATTGCGAAATATGTTGGCTTTGCATTAAAATAATTTGAATTTGTAAAAATGTTAACGAAAATTATCTTACATAACAGTCATAACACCGAATATTTTTTTTAATGGTTACATTTACACAAAATTGCTATTTTTCACTTATGGTCGTTTTGAATTACATGATCGATATGATTCAATACAATGCATACGAAATTAGCTGATAATTAAATAGGAATTGATTATTGAAATAGCACTTATTACAAAAAAAGTCCAAAACAGGTGGAAATCGTACATGGTATACGCGGAAAACTTCAATTATATGTATAGTAAATGATTCGTTCTCGATGGTTATGAAATGACACACGTAAATACGTATGTGTTGATAATTTAGACCAGCGGTCACCAAACTACGGCCCGCCCCATAAAAATTTTGAATTTTTGTATAAATTATTTATATAGAATTTTTTTTTTCAAAAAGTCTGGTGACCGCTGATTTAGACTATTTAGAGAACCACTGGATTCATGCTAATATACTTATGGAATTATAGCACGGAACATAATCATGTATTTAAATATAAAATGATTGTACCTGTCAAATATTGTTAATGACGCACCTCATTATTTATTAATGGTATAGTTTACTTAAAGATTACGAACGGTTAGGGCTTAATCAGAAAGCTCAAAGTTCAAGGACGAATCAATAAGAATTTTGATATATTTTAAGTAGGTATGATAGGTACTAGCCAAGCGTGAAACACGTAGGCAAAGAAGTTCAACTGGTAAAATTTAATTTACTTTTATCGCGGAAAATTTCTTTTTTTACACCATTATATTCTCAAAATAAAGAAAATTTGCTTATTCAGCGCATCATTTTACATTTAAAAAAACATCTTTGTTAGAATGAAATTGTGAGAATTAAATTTAAGGGGCCGCTCCTCATTGAGGGTGAGCGCATGCGTGGCACGTGGGCGGCCGTTCAATTAGACGCCCTCCTCGTATAAAAATTTCAAACAATTTCAAAAAAGAATTAGCATTTCTTCATACGGCCATTGATGAAAATTTGAAACGGTATTCGAAACAGCAATTAAAAAAATAGGCTTAAAGTAACTCTTGATAATTCCATTTAATTATATTATTATCTCTGGTTTGCAATGCCTCACAATGGCCTAAACAGAATTGGAACTTTTTTCTTTTTAATAGAAAATGTTAGAAAGTATAAACAAACTCCCGTTTTTCAATGAATTTTTATCGAGTCAACGAGTTCTTATTTAATTTTATAACATTTTTTTCAAATGCTTCTTCTCAAAGATTCTTCGTACGGTGGAATTATCAATTTTCATTTTATATAAATAGATAATACATTTTCACAAAGTAGCCGAAACCGTCTTAAATATTATGTTGCTAGGTGCGACATCAGCAGTAAAATTAAAAAATAGTTAATCGGATGGCTGCCACAGACGTCTTTAGAAGCTCGCTTTAAGCGGGATTTTACTAACTAAAATCAATTGTATCCAGGGCTGTGGAGTCGGAGTCGGCGCGGCGTTTTGGCCGGAGTCGTACTCGGAGTCGGATGTTTTGAAAAGTTTGAACTTTTTATTTTTGCATTTAATATGTCAAATTTGGCTTTTGGCCGCATTGATAGGAGTGATATTTAATTGAATACACATATGTAGATAGAAAAATTAGGGGAAAAAAGTGACGATATAAACGTTTTTTTAGTCGGAGTCGGAGTCGTGTTTTTGGTAAATGCTAGAATCGGAGTCGGACTTTATTTCCGACTCCACAGCCCTGATTGTATCTGATGAATCATAAATATTAAAATTTTGTTATTAAGGATAAATAACGGCACAATCGCATCGTAATCGACAAGTTTTTACAAATAAACATTTAAATAAGTTATATTTAGAACGTTTTATTTTTATAATAAAATTCGTGGCCATACATACATATGCTGGCAGTTAAAAGATTAAAAAGAAAATCCCACCGTAACTATTGTCAAAAAGTCATGCCGAATCGACAATTGCATTCAAATTGAAATAACTAACCGTAATAAAATTATTCAAAATCTTTCTTTGGCTTAACATTTTCAAAGATAAGACGTGTTACTTTTTAACTTTATATTTTTATTCCGGAAAGTACCTGCTGTAACAATATTATATGATTGAAAACTGATAAAAAATACTGGGAGTGTATAACTGATAAAAATCGTAGAGTCTAACGAAATATTAACACGGCTCAAGACAGCTGCTAATCATTACAAGTGGATTCAAAATTACAAAGAATATTTTATGTTTGCGCAATATTTATGTAAACAGCGTTTTTAAAATGTAGATAATAATGAATTGGCAGAATTATATTCTTACTTACTTAATATTCATTATTGGTCATATCTATGGTTCATACTTGCATCATGAGAGTTGTACTATAATTAATTAACTAACGTTCGATTAAATGTTTGTCGATTGTCAACCTTCATCTGATGATCCTGTCACCTATTTTACTACTTGGTTAGCCCAACACTTGGGAACCAGTCAACTAGTTTTCTCGTTGGCGCACGATTGATTAGACTCAAAGTTGGTATTGCAGAGTGACTTTTAATAGTACTGTCTTCTGAGAATATATCAGGGATGTGGATTCGTTAAGAACAACACGACTCCGACTCCAACATTGGCCAAGACTCCAATTCCGACTCCGACTAAAAAAAAAGCTTAATTTCGTCACGATTTTTTCCTACCTCATCCTTTTATGTATATTCAATAAAATATCAACCAACCAACTCCGACTCCATCCAAAAAAACGCGACTCCTCGTCTCCACGACGCCCTAGAATATAGTCAGAGATTAGCACGAACACACATTTATTAAATGCAGGGCTTTTTTAAAAAAAAATAAAGGTGCTGGAACTCACTTCATGGCAAACTTTTTACCAAATAAAATTAAGTTTTAAAAAATAATATTCAAATATTATTTAAATGAAATTTAAAGCAGTTTTTCCTATGTCACGAAACATGAAAAAAAATACCGGAAAAGAGGTTAAATGGGGAAAAAAAGCCCTGATTAAATGTATTCCAAAGAGCACGATAAGTCGGTCCGGTTAACCGTTCATGATTTTGAATTCTTATAAAATACATGCGTTTTTTTATAAATATAATGTCTAAGTCGTACTAAGAATGTAGAGTTAACACATTTAAAGTTAGTTACTACTCATTCAAAATTTTACAAAATGTCAAGGAAATGGTTTATTTGACTGATAGTGATTTCAAACAAATATTTGTAGCGAAACGGTATTTGAGATTAAAACAGGAATGGCATGACTACGGATATAAACGGCTCTATTTTCACTGAGCTCATTTTTAGTTATACTTGATAGCAGTCATTGTTGATCGTTGTTCGGAAATTCAATAAAGCGTAGAAGAAGAGGCGTAGACTCACTGTTTGGACGAAGCTACAAATGAACGTCGTTTTTTTGAATAGCAGAGCTGGCATAGGCGGATCCACGGGGGGGGGGGCATGGGGGCCATGGCCCCCCCTGAGGAGAATTTATTCCATACAAAATTTTATAACATTAATTTTCAAATGATTTTTATTTAAATAAATCTGTTGTAGTTCTCTTTTTTTCCACGACCCTTTAGTTTAACAACTACAATTACAGCAAAAAAATCCTCGCACCCTCACAATTCCATTCATTTGCAAATATTTCCTCGAAATGTTTACCGATTTCCATTTTTGTTTCTACCGATTGTAAAAAAACTAATAGCCATATTTTGAAGAACAGTCGGTTGACACCTTTCACCAACCTTAAGATGGCCTGGCTGCTAACCGCGTCTTGTCCGTATGAATTAGACTTGTATCATCAGTGTATACAATCGTCCAAGTCCAATTTTTATGCACCTTCGTCCATTCTTACCTCCATTTTTACATTTTTACAGTGGGAACTGTTTTTTTTGGCGCCGAGCGGGAAATCCATGTGCTACGATTCTATTGCGGCTATTACGCACATTTCGCATCAATCATGTGAAATCACTAGTCGACTAAGCCTCAGCATGGAAAACTGTAGCAGTTTTGAAGCGTTTTCGAAAAACCATACTCCTTATATGAAGGTCGTCCCGGTCGGTTGTTAATCATTCTCTGCCGGTTCAAACATACCCCTCCAGAGCGCCAGTCTCACGAAATATTTCAAAAAAATCCACACTTTACTTTCTAAACAGTCTATTCTAAGCGATTTTTTTCTACCTGGTAAGTTTTCCCAGAAAACTGATTCAATTTGGGCTTTTATCGCGATTACGTTTTCTTGCAGCTAAGCATAATTTCGTCAGATGCTTACGCGACTAGGTCTGGCTCATTACTGTTGATTCTTTCAAATATTGAGTGGTTTTTAAATTATGGTTATTGGTTTTTTTTACAATTGAATGAAAAAAAAATGGAAATCGGTAAAGATTTCGAGGAAATATTCGTAAAGGAATGAAATAATGAAGAGTGCGCGGATTTATTTTGCCACAACTGTATATTTACATATATACGAAATGTGATAAGTTAATAATTATGTCGTAATTGTGAGGTTTTTTTTACGAATTTTACTGTTTGAAAATCAGCGTTGCATCCGCTGAAAGGAGGTTTTCCATATTACGACGCATGAAAACCTGGCTAAGAAATCGTATGAGTTCAAAAAGACTATATGGTCTAGCTTTGTAACATATCCTCTGGCAAATGGATATTTGACCTGAATATTTTTGGGCCTATTTGCAATGTCAAAAAAACGAAAATTCGACTTAATTTTATTTATGTTTGCGATTTTTTTTAATATTATGTTTTTTAATGTTTGCATTTTTGAATTGAAATAGAAGCACCAATGATAATAGTCAGAGTCATCAATTTTATCACATGATTTTGCTCGGCACCATCACTTCTTTAAGCGCAGGGTCATCATTCCGTAAAAAAAATCGTGTAAAAAAAGTAGCGTGCCGTTCAAAAAATCACGTAAAAAGGGGACTGGGTGTATATATTTTTTCAAAATGGCCACCCCCTGGGACAATTCCTGGATCCGCCAGTGAGAGCTGGTATGGCCACATTGGAGCCTTCGAGGTTCATGTTTGACTAGGGGTGTCATGGTGTGTTTTATAGGGGGATCACCTCCTAGAAAATGGAATTTGACATTGGCTCCTATGCAAAAATCATTGACATCGGCACCTTATTTATTTAGGCCATTTTACTTTTAAGAACCGCCGAATCAAGACAAATTTCCCTCATAAGACAGTTAAACTTAGGTAGGAAAATTAGCCCTGGACCCATTATCATGCTTGAAAACCTTTTTAGTTTTGGTGAGGTTTATGGACACGTGAAAAAAAGGGCATCCGTTTTGTCTTGATTTACCCATCTGTTATGTCCAAATACTGGGTTCCGTTGGGAAGTTATCAACGTCGTCTGCTCCAGTTATGGTTAACGTTACCATTTATTTTTTCTCCCAATCCAGGACACCTAAAAAAGGATAGGTACTTATCCGTTTTAGGCGCCTCACACTTTCATACAATAGAATTGACAAGAGAGTAATGTTTTTTCATGTTATATGAGTTTACCTCTTTTGTTTATTTATTTGATAAATTAGTTTTTAGTATATTGGGATATTTATTTATGCTCAGGAAGTAAGTTTTCAAGGGTTTGTATAGTTTAGTTAAAACAAATAGCTAAGTATATGTTTGTCAAGTTTTGTTTGTTTTAGTTTTAATTTAATTCACCAATAGTTTATATATTTATTATATAAGTATACTATACAGTTACCAGAAAATACATTTTAATATGCTCCTTCACAATAATACGAAATACTTATCGTGGCTATTTGTCTGGATGAAAATTACGCATTTTAGGCAAGAGTTAAACTAAGAAAAAAGAAAATTCTTGGCATAAATTTGTTCCTCCCCACAGTATAACATATTATTGTAAAATTGGGTCGCGAAACGAAACCCATAATCTACCTGTACCATGTTGAGTACAAAATCTTATATTTTACATAATATTATGTATCTTTATTTTACTCAATTAACCTTTATTTAATCAGTAAATAATCTACGAATGACATACTCAATTATTTCGCCATTCAAGTGTTATGTAAATAATTTTTGATTATGGCCTAATTTTTTTAATCAGTTATTTGAAATCCAATTTCTGACAATTTGCTATCCAGTTTGTTAATCGTATTATACAAATAAAGATTCGATACGTTCGTAAGAAAATAGGTTAGTCACATGGAACCCAATTTCCACAAAAAAACAAATATTATATAATTTTATGAAGAATAAATAAAAGTTCTACTCGGAATGCTATTTCCCAGAAATTTAACAGGTACATTTATGTATATTTGATACACATCGGCAAATTTAAATCATTCTGGCGATATCAGTAAGACCATAAGACCATAAGTAAGGTGACCAAGCATCCTCCTTTTTGGGATCTGTCTTCCCTTAATTAAAAAGTCTCCTCCTAAATATCCTCCCTTTCGATGTTTGAAGACTAAACTGTAAATCACAGCATTCGATCGATTTCAAGCTTAGCCGATTCGTTGCATGTAGTGCTGTACCTATGTATTTGTATTTTATATGAGACGCATGAAGCAAAGTTGTTCTTGCGAATCCCTTGCTATCAAGCATTTGCATGTATAGTACGCACGTTCTGTGTGTGTATTGAGAGTGCCCGAGAGCATCCAGCCCATGAGACGCAAGATATTACTCCCTCGACCCTTTCTTTTATTTACGATATTTTTGTCTTCTATTTATTTATGTCCTCCTTTTCAGTGTAAAAAGTTGGTCAACTTAACACAAACAAACATTGAATTATCTATTCAATATCTGATTTTCGTTCAACTTGTCCTACTTTTTCCTCCAATTGAAAATGGGATACACAAAATTGCTTATCAATCCTGTTTGACACTTTCTTCTTATTCAAACATATTATCCTTGTTTACAAAGCAGGTTGAGCCACAAAGCCAGTTCGAATGAAAATATCCAATGCTACGAAATCTTGAGAACAACTAATTTATGAGTCTCTTTATTTCACGCCATCGACCCAATAAAGAGTACAAAATTACGATTGATAAGTCTATCTTAAATTTGGCTTTCCTGAAAAGATCTCAATACATTTCTTGTAAAAGCAAGGCAAATTTCATATTTAATATATTTGCAAAACAAAAATAGTTAAAAACAAACTTGAAAACGTACAAATAGGGCAGTGGTTCCCAAACTGGGAGGCGTGGGCGTCATTTGAACGTGAACTTCTCCAACAATTAAATAGTGGAAATAACATAGCGCAACCGGAAAATAATTTTAAAATTAAGATACGTTCAAACGTATCTAAAAAAGAACTACCAACACTAATAAAAGACAACCCTGCTATAAATGAAAAACATCAAGTATATCTTAATGCATTTCAGAATAAAATTTTAAAAACTTTTCTCCAAAATGCTCGTATATTTCATAACTTCTAGTATTCAGGTATACTCTTCAGTTTGGCTCATTATGTAAATCGAGCGACATTTTCAATAATGCTGTGACAGCTAAAGTGACATTTTTGCTCACTTTGTTGTAATTAAAATGAGAAATATCAGTCATTTTGTTTTTCTTTTCTCTATTCGAAGTTAAAATAGTCTTTGCATTGAATAATACACATTCCCCACGCATTCACAAAATCATTGCAGACCATTTGCAGGTGTACGTCCTTATAGCTTCTGACAGGTTTAAAAAATACACATTGGCAGAGAAATCGATAGTTATGGAACTGCACGATGATATTGTCGGTCCCTGTGGTCTAGTGGCAAGAGCTTTGTCCTAGCGATCTGGAGACCCGGGTTCAATTCCCGGCAAGGTCAGATTTTTTTCAATTGAAAAAAAGGGATCTTGGGCTGGGTGTATGTTATTTATCGTTGATTTTGTGCACAACTGATTGATTACTTATCATCGAGTTAATCTCGTATGACTTTCTCAATTAAGAATATTTGGCGCATTGGCGTAAGCTGTAATGCCAAATACTTTTTTACTATTTAAAAAAAAGCCGTTAAATAAAAGGAACTTTGAGTTATGGTCTCTTACCCTTGCTATGAATAAAATGAATTGACACAAAACATATTTTCTTTATCAATACACGAGATACTTTGTCAGAGAAGAGGGCCAACTCTGTTTACTTAGAATGTCGTCTTATTTGTATTTGCTTTGCTAGGAATCTCAGGACAAATTTCATCGAAACTAAGATAAAATTTTAATATTTGACAGTATCGTAGGAAACTATTTAAAAGTGGACGTATAAATGCCAGAATGGAATGCGCTCATTATGGCATACTATCTTACTAATTTATCATTAGTTTTTAATTTAAACAAAGCAACTGTGAACTTGTATATTTCTTTGGTTGTCCAAATATAAATGTAAAATCGTATAGGTATATATTGTTTACATTTGGTGGAATTATCTGGCAAAGCTATTGTGTAAATATTATATAAATGTGCATATATTTTAATTGTATTACATGGAAACATTCAGTTGAAACTTTTTACTCGACAATTTGAGCAGATCCTTTGTGTAATATCAGCTCTCAAAGGATAAAACAAAATGTACGGTCCAAATAAATTTTGAGTAGGTACTGTAATTACATCTTTATAATTCAAAGTTAGTTTCGGGTTAGAAAATGTGACTCGACGGCCATTGCTACCTTTATAATATTTTTTTAAAAATTAAGCAATTTTATAATGAAAGAAATAAACAGATTAAAAAAATCGTTTTTCGGATGCTCGACCGATCAATCAGCTTTTTTATAGATTACTTTTAAGGTGTTCACTGTCAATACTTGGTGGAATGGCATTATAATAAAAACAATAAAACAAATTTTTTTATAGTTGCGGATAAATTAGTGAAAATAAATAAATTGATCAACAAAAATCTATGTTCACTCGCGACTTCATAACTGATCTAAACGAATAGTTTTTCATAAATATATATGTTACAGTGAAACTGTATTCTCAGTGAAAATATATTCTTCTCCAAGCTGTCATTGAAATTAAATTTGACCGCCCTATCTTCAGCCCAATGTTTGTCTGTGTTTTTCTTTGATTCTCTTTTTATGAAAGGGACTACTTGCTGATTTTGTTTCATTGAAGCATACCAAAATTTTAAGCCGGCAAATCATCGACATGGGCCAATAATTTCAATGATTGTGACCAGTGAAATCATGTTGTCATACAAATCTATTACTTGATACATTTTCACTGAGAAGACAGTTTCACTGTAACATATATATGTAAATTGAGTAGGTTCTTCTAAAATAATCATAAATAATGCATCGTCATCGCCATTCCGTGGCATATAATGGCAATTGATTGGATTTATTGACGTAATCATATTAAAATATAATGATTAAAAAAATATTAATATGTCTTCATTAAATTGGCTTTTACTTGATTGATATAATTCCACTATGAATGGCTAAATATGTGAAAGTACTAAGGAAGGAGGGTGCTTGATGGAATTTCAATATCAAATATGATTTTTTTGAATTTTGTACTTTTTCATGAGCTTTGTCGCAAACGACCCGGGTTTCGCCTTTCGGCATCTTCGGGCATTTCAAGTGCGCGGATGTACTTGAACTGAATATGAAAGTATTTAGCTCTACAAGAGATATGGGTTGTGATTGATAGCTGTTTCGGCTTCACGTTATAATAAGAATGGTTTCACCTTCGTCGTTGAGAGGATTATTTTGGAGTTACGTCCAAAAGCACTAGAAATAATAATTCTGATTGGAATTCATTTTTTACAAAAATGTCAGGCAGTAATTTTACATAAGATTTGTGTCGTAACTACAATTTATGAACTTCTATGGAAAGCTTTCATTTGACCTTTTCTAATAAAATGTTTTTTTCTCAGGACACTCGTATCCTCAAACACCACGTGCATTGTGGACGTACGCACTCTCTGCTAACGCCACTTAATTTAACCTTAATTATTAATAGTTGCTTAGATCCGAATATACATACTTATTTATAGCTGAAAGCATGAAACCATAAGTCAAAATATAAAATCGAGTAGTTTTGTACAAACATGACATGTCATTGTGAGTGTGTATATATTATCGGGAAACATGTCGTTGGCCTAAATAATATAAACATAAGTGCAAGTGAAAATGTATGTACTAAAAGATGTCTTTCGTACATATATTTATAAAGAAATACATCACATTTTTATGAATTTTCGACTGTTTTTGGTTATACATATATTGAATATGACAAGATATCGGTTTATCTGATATTATACTATCTGAGGATTCTATTGGCCAACTCAAGTGGCTGGAACCGATAAGCTGACTAACAGCCAATAGATTCGAAGCATCGGCTATCATATGAATCATTTTCAATATTACCGAAGGATCCCTATAAATATTGGCTACAATGAACCAACAGTCTTTATTAACGCATACATTTTTGGCTAATGTATATTTTATAAGTACTCCATCCACCATTTTGGTTGTACCATCGAATCAACTAATTATAAGCCAATTTATCAATACCTACGTAATCGATTAATAAGAGTTATTTTATAATATAACCCGTGAATATGTTCATTCTTTTCGTCACAACTGAATCGCACGCGCCATATTTTTAATGGCTGAAAAAAAATGTAAAAATCAACTGGACAAACTATCATCAAAATGGAAATGTGTTCGGCAATTTTTAAACGTGCGGTAAGTGTTTTGTTTTTGTTTAATATATCATTTCATTATTCGTTAATTTAATTGAAAATACCTTATAAGACTTAGTTATTTTTCGATTCGCCAGTTACTTTGAAGATTCAATTTTCTCTGCCATGCTTTTTTCTTCCAATATTTCGGCAAACACTATCTTGTAGAGAATATCGCCATCAAATAATCCACCAATAAAATATATCTTGGAACATGGCCAAGTTTTGTTTTCCTGATAATGCGTTATTTGCAGCTATGTTTTGCTCTCAATATTATTACAACAAAGTTTTCCAATTCACTGTTAACTTCTATCAGAAGATATAAGTATCACGTATTTAAATCAAGATCAAGTAACAGGTAAAAGTAATTCTATTGTCAGTCAAAAATATCAATATTTAGCCTGAATAAGTATTCATAGATAATTTTCTAATAATTCTAAACGTTTTTTTTCATATTTTATAAAGCTCACATCGGTATCTTTTGAAATTCGGAATCATGTGGAAAACGGATATGACGTTTCATTTTAGGCGGATAGATATGTACGCGTTCGTATTTTTGCTATCGTTAACTGCATATTAAATATTATAATATGAATGCTGTGTTTCGAGTGTTTCCGTGTGAAAATATACGCATTGTTTGTTAAACTGTATCATTCAATTATTATTGCCCTTTCTATGCTTTCTGCTATAAAATTATTAAATCAAGCACTTGACGAGATTAATAGTGCGTATGTTTGATGATAAGGTTGACAGTTAATATAAAAAATATTTTGATTTATGAAGACTAAATTAAAATCCCTAATACCAATTGAAAAAGAAGTGATTCTTTTTTTCGATTAACGGTTATATTATAATAACTGATGCAAAGGTTAATTGTATGGAATTCAGAACAATTCTAAATATAGTTGTAGCTGCGCGAAATAGTTAGTCGGTCGGGCTCCTATTTAACTTCTTCGCTATATTAAAAAATCTGAACATATCGACTGCCTAATTATATATATCGAAAAAACTATTAATAGCTAGTATATATTATGATAAGTTTGCCTGCACGTATTTGCTGTACATATGCATATATATATATATATTGATATTTAATTTAATAGATCCTCAAATTTTTGAACAATTCACAATGAATGTATTATGTAATACACGATATGCATAAAGATAATATATCTTTTAATAATTCATAACAGATCGTCTTCAGTGTATTTTTTTTTTTGAATATAGTTTATATAAAGGTTCATTGTATAATTAATATGGATGGGGGAAATTTTAAATAAAATTGCTAATCGCGCAACATCAAATAAGTTGGCAATGTCTGGTATGAGACATTTAACGTTTCCGTAATCGATATCTAACTATGCGTATAAAGAACTTTAAAATTTTAACTTATGCCCTACCCGTTGAACCACACCTTATTACAAATATTGATTTATCCTATTTACAATCATCATACATGTTGCCAATATCATGGCCATTTATTTGTAATTCTCTTTACGTAATAGCGGACGCTATTTTATAATTTATAAATAAAAATAAAAATAAATCGTAAATTGAAAATCAATATAGAAACTCAGTACAATTGTACCGTACATGTACACTTATTTTATATAACAATACTAAATAAATTATACTGGCAATATTTTCAACGTTGGTTGGTATAATAAGCTTTTATAAGCATATTCCGTATAACCATATTCCTGACGTTGGCATGGTGCTGAAATACATACTATTGTATTCTTTATTATAATAGCCGAGCTCATTGCAATCCCGATACTTGTTGTATTGCATTTGTTCCTTAGATTACATATGAAAATTTAATTAGGCGCCTCGTGGTGCTGAAAAAAAGATTATCAAAGCGATTAAAGAATTACTCAATAAGGCGTTAATTTTTTTTCTATTTGGCAAACGTGGATAAAATCTTTGAACTTTGATATCGATAATCTTTCTGGAAAAACAAGCACTTGAAAATGAAATAATTAATAAGGTGCGGCTATCTATATTTATAATCTACTCGATATTTTTTTATCAATACTTAGAAGATTGATAAGATATACCTTAACTAAAAAGGACATGTAGAAATATCGTTCATTTCTATGTGATCACCAGTCTTGAACAATCTTGTGCTGAATAATTTTTCGATACTTTAAAAATTATTCCACATTCCCATCCCACCTACGACAGCAGTTAGGTATGATATTTATTATATTAATTTTGTCAATATAATATTTATTATATTGATTTAACAATTTGAAAATAAATTAATATAAATATTGAATTCAACTATTGTACTCTCACCCATTCATACATTTAATTACTTTTCTTTACAGAAGTCTAATTATATTTAAATATAAAAAAATACTTAATTAACTAATAATAGTCAACATATGCATAATTTTTAACGTATGTTTAGCGACAAAAATGTACACAATTGTATTGTGAAAAAAACTGTGCTACACTCTGCACGTATGTTTAAAGACAAATAGTAAAAATATCGTTGATTTAGTTCGGTTCTGGATCTCAAGTAAAGAAGTATGTTCTACATTTAAAATTTCTAAATTATTTTATTCTGTTTACACGGAAAAGCCGCTCATAACTCGTTTACACCCGATCTTATTATTTCACAAATGGATTACGTTTTGAGTTATAATTTTCGTAGGGTTTTTAGTTTATTTTTGTTTCTGAGAATTACTAAAAAATATAAATATATGTACTTATGCGAAAATCACCAATAAATATAATTTCACTCTAGTTACATAATTGTTTTTCAAATATTATTTCAAATCGATTACGTACGTACTCTTTAATTGCAAAAAAATATCGGTAAACTAGGCGAATTTTCAACAATTTGAATTAAAGACCTTCGGAATAAGTTTTTTTTAAATACACGTATATCCAAAATTGAGGAATAATAATACACATATAAAACGTCTAATGCATGAAAAGTAGTTCAGGTCGCAGGTAGTTAAATTGCAACATACTGTTATCACGAAAAAGGCCTCGAGTCGCACGTTACATCAACTTTACTTGAAGACCATGTAGATAAGAAGCGATGTTTTACGCCATTTTGCATGATTTTTTCCCCGTCAAAAGTCCGAAAGATCGCGATCGATTTGTCACTTAAATGGCACGTGTGAAAGTAAAAAAACATGTTTTAATTCAACTTATGGCAGCATGTATAGTAAATTCTATAAGTTATATGAGTAGTGTGTGATTATTTGACATTTTAGTGAAGTGGGCATACTATTGTAAACGATGTATGCAAAATTCGCGTCAACACTGTGAAAATTTTAATTGAAACTTGCTGAAACAACACGATTAAAAAAGTGTCACATATATTCAATTCATAATCATGAAATCAATATGAAGATTATATTGATCGATGAAAAACCTGTAAAAGAGTGATAGTTTTTTTAACAATTGTTTACATCAATCTTTTTAATATGTATGTTTATGTATGTACATCAAACGTATGTACCGAGAACAAAAATAGACTGACAGTAAAATTTTAAAGTTAGCATACAGTATGTAATTAGAGTAAGTATTGATGAATTTTCCGATGAACTCTGATATTCAGCGCGTTATCCATAAGCAATATTCACGCGAAACCATTTTATTAAATTTATGTTTTACATGTACACAGTGCTCTGATTGAAGGTGTATTGTGGAATGTAATTTGATTTGAGGATAATTCCAGAAGACCTCAAGATTCAAGACTTTTGGAAGAAACTCTATGTTGACAAATTAATGCATTACAAGACAACACATTTTTAGTTTATCGAAGAGTTGGAGATTGGAGATCTAGACAGTTATTTTAATTTGTCAGATCTAACTTTCCAGCTCGTTGGTAATATCTGAAATATTCATCATCGTCAGTCGCAGGAAAAACATTTTTTCTTACTTCAAGCATACATTTTTTTATATTTCGGGACATTTGCGCTGAGGAGTAAGTGGAGGTTTGATCTCTTCACTTTAAATATTAGCAAAGTGAGATTCAACTCCTCCAACTTAGTTCTAATGCGCCTACCAACACCCACAATCTTCTGAATATCTATGTATCTGTTTTTACTGAGGTTATTTCATAACTGATGAATTTTACATTTTTTACTGTGATAACTATATTTCTTTTGACATGTATCTACTTTCCTAATGCAGGGGAGCTAACGCTTTCGTAAAATCTGAATTTGTCATATTGCAGGACAGCAGTGGCGGATTACCACATAACCGCAAGAGGCGCGCGCTGGAGACCTCTAAAACTTGGGGATTTCAAAAATAACTTAAACATAGCCCACATAATCTTATATATAAAACCGAAACGATGTATGTATGTATGTCTGTAATTCCCTTTTGCATTGTTGTTGCAAGTTGCCATAAAAACGAATATGAAAGAAAATATGTTTGAATTTTTATCGGCGAAGACATTTAGTCAAAATGTAATAAATTAGTCTTCTACCAACTTTTTCCCGGCTTTTATTAATACAATAATGTTTATTATTTACGTGAAGGTATTATTTGACATTTCTTTGACAGCAAATTAGATTTTTTCCTTGAATTTGGACATTTTAATGGGCGAGAATTGGGCTGTCATCAAATTAAATAAAGTTTGTGATTTTATTTTAACTATATTTTGGATGTTAGATTTTGTGATATAATTATGTCGAATGATAGAACATTAAATAATTATTGGTCGCTTAGTCCGAGCGACGCCGGGTAGCAATACTAGTCTTATATATAAAACCGAAATGGCGTATGTATGTATGTCTGTAATTCCCTTTTGCATTGTTGGTCATTAAGTTGCCATAAAAACGAATATGAAATAAAATATGTTTGAATTTTTATCGGCGAAGACATTTAGTCAAAATGTAATAAATTAGTTTTCTACTGAACTTTTCCGGCTTTTATTATTAATAATAACGTTTATTATTTACGTGAAGGTATTATTTGACATTTCTTTGACAGCAATTTAGATTTTTTCCTTGAATTTGGAAATTTTAATGGGCGAAGAGGGGCTGTCATCAAATTAAATAAAGTTTGTGATTTTATTTTAACTCTATTTTGGATGTTAGATTTTGTGATATAATTATGTCGCATAATATAACATTAAATAATTATTGGTCGCTTAGTCCGAGCGACGCCGGGTAGCAATACTAGTATGTTATAAAAACGGAAATAATATTTTTGACACATGTATTTGGTTTAGAATATATGATGACGTCAAACCGAAAAATGCATTTCGAATGGTCGTTATATTGAATGACCGATGGGTCATATTTTATAAAATACGATGTGCGGGTGAGCTAGTTACTCATTCTGAATTGTTTCTAGTAGAATATAGTACAATTTACAATTTTCAAACTACAATTTTGAAAAATGACCCAAATGAATCAAATCTAATCTCAAATAAATTTTGCGACGCTTTTGTATCATGCGAGAAAGAGGGCGTTCCAGATTATATTGCACCTGAGGACTCCCAAGTGCTTAATCCGGCACGGCAGGTCAGCTATTTAAAGTTGTATTTTTTATGTAAATACAAAATAAGTACAATGCTTGACATATTATTTTTTTTATCTTTAAAGTGCTTTCGTTATAAGTTTAGTTTCAGTTTCCTTTAGAATAAATAAAAGCGTCGATATGTTTCCTATCAATTTTTACATTATTTGAAGTGATTAATTGAAATAAAATGAATTTTAACACACAAAGCTGATCCATATAGCCACATTAAATTATATGTAGCTCAAAAACGGTTGATCAGATAAACCAACTACGACACTATTTCATAGAGGGTGCGATATGTCATTGGGGTAATTCCTGAAATTGGTTTGGCGTGATGATGTAATGTATTCTCTTTATTTTAACGCAATAGATTACAATAAATCACTTATATTTATGAACAGTCTTTTTCATACTATCTCTCACCCATAACCTGTGTTCCTATGCCCGGTAAGGTAAATGGGTTACACATTCATACATTTCTTATTATGCAACGGGAGGGGGGGGAGGGTTCAACCTCAAGGCCTTTTTCTACCTTCTTACGTTCTCGGTTGGGGTGGGGAAAATAGCATGGTGTAGGGTTTGCTGGGATGAAGGTGTATGAATGGAACTGCGAGCTCTCAGGTGCTGAAAATATAAAGATGGATTCAGTTACGGCGCCGACTTCAAAATAAGGGGTAGGAGCTTGTCTTCCCCTGCTGAAACAAAAAAAGCATCGTGACTAAAACATGCATAAGAGACGCTTTTCTGTAGATTCATCCAAAATACATAAACATTCATATGTATGTGTGTATTCATAATTTATAATCATATATTTATGTACCAAATCACATTTTATTGAAAGATCGGGACCAGTTTTACGATTGAGGAATCGATGTCAAATACTTTAATGATAACCTCATTTTTTCTCATGCTACTGAATGGCGAGATGAAATTCTAGAGCACCACCTGGAAACCTTCATACTTCACAGTGGTCAAAGATGGAACCATCTGAAGTAATAAAGAAATTTCTTGTGGTTTATAGAAAATTCTCATTATTTGTTTACTATACTTACTGTACTTTTGCTTTAGTAATGTTATATAATATTATACTTTATCGAATAAATTTATCAGTATTTTACATATCTCAACGTTTTATCATTTAGATCCGATTTGTGCCACTCATCTTTAAAGAGGGAATAATATCGTTCGAAAACTTGAAAAAAAAATGGTTGTCTGTAAAGTCGGTTTACGGACGATAGTTTAACGTGACAACGTCATAAGAAAACATTGATGAAATGATTGCATACTTTTATGAATAAAATGGAATCATTTTTATTGAATTATCATTATTTTGTATGGATACGAAGAAGGAGTGAAATGAAATCTGCAATTTTTTATTGATATATTTTATTCGCACTCATTAATTCAAGGATTAATTACCTTTATTGCTGCAATTGTTGTTGTAATATAAACAATGAAAACCACATTAACATTTCACTTCACTTTATAAACAGTTGTAAACAGATCACGTGTAGGTACTGTAGGTGTATAAGTTGTGTGTTGCCGCTGTCTCTTTTCTACTCAGACGCATCGACCAATCGAGTGGAAGAGAGATAGATGCGGCACAATCCGAACGGTAGGCCGATCGTGCCTCTCTATCGCTTATCCACGCTCTCGCTCGCACGCTTGCCTTCGGCGTAACGCAACAAACGGGACAATGAGTCATGTTTTTTCATCGTGCGTGCAGCGGGCGTTCATCGATTTATAAGACGTTGTCACGTCAAAAATGTTTCACTTATTTATACTCCATCGTTAGACCGCAAATGGAAAGTGGACTGAAAATATTATCTGGTTGTCACTGGTCCGTGTAATATTTTTCAAGTTTTCACGGGTCCGCGGATGTTAAAAAGGTTGAAGAGCACTTTAATAGATTTTTGAATAGACTTTACTAGCGCCTGCCATCTTTTCAGATCTCAAATGGACCTGATACAGAACAAAGTTGATAATGTGAGCACAGTGGCGGATTACCACATAAGCGACAAAAGTGCACACACTTGGGGCCTTCCAATCTTAGGGGCCAGAATAAAAATGTATATATGTACATATATTTAAAAATTTAAATTTAAAAAAATAATAAGACCAACATAAAAGATTTTTAAAATTAAAGAAGGCTGAATGAGCAGGGGATAACCCATACTATGTCTAGTGATTTCCACTTTATCATTTGTTATCGTTCCATCTTCTCACCTTTGACTTTGAGCCTCCAACGACTGTAGGAGACAGTCAGCTGGGCTGTGACCATCTCGAGGCGGCGTAACGCTACTTCACGGTCCTTGTGCGTAGAGGTGATCCGTTTTGTGGAAGAGCTGAACTGAGAATGGAGTGTTCCTTATTTTTCCTACCTTTACTTTCCTAATGAAACTAGATTTAGAGTCCACGAAGTGGTCCCAGTTTCCTGACTATGTTTCTTGCTAGAGTGGATACAGACTCAGTCTTTATTTTTCTTCTCGCATATAAGCTAGCGAAGTATTATTGACTATGAGAATATTCTGTCAGTTAAGGAGATTCCGTCTTTATTTGGGGAAATCACATAAGATAAACCCCATACGAAAATGATTGTCTTGGAATCATTAAAATAGGATAATTCTTTCCCAATTTGTAATATTGCCGTCAACTGGCAGAGTTTATAATTCTAAAAATAGGCAAGCCCAGTTTTTAAATGAACAGGCTTTATGATGTATCTCACATGTTTTTATGGAAGCTTACACGTTTGCCACCGCCATTGGAAAAATTGTTGTAAGAGAAGGGAAAAGGGAGAAGTGAGTCAACGTCCTTGGCGAGGTTCGAGGGTTGGAGGGGTTCTTGCTCCAAGCTCTCCATATTAATGGATAGGTGGAGGTGTCTCTCCGATGCCTGGGCCTTTATACCACGCTCTGAGGTATAGCGTACCGGCGTTCTTCCTCAAGCCTGAGTTTATACGCAGGCATTTATTTTCGACTCTCTGTTGGAGTAGACGTTTGCTGTCGGGGTTTGTTAGACCAGAAATATCCCGAGGTATTTGACGCTGGGCTGAAGGAACGGGGGATATTGATTCCCGCGCCTATTACCTCGAGTCTCCTGAGACTGAAAAAGTGAACCTTGTTGTCTGTACGAGAGCTGAACTAAAAGCATAGATTACTAAAAGTGATGTTTACGCAAACTCTCGTCGTTTATATAACTTTCCCACCGAGTATAACTCTTTTCTTCCTACCTTTACTTTCCTGCTGAAAACCTATGGTAACTCTATAGTTTCTTCGATAATTTAAAGCCCATAGACCAGTGGTGCGCAAGCTTTTTGAGAGAAGGGCCAATTTATCCATTTAAAAATTTTCGTGGGCCGCAAAGGGAAAAAGTGAAGAAAAATATTGATATATTATACTAGATGAGATATAAATTTTATATTTTATTTTTAATTTAATAATTACATAATTTTACCTTCTCCGTTCCACATTACGTGCAGATTTGCACGATGGAACTTAGAGAGATTTCTGACACTGTATACTGGCAGCAAGCATTTTGATGTTGGGTTCAATGTTTGTGGTTGCTATCCTCAGTACAGCACTGAGATTATCATTGTTCAAGCGGTTTCTGTGTTGAGATTATTTAGTTTTAATATGGAAAATGCTTGCTCGTAAATGTAGGTGCTTCCAAAAAGACTTGCACAAAGCGCAGCCTTTTTACGTAGGGTAGGAAATTGCTCTTCGGGGAGATATTTGTAAAAACTCTGCAGATCGCCTTCTTGATATTTCGATCTCAATTGATCGTTGTTCTGCAAATCGATCAACTCTAGTTGCAATGATGAATCGGCCTCATTGATGGATACTGAGAAGGGGTTGATTTTTTTTAAATACCGTTGCTACTGCATAATTTGTTCACATATCGAATACTATTTTTTATCATATTTAATGAAAAATTTGTTGATGAAGTATTTGTTATTTTGGGCCACATAAATATCCATTTCGGGCCGTATTTGTGCATCACTGCCATAGACAAACGACGACCATTGTCTTCAAAATTTGCTGACGCTTTAACGATCACATAGAGCTGTGATGAACAACCTACGGCCCGAAATGACATTTTATGTGACTCAATACTCAATATGACAAATACCAATCATTTTTTTTTCAAGGACTAGAACTTAGAACTTTTCAAGGACGATGGAAGAACAATATAAAATTTTCAATTTGATATCCGCTAAAAATAATATTAATCTAATCACTTTCCCTCATGCAGCCATCGAACAATCTGAAAATTGATCTACTGGCCCTTTTGCCAAAAAAGTTTTGCATCACTGGCATGCAGTAATATTGTTTTACGAAGTTATTGCTCTATGGTTTCATCTATAGTTTTCAGTCCATAGACAATCCATATAATACTATAGTACGTATACACAGTAAAAAATACTGTAAGGATATTTATAAAAATCTCATTCTCTTTTCCTGTCACAACATGGCAATAATAAAAACACAACACAACAATAAGAGTATTTTGTCTTTTGAATAATACGCCATAAGCAATAAATAAGTTGACAAGTAGCTGTCCATGTATAATTCGATCGGTATATTGTCTATGATCATAATATATGAACTATCTTAGTATATTTTTATGGTACTATCCCCCACTTCTTAAAATTACTGAAGTTTCGACTTATATGTAATATTTCTGTTTTGAATATTCTCGTATTATCAAGGTCAGATTATGTGGAAACTGTCAGTGGCTGCTGGTCCTGTACGAAGTCTGTCTGGAAATTCATCTTTTTGCAAAATAAGTTTAGAGAATTCTTTTAAGCCGGCATCTCTAGTATTTGCTTCAGGAAAACGTCAGTTGTCAACAAGTAACAGGACCAATATGAGATTAGTGCAGTTTTCCACTGCTCAAAGCGAGCAAAGAATAGGTTGCTTAAAAGATGGTCAAGTGATAGACCTTAACAGGGCTGATCCAACTCTCCCAAAAACTATTTTGGAAGTTTTGAGAAAGGGATTGCTGGAGAAATGTCGCACGTATGTACAACAATTATTTAATGATAGATAATGTCTGCTTTAATGTATTATATTTCCCATAAATATATTTCTTTGGCAAGTTATTTGATTATTATTTATTCAATAATATATCAATAAGAATGTGCATGACTATTATTAGACAGTTTGCCAACAGTGTAAATTATCAGTAGTCAGGATCTTAAAATTGGTGAACAGTTGTATTTTCAAATCATTCTAAAACTTTACCAAAGTAATGCGGTAGTTTTTATCTAGTACATATTGTTAGATAATCAACACTTCCATTATAGACGTTAAACTTATGATGATATACTCCTATTCTTAGTTTAATGTCACATTTTTACTACATTTAGGGAATAATTTAAAAATCTTTCAACTTTGACTTTGAATTTGGACCCATAAAAGCAGAGAAACTTGTCTCTACTTTTCAGGAGAGCCATAAAACATATTTCGCAAGTTATCAATTTTACATTGTTTTTAACAGATATAAATTTTTTAATTATCTTTAAAAGTGATGCTTAGGATGTTGTTTTAAAGTTTAGTGGAGATATGAACAAGAAAGTGATTTTAATACGCATTGAAATATCTTCATATCCACTTCTGTTGATATGTCTCTTTGACACATAATGTAACATAATATTTTGTATCTAGTTGCATACATAACTCAAAACCTACAAAAATAGAGATACGTTTCTTTTATCCCAAGGAGCTGAATAATACTATGACTTTCACAAATAAAAACGATGCAATTACTTTTACACATAATCTTATTGATACATTCACAGACTACCACACTTTCATTGTAAATACATTTGGAGAAATTACCATTGTTTTTTTTTCACTCTTTCAGCCGTTTTATCAATAAATTAAAACATCAAGTAATTTTGAAAGAAGCTATCAAGTTTTGACTGATTTTCAGCAACTCCGACTTTCTCAAATACCATAAATCCATGACCCTGACATCACCGTTCTGATTACAACCGAGGTCGGCTTTACAGACCAAGTTCAGCAGTGTGAAAGTTTTAGAAAAAATGCGAAACTTGTTTAGTACAAATACGAAATTTTCTGTACTCGTTTCTGATTATCAGATTCTAGTATTGTATAAAGTATATTGTCATCCAAAACATTTTTATTTTAGGATAAGCTTGCAGAAAGTTGAAACTATACCATTGGCTGATGTCAAGCTCCATGCCCCTGTAACCGGCGGCGATAAAGTTATTGGGGTTGGACTCAACTACAGGTAAATAAATATTCATCAAAATTTTCTAATTCTTCAATGTATGATCTGTAATATTAAAACGACTATCATTTCAAAGTCAATCAATTCATTTTTAACTTATATTTATCATTATAACATTTAATTATTTTTAGAGATTTCATCTGTATCAAATTTTTAACAATATCACCAAAAGTAGAATGTTTTTATCTTAATATATTTCATGAAAAACAACTCCATTTAAAAATATTCAGATAACAGCAGTATCATACATTATGTTATGACGTTATCTTGTTTTGATATTTTTATTCTTCATTTGTTTTCATCACTGCAATTAAATACTCTAATTGTCATTTTTAAGTATCTTATAAATACATGTATCTTAAGTAGTTATCAACTTAATAATGGGAAATGACCTTAACTTTTCGTTTTTTCAAAGTTTTATTGACACTTTGTTTACAGGCCTTTTAATTACCATACTAATTATGCACAAATTTGTGAACCCGTAAACAATGGGTTAATAGATAACTGAATTTTATTTTGTACATTATTACAATATGATGTGTATTCCAATATGATGTATATTCCAATACAGTGCGACCCCGTTCAGAGATTAACATAATTATGTATGAGACCTGAGTAAAAAAAAAGCTGAGTATGCCTCGAAGTTATCATTGTGGGTTCAGTTCAAATATGATGTGTTCTAAGGTCTCTATCAAAATTATTTCAGCGGGCATTGCTTGGAACAGAAATTACCTATCCCGACAGAACCCATTTTCTTCAGTAAATTTCCAAACTGCATCATTGGGCCTACCGACACCATCCAATTGAGAGAGAAAATAACCCAGGTCAGGAGGTTTACAATATTTGTTATTCATTACAAAATGTTTTTTGTAGTATGATTTTTCTAATCTCTTCAATTCTGTTCAATATACATTTCAGAGTGTTGATTGGGAGGTAGAACTGGCTGTTATTATTGGAACTGAAGCCAGAGACGTGCCAAGAGAAAAAGCATTGGATTATGTAGCGGGCTACTGTGTTGCACAAGATCTTAGTGCTAGGGATTGGCAAAAGAAACGAAACGGTGGTCAATTTCTCCTGGGAAAGGTTTGTCGATAATCAAAGTTAATAGCTTGTCTCGTTTTACAAAAGAAAGAACATTACGAAAATATAAAACATTTTTTTATGTACTGTGATACCGTAATTTATATAATGATCTGAACCAATTTTGCTTATTGTAACCATTTTAAAATAAGCTTGCAATGAACAAAATCAGTCCATCCCATTCATTATATGACATTGTCCAAAAAGTGTTATTTCCTCCACAAATTGACAGCTAACCCTATTCAAAATAATATGTAACATGTTTATATAATAATGTACATTTTTCGTGAGTAAAAAATTGCTTGTAGCATTGTTAAATGAATATACCCCTGCAAGATACAATAGGCATTATCGAATCGATGCAATCGATTCTTGTCTAACTGCTTACTTGAATATAATTCAATGACATATTTGAATTAGTAATTTATTATTATATTTAGATATCTTTGTTTTTTATTGAAAATTTTAATACATAGTATAGGAATGGTTTTTATTTCATTTCTTACTGAAGTTCTTTTTCATAAATTTCTCCTGTCTAAGTGATTACCTAATTTGATAACATTGTTGAATTTAAAAGATATGATAAAATTCTCGCATAGCTAGATAAAAAAAATATGATATTGTTATATCTTAGTGTCTTTAGTAATACATAATACAGAACACAGACAATTTCAGAATAAAAACTTACGAACACTTCAAAATCGGTTTTTTTTCAGTCAATGGACACATTCTGCCCCATGGGTCCAGCTCTCGTGACAAAAGATGAAGTACCAGATCCCCACAAACTGTCTGTCTCATGCTCTGTCAACAAAGTGCAGAAACAGTCTGGCAACTCTGATGAGTTGATTTGTCGCATTGATGATGTTATCAACCGTCTTTCATCGTAAATATTTTTTCAATTAACAGTACATGGATTTAATATTTAATATTTTTGTCTGGCATCCATATATTGCAGTGATAATGCCCAGTTTGTTAAGTGATATCAAATTTTGAAATGAAAACCTTAATAAATCAAAATTATATATAATGTGACTTGATAACAAAAAAGATAGTAATGACCTAGTTAATTTTGTCACATTTTCCCTACATAATTAACAGATTAAGAGGGCTGAGAATGCAATTGCAAAATGTTAATTTTCAGGGATATGTTGATCCAAGCACAGATATGTAAATTTAATTTGGGATTAATTTTTAAATATTTCTATTAAAATTGTGATCCTGCCGAAGTTGCACTAAAATTAAGTAGACCATTGGTGATCTACTTAAATTGATTTCGCGATCTGATTTATGAGCACTGCCACATTGTTCCATTCCTAAATAGTGATGTTTTTATTACAGAATGTTCACTTTACTGCCCGGAGACATAATTCTTACTGGAACACCATCTGGTGTCGGAGCACACAGGAATCCGCCTGAATTTTTGAGACCAGGAGATGAAGTCAGGAGCACCATTGAATTGCTCGGTGAAATCAATAACCCAGTAGCTGCTTACAAACCTTAGGTTCGCTTTATTTCTATTATTTTATAATTGAAATTATTGATAATTATTCATTATACAAATTGTTTAAATGTAACACTTTGGTAACAAAAAATTCATGATTACCCTTTTACAAGATTCAAGTTGTTACTTAAAATTCTCTCACAACTCTTCAAATTGAAAAAAAATCAGTCGCAGCAGGAACGATTAGCTTACCACTAGTTCTTTCCCTTTTTTTACATTCCTTGTCACATCCTTCAAGCATTTTCCTCGCTAATGAGAGATTGAACGAATGAATAACAAACAGTTGTCTTAAAACCTACATATAAGAGTCCGCACATGCTCCACATTGGGAGCGAACATCAAGTAAAAATCATAAGCTCTTTGTAATAATTTAAACAAATAGTTTAGTGCATTGAGTACATTTGGCATATCTTTTCAATGATAACCAACAACATGCATACTTAAATAAATTTATTGATGTGAAATGAGGGATATTAATATTGTTTAACTTCTTTTGCAGTTTGGTGTTGTCTTATTTACTCTCAGAAAGTCATTGAGAAAATCACATACACTGGATAACGAAACTTTGAAGGAAATATCAAAATTCACACTTATCTGTACATATGTATATTATATAAACTAGATGCTACAATGTATATAATATTCTGATTAATTAATCCATTTGTTGTGTCTTTATACACGCTGTTATCTCATTGTAATTTTAAAGAAAATATATTGATTTTATGAATTAAAGTAAATCGAGAAAGTTTAAGTGTTTTGATCAAACTATTGATGGTAAGGGAGTGTTGAATTTTTTTTAAATGTCAAGGAATGATGAATTGGTTTTGTGAAACTCAAAGAAGACGTTAGGTAAGAAAATAAAAGATGATGTGATCGAAAGGTGGGCAATTCATTCGCTGATGTTGACTGTTGACATCTCAGTATTAGTTTCATTGAGAAGAATGTTTGAGTCTCATTTGTTTCTCAGGAATAAATATTTATAAATATTAAACCTTTGATAGTCCGCATAGGCCTTCCTTATGGGCCATTTTAAAGCTTTATGGAATCCCACCCAAGATAATCGCCATCATCAAATGCTTGCACGAGGGCAGTGAATGCTGCATAAGAATCGGTGACGTAACTACGGAATGGTTTGGCATCACTACCGGCGTCAGACAGGGCTGTGTTCTAGCTCCGTTCCTCTTTATAATAATCTTCGACTTCATCCTGAGGAAGTCAATTCCACCTGACCGAGGAGTAACCGTTGCTCCCAACCTGAAACTATGTGACCTCGAGTATGCCGACGACGCTGTCATCTTTGACAAATCAGTTGTGGGTATCCAGGAAACAATGGATAGACTGCAGAGCAACTCGTATCGCGTTGGCCTCAAAATCAACGCGAGTAAAACCAATGTGCTCTGCAACAGCGCCTGTCCAGATCCAGACTACTCTCTGATGAGTGCGGGGCAAGAAATCGAGAGAGTCGATGGTTTTAGGTACTTGGGAGTACACATCACGGGCGATGGCAACCCGCGTAATGAGAATAATTAGGGATAGCTGGAGCAACATTTAATTCAATGCGGAAAGTCTGGGACTCACGGCTGTACTCGGTCAGAACCAAGTGCCACTTATTCAACGCATGCATACTGACTGTGCTGCTTTACGGTTGCGAGTCATGGCACATCACAAAAGCACAGGGTAACCGTATACTGTGCTTCGAAAACAGATGCCTGCGGCGAATACTAGGAGTACAGTGGTTTGACTTTGTCAAGAATACGGAGGTAAGAGAGCGGACAAACCAGCCCCTTATTACGTCTAAAATTAAAAGGCGACGATGGACCTGGCTTGGACATGTGCTGCGGATGCCCCAGGGGAGCCTGAATCCTGCCTGCCTCTTCTATCAACCTGATAGATCCCGACGCCGCAGAAGGCCTCTGATGACCATACATAGGATGTACTAAGGGACGCCGGGATGACCTGGCAAGATGCGAGGAGGTTGGCGGGAGACAGAGAATCTTGGAAGCACCGTGTGGCGGCCATATGCTCCGAATAGGGAGCGGATATGGGAAAAAAAAATATATATTTTTTAGAGTGAAATAAATGAACAAAATTTCAACACTGCAGATTTTGTATCAACAATAATAATCTTTGATCGATAGTTTAATAACAACATGAATAATATAGGAATATTTATATTAGTGGCAATTGTGGTCGTTTCTGGCAAACACGAGCTTTATTTTATTTACACTATAAAATAGTTTTGTCACAGAATAGCTCATTTCTAGTGCAAGGATAATACACAATAAATACTGTTCTTTCTCACACTTCACTCACCAATCCTATTATTTTCACTGGTGAACCCTTTACAACACACAGTATAACTTCTTCTTTGTAAATTTTATATGCAGGGACAACTGCAACTTTATTTCCAGTATTGAGATTCAAACAGAGAATTTTCATCAAACATATGTAATATATTGCCACAAAATAAGATAAGGTGGAACTTTGAAAAATGTTGCCAAAAAATGTCTGAATCTCACTCAAAGGTCTGTACTAAAACAAAGATCCGCAAAATACACAAGAAAAGTAATATTGCAAATAGTAACTCGATGATTGATTGAAAAGTTGACGCCTGAAAATCAATGGATTAATGAGCCCGAAAAGATTTTCTTGCAAGTTTATCCTGAATATGGCTAATTTTTAATTTTAAATTAGCTTTTCTTTTTTCATCGTTTTGTTTAAATCTATTAGTATTGATTTGGTATTGCTCATATAACTCTTTGGCTTTTTCAAACTGACTATTACCAACATACCTACTCATATTATTCTTCATGATTCCAAACATGGAAATTAATTCCTCCATTCGTGAAATTGATATTTCATGGTCATTTGATTGATATCTGATATTATTTCT
This sequence comes from Himalopsyche kuldschensis, assembly GCA_028554975.1. Lineage (NCBI taxonomy): Eukaryota > Metazoa > Arthropoda > Insecta > Trichoptera > Rhyacophilidae > Himalopsyche > Himalopsyche kuldschensis. The sequence continues at coordinate 1,457,074 of JAHFWI010000086.1, read as the reverse complement.
CCTTGTCAAGTACTGATGTAATGATTTTTGCCAGTTTTCAGCTTCATCATCTCGAATTCCAATCGCAGAGGTGCGTGTTTTATCATCGGCCATTGCAATAATATCATCTGGAAATTTTTCAAAATTAAAACTGGAGATATAAAGCTGATGATGATTTGTACTGATTAGATATGCCGGCCCCGTAGCCGAGTGTTTAACTCTATATGGCATTCGTTCAGATTAGATCAGATTACGAGTACACAGGTTTGAACTTTTGAACGTTCAATTCGAAATTACTGGGATACAAATCCAGTAGTCACTGGTTCATGAATTGATTTTTTTATTGACTTTTAAATAGTATGTGATGTTAACATTACAATTAAAACGATGCATGATTGTTAGCTAAACTTTTTCATGGCCCTACCCTTAAGACCTTGAATAGAAATGGGTTCTCATAAAACAAGTTCTGCTGAGATTCTTGCAAACATTGGGAGCGGAAATGGTTGAAAGTACTTACCAGTACAAATTGCATTATTATTTTTTAACCATTTATAAATATGGTCCACAAAGGTAATAATAATAGCTGGTTTACACAACTAAGATCATTCTCCAGTTCTTCAGCAAAAGTAATTATTCGTTGTAAATCCTTTACTAAATAAAAAATCCTTAATAAGTTCACGAATTTTGTTTTTTTAAGTGATTTGTACACCAAAATTATATTAGTAGTTAAATTAGGCCACGGAAGAAAATCTAGCTTTATAATCTATGTGATCAATGAGAAGACTCTTTTTCATAATTTCATTTACAATATTTTAACACTTACCATATTTGAAGTCAGTTTTCATCAGTGTTGAAAGTTTCACCATTAATCCATCAATCTCCTTTTGATTTTTTATTTGTCGATGGTGATTTTTTGTAATGTTAACAATGCAATAGGAACACAAAATCACTGACATCACTAAAAATATAATTTTACCACGGAAATTAATGTACACCATCTTAATTGAAATGAAAATTACAATGAAAAGGGTACATTTCAGTATGCGAAACTCAACCCATGTCTTGATATTTTCGTATACAATTGAGTAATACAAACTTGTTGTATAGAATATAAAATTCGAATGGGTTTCATAATTCGCAGTTTTACATATATAGGTTTTCACTGTCTAGGTTTAAAAGTTTATAGTATTGTACCTATGCATATGACTTAAACCTTGTTACGGTGTGTTAAACAATGTATGAATATACAAAGAATATAGCATGCAAACAATATCAGTAAGTATGTCTTGCAGTGATTCTACACATTTTGTGTCCTCTCTAATTTTGAATCCTGAAATTCTCAAGACTAAACTTACATGCTTGGGATCTTTGTTTATGTGGTTGGAATCATGATCAAAATAAAATTCACTTGCTCTTTGCGTCAGTCATATGATAGACCTGTTGCAAGGGCTGTTTGGCTAATTGATTCATTGCATAGAGAAGTGGATATACTCTTCATGAAATTTATGTCAATTTGAGTTTCTCATTTAACACTAATATTTTTTAATTCTTAAAACATGATTCTCCCATCTTTTGAAACCTTATCTTTATGTTTGACACATTAGCGTAAGCTGTAATTTGAAGCTCTGTCCTGAAGTAAAAATAAATTTAATAACCCATATTAAAATGAAATTCCACAAATTACCACCGAATCCATTGAAAGTATTAATAACCCACTTCACAGGACAGTGTCTAAAAAACTATTTTTGCATTTTATTTTGCTGTTGCACTATTTCCTAATTTAAGAAATACTTACAAGCAAATGTTATCAAGTGATAAAAAATAGTTGACAGATGAATTATTGGTAGCTCTGCTTATAATCAAAATGTACCCTATTACAATACATTCACTACTGAAATAGAGAAATAAAACGTTTAGTACCACTGGTTTGATATGTCAAAATAACCATTCAATTAGCATGTTTATGGAGAAATATTCAATGTCAAAAGAAATCTGGTGTGTGTACTGTATCGTTTACACATCAAATTATAGTTATTGTTGGACTAATATATATTTCATTACTTGAAAAACATAACTAGTTTGAACACCCAAGAGAAAGTTTGTCACACAAGAATTTGTTTTTGGCAAAAATGAGTTGAAAATGATTCATAGTCGATTTGGTTGATAATGTATTTGTTATGTCTCTGCCCATAGGTTATATAGGTTATCCATGGTCTCTGCCACATATCATATTATTTTGTATCTAGTGGCATTCATAATTCAAAACTGGCAAAAATTATTTCATTTATCCTAAGGGGCAAAAGACAGAGCGATTAACATTACAACTTTCTTTTTCTACTATTTTTCAGTGGGAAGAGTGACTTCGTAGAAGCTAGTGGGGCAAATTAATTAAAATTAGGAATGAAACAAGTTCTTATGATACACATTTAATTTATTTTATAAATCTTGAAATAAAGTTAAATTTTATGCATATATTTATAGACTTAAGTTTTAATTGATGTATAATAAAAATATAATACAATCAATATAAATGCAACCTAACACAGTATGATTTAAAAGTAATTTACCATAACATCAGTAAATAAAAAAAATATACATATAGGATTAGATTTATTAAATTTAAAGGGGTGAGATTACAAATACTAACACCTGTCAATAATAATATGTAAGTCTATTAATTCCCAAAGTAAATTACGTATTAGTAATAGGCATGTTGCGCATGTAGTAATACCATCATTAATAAACGATTATTACGTTGGTAGTTGAAGTCTGAATTTCTCAAATTAAATTTGAATTCAATTAATTTTTATTTAAATTTGTAATGTATTAAAATATAAATATGACTTTCAGAATACTAAAAAAATAGGTAGGGGAATTAAAAAAAAATATTGCCCTAAGCCAGTGATGGGCAGCGTATGACACCCGTATCAGAGGTGACTCGCATCGTTTATCGACAATCTTCGCCCAAGAACAGTTAGCAACTGTTTTGTTCATATTAATACAAATACAAGAAACTGACGCTGACAGATCAAGGCAGTAATGCTTGCTTGGGTATAAGATGTACAAACATTCAATTAAAAACTTTGGAAATGTAATTCTACAACAAAATAGTAAACAAAAATCAGTTCAAAAACAAAACTCTTTCTGAGTTTTTTCATAATTTTGACACTCTTTGAGGTTACCAACCACTGCCCTAGAATGTTGCTTTGGCAAAATTGTCATAAGAAACTAAGATTGCTACTATTTATCAACCTTTTTCAAAGCAGATTAATAATTTTCTGACTAGATGGTGTTGTCATTGACTTTGGAAACCACAATACTTGATAAAAGGGTGAAAACATCTAGCAAGAAAGGCCTACTCTGCATTGATAATCTCGCTTATGATAATTATCAGCATCTATGGACTAGTAAGAGCTTAATCCAAGGGATCGGGTGGAGTCCCAGTAAAGTCTATATTAAATCAAGATTATTAAAATTTGAAATCTTAGACATGGGTGTTAGTGATGTCTCTTCCCCTCGGGTGACATTAAAACAATTCTCATTCCAGGTCGCGTGATTTATTCAAAATATCAGATATTTTTTAATTATTTAAAATAAAATATGGGCTGCTTCAGTTATTTTTCCTTGCATAGAAAAAAAGACAAATGCAATACTATTGTTTTTGTCTAAGTACACAATAATAAAACATATGGCACCAATATAGAAATATTGTTAAAAATAAATGATGTTTAGAAATTAAGATATTTGATTTAAAATTACGAGAAGTTTACAAACATTAAAAAGTGTAAGAATGAATTGCTTAGAATAATTGGGTTAGATGTTTGGAAATCAAGATAAATATTATTAGCTCTATAACATCATCTTTATGTTAGCACTATTGTGTTCACAATTATGAATATTGAAATGCATCCATTAATTTTAGGATTCAAATTAGTAAATATATATATTGAATAAAAAGGTATTGAGATATTATTATTATCCACTAAAATAGACATATTTCACATTTAGTGCACTTCATAATATCTACAATTTATTTTTGATAATTTTCAATTTATTTTTACAATTTGTGTAATGATTTATGCTTATTTATAAGCAGTGTTACGTAAAAATTGTTTATTTATGAATTCATTCCCAGAGTAATATTTAATAAAGGTAAGCGTTTTACTCAACATATAATACATGCATATCAGGTGTATTTTGTGACTTTTTCTCTTTTTCATTTGATCATATGTTAAATGAAGAAAGTGGGTGAATGCGTTTGTTTTTTTTTATCTACTTGCCCACACACAAATGAGGCTGTGTGAAGGAGATGGAGAAATATTAACTGCACACCGATGCCACATCTTATATCCAGTCTGTGTATTTGATATCAATTGATTTAAATTTGACAATAAATAAATACTGTCATACCAAATTAATGTATGATGTGAAAAGAAAACATTGTTGATTTTAGAAAGAAAAGTAATGTGGATTTAACAGAAATTTAATGATGTGAATAAAACAAATGCAGCATGTCCATTTTGTTTAATACCTATATTAAATTATAATAAAGTCAAAAGTTTACATAATTTATAAAATAAATCTAAAAATTATCATTGATTATTATGACATCACTAAAGAATTAAAATAAACATCTAACAATAATCTACAATTAAACATGATTATTAGCATACAAATAAAAATACTATATAATCAATCTACAATGGAAGAAGTTTTTGTCACTAAAATTTAATCAATTAAGTTTTGTCTAAAAATTTACAAATGGTCGAAACTGAGCGTTTTTACAGTAATAGTTATTCTATAATAATAAATTATTTCTAATGGTACCTAACCAAAAACAATTTTATACAGATTTTTTATAATATAATTTCAGCTTAAATCTTTAATAATAGAAAGTCTCAATATGTGTCATGATTGCCTCCATCGACAGGTTTTTACAGCATGCAACTGTAAAAATTGGCATATAGAACTGAATAAATTGTAAACATGCAATTCTCTAGTTAAATAAGCCGTAATATTCTTTTTTCTTTCATGATTGAATTAAAGGAATGTAAAAATATTTTTACAAAACACAACATATGTCGTAATCTATCTGTAACGAGCCAGTTTTAAATAATTTTTAATTAAATATCACAAACACTTCAAGTGTCACTTGATGTAATAAGGTTGATTTTTTTAGATCTGTCAAATTTTTTTACATTATGGTTTCACAAACCTGTAATGAAGACCAATATCTACTTGCCAAGATATTTTTTTGCCAATTACTAAAATTACTACTACCGTTAAAACTATAATATTGACAAATGAAAATACTATTACTTTTTTAACTAATTTGCCACAGTGATATTATCTCAACTCATTCTTGAGCAAACGTTGGGTTGTTGTTATATTAATTATAATACCTATTCTTGATACTTTTTTCGCAATGGTTCTGAAAAAATCAATTTACTATGATAAGTTCACAAAAGATTGCGAGCAGAAAGTTGATTGAGGACAATCGATTGCACAAATTTACATGATTAAGAAGTAATTTTGACAGAATGTGCTTCTCATAATAAGAGAGCTTTCTGATTATTATTACCTATTTTAAAAAGATTGCATTGTGAGTTTTCATGTTAACTTCAATCATTAGGCATTTTATACTTCAAACCTACATTCGGCACCAATATAAATCATACTAAAATCCCTATTCCACGACATCATATCAATATATTAAGCAAATATTGAGTAATTGTTAACTGTTTTGGGATCTAGATTACCTTTCAAGATACAATGCTTCAGTTGCTTGCGTGATAAATTTTCTGCCATCAATTTTCTGTACACAGCATTATCCATATTGAGAATATTCTTAAAAATGCAATTTCAATGAAATGAAATGGAATTAAATACCATTTAAAATCTTTAAATTATTAAAAAATCACATGTATGTTTTAAACAAATTTAGTTTACCAAATATGGATGATTTTCCATTCAATTCACAAAAACACACAAATATGAGCATCCAAAATGGCATCAGTCACACAAAATTTTCATTAGGAGTTTTAGTTATGTATATAAATTACGAAGTAAAATTATTTTCAATTTCTTAAAATTTATCTTAGTTTAAAAAAAAAACAGTATAAAACTACTAAAGAAACTGCATGCGGAAAAGAATATTTTAATATGTATATATTATGCTCAACTACAAATAGTTTAGAATGATATCAATAATTTACACAATGACGCATTGAGGAATTTGATGATAAATTTTTGTTTTTTATGAGCTACAATTTTCGGTGAGTGCACAGTGTAGCCAGCTTGAAATAAAAACAATATTTTTTAGTCAAAATACAATATTTTTTTGTATTGAAATTATACAAAAAATCAGGAATAGTTTTTAATGGTATAAAAGGATCAACAGACATGAAAATATTCTTCAGAGCCCCATTTAGATTTCGAATATGTATTATACAACTGGCAAATTGGAAATATTAGATATCATTGTCTAATATGTCCACTCACAGTCCTACAACACATACTATATTTACCATGGAAGCCTCGCCGCGATTAATAATTTGTTACAAATTGATGGTTTGTAAGTGCACAATAACAGTAATTAGACTCATATGTTGGGATTGATGAAATCATTGATGCATGCACATCTCAAAACTTCTAAATATATTATAAATCACTAATGGTGGCAAGGGTTCAATTATATGTGACAGTATGTATATGTTTTATAATTATAACTGAAAAATGTGAATATAAAACGTGTACTATAATTTTACCATTTAAGTTTCAATTGCACATCAGTTTATGGTAATAGTGACAGAACGTAAAAGCAGAATAACACGATGTGTCAATATTTTAGAGACATAAAAAACAATAATGAAACGCCTTAATAATTATTATGGTTAAAAAAATCACAAAACACAATGAGTACAAAGATTGGTGCAGAATGAATCATTTGTTGACACTATAATTACAACTGGTATGAAAACTCAATATATTTACTATAAATACAAAACACCTAGATCAAAATCTTACACAAAGTATCAGTTAAAACATACATGAAAACATCTTATTAATCAGTACTAAAAATATTCTCTTAGTCGTTTATATTAATTATTGGCAGTGAGAGAACGATCAGAGCTCACTTCACAAAAATACGCCAGAAGCTAACAGTAATGATTACTCGACCCGGCATGGCAGTGGATATATGAAAAATGATTGTTCCATAAGGGAAAAAAATGTGATGTGAACCTGACAATCAGATCTTTTTTGCACATAGAAAAAACCTTACCAATGTAGTAAATTTAAAACTGTGAGATATATCTAAAAGGAGGTATAATACGGTCATACATCTTTGGTGAACAACAAATATTATAGTGTAGATGGGTAAATTTGTAGTATTTTACTTGTGATTCATTGGACAGCTACTGGTCTTGATGAGATTTCGAACATTGTACCTCACAGATAATAAAACACCTACTGGCAGCGATTGAATCTATATATTTCATAGCAACTATTCAATGACTCCTGATAGTAAAGGGGTCCCCATTCAAGTGGAAGCTCAATAATATGAGGATTGACTAAAAATACCCAAATGATGTGATGTTTGTTTTTTTCAGCCATATTTAAAAGAATGTCATGAATTATATAGTATTTGCATTATTTTCAAATAATGTGCATAATATATTGCAGATATTTTAAAAATTACTTCGAAGATGTATGACCACAAAAATGATTTGGATAAGAATATGTGTATAGGAGCATGTACAGCGTTTTGATTTTTACATAGCCATCAACTAGGCAATATCTACGCAGATATCTAATGGAATGAGAGTTTACAGAATACCATTTACTATTTGATCAAATAGTTAATATTAAAAAATAGACAGTCAAATAATAATGATAGAGGTGCTCGAGAAACTAGTTTGCGATAATTAATATTGCACTAATTAGATAGAAGATATTTCATCCACATAAAGATCAGTGAAAAAAAATTCTAATCTACTCATTCACTTTCTATCATAGAAACTTTTAAAATACCAAAAGATATCTATGCTAGTCGAGATGGTATTTTTCTTCACGGCTGTAATTCTTCCACCTAACCGAGGCCTCGCAATCACCGAATATAAACAATTACATTATGACACAGTAATAAAACACTTTTCTTTACGGCAGCACTCTTTTTTGAGATATAACAACACTCGAGAGTGTTGATACACAAGTCTAAATATCACAAATACCACAAGTCATAAACAGTTAGAGTATTCTGTTTCAAAACACGCATTTTTTTATGACCGCTTGACTTTGTCAATTGAATAAAGAACATTAACAAATTACTTGTTTAATGTCTCAGCTGATTAATGTTTTGAATCAAGTCCCTTATTATATTGAACAAGTTAAACCTTTACATAATATTTTTAAACTTTTCTTACTCTATGGCATGAAATTTGTTGAGAGAAATTTTAAATGTCAATTAAAATTGATTCGCTCAAATTCAATGAATACTTGATTATTAATTGTGATTTTTTGCTGGTCAATGAATGGGTAGTAATATAAACTTTTAAAATTAAATTTTGCTTAGTTATAAAAAATGTTAATAATCAGACTTTTCATAATGAATGCATAGAAATATGGGTTTTAAACAAGAAACCGAGCTTCAGAATTGATTCAAAACAATACTCGACAGACAAATATTTGGGTCACCTAAGACACACACACACAAATATAAGAGGTAGTCTCATTACTGAAAGTAAATCGACATCTAGAGCAGTCTCAGTCGGGAGGGACTGTCTTCCCCTCGCCACCGAACCACAATCTGTTTACCTGACGAGTTTCATGTGTGCCAACGGGACTTCTGCAATTCTATCTGTCCCTCCAAAGTTTTAGCCAGATATATGACGAGCAGCTGGGAGAGAGCGACTCCTAAAGCTACACCGGCAATCGTGTACAGATTCCTTTCAGCCCACGATCGCACAATCTCTATACAGCCGGACGTCCAGACCCTTTTGCTGGCTTCCGCGACCTTAATTATAGGAGAAGTATATTACTTATTGAGGATAAATTACTATTATTTCAAAATGTAATGTTAATAATAAATACAGCACATATTCAAAGCTACAACACAATATAATTAATACTTACTGTGAGATTTTGCGCACCATATCCGCACATTATATTGACAAGTCCGGATGATATGTGAGTTGCATTTACACAGCAAGAGTAAGGTACCCCGCACCGCTCCACAGATGGAGATGAACAATTGAAATATTCATTTTTCGACCAGTCCATGTAGCCATCTGATGACAGACCGCAACAGTGAAACTATAAAAAAAAAAAAGCAATCAAAAAACTATTTTATTACATATTATTTATTATAGCATTGAAAATACAGCATTTGCGATGAACGATAGTTATATATCAACCATAATAAATTGTCTGTTAACCCTCTTAGCCTCAGAGAGCAGATTTATCGGCGCATACTTTTAAATATCATATATGATATATAGAGAAAGCAAACATAGTGAAACAAAAAAAGGCCATTGGAGAAATGTTTTATTGATTGAGTAGGCATTTACTTGGTAGAACTCCATTATAATACGGTAAGAATAATAACAATGTATTTTAGTTCTACATAAATTATTTTATATATTTATTGATATATTTATATATATATTTGTTGTTGATGAGGCTTACGCCTTTTCGTCAGAACTATTCTGACGAAGGCGTAAGCCGAAATAGCTATAAACAAATATATAAAATAATTTATGTAGAACTAAAATACATTTTATTTTTCTTACCGTATTGAAATGTTGTATCATTAAAATAAACTAATTTACTAATTATTATTTTTTAATATACTGAGGCTAAAAGGGTTAAGGGCATAATTTTGTCATCCTATTTTACCTATCGTGGCTGCCATAAAATTTGCAGCGTTTTTGTGAAACCAAATCGAAATTTCTTTTCGCTATCTAATTATAGTCAAATTCAATCATACTTACATCTTTTTGAGCAAAGTCAATGAAGTTTTGTAAATCTGGATCTTCCCTATATGCATGCACGACTCGGTCTGTAAGAGATTCTCTCAACAGTCCCCGAGCTGCTCTCGGAGAGACAAAAGCAAATATGGCCACCGCCATTTCAATGAGGAACAACACCAACAGGCATAGGGAGTACTAAAATATATAAACATAAAAGACGGTGAGAATATGCAACAACCTTTTTAAATCTTATGATTTCAAATTTTAAAGTCTAAAATATTACTAAAAAACTTTTGTTTTACAGTTTCAAATCACTTTTCTTAATTCCAAAGTAATATATAATTCAATATTTTTTTATTATTAGCCAAGCTTACAAATACTTACAAGTTTGAGCAGACAGGTGTTCTCCCTGAGTGCGCCTACACACCCTGCGAAGCTCACATTAAAGACGACGGCACCAGCGAGGATCAGCACAAGTGACACATTGATAACAACATCAAATAATGTATCCAACTGAAAACATAATATCAAATAGAAATATATATCGAGTATACGGTATTTATCACTTTTAAGGTGTAAACTGTTAATTCTTGGTGGAAAGGTATTATATTTCTATAAAAAACACAATGTTTTTGTACTTTGCACTTCCACTTATATTTTGTAAAGACCAGAGCCGGATTCGCTCATTGCGAGCATTTCCAACTGATGACATATAAATGAGTGAAACTGATCCTAATTGTTATCAGAATACTTATGCGGAAGTAATACTATAAAATATCTTTTATTCATTTAAAATATTGCCTTTTGACCAAGAAGTGACAGTCAACACCTTAAAAGTGAGAAAAGGGGTTATTATACAGATACCAAATTTGTACCTATCAAATTTTTATTTGAATTATGTGAGTTATTTAACAGCAAAAGGAACATTTCTGCTTTACATTCGTCAGGTCTAGTTAATGTCTAGTCAAGATGTTTCCTATTTTTTTTTTGTGACAAATATCCCGCTGTGGGACCTTTTTTGTTCGATGCGTATCGACGACTATTCAGCAGCTCTGCTTTCGTTGGTTTTGAAGGACGTATCTGACTCATCCGGGAATTCATAGACGGTGATTCATCGGAATCGACGTCGACACAACATTTCGTTAAAATATAAGAGGGGCATTCAAATTATAAAGTAATATAATATTTTTTCTACTTTTATATCTAGGGAACCCCCTGTCATTGGTTTCATTTTGTAAAATGCAGATTATATCTCTGAATATTATTTCTATAGATCACAGAGAATATACACGTATTTTTTTCAAGTTCCTAAAAAATGCTTTTCAATACTTTTTTTGTTAATTGTAAAAGTCGATTTTTTCTATAAAAAACGCTTGGCAATGTTTGCATTTGCATGCCAAAATCGTCCGGCATTAAAAGGGTTAATATCAAATTGAGACAGGCAAGACTAGGCATAATAAACAATTGGTTAAGAAAAATGATTAGAGTTTACAGATAATCATACATAAGTGGAATAAAATTGTTCATAACTTCTGGAATAAAATAGACATTATGATTACCTTATTATGATTTCATGTAATGTATTGCAATATAATGTAATGTCTTGCAATGAATACTCATAATTGGTCCATAATAACTCATTTATTCTAAACGAAGATACATTTAAGAAATTTGTTTAACAACTTTTACTGAGAATCCTAACCCCGTGTCTTAGGTAGGCGAGACGAAGCGCTGCGGTGCGCTGCGGCGACGTGTAAAAACCAATTAATTTTAAACGTAGCGGACTAAAGGTCGTATGTGCCATCGCTCGGCCAGACGAATTAACGGTCTGGTGAGCTTGGACCGTTTGATATTTTCAAGCGATTCGCGTGCGCCATGAGTCAGGCACTTGAGGCGACTTACGACATATGCCGTCCTGACCGGATCGCGTCGCCCACATATGACACTTGCATGGGCGAGGACCGTTTGATATTTTAAAACTCTGCCGCTTTTAAAGCGCGCCGGATCGCTTCGCCCACCTAAGACGACCCGTAACTGTGAGTAATAATTTCATGATAAGCTATCTTGGTGTCATTCATAAAATAGGATATGATGTGAATACATACCTTTACAGATCCTGTGGCTTGCCATTTATCAACGAATGCATACAACCCAACTCCAATTAGCAATCCTCCAAATAGCTGCAAGAATGAAATGACTCATAGATGACAGTGATAAATAGTAAGAAAAGGGGTGTAGTATTTATATTTTTTGTTTATTTCGTTAAAAAATAAAGATGTCGAGTTCGCACTTACCCAAAATATAAAATTCAGCAAAAATATCATGTATTTGACACACGAACTGACATAAGTAAAATTGTTTGTCCTACGTCGATTCATATTGGTACAACACTTTGTTTTGTTGATCAGTCAATAATAAATTTCGACAACGTTGATGCAGTTACCATTCATAACATATAATCAATTCTATGGCAAATTTATTTTTACAGTCGTGTATTCGTAAAGGATATTTCTAGGAAAGATAATGAAAATTAACATAATTGAAGTATTAATTTTGTTATAAATCTCAGAAATACGTCAAAGTGAAACAGGGAGGTATAGGAGTTACCATATGAACAAATAAAAATCGAAGTAACAAGAAAGTTTATAATAAATATTTAAATTTATAAGGTGTTCCCTTCTCCATCGCATAGTATTTTTATTTAACTAGCTTCATAGGGCCATTTTTTTAATGATAAATTGCAATCGCATACCCACCAATTTCCTACAATTATATTATTATAAGGGTCGACTCAGAATGATTATACTGGAGCCATAGGCAATATACTAATAATTAGAGATGACATTCTAGGAACACCAGTCTATGGTTATTGCAACGCCATTTTGCAATAATGTAAGCCAAATCATCAGGTCGTTGTCGAATTGATATTGATAGTTAAACCTTCGTATATATGTTTTTAGTTAATACACAAAGGGCGATTCTTATTTTGTTTTAAAATGGATAAGTTCATTAGCATGTGGAAGGTTCGGGAGCTCGCCGATAAAGTGTAAGTACAATTAATGTTTTCTTTTTGGAATATAGCTAAATTGTTTCCATCTGGGTTGAAAATATGACATAATTGAAGACTTTCGCTTTCATTAAATTTTATGGATGATAACTATTTTACAACAATTGAACGCACTACTTGTTTTAGCAACCAAATGTTGACTATTGTATTCGTTCGCGATGTTTTATGGTTATGGGTGTGTAACGTCTCGGAGTCAGTAAAGCAGGTTATTCTAGTTGTTTTCCAGTGTACACATCGCTTATTCGATGGTTTTGTTTTTTTTTAAACTGGCTCACTTTCCCTAACCATTCAAACAGCATCATATTTAAAATTCATGTTATTATGACTCTTCTGCCATATAAATTAAATGAACTCTATATGTAAGCGAGAAGTTCAATTGTCCTAAATTTCTTCTCTTATTTATTTCTATACTGTTATCAAGTAATCAGCTTTTGTAAATTTCACAATTAATACCTATGACGTCTATGGTCAAATATGTAATGAATACCTGACTTGCCCGTCAATATTTTTGTAATTACATAGAATGACAAAAAAAAAAAAAGTTTTTTTGTTGTTCCTCAAAACATCGGAAATTAAAAAGTATTCAAGGCAATATTCTAAGAAGTTTATTTATTTGAATGATTGAGTTGTTGATCACCTTATGTTAGACATCCATCATTTTTCCAGCCTGCCATAAAATACGTTTATAATTACTGCAATATCCCAAACAATGAGACATACTAATCCAAAACAAAAAAATGAAAAATGATCTTTTAATGTCATATTCTATATACCAAATATCTAGTGTTCTGTAAGCTGGTGAATGGTATTGGGGGTATTTACCGTATATGTCCTTTTTCTGTGCATTCACATTCATTCAAATGTCTCAGTGGTTTTTATCTACTCGGTTAAATAATTTAAATCTCTTTTCCAATTGACAGTAAGGTAAAGAGAAAAACGGAAATATATTTTTGGGTGTAAATATAGGATATACAATATTGCACAAAATGTATATCAGTGTAAACGTAGGCAATCGAAACACAGAAAATCAAAAGATGGTCAAACAATTTATTTCTTGAATTGGCTTTTACTTACAAAAAATTCTATTACGTTTTTTTTTTTACGATACATATTCAATCTTCGTGATTGTCAAAAATAAATCAATTACGCCATCATAGAAATACAGAATATGTTAATAATTTTTCATTGCTTGTATATACTAACTTGGATGAGATAAATCAATGGCTAGCAAGCTTTTTACTACAATTATCAACCCAAATAACTTGCTCATGACAAAAGACCCCTATATCTTTACCCTATCTTTAGGAGTGAACACATTGTATGACTATTTTCCAACTAGAGCACTTACGAAATAATAATGTTACACATGGCATTGCAGATCATTTTATAATTATTCATGAGCTTTGGGATTTTTATATGTGAGCCATGTTTGTTTTTCTCAACCACTGAGATACATTATGTATTAGTATACTTATACTATTATATTATATTGAATTTAATTTAAATCTAATGTGACAACTCTAGTTCAGATTTTTCTTTTAACAAAATTTATGTTTGCTGAATTACCAATATTATTAACATGTAGTTTTGTAGCATATCAAAAATGTAATAATTTGAAAACAATAAATTAGGCATACAGAGATTTTCCTCCCATCCTATCCTAAGTACAATATTATTCCTTTTTTAATTTAAATCTAATGTGACAACTCTAGTTCAGATTTTTCTTTAACAAAATTTATGTTTGCTGAATTACCAATATTATTAACATGTAGTTTTGTATTTTATCAAGGCAGTACAATATTATTCCTTTTATTTTTAAGAAATGAGAAGTAAGCAGGTATCTCACCAACCATTTAATATGTGGTTAATTTTTCCTCATTGATAATACATTTATTAACCACCAAGCCACAAGTATTTCAGATAAACAATTCCAACATTTCTTTGTCAAAGAAACCATAATAGAAGTTATCAGCAGGTAACTTGTTGCGTCATTCATTAGCACTGCTGATAACGTGAGCCCAATAACCTTTTCAAATGTTAAGTAGAAAATTTTAATAATGATTAGTAATATTGGCTATAAAACAACCTATATCAGAATGATAACTTTAAGTGTTAATTTATTGTATACTTAAATGAGTGGAAAAACGTTAGTATCATGTCGATCAGTAAATTATTGTCCCAAAAGGAGTATCGCCGCTTCGAGGCAAAGCTGATAAAATTTCACACATATTTGAAAAGCTAATGTTATCATTTAATTTTTGCATTGCAATTATATTTGCTGTTATTGTTGTCTGTTCACCCTGTTGCTAAATAGTAAATGCTCAGAACCTCGAATGGACACATTCATTTAATTTTTTTTTTAATATTTTCTTATTATTGTTGCCTGTTCCTGAACTCAATAAATATTAAGAATGTTTCTGCTGCTCATAAATGAATTACTGTTATTGAGTGTTGGTGTCGCATCCACAACTACTTTCGTGACAATTGTAAATGAAGGCAAATAAATATGACCCGACCTAATTTGTCAACCATTTTGATGATATTTCAATGCCTGATTCTAATGGAGGTTTTATTGAAATACTCCATTCATCATCTTCCATTTCTTTATTGCCTTGCATTTTAAAGTTCACCAAGAATTTTTTTTTTTTTTAAATAAATAAAACTTAATTGTTTTGTACTACTACTGCATATATTCAGTTATGATCTTGACTGGTTATGCTCATCGCAAGCAGAATATAGTATTGTGAGCAATAACTGATTGAGCCATATCGGCTATACTTGCTCAGCAATTGATGCAAGGCCATACTCGGCCACAAATTGCTTAGACCAGGGATGCCCAACTGAAATCACTTGGTGGGCCAAATAAAATAATGCATGCCTCTTCCAAACTTAACCTTGATAGTAAAATGATATATTTTATATTTATAATAAAGAGACAAGCTCACAGTTAAAATTACTCTACTAATATTGAAATCTTTTTATCATGTATGTTTATTCAATCGATATGTGGTGCCAAATGCAGCTATAATGCACATTGCTAATTGCCTCAATTTAGGAAATTTTTCTCCAAGGATATATTTTCAGTAAAATTCTTTCATCATATTGTAATTTGTCACAAATCTAGTCGTAGGCTTTTTTAAATGTATTTTACCGAAATTTGAAAACCTCGAAAGAGCCACATGTGGCCCATGGACCAAGGTTTGGGCATGCGTGGCTTAGACATATGCAATATTGCCAGGTTATGGTTTTGGCCCTGTTACCCGCGTGGCGCAGCGCCTTGTCCAGTAATCACCAATCATAACATGGTGTTTTTACAGTATAATAACTCTATAGATTCACCATTGGCTTTGTTTCTAACGAACTTTTCAAAAAGTTGCGTCATCCATGGATCAGGTTGCAAAACAAAGTTCATGATTAAATAAAATTAAATCAACATAGAATAACTTACGAATGTCAATTGAATGAGCATATATTTTGTACTGAAATTGCAATTTTATATTGTATTTAGGACTAACGTGGTGATGAACTACACCGAAGTGGAGGGGAAGGTTCGAGAGGCAACAAACGAAGAAGCATGGGGACCCACCGGTCAACTAATGCAAGAATTGGCTCTGGCCACTTTCACTTATGAGCATTTCCCTGAAGTTATGTCTATGCTTTGGCGGAGAATGCTTCAGGATAATAAATACAGATGGAGGCGAACATACAAAGTAAATATATTTTATGATTATTCCTCACTTCCTGAACCAAAGTTTGCCACAATCACAGTTTTGCTTCAGACTCGGCTTTGTGAATTATACAACTTGACCTCACTGAAACTCAATTTCAATTTAATGTTTCAACAAAACAAGAATACCATAATGCTGCCGTATGATTCTAATTTTCACAAAAATTCTCTTTGAAACATGGTAACATTCTGTAGACAGGTGCCGAAGGGTAGTATTAAACAATAACATTTTCCCATTTTTCAATATTGTTCTTACATATAGGCGCTTAAAAACCGTTGACCCACAATTTGTATGATTGTTTGAAATTGCTCATTTTGTTCAATCCAATGTGTCAAATTTCCTTTTGGATAAAGTAATTTTTGCACAATTCACTTCAGGAATATTCCTCAGATTCTCTCATATTTATTTGAGTCTTTTAGGTAAATATCTTTTCTGTAAAATTAGATATTGGCTGCCTAAGTCAAAGAATTATTGGCGCTTTGTTTAATTATATTTATCTCTTTTATTCACAGCGATAATATTATTAATACATTCATGTTTAAATGAGTTCGCTTTATTGTGAGAATCATCACTATTCACAAAATTTTAAATTTGCACTCTAATCAGCTGTTGACTTATCATTCAGTGCACAATTTAACATTGTTATTTAGTTTGGTTAGTATTGGCTCAACATATTTTTCAGCTGATTATTTTTTTAATTGCGTATTTTATTTATTTATTACACTGTAACTAAGTTAGAGGTAGTATTTACATTTGATAAAAAAAATAATGTCAGAAATTTAGTCAGTTAACCACTTGCCGGTCCAATTGATTTAACATATGCACATATGCACACATTTGAAAATGCAAAATACACACACAAATTTGTGATAACATATTTTTTATCTGTTAGTCTGTGTCCAGTCCTTGCTTGGACTAGATCAAATTCGTAATTTTCGTATGAAGTTTGCCCGAGTTATCTCGTGATGTCCGTTTTTGACGACTTTTAATACCCGAGTATACTCAGGCTTGCCTGGGAAGTGGTTAAAATTGATCCTAACTAAACGCTTGATTCAATTTAACATTTAAAGAGTTCAATGAATATTGTTCTTCGTAAAATCTGAGCAAATGTGTTTGGCAAAATCGACGTTAAGAGGTCTCTCAATAATAATTTTGGAAGTAGGGTTTTTATTAAAAAATCCTACTTATTACTAGACTTGTCTCATTTTACATGGATTGAAGACTATCCACCATTATACAATATCCACAAAACTTCATATGCAATAATAAAAGAGAATTGCACTTGTGTCATAATCTCTTTATATCATCAAAAAATGAATGCAGTAAAGATCATCAAATTTTTATCAATTGTTAGTGCTCATTATGAAAAATAATACTCAAAGAAACAATCACTGTCACAATGTTGATTCGAACTGGCACTCAATGTGTTTAAAAATTTAATGTCTTTAACATGTTGCAGTTATTTACTTTTATTGAAATGATTGACACTTGATCAAATAAAACATGAGATACATAAAAAGGTAGGTCAATCAATTCTAATGTTTTTCTGTGCATATACTTTATAAGCATGCTCAGTAATGATAAACAATCCCAAACTTGACTAATTTCAGACATTGTTGTATTATTATTTAATCCTTTTCACCATGCAAAATGTAATTTTTATAAAATCTTCTTCACAGTGTCTTCTGTTATTAAGTTACCTCGTCCGAAATGGTTCAGAACGAGTGGTAACTTCAGCGCGAGAACACATTTACGACCTGCGATCTTTAGAACATTATTCACATATCGACGAAGGAGGGAAAGATCAGGTATTTGCTTTTTATAAAATATAACTATGTCGAGCTGTGTTACTAATCGAAAATAACATATCTGATTCACATACTGTCAACCGAAATCTCTTTTTCCCCCTCTAATTTGAAAATTTAAATATTTTTTTTTTATCTTTCATTTTCCTAAATTAATTAAAATAAATTAAATTAATAAGCCTTTTGTTGCCGCTTCCCAACACACTGCATACACATTTTCCTTGTGCCCAACATAATTTTTGAAAACCTCAAATATTCATTGATTGACTCAGTCATATTTTAGTTGAAGGCTTATTATAAATCAAACTAATTAATACAATGCTTATGGAGTGCACAAAGTTTTCCATACGATAACAGACCATCAAATGCGAAAAAACTTGTTAATTACCTAAGAAATTGAAAGGATATTATTTGATTTTTAACTTTTATTACAGGGTGTTAATGTGCGGCATAAAGTGAGGGAACTGATTGATTTTATTCAGGATGATGACAAACTCCGTGATGAAAGGAAAAAAGCTAAGAAAAATAAAGACAAATATATTGGTACGTACAGTAATTATAATTTTTGTAATTTTGAATTATTTACTCTTATTATGAATTATTTATTCTTATTTTTTGTCATTTTGAATTCAGTCGCTATAAATATATATATATAAGTTTTTGTCGCAATGCTAATGCTGGAATATTAGATGCTTCTAACAGAATGTTGAATTGCAGAGGAATAGATGGATAAAGCAGAAATGATTTATTTATAGATTATGATTCATCTCAGAATAACTCTCGGGCTCAACTTAGTCTTATTTGATTTTTGATCACTGTGCAGTATAATATATTTTATAAAGAAAAAGTATTGTCCCTGGGATTAAAAACATAACTTACTAACATTACAAACAGTTTGTCCATCCTTCCCTGAAGTTTGTGAGATCTTTAAAAATGTAATGTGTCATTTGGTTTTACTTTTTAGGAATGTCATCCGACGCAATGGGTGGAAGAATAGAGAGACCAGACTATAGCAACAATCAATCATGGGATTCTTCAAGAAGAACTCCAACTCAATGGGGTAATTATTTTATCATATATAAATATTTTGCAAATAGAAACATGGTAAATATTTATATTTCTGCAGTCGTGTGTTTTTGATTGAATGTAAAATCTCATTAAGAGTAATAATGGTGGCTTATCATGAATTTTCAGGGTCCGATTTTGCCGGTGAAGAAGACCAGTACGATGCTGAGAGAGAAGATTCTGAAGACGAAGGAGTGAGGGATTCAAAAATGCCCCATCACCGTAGTAACCAATCTTCATCAACAACCACTAAGTAAAAATATTTTTTATTCAAATATGTATAACCTAGTAATCGAAAAATTGCATTATGGATTCCGATCTGTTCTTCGTTCCTTTTATAAAATAATTAACATATTGGTAATCTTCTATGACTGAAAATGCATCTATGGTAAATTGGAAATAAGGAGAAATGAATTTTTAATTTTATTCTGTGTATATTTAACTGAAAAAAAAAAAATGACTTCCATCTGATTTCCAATTCTTCAATTGGAATCAATTGTGAGCTTACATTTATTTTTTTAAATATAGTGTCTTTCTTTCTGCACATCTCAGTTAACACATGTGTTCACGCGTGTTCAACTGCATACAAAAAAACAGGTTCAGCATTGAATGTGTTTTAACAATACAAATAATCAATTTATGCAGAAGCTTTGATACAGATTTCTCATCGACAAAGATTATGCGGCATTGAATTCTGATTTTAATAAAAATGTTCTAATGAAATGAATTCCATTACCTTCAATCATTGCTGAAGAATAAAATATGTATACAAGACTTTCAGCATCAATTTATTTCTAGAAAATATTCTTGATACCCGATAGTAGTCATATCATAGATAACATACTATAGCAAATTTCGATAATATGTGTTAAACCGAATTTAATGTTAATGTTACAGAGTAGTGGCATACAGAGACGCAATCGATATAGCGCCAACAAGAAGTAATAGAGATACTGACATACCACCCGCAAAAAGTTCTAGTTCTAATTCAAACCCTGGCTCCGCTGCTAAAGTAAATGTCTCCATTGGGAGATCACCTGCCAGATCTTCAAACGCACCAGTGAGGGGTATTAAAAAGATTGATCTAGGTTTGTCTAGTTTTGATAAAAATTAACCTTGGTACATACTATGTATGAATTTTTAGTCTTTGTATGTTTTTATAGATCTAATCTATTTGTTCCGCCAATGTGGTGCCTGTCACAGCTTAACTGTTTGCGTACTTTGGCTTTATTGAATGCGTAATTTTGTCATGCAGAATATAACATGCTATGCCAGTTGGATATATTTCAAATATACTTGAAGTAAGAATAATAAAATAAACATTAACAAAATAAAATTTTCAATATTAAAGCTATAATTTCTTGGAATGCATGCCAGAGTTTGATAAGGCTAAGTAATTAAAGTACTTCTTGTTTCTTGGATCATAATTGGATTGTCAAAAAAATCAACTTTTTAGATTACTCTTTTAAATCAATTTTGATATTTTCAGGTGCTGCCTCTCAATATGGTAAAGGATTAAGTGATGCAACTTCACCAGACGATAACTCAACTCCAGATTTGTTTCAAACATGTTCACCTCCCTCACCAACCCCGAGAGAAGATGATTTTAATCCCCGGTAATTAATTTTTATTTTCAAAAAATGGAATCTCTTGCGTTCAACTTTTGCGTTATTACATTATGCAGGATATCACAACTTAAACTACAGACATGATCTATAATATGTAATTAAAAAGCTGATCACCAACATTAAGTACATGTGTGAATTTTTATCATAAAATTATTGAAATTCAATATTCAATGGTTTTATGTGATTTCCTATTGTAATTATAAATAAACAAAATAAATTATTTCAGATGTGATGAACCGCCCGCACGGAAGTTGAGTCAGGAATTCGGGAATTTCTCAAATGCCTTTGGAAATGTCTCCCCGCCTCTGCTATCTCGAACTTCCTCTATATTGGACCCTCCGACTAGTGCACCGATTGTTGATGAATTTGCAGATTTCAGCAGCGCTTTTGTTGGACATGCCAATACAAGTGGTAAAGTTTAGTTTTTCATTTCTTTTCAGTTAATCCAATCCAAGATTCAATCTTTCCACTCGGCTTATTTGTAGTTTCAAAAAGTATAGTTAATGCAGAGAGAAAGATCTTACAGTAATACAAATTTCCTCATATAAAGGGTTTTTCATTAACCCGTGGCGGACGAACGTCACAGATGTTGTGTTTGGAAAAGACAAGGCCCGTACGCGTATGTCACGACTTGTGTGACGGGAACTTTCAACTGATGATTAAACGATAAATCTCTTGCACACAGGGGTGATTATTGTTTTAAAATATTGCCTTATCTATCTTGCTACCACAAACTCCTTGAGATTGTCAGAAATAAGAGATTTAAATATAAAAACATCGATTTCTCGAACAGCTACAATTTTTCGATTTTACCCGTCAGTGCGCTTATTCGTTTGAAAGTTCGCGCGAACTCTCGCGCCTGCGCAGTTCTCATATAATTTCATTCATGGCCGCGCATATGACGGAACTATTTTACGTGACAAGCACTGCGCGGTATTATATTTATTTTTCGTGCGATCTTTATTTAATGTTTTTATACTTCGGTTGTATTGAGGGACACATTTAAATAAAAACTATCGTGTATTTATTCTAATTGTGTCGACTATTGTGTTTACTAAAAGAATTATTGGGTGTATTCAATATTTAAAAACATTTAGTTCTGATTTGTGATTTGCACAATGCTCAAATGTAATTCAAAGAAAAATAAAAAAACTTTAACAAGTTTCATGTGCAAAGATTGTGATGTATTTGTCGTTATCTTTTCTACAAAATTTATAACTCTTAAAAAGATTTTAAAAAATCATAAATTATTATCTCCCTAGGTGTATGTGTGTTGAACATTTGGTGATAAATGTCTCGATATTAAATTATTTATCTGTTTCCCGTAATTAAGCGAGTAATATATGTATGTTTCGAAGTGACAACGACCATCGAATGAGTTCGTCGTAGGGCTCTTAATTTGACACGTTCGTAATTAACACTCAAGTCACCGGTCCCGCTTTCGCGCTGAAATTATCGCAATCGGTTAACAATCGGTTCCGCTGTTCGCGCGGATTTACGCCCCGCGCATTGTCTTTGCATCTGTTGGCACATTACATGACACTTTTGGATTATTTTTTTTTATTTTACGACTCATTACTGTCTGTTTAATAGCTTTCCATGTTTTTTTATTCAATTTCTCACAAGCTTATGGCTCAAAAACGTCCTTGAAATAAAATATATTTGTTGAGTCAAAAAGTTTCCTATAATGAAATATAACGACTGAAACGAACTAGTATTTTTGTTTATTAGCTCGGCAAAATATGTTTTATTGTCTACTCATGCCTAAATATTTGAATTAGGACAATATAAGTAATTTCGGTAAAAATATGAATGGATTTCTCAATGTCATGTTGGGGATGAATGGGGCACATAGCATAATGTTTTTGAAAGATTTATACTGAACCCTATTTTCAAAAATACACGAATCATAAAAATCAAATTACCGGGAATGTTTGAGGTATTGATTTCCATTGTATTTTTAAACATTTAGCCAAGTCTTTACACAGTCCATATGATGTGACCATTCCCATGTTATTACATAAGAATTGTATTATAGTTTAAAAATATCGGTCGAAATGAGTACAACCTATGTGATATCTCCGCGAATGCATTTGTAATTATTTCGCATTTCTCACGTAAAATCGTTTTACATACGTGCTATTATAGTAATGGTAAAATTTGTGGAAAAGAGTTTAAATTTACGTGTTTTGTGAAGTAATATTACAATCAAAATAAAACAAAATACAAAGAAGTTGAAAAGACCCGGAAATGGATCGACAGTAAAGGAAATAAAAAAAATTTTGCTCTGACAATAATACCATTATTACCAGGTGAGAAATAAATGCCAAGAAATGTGCTACATTTTTTCAAACGATATCATCGCTTCTGAATCATTGTCGAGGTTTATGGCATCAAATATACATACATGGACAACTTTTACAATAGTTATATAATGGAGTATAGTTAGTAGTGATAAATAATATGTGTGTAATTTTTTCTTGCAATGTTTTTATCTTTCTTCACATTTTAGATGCAATAAATTTAAATATCAGTTTGTTTTTTTACTAACTCACTTATTTACATTACCTAATAAAATAATAATAATATTTAAGTTTTTATGAAAACTAATATAAATAAATGAACTCTTTTGGCTCGTAAAAGTAATAGTTATAATGTTTTTGTGCCATTGTGATGACACGTAAATGTTCCTAATTTTACGACTGATGGTATGTACCCTAATTCTCGGAAGTCTGTCAATAAATATTGTATTTTTTGGTTGATTATTATAAACCAACAATATTGTGTAAAAAAGATCGCAGAAAACATTTAAAAAGAATTAGACTTTGCTTTATGTGTTTATGTAATAAAATGAGTAAAAGAAATATTTCTTTTGCTTTTCTTTCAAAAATATGAATAAATCATGTGCTTACAGCTTTAATATTTTATTTTTTCGAATTATTGTTTTTAAAAACATATATTATACTATGCACAATACACTTTATTTTATCCAATTTACTCAACTGATTAAAAAAGTTATAAGCATAATTCAAAATGTCGCGCGAAATAATAAAATCGCGAAAAATGTGCGGTGTTGGGTAAAAAGTTTCCTATAAATAAACATGGACTATATTCTGACTGAAACGAACTAAGTATTTTTGTTTATTAGCTCGTCAAAATATGTTTCATTGTCTACTCCGAAAATATTTGAAATAGGACAATAAAGTAATTTCGGTAAAAGATGAATGGATTTCTCAATCGCATGTTTGAGGTGAATGGGGCATACTGCGTTAAGTTTTTAAAAGATTTATTACTGAACCCTATTTCAAATATACCCGAATCATAAAACTCAAATTACCGGGAATGTTTGAGGTATTGATGACAGCCTGCTTTCTAGAAATTTCAATTGTATATTAAACATTTAGCCAAGTCGAAATTTCTGTAAAAAGATGAATGGATTTCTCAATCGCATGTTTGAGATGAATGGTGCATTGCATAATGTTTTTGACAGATTTATTGCTGAACCCTATTTTTAAAAAATATGCGTATCATAAAAAATCAAATTACCGGGCATGTGTGAGGTATTTATGGCATTTTGCTTTCTAGCAATTACCATTGTATTTTTAAACAATTAGCGAAGTCTTTACACATTTTGATGTTGACCATCCCCATTTTATATACATACATACATATATAAGAATTGTAGTTTAGAATTAGTTTGAAAATATCGGTCGAATAGAATACATCCTATGTAATTACTCCGCGATTGCATTTATAATTATTGCGTATTTCTATGTGAAATCGTTTGACATACGTGCTATAGTAATGGTATATAATCTTATAATTTGTGGAAAAAGAGTTTAAATTTCCGTGTTTTGTGAAATAAATATATAAAAAACTAAATCGTAGAACCAAAAAATAAAACCCAATTGTTTTTTAGATTATAACAAAATATGAAAGGCGTTGATCGTGCCGATCAAAACTTATCATATTACTCAATATATCGGAAGACGAGAAAATGGACAAAAAAGTTGTTTTCTTTTTGTTCAATTGCGCAATGTTCAATTCAGCAATGATACCACAATCAACATCAATTGGATTAAAAACTACATCAGGACACTCGATTGTTGATTCACCTGGAAGACTTTCGAGCAATTTGAAAAAGATCCATCATTCGGAAAATAATAAGTGATAAAACTAAAAGCTTTGTACGAAGTGCATGTTGAGTTTTTACCGCTAATAAAAGACGAGGGGACACAATTTACATGTGTTTATTTTGTAATGTTCCATTACACACGGAAAATGTTTTGAAGATTACCACACAAAAATAATATTGATAAAATTTTAGTGATTATTGTAGACGTATGGTATAGTATAGTTAGTAGTGATAAGTAATATGTGTGTAATTTTTTCTTCTGATGTTTTCATTAAAAAAATAATATTTCAGTGTTTATAAAAACTAATAACAATAAATGAACCCTTTTTGGCTGGTAAAAGTAATAGTTATAATGTTATTGTGGCATTGTGATGACAAGTAAATTTTCCTAATCTATACGACTGATGGATGTATGGTAAGTCTAGCGGCTCTCAATAAATACTCTATTTTTTTCAAATATTTTTATACAATATTGTGTAAAAATGATCGGAGACCACATTTCAAAAGAATTTGACTTTGCTTTATGTGTTTATGAATGGAAAAGAAATATTTGTTTCGCTTTTCTTTCAAAAATATAAATAAATCATGTGTTTACAGCTTTAATAATTTTTTTTGAACTATTTGTTTTTAAATAGATATATTATACTATACAATACACAATACATTTTATTTTATCCAATTTACTCAACTGATTAAAAAGATATAAGCATAATTCTAAATGTCGCGCGAAAAACCAAAATCTTGAAAAATGTGCGGTATTACGTGTAACTTTGGCCCGATAAATGCGGTTGCTAGAGTGTTAAAGATAACAAATACGTCATGTCGACAAGCATTGCTTTTTTGTTAGAGATTTGTTTGTTTAATGAATTGTGGCTTCATGTGGTATTTCTTTCGGGTTTTTAGTGTTCCCACATATTCTTAATGTGTTTGTCCGCAATCAATATCAATCCAATTATTTTTAATCCCTCTATTTATTACGATATAACGAAAAATAACATCCTTTCATAATTCGAAGAAAGGTGACGCGCACGGTTTTAAATTGAGTGAATATAACAACGCTTGCGCGGGTTTAAGGGCACTCAATTTTTTTTTTTAAATAAAACAAAAACGAATGAAGATATCTAAAAAAAAATATTATGTTTTGAAGTACATTTAGTGGCAATTATGTATGAAATTCAATTTCCCTCGCATGACCACCGCGGCACGTTTGCAGAAGTTCAATCGTTGAATCCAATTTTCCACCACTTTTTCACATAATTCGGCCCGAATCGCACCAATTTCGCGTTCAATATTTTCTCTTAGCTTTTGTAACGTAGCCGGCTTGTTGGTATAGACCAAAGATTTAACATAGCCCCAAAGAAAAGAGGTCGTAATGATCTTAAAGTTGCGGTGAGCGAACGCGAATTTTGGTAGTAGATTTGAATAATTTGCAAGCGTTGCTCCGGTGTGTACTGCTCCATGATGATTTGCCAACTAAGTACGAGTGTTAACCTCAAAAAAAATTGAGCGTCAAAACGTCCCTATTGAAAAACCCTTAATATACATCATATTATTTCATTGTCAATCTGTATTTTTCAGGTGGTTCGGTTAATCAATCATTGGCGTCAATAGATCTACTCGGAGGCACCTCACCTCCGTTACCCTCTCAGACATCGATGCCATCCTCTGGCCTCCTCGACTTGAGTCTGAATATTTCTTCAGATCCTCTTCACACGATGCAGGCGCAGCCTCAGCTACTCAATCAGATGTCTTCGTTGACACTCGATCCAATGGGAGGTGAGTCTGAAAGATTATCGTGTTTTGCATAATATTTTTCCTAGATCTTGAGAGAATATTTCAGTGACTGTAAACATTGACATTGACCTTCACATAACGTTTAAATATGTATTGCAAACAGCACCGTGACAATGTAATTTAGAATGTTTTCGTGTCTTGCAACTTCCTTTTTATGATTTCTTCTGCGGAAAATAAAGAAATCAATAAATCTCTTAAAAATATTCCTAAATGCTTGTTATCAATAATTTTTTTAATAAATGTCAATAAAACTAACAAATAATAACGTGCTATCGAAAAAAAAATACTGTGATGCATTATTGATTTTTATGACGTGTAAAATTCTGTAACTGCATGTTATTGTTATGATATATTATAGCCAAAGTAGTTATGTGTTTAAGTGTGAATTACAAATGACTTCCGGAACACAGTGAATACTATTGGGATTTCAGGAGAAACCAGTGACAGCAAAATGGACGTCAGCGATACTCAGCAGCGGAACGTCGGCATAGAGACAGTCAGCAAAGATCTATTGAAGACCCTCACCGAAACCACGTCGAGAGTGTTGGCGACTCTTCAAAAATACGAAAAACCTAAATCGCAAAAAGACTTTGACATCATCTGCAATGAAATCAAACACCTAACGAATCTATATCCGGGGCCGGTGACACGCGAAAAGTTGTGCCGGCTAGATAAATCAGATATCCAATGGGCTGAATATGCCGAAGTGTCCATGCCGAATGTTTTCGATGCGGTTATGGATAAGTTTCATGAGAATTGGCCTCTGCAAGACGGAATATTTAACGATACTATACTCCGTCTATTTTTGGTTGAAGATTGCTTCGAGTTTAGTTTTGAATCTCTCTCTGCTATCACTAGGCAATTGAAATCTGGCGATAAGAAAAAGATCGGCGCTGTCATTTATTTGTTAGAGAAGTATATCAAGAGTGACTCGCTGCTTGTTGCTTTAGTTAATGTTTCATTTATCGAAGCCGATGCAGAAATAGATGCAAATAAATCGGCCATTTTATTTAACCAATGGCAGCAATTTGTTCAGTTGATTGTGTCAATACCGCAAAGAGTGGCTAATAAAACAGAGAGGAATTTACCCAAAGACTTTGTTATGGAGAAATATTGTAGATTTCTCGTGTTTCATTTCATAAGAGCTGTGGATTTTATGGCAGACAGTTGCTTTTACGTCGACACCAAGTACAGTCTTAAGTTTTTATCGCATTTTCTCAGTAAAGTCATCGTCAACTTCAACGATGGATGTCAATCTAAATCCATCAAAGACTTCATTGAAATATTAGTCTCTTGGACTATGGCAAAGCCTTCAGAAGTTTGCTCTTATTTGAGAAAGCGTTTGATTCAAAACGTCATTGAAAATCTATCCCGCTCTGCCATAGATTCGTTCTCGGTAATGTTGATGCAAAACATTCCTATCGATTACTGCCGTAAAACAAATTCTGATTTTCCTCTCAGTAATATTTTGGGTAACGCGGTTAACAGCAGTAAGGATTGGGAATTTATACTCTGCACAAAAGTACCTGTGATGACATGTTTTTCAAGCGAGAAAACGTTAATCTTGGAAAACCTCATGCTCTATTTAGCTCTGAGCATCAAAGAAAATCAACTATTGCAAAACAATGTTTTATCCGATTTGGTGTTAAGATTGGCAGGCGCCTGGTGCACCAAGGCCGGGCTGCTGTATGATGACTTTGATCGACGAGTGTTTTTATCGCAAGGGTTATTATTGTCAATAACGTACTTGACACACGTTACCAAATGTAAAATACCATTATCGTACATTGCAAATATCAAAAGCATTCTATTCGACGCGATGCCGATGCACTTGGAGTCCATAAACCCATTAATCAGATGCTTGGGCATGACCACTGCGGAGATCTCGCTTAACATGCTCGCCATGTGTGAACCCGATCATAAAGAGAGGCCCATTCTTAAATTTGATTATTCAGAATTAGGAAATGTAGGAGAAAATTTGCACCTGATGTTGACTCGAATAAGCAGTAAATGCGCTCTGGATATCAATTTTAAACCGATTGCCTCAAGAGACCGACATTACTTATGCGGACGGCTTGTCAATTCTACAAAATATTGGCGATTCATTGTTTGATGGGGATTCACAACCAAAAATAACCACTATAGTTTTGCCAGAAAACAAAATATACGCTGATATTACGATTAGACCTTCAATACAAATTAAACCGATGAATTTAAAAAATGACACTCTTTCGGACAGAGGGCTTAGAATTATTGACAGCATGGAACTAGACTCGGATGATGATTTAGAGCCGTACGATATGAGCACCGACACCCCTGAAGCGGCCAAGAAGAAACCTCTGTATCTCAGAGATCTGCGGGACGGTCTCATTGAATCATCAGATCATGAACATTTCATCGAGTGTGTAGATGTTGCCGAGGAATTGATAACTCAGCAGTTGGGCGATGATGATGAAGAGTTTGCCATTGAATTATTGAACGTCCTGTTACATTTAGAAAAGAAATTTGCTATGGATGATTTTGACAGTAAACGTATGCAGGCGTGCATAGCAATAGTGTGCGTTTTTCCTGCTCCCTGCGCAGAGCACCTGTGTCGAGAGTTTCACATGCCTATCGGAAAGTTCTCCATTGCCACTCGTCTTTTGTTTCTCGACGTTTTAGCTGAATCGGCAGCTAGATTGAGTAACACCGATACTGCATTCCAAACGGCCCACAAGCCTATCAAAGATAAAGAATCTCCAATTTTAAGACCTATCATTAAAGTCGTACCGGACTCAGAAGAGATAACCGACGAAGAAAAAATAAAAATATCAGAAAGAATAATTCGACAGCGATTACAATCGAAAACTAGATACTTTCATTCAAAAAGAAAGCATCCTTTCGCAAGTGCGACAAAAAACTTGTTTTCGAAAGTCGCGTGTAGCTTTTTTTATCCTCTTCTTTACGGTTTCGGTAAGAGACAGCTGTCAATCAGCGGCCATTGCATCGTTAAAGATAGTGACAATATACTTTTGCAAAGGTATTTAGCTGTCATATCAATTGTCTTGATAGCTAGCAAAAATTGTCCCGACGCTTCAAAATTTTGCAGGGAAGCCCTCGATATGGCCTGGAGCCTGAAATATAATTCCGATGCTAAAATACGCACGGCGGCAATGACGATCGTGGCCGCCGCAATACTATGCGCACCCAGTGATGTCCTCAAAGTTACATGTCTGGAGCAACTGATTGAAGCGAGGCAGTGGCTCCTGGCGTCCCTCTCTCAGGATTTGAAACCAGCTGAAGGTTCCATTTCGGATGCTGATATGTTGGCTCGGAGTGTTTTGTGTCTGCTCGATAATTATTTAAGCGAAGGTGGATTCGAAGAGTCTTTCTTGAAAAGCTTAGAATAAGTAATTCTATATAATAGATGTGATGTTAAATAATATGTTTACTGTTTAGCAATGCTTGTATTATTTTGCCATTTTGCATTTATTGGCTCAGTAAGAAATACATATTAATTTCAAGCAATCAATTTTTGTCAATATTATTATGATTCTATCAGATACCTCCCCACCGCTTTACCACGAGTAAATAAAACTTAGATTAAAAATAATTCCTAGCAATGTTGAATCAAAATGAATGCATGTGATAAAAAATATTGTAACCATAATTATTCTTGATTTAATAAATGCTGAATTTAGATCGAGAGGTTGTTTTATTTTTATTCATGTTAAGGTACAAACGAATAAAAGACACATCCATTTAAAAATATTAGCATACTACATTCATTATATTAAATGACAGTAGTTGCTTCAAATATGTTTGGAAGTATGAAGTTATGAAAATTATTGTGAGATAATATGAAAACCTAGACCTCATTGGCTACATTATACCCATAGAGTCCAGACAGCATTAACCTTTGTTTTAATACGCTGTGTAGCAACCTAGGCGTGTTCTCAGCATCCATTGTGTTAACGGGTCTGTGAAATGTTGCCATTGTTAGCTATTTAATACCTTACAAAATAAAGTGACGGTTCTTAAATTTATGGTAAACATCAAAAAGCAAATTTTTAGTAAAAATCAAAAACAGTCTTTAAATTTATGGTAAAAATTACATAGATTGAGAAGTTTTTAAATTATTTTTTGCACACAGACAAGATTTTGCCACAGTTTGATTTTTTTTATATTAATTTGATTTTAACTTTTACGGTAAGTTTTGATATAGAGAGGCTTAGAATTGTTGCGATCAACACTATGTGTCAAATGATGTGACTATTTATGACATAAAAATAATAATGTTTGTTTTGAATTCTTGAACATAACCACTAATACATTGTTTTATCCCAGATGTTATCAGCGGAGGGATCACCCTGCAGCCCGTATCATTAAACCCAGGCAATATCAACTCTCAAAACATTCCGACTTCATCGTTGTCGGCGAACAACAAACCGGTTCCTGTCGGAGCGACGTGGCAAGACAGTGGGAAAGTCAATATAAACCTCGACGACCTGTTCGGAGTCAAAGGACAAAAACCGGGACCCGCTCCTACCATGAATCAGTTGAAGAGCACTCCTACGAGCCCCGTTCACGACTCCAACGGACAGATGTATCATCAGACTCAACCCTTGAATCAGAACACGGTGAACAACATATCCTTCAGTCAAACCAAGGGCTTCAGCGCGACGGCCACTAGCAATACCAACACATTCCCGAACAACTCGATGGCGTTTAATAACAATAACGGCAATTTAAATTCGCCTTTGGGTAATGTCAATGCAAACAATTCAATGTCATCCGGCTTCGGGCAGTTCCCCGGACAGAACCAGCAAAACAATATGCAGCCATTCTTTCAGGCGCAGTTCAAATGATACAAGCCGATACTGTGGATAGACTGAACGGTTTAAGTCTGCTCCGCATGGTGAGAGTTGATTGACATTCAACATAAACAATTATTATAGACTTGTGTGGGCAATAATTTCTTCGGTACATATTGTGGTGTGTTTTTCTCCCCAGTGAGTCGCAAATGCAATAAATTAGCGATTGTACGTATTGCAGATTACCCGATAATCTCTTCTTCATTTGCCCAACCTAAACTCCCTATTTATTGAAGAAACTAAAGCAATATTCAGACTTGCAAATATTTAAAAATAAACCATCTCAGTATTTGCAAGGGTGTATAGATTGGAAACCTATAACATAACGCATGATAATTATTTAAAATCTCCGGTTATACTGGGTCACATTTTATGTACTTAACCGAACGAGTATTTCAAAACCGATCGATGAAAGATATTTATAATGTCGAAAGGAATCAAAGCGCAGGTTTCTGATCAATATTACAATTTTTGTATTAAGTGACATTATATCAATGATTTTTGCCAATAAATTCTATACAACAAGCGTACTGTAATTCTTGATGTCAACAAGTATTTACTGTGCCAACTGATGTTAACCATGATGTGTGTGCATTTGGATTTGAAATGGCCTCTAAATAACAATTAAACAAGATAACCCACTGAGTACTTCGATTATCGTTATTGTAAAAATATCTTCAGTCGGTTTTGTCTTATTTAAAAACCATATTTATATTTTTTTTATAATCTTTAAAACAGTCTAATATAAGTATGTATATTTTGATATCCGATTAAAGTATTCTTGATGAGTTTTATAAGATAAATGATCATGAACAAATTTTATTAATTATTCATACTGTCGAGGCTCAGTGGGCCAGTAATGACTAAAGAAATCTAACTTTTCGATGATGTAGCCAGATTCTGGCATTCCATAGAGCGTGTGCAAATATCATGGCATGAAATAACAGTAACGATAGTTATTCTCAGAAGATACCTACTGGAGTCACTACATAGTATTTCGCTAGCATTTAAAATAACTGAATTTTAATAAACACGAGTAATGTTGCACTCAATTATGTAGTACCATTGTTTGCCTTTGGTGGAAAGTAATAATCTGTAAGATTACATATTTCATTAGAAATGGTGTTCTGTGTCTTCATTTTTTAAAAATTCATATTATTTGATAAAAATTTTGTATGTGATAGGATAATTTTGCCATTGGTGAAAATCAATGTGTGCATTGTGAAGTTATGCACGCTCCGTGGCCAATCATATTTTTAATACATTAATAAAATATTCAAATATAAATGATTGTATCATATCAATTGTTTCGTGGTTTTGGAATTAGTATTTGTAATAATAACGATAACCGTAATATCAACGACTGTATTTTTAATGTTTGTAAGTCGGAGGAGACCGTCAAATAACTCTGTTACGTTTTGATTCGCTTCCTTTTTCGCGTGCCAGATTTTATTTTTATTCTACATTTAAATGTTCACAAATTGAAAAAAATATCACTCTTGTCGTTGTCAAAGCAGTATTTTATTATTAACAGAGGTATACTTGAAACCTTTTATACTTAATACAGCGTTGGTTATTAACACAGAAAACGGTACTGCTGGAATCTTTTAATTTAAACAAATTGAGGCATTCAATGTTTGGTGTCTAATAATACAATAACTCGTAAGTAATTTGATTATAAATAAATGCCTGAAATGTCTAAAATCATAGTGTGTAACAGATTCGAATGTATAGTTATAGTTATTAAGATTTTTGGTGTTTATAATATACAGGGTTAAAACATCTATGTAACCTAACGGTGTCTTTATCTGCATACTTGCAAAAGAAAAAATACAAATTTTTGGTATTGTTTCTACGTTATAATAATTTTTATTTGTTCAAAAATAGTAACCGCTTAAGCTTTTCATTATGACTAAATGGGTGTTGGGTATGCACCCGACTCATGAAATTTTATTCACAAAATTGAAAAGGGTTTTGTGGGTGGAATGTATACAACCAGTATTTGGATGTCTACAATGAGCAGCGACATTAATAAATTAAATTACAGCAATTTGGAAATTTGAGTTTGTTAAGATTGAAATTTTAGTAGTATTCATTTTATACATGATAATAGGAATATTTTAAATTGCATTATTTACACAAAACACATAATAAATATGTGACTATTTTTTAACAATTTCATTTCATGAAAACATTATACCTATATTGATTTGATAAATATTATTTTTATATCTATTTAAGTAATATTTTACATATTTCATTCCTATGTTTCATAATAGATTTATTGAATCGGTAGCTATTTAAAGTGATCGTCACTGTCACTAAGCGAATGGGATTATTTTTAAAAGAAAATGAATTTTGTGTTCTATTTTGAATATACTAACTTATGTGTATTTCAAAATTGTAACATTATTCCTAGCATAGTCCAGAATGGTTCCAATCTAAGGAGATTTTTACATGCTTAAATAAGTTTTTCCATTTTTTTTATATATCTGTAAAGAAGCAATTATGTTAATATTGTTATAACATGCTGGTTGTAAGTATTTCATTATCCTTTTATTATGTTGTCATTGAAACGGTTTTTTAGACGTTGCAAATTTTTATTTATTTAAATTATATCATATAGTAGAGATTTTTCCTTTTGTTCATTTTTCAGCGCATATTTAATTAAAAAGAAGTTGTGTAAATATATCAAATATGGAATTAATAAAGTTTGCATCTTAAGATAATATTTTCATCAGATTGCTAGGTAAAAAATCTCTACTATAATCTCAATAGAAATTTAGTGAAATGCAATATCAATGAAATTAGAATAAAATAAATTTGGATTACTTATTTATTAAATTTATATATACTTGTGTGTTATCATCAAAGAGAATTTTGAAATATGGTATAATACATTTGTCATTCATTCATCGCTCGAATTTAATGGTCGGTTTTGGTATGACAGTCATCCATAGTATAAAAACAATAAAGCACCATCGTTTTCTATAATCATCTGATATCTAGAAATGTTAAATCATAATAGAAATATTGTTATACAGTATATTGTATTTTTTTCTAAAATAGCTTCACCTTGACAGTGAACATTTTAATTATTATTTATATGAAATAAAAGAAACCAACAATTTGTGCACGCAAAATGATATTAATATCAGTTAAGAATATTTTGTTACGCTTTGTAATATCATTCATATTCAAGGTTGCGAATGAGGCTTTTAAAAAAACTTCCCAAGTTTACTGGAAGATGTCAGAATAGTGTTGCACGCAATGAAAAACGGTTCTGCGGATGACAATAGCTTTGAATGGATACTGTACCCTATATATTTTTCTGCACTGCGGCCATAATAGATACGACAGGGAACTGTGGTGTGTGAATGTGTTGTTTAATTTGGCTGCATAAAAAATGTACCTATGTTAACTAAAAATTTTGCATCGCGTGTAATTATTCTTTCATTTTGATGTGAACATTTTTAATGTCGTACTAGTGGCAGATATCACGAGATATCATTTTAACAATATTTATATATATAAATAGATAATATACATTGATAGACATATATATATTTATAAAAAAATATAATATTTAAACTAGGTATTAAATAATTTTACAATAAACTAAAGTTAATGCTCATAAGGTGCTGGGAACCATGTTATATTAATTGGGTATAAATTTTAATATCACATTACTGTTATAGATTAATTTCACTTATTTCCCTTATATTTTTTTTGTACATACTAATGATGATGTCACATAGAATTGACGCTGCAGATTTCCATAGAATAATAACAATTTATATATATGTATTTTTTGTAAACCAAAACTATAGACGTCAGTTGCAATATGTTTAGTTATAATGAAAAGTTTTCTGGAATATTCCAAATGAATGATATCACTGAAATTTCGACTTCTCCTCAGTTAACTGACATTACACAATAATTTAAATACCAGAAATGTCTTTATCTTTTGCATTCCAAAGAGTTTCAGTATTATATCCTTTATAAAATATGTCGTCAACATTGACGAAATTGAATGGTAAGAAACATCTTCACTTTTACTTGCTATGAAACCAACATTTTCTTAAATTGTTAATATATCATGGGATAGGCATTGGTACGTACAAGTATTATGTATATTAAAAGTACAATTATTACACCTATATTGGAAATTTATAAAACGATTTTTGAGCTGCCAAATTTTTACACCACATTCCGTTTGCATTGACTAGTTTATAGTTTATTTTTTCAGTTTATTAAATATACTATTAAGTAGTAGTTTTTTATCACTGTTTTATTTTAATAAATAGAAAACACTTTTATAACTGTATATAACACAATGTAAAATGAAAGCTAGAGAAAGTTACAGGCAAAACATTTTTATATCAACCCAAATCACAGAAATAACAAATTTTCATTCTAGAAATTTCCAGTGTCTTTTGGAATCTTTTTATTTCAAACGCTTCTCCCTGAAATATAAAATTAATTATTTGTCAGATATTCAGACCGTTGCGATTGGAGACCGTGCCGTTATTATTATATTATACAGTTTTCTATGGTTGTTACGTTCGTCTAGGTTTATCCTATTTGTTAATTTTGTTTAAAAAAACTATTAGTACATAGGATATATAAAATGTATACTTATTTTTCCTGTCAACCGATTAAATATAACCATTTTCAACTACTTCAATGATTATTAGTACAAAATATTTCTTTCCAGAATTTTCTCTTTTCGAAATAGCAAATTTTTTTGAAAACATTACTTAGTCTTCGCTGCAGCATAGACAGGACTCATTTCATTTACCAGCTCATAATTTTGTCTAAAAACTTGTTTGATTATATTTTATGCATCTACAGCGTCAATTGGTGGATTGAAAACTGAAATTTAATATCGTGATTTTGAATAATACATGTTATATTTGTCTGTTAATTGGATAATATGAATTGTTTTAGGTCACTGAGACAATACAAATATTAAAAAACACCATGATTTTTATTTTACTCACCTTACCTTAAAAACTACCCAATAATTATAGAAACAGCTGAAGTATTGATCTATCACAGTAGTAATTCGTCCATAATAAAAAATAGTTTGTCATATAGCTATTCTCTTGTCCAAATCAAAAATAATATAACCAAAATAAAATCCTTCAGAGAAAGACTTATATTATTATTCCTCTACTCCCAGGGGCGAATGGTTTAATTTTTGAATGTAACATTTGGAATATTTATAACTATTATTCCATTCTCACTCCAATGAAAAGAGAGGTTGAGTTACTACTATTGATTGATCGTTCAATGCCTCATGTTGAAAATTCTTCCATATATGCTTGAAGGACAATTATAACTACAGGAATATATATATTCGGCAAACCAATTGTTTCATTTTGTTTTGATTAGTAGTAAAAATATTAGGGTTATCCAAGACAGTAGGTTATATAATATAGACCAGAATACTTTTCAATTAACACTTTATTCACGGCCTTTTTAATTACTATGCTAATTACGCACAAATTGTGCCACCGTAAACAATGGGTTAAATAAATAAAAGAGTGCAAAGAAA
Organism: Himalopsyche kuldschensis; assembly: GCA_028554975.1. Taxonomy (NCBI): domain Eukaryota; kingdom Metazoa; phylum Arthropoda; class Insecta; order Trichoptera; family Rhyacophilidae; genus Himalopsyche; species Himalopsyche kuldschensis. Next base: position 1,419,492 of record JAHFWI010000086.1, on the reverse strand, counting down.
TAATCGATGATGTAATAAATATGCAAGTTTTTGTGCAAATATTTTTATTTGAAAAAATATCTCAACAATTGGTAACAATGGTCAAATCCAGTGTACATTATTTACTGTCCATTCAAGTTAACATTCAACAGCTAAATCATATTGTTTTTTTGTGGATCTTGTCAATAACAAAATAAAAATAATAAAATGAATAAACAACCGAAGTCTAATCTCATAACAAAATAGTCCCGTTAAGGTGTAATTTTTATGATCTTTTTAATGGAATTTGATTTTCAAGACTTAAATGCAATACTGGCATAGAACACTTATGCAAATGTGAGATTTACATACAAATAAGCTAAAAGTTTAAGATTTTATAATTATATATCACATTGAAAGATGTAGAAAGAGTGGATTCACATAGTGTGGAAAATCATTAAATAAAATTGGCGCTATAGAGACTTGAGTAAAAAAACGATCAAAATCTTCAAATGAAAGTGATACTCTAATAACAGCAACAAAAGTTTCACATGGAAGAGAGTGAAAATATTTTTTGCAACAGTTATGTATGACAATTATTTTGTTATTAATAATGTTTCTTATACGAATTGAGTGTTTCTTTCACGCATTAAATTGATTTTTTTATAATCCCCCATTGAAGGTGAAATGTCACTTATTGACAATGATCCATTCATACATCAAATTATAAAATACTAGAAGCTAATACAAGAGCGACTTAAAAATATCAAATGAATGATTGAATGTAAATTGAAATTACTAAGTTATACAAAAAAATGAAAATACATTTTTTCCACAATCTATCGTTTTTGCATAATGAGTAACCATTTTCAATTCAGTTAAAAACTCAGTCTTTCATAATTGATTGTGAGAAAAAAAATCTGTATTATATCAAGGGTGAAAAGAAAGCAATACAACGAGTAAGGTAAAAAATAGCAATGTATAATTTTGAAAGAATTATGTAACGAATTGTTAATGCAATATTTTTGGCTTCAAACCATTGTAAGAAGTAGCATTGTGGAAATAGATACTAAGCTACTTTTTACATTATATAATCTACGGACTTCCTAATCTCACAATTTATATGAATAACCACAAATGTGTCTAAATAAAATGAATCAAAAAGTTTGTGGCTTATGTTATAAATCTGAATAGTCATTCACATTTAAAATTGACTTAAAAAATGCCATGTCCAAAATATATAATGGAAATCACTTAGAACTACCATACACAAAACTTAAACTATGTTTGGAAAAACAACTAAAAATATTCTTAATTAAATGCATTAATCAAATAAACACGCTTCAGTCAAATCTATTCTATGTTTTTTCGATGTCAATATTCAAAAATGGTGATTGAATAACCATTGGAATAATTAAAGAATATTTATATAACTATTTAAATCTCTTGATATTATATGACGTAAGGCTTACGCAAAAAATTTGGCTCACCAAAATGCCATTTATGCATTATGCACATCTGTATAACCAGGATGTCTCGCAAGGAATAGTATCCAGCTTGTTTACCCAAATTTCCTTGCCGAGCATTCACTATGCTATCGTTGTGTAATACATATAGCAGATGTAAATTAAAAATCAAATTACAATTCAGATCATTCAAAAACAATTCTAAAGATACCAATCAATTAGGTAAACTTTCCAAAAGAAGAAATTGATATATTACACAGAAAACTGAACACAAAAAATACTTTGGGATTTCAATAAACTAACCATAATGTGAATAAAAAAGATTATTAAACTGGTCATTCATATGTCATATTTTAAAGCATAATAACTTATTATTACCCCATCTTACCAACAAAAAAGCTATCAGAGATTAAACATGGAATATCAATGATATCCCAAGATTATTGCTTCATAATTATTATTGTATGTTTAAAGCAGTATCTTTTTTATAAACTGTAAATATACTAGGATTTCTGTTGTAACAAATTCTTATTTTTATCCCGATATTCACAAATAAAGGTACAGGAGTGTTCATTGTTTATAAATAAATAAACTAAAGACTTATATCACCGAGTGTCTTGATCGACATGAAGGACTCGCAGAAAACAATACAATAAAAATAATTGTTCAAACTGGCAAAAATCAATTGTAGAAATATTTAATATTACAAATAATTATTTTAATACCTAATATAACTTTAATAATGAGGGATGACTTTTTATCTTAGATATTTGACGTTTGTCACAATCAAACAAGGCTCATCATGTGGTAAAACGGCAGTCAATGATGTTCCAATTAATAGTATGTAACAACTTATGATTTTAAAGCAATGCAAAGCCTATTTGGTTTACAATATTAGTCTTTAAAGCGAATATAACAATAATTAACTTATTGCATAGAGAGAAGCAAGTCTGCTTAAATTTAAATGAGAATTTGAGATTGAGCAAAGATATATTAGAGATTCAGAGGCGAAATATTCATTTAGCTTGTTATATAGTGATTTAATTATTAAAATACAAATACTCAATATCTATTAAGAGAGTTAAATTGATAAATAGCTTCTTAAGAATTTCCTGTATTAAATGTTGCACATTAATCAGTACTAAAAGACACTATTTTCAACGTGTAGACATAACTTTTCTGTTAAAATAAACAGTGATTTTTTTAGTGGTATAATGGAGTCTGTTTGTTCACAAAAGCTTGAGCTGGCATGAAAAATATTGTTCTCTTGATATTGTGGCAAGTTGAACAACATTTTTCCAATAAAACATTCAGAAAATTTTGCTAATGTATCTTTAAGAAATTATTCCTGAAAGAACTGAAAAATTTTTGCTATTGAAAACTATTGATATTGAAAATAATGACCCTGCAGTTTCCACAAAAAAACTATACTAAAAATTATTGTCACAGTAAAATTACAAATTTCTGTCAATTAATATAACGGGCATACTTTCAAATTAATCTTGATTAAATGCATCTCAAAAAAGTGCAACTTTAAAATATATTAATGTTCAACATTGTATGATTTTTTTAATTCGAATACATTAAAAAAGTTTTATTACATAAATAGATGGATTTGAGTCGAATGTATATTCAGTAGTCGTTTGGCCAACACTCAAAAATTGACATAGTATATTATTTTACTAAAATTTAATGGACGCAATTAAGGCATATAGGTTAGATACCTATATTTTATCATATTCAACAAGATTCTTCCCCTATAAGAAAAGATGTCACAATGGAAATAATTAATTTGCCATGTTAGCTCACATCCAAAAGCAGACAGTTATTTAACATAAAAAAAAATACAATTTGATCTTTCTACAATAAGTAACATAATTTAAAAATTTTAGAAATATGTACTTTCTATGTACTTGAATATATAGTAGAGATTTTTATATATCACAATAAGTTGCACGCAAAAGACTGGATTAAGGTGGACAGAAACATTCTGCATCTTCCACAGATGTATGGCTATTCTTTGCTATAGAGGAATAAATCTTTGAATAAAAGATACTGTTCATAGAGTTTTCAAAAGGAGACATTCGTTTCATATGGATATTAAATTTTTAAAGTTGGAATGTCATGCAGGGAGTAGATGATGCTATCGTTGGTTTTAGATGCGACGCTGTAGCCTCGCGACATCAGGAGTGACTCCACGCCAGACACTTTTTTCCCGACAATCTCCACAACGGATATATGGACCTTGAATATAAAGGAGTACAAAAACATGTAAAAACAATACAGTAAATATTGATAATATGGGAGTAATATTCATTCAACTACCTTATCTTTTGGCAGTGATGCCAACACGGCCAATTCGCATCCACCGCATGAAAGAGAAAGAAAGTCTGCATTCTGAGCGTGGGCTGCCAACAGCAGTGAATATAGTGGAAAGCATTTCACTCGAGCGCTGAACTCATCGACTCCGCTATGTCCCAAAGCTAAAACACCAACCTCTTCTCGCGCTGAGTTCTCCTGATAAGTTATCTATAAAATAAATCAGGATCAGTTTATTATTTACTTAATGTTTCAAATTACTATTTCACACAGCCATTCGGACCAGGAATCAGGGAAAAAGTATGGCATCATATCAAACCTCTTTGGGATGAGTAGAAGTACTTAGGCAAGCGTGCGCAGCAAGAGTCATAGGTGCAGTACGAAGGGCTCTGAGCCTAAAGTAATCTCTAGCATCTGGAGTAACGAGAAGGCCACGCCACGAAAGAGCCCTCTCGAGCCACTCTGTTCTTGACGATCCTCCACTTGTCGATCCATAAGCTCCCGCTTCCACAAATATGCCATTGCGCTAAAAAGAAATAGATATATTTGATAAAATTAAATATAAAAATATTCCATTATTTTGATCTACATCAGGTTTTTTCCACATTTTTGAACACTTCGGCAATCACTCAGATGCGTGTGATACCAACTGGAATTTTGTTTATGTACATACATAAAAATAACAGCTAAAATTCAAAGCTAGAAGTAACCCATAAATCACACTATTGTATAAATGTAAATTTTAGAAGAAAAAATTCAGGGTTAAAAGGGTCAGGAGTAAATAAAAAATAATTTAAAAGGGATTATACATTTAAAATAAGAAGCACAAAAAAAGACTTCTTTAGAATGTTTTTGCAAAAATTATTTGCCAGGGAAGTGATTTTAATGTCAATAATAATCGATGCACATACGTGCATTGTCAGTTTTTATGTTTATATTATTTACAAGTAATTGACAGTTCTCAGACTCCCACCTTATAGTTGAACAATCGAGCGATGACTACTTCAGCTGGAGTGGGTTGTGGCTGTTCTCTATTAGGCGAAGCGATCGGAGTAGAGTGTTTGGCGTGGGGCGGAAAGGGCTGTGACCCGCTTGCCACTTGCCATTCCCGAAGATAAGCCACCAAAGATGCATCGTCTTGCGACACTCCGGCCATTTCATATTCACGGCTCATGTTGAGGCGAAACTGTTGCTGGCGCATTGCTGTGGAATGGATGGTAAACGATGGTAAAAAATTTTCAATCATAGTATTCACGGATGTGAAGTTTCAAATGTAAATAATCTAACGATTTAAGGAAAACATTCATTCTAATACGGCTCATTGGTGTGCTTCAAGAACTACAAGATTATAAAGTTACAATATGTTTTATCCAACTCATTTATCATGTGTCAACACTGGAAAAGTATCAGTATTTCTTTTAAAATCTTCAAAAACAGTATAAAATTATTTATTATTAAGTAGGTATATTGCAAAATCAAATATGAATAGGTTGTTAGTGACATAAATTGAGGAAGTTGATAAAATTTTAATGATTCAAATTTGTTGCTGAAATTCTATCAAGAACCCTTAGTCAATTACCTGTATTATCCATGTAGACGAGAAGGAATGTCATCACAGTAATAAAAGTCAAAAGAAATAAGGCAGCCGGCAGAAGTCTTGGAAACGGCTCAGATGGCGAACTATTAGTTGTTGATGGCAGTGCAGGTAATGGTGGATTTGGCCGAGAAGTTGGATTTTCACCTCCCATTGTCAAAGCCTGGAATACAGTTAAATCAAATATAGGGTCAGTTCTACAACACTTTCAAATTGAATAATATTTACTAGATTCCTCTGGGGTGGGCTAAAACCCCTATTACTGTCTGTGTATTCATTCGAGAGCAAAGAAAAAAAATTGCTATGCATATTGTCAGGAAAAAATGTAACGGTAGTAACTCCATAAATGAAAACTGTGTAGAACTTTACAAGGCAAAATAGGTTTCAATATGATCCACCCAGCATTGTCATAATTATTGAATGATGTAATTGGATGTCAAGCTATGTTCAAAGAATTAAAGCACTTCGTCAAAAAGCATGTACCAACCTAACTTGGCCATAATTTTCTTAATTTGGGATTCTTCACCATAATACAGAATAATGTAAAAATTTCATGAAAAGTATATCTTATAATATTCTCGGTGTATTGTCGATATATATTGGTGCATATATTTTTAAATAGCGTGTTCACATATTTTTATTAATTTCCATAAATCTCAAATAAATATACTTCTTGAAATAAAAAAACAATTCCAACAATATTGTTTACTACCTTTTTGTTTCCGGTAAGGCTACATTGTTGAAACAATAGGGAGCGAAGAGTGCGGATATTTAACTTTTTCATGCGGATAAAAGAGACAAAGCAATGTAAAAGTTGATGTGCAGCTGTCACTATTATTCAAGTGATGCTTATTACAAACTACTGAGAAAGTAATTGATTTTATGTCGCGATATTCAAATGTCCACGAAAATAATTATTAATTAGACTGCCACTTCAGTTTCTATATAATGGAAATAGTTGTAATGGGAAATGTAATATACAGAAAAGCAGGCAAAAAGCAACATAGAATACAGGTACTTGTGAGCTTAGTTATTGTTTACTGGTATTAATGGCGTATTATACCATAGACAATATGTAGATAAAAACTAGCTATGATCAGATTTATGCCATATTATACCAGTCGCTATTTTCTATACATCGGATATTTTTACCAAAATATTTTTACTGAATCCAATCCAAGGGATTTGATGTTTTAACTCAGTACCACGAAATAACAGAATAACCACGAAAAATGTGTTATTATTTTTATTGAATTTGAATCTTTTGATTTTTGTACTTTTTCATGACTTTTGTCGCGAACGACCCGGGTTTCACCATTCCGCACCTTCCGGTATTTCAAGTGCGCGAGTGAATTTGAGCTAACCAGTCAAACTGTCAGTTGAAATTCACTAGTGCACTTGACATGCCCGAAGATCATAAATAACCTCCGAAGATGTGGAAATGCGAATCAAATTTCATATTCAAATTACACCAAGCACCTTCATTCGAAATCTTCAATGAATAAATTAAAGAGGCATTATTTTTCATTTATCAGTCTATTTTATTTCAACATGTTCCATTTTTTCTTTCAGTTATTTGAGGGATAGTTTTTTTTCTATGGGTGTGCCATCATGACTTGACCTTGACCGCCACCAAATTCAGAACTAAAATTATCCCCACAGAGAAGATATCTTCAAAGGCCATTAAAGTTGTATTCTTTTAATAAAAATATATGTAAACATAAAGATATTTTTCTTTTATATCTTGCATATAAAAATGTGTTCATAAATAAACATTTTTGGCTAAGTAGCTCGCTGTCAAGTTACAAGTTACAATGCTACAACTATAACGTAAAGTATCATATTTCAACACTGAAATAGGTGATAAATTAGATAAGAGTTTTTCGCTTTGAATGTTTGGTTATGTAGTTATGTTTTTATTGCTGCTGGCTAGACGTCGATGGCACACAAGACCTTTAGTCCGTGACGATTTAAATTAATTGTCATTTGGTCACGGTGTATCCGCAAATATTCACCTACGTAAGACGTAATGTTATAGATTCAATTTATTTTGTAAGTCGATCACCGCCAAAAATTTCAAAAAATGTCGCTCCTAGTGGTAAAAGCTTGGCTTATACTATAGTATAGGTATTTATAAATATTATATTATGTATATAGGTACTTACATTATGACTATATTTATTATTGTCTATGACTTAGGTGGGCTATATTTGTCTATGGGTTATATGCATAGATAATCATAGATAACATATAGATAATATACTTATGTTTAGGTGTCGGTTAGATGTTGGCCGCGATAGTTTATACAAATTCGCTTCAAACGATGTGAATTGTTGTGTTAGTTTTATAAGATAGAACGGTTTATTTTTTTTTATAGATCTTGTGAATATCCTTTTATCATCGAAGCCTGGTAAGCGGTCAATTAATAACTGCAATAATGCATGCCTTCCTAAAGCATGCTTGAAGCGCGTGTTTATTTATTTTTAAACTAAAAATAATGATTTCAGCTAGACTATCACGTATGTAGAACAATTTGGTTGTAAACATATAATTAAATAGTGTTTTTTTATATGGTTTATACAGCGTACATATTTTTAATCCATCCCAAATATATCAATGCGTGGGAATCGGGCGATGTCATAAACTTGCAGTTCTAGTTGATTGATCTTCTAAAGTGCATTTTTATGTACGTATCAAATATGTAGATTGCAACCAACATGAATACATATTTTTTCTGTTGTTCTGGAAACCAATTGTCGTCGTAGATTCATCATCCTTTTCTTGAGATGTATGGAATGTGCTGACACAATTAATTTATTACGCTTCTATTACATGTTATTTTTTTTAGTAGTATTACAAGATTTTAGTAGGATAGAGAAATATTATTTTCTGACAACTTTATCATAACAATGTCAATAGTCCACAGCTTCCACAGTTTCAGCTAACAGTTAAATTTCATAAGTGCTGGTACCAACTTAATTAATATTTAAATCTAGTCTCTGACATGAATTTACATAATTCAATTGATCAAAGCCAATACAGTCAAAATCAATTTAACAACGCTTTACAACTGTAGAAATATTTTTTACTTTATTTTTTAATTAAGAACCTAGATTTATCGAAAATGATGGTTAATCCTCATTCCTTCCAATATTATCAACTAAGTAATATCTGCGAATCTTTTTTGCGCTAGTTTCTTAACTTATTATTCTTACATGTAATGGATTGAGCATCACACGCTGTGGTGCTGGCTATCAAAGCAAATTAGTCATTGGTTAGCGGATGGTGTCATTAGGTTTATTTATAAAAACAGAGGGTTGTGATATCCATCATTCTGCATGATGCCCTGCATTTTTTTTTTACCAGCAGTACATTTTTATTAAAGGCATGCTTGTTGCTGAAGAATTAAGCATTTGCGTGGTTTAATGACGGCCAAATTCATTATATATTTATTATTTAATATTTTATAATATAAGATTTTCAATACTGCTTAATCAAATGATGACCATCTGCTTCGAAATATACATTGATAGTTTTCCACCTATTCCATGCTATTTCTGCATCCCTTTCGTAACAGTACATTTAATACCGGCCTATTTTGTTTTTATATAGAAATATTTTCCCTCAAGTCCCTTTGTTCTGTATCTGTTCTGTTTAATATTTGATTTATAGCTGCAAAGCTGCTAGGGTACTTCGTTGTTTTATGCCAGGCGGCTAAACACGAAAAAATATCACTGAACCTAAAGGTTGCCTAAACCTTTGCTATCCATATGAAACGACACATAAATCATCAAATTAATGGCCGAATACTTGTATGTGTGTATACGTGTATTTTTTAATGTATTCCAGATAATTTAATCTTACGCCTTGCCCCTAACAGCCAGCGCTTCTCAATCATCGTGATGTTGACGCTCTATAAACTGCCAAAATTCAGCAATACCTTCTGATAACAATAAATTACCACATAAATCTCTTCTGGCTGATCCCCACATTCTCTCTACTTGCTGGGTGTTTGCAAGTGTATCGGGGTTTATAAAATTATGCAAAGAACACTTGGCAAACCCAGCGTGTCCTGACGCCTCCCGTCCCATGTTTATGAGGGTGCAGCGACAGGCAACCTTTAGGTTCAGTGATATTTTTTCGTGTTTAGCCGCCTGGCGTAAAACAACGAAGTACCGCTGCTAGATGCAATAAATTAGGAATAGATTATTTTTTCAATCGGAAAAAAATACTCTACTTTTTCTGTACCTTTGAATTTCAAATCAGTTCCAAAATTTTTACACCATTAAAATTCCATTAATATCTTTGTCATAAATACTTAGAGCCACTTCTACGCATACTTATTTTAGATTGAAACTAGCTCTTTATTATAAAACATATCACAAGAAATATCCGAAGCTTGGAAAAACAAACTGACATAATAATAAATGGTACAGGATTCATGTAGTATAGAATGCATAGTGTCAATATTTCTTAATTTATTAAAAAACAAAACTTATCTTTCATGTGAAGCATTGAGGCACATTAGTCTTTAACCATACCAAAAATATCAATTTATCTTCATTCTACTACATTGCAGTCTAGAATACACAGTATCAACTAAGTGGATCTGTATTATACTATGGAAAGATAAACGACCTTTGAGATTTTTTTGTTTGCACTATAGCCATAACAATAATGACTTTTGTTCACTTATTTATCAGATAACATTCCATTGGTGTTGTCATTCTTGGCTTCTTCAATTTGGTTTTGCTTAATTATTAATACTCAAAAATATGTTATAAATCACCATATTTATTATTTTAAATAGTGTAGTAGTGATGTGAAATATATCTTGAAGAGTTATCTATTTTTATTATGATTTAATCCTTATCACCATACTGCCAGAAATCAAAAAATAAAATATTTCAACTATCAACAACTTCCTTCTTACAATATTGTGCTGATTGATTTTGTTAACTGAGTGCCAAACAGTGGGTTAAATATTCAAATAACATCATTACTGCTTTATAGACATCCTCGATTTGATGAGTATGTTATTAAGTATGCCATTTTGCCGTTGGGTATCTATCTTAGTGGATTACAAAACTATGAATAATTTTCTACATATACAATAGTTTTATGGGTTCGTTGATAGAGCTACCAAACCGTTTAAAAAAATGTGGAAATTATACATTTTTCTAATAATTAAAATGATACTAGTTAATACTTATATATTTTAATTTAGTATTCAACACAATTCATCCTTTTGTTTATTTGATTGCATTTAGTTAATGTATTTCAAACTTGCAGTTTGAGTTTCTTTGGATTGTATTATGAAACACTACTGCAAAAAAAAATTACAAAATCAGTTTTACTGAGCTATCTTTTTCTAAATTTAAAAATTCAAAACTCTTTTTAGTGTTGCTCTTATTCTGCTTTATTCTCACTATTTTTCCAGTCATCACATACATTAGTATGAGTGTCAGTGTCTAGCTCTGAAAGTATGCTCGAAAATGTCAACATTGCCATTGTATTGAATGCTAACCATGTTCGATTCTGCACCTATCTTTGTTCCTCTACTGTATTTTTCGAGTATTCTGTTGCACACTGCATTTACGGATGGTTGCCCTGCCCTATGACAAATAATTGTGAACTATGTATTGTATAAATATGCTTTTGTTGCATTATATTGTTTTACATCCTTGCTTTAGTAAATTTAGTTTTAGTATGGAATAGAATTAACATAATTAATTTATGGAATATTACAAGTCGATTTATTTGGCTTGTTTCAGATTTTAAAGCCTTGTTATTCATCAATGAGAATAAAGCAGTCATAGAATACATCAAATATAAGGGTGGTTATGATTGCAAGTAGTCAGTGATTCCCCCATTTTCGTGGCATTGAAATTATTGTAGTAAACGGAATAAATTCCATGATAATATAAAAATGGGCATTGAACTAAAATCATCCTAGAGTCTTTCTATTCCTAATTTTCAAAAAATATAGTTTGGGCGACTGAATAAAAATCAGTTTTCATAGAAAACCTATGTTGAGATAAACTCATTGAAAAGTGGATATGCTCCACATTAAGAGCAGACTTGGTAAAAAAAATGTGATAGAAATTTATCAGTAATTTTTACTATTTATTCTTTTCTCATGGAAGCATTGGATTATTATCTTTTACCAAGTAAAGATTTCATGTGAAAAAGATAATTTGAAAATATTATATAACGTCTGATAAAATGGGTTATAATCAGTGATGTAGTTGTAAATTTCACAGTAGGTAGTAGCACTTTTTTTTTGCAATATCATTTATCCTATGTTTATTCCCTATAACATATTTCTGTTTTGTACATCACCCTACCATTAGAATGGAAAAATGGATTATAAAGAAAATTTAAAATATCGTTTACCGTAGAATATATTGGCTAAATCAGAGGGTACATTTTTTTTAAGTTTACGTGCACAGGGTATATAAGACTTACTGTATATCCTCCACTTCAGCACTAGTTATTACTGGAAATTCCTAGTATGATCATTATTTGCTTTTATTTACTATTTATCAGTGCACTGGAATTACCCACTGTTTAACATTATGGAAAGGATGTTTACAAATAATAAAATATGATAAGAAATGGCAAACCGCTCTATGACAAGTCTTTGTATTTATTCATAATTTCATTGAAATGATATAACTGGAATCACTATCTCTCTTTTGAAAGAACAGTAAAAAATGTGAATTGAAAGTAAAAATACATTGAAAGTTTTATTTTATTTTCATTTATCTAAAAATTCTGTAACAAATGTTCAACTAAATTCCTAGCAATTTTTATGAATGCAGTCAAATTTTTCATATTTTTGTCGAGCACCTATACTGGGACAGCTTAAACAAATGTTTATACTTTGCGACTAACATTCCTTTTGCCTCAATAATCTGGTGTAAATATTATGATAGTGAAACAGAGTTGGAAGACTAAAAATCTTACGGTAATCTAGATGATTTATTCGACCATAGATTTAAGAAAGAAGTTGCGGCTAACATGATAATAGATCGGTCAAAGCGAATTTCAAAGTAAATTTGTTGATAATATTGTGCGAGAAAATATTTAATCGTTTATCAAGAAACAGCACTAAATAATGAATTTGTATCTCCATTGCGATTAAGTTTTGCAATTTTTTCTACATTAAATTGTATTGTAGCTGTATTTTCTTTAATGATTGGCTTAAAATTTCAGATAAAGATCGGCGTCGACAGCAAAAATGGCTGAAGAAAGAGGATTACTGCACGACTCGAGACAGAATGGAACTCATGTTTCTAGAAGAAGTAAGTTATTTTGCGAAATGAATTTTATTTATGGATCAGTCTCGATTATTTCAGTTTATTTAATTTAAAAAAATATATACATTACATAATTATGAACTCTGCTAAAGATACATGCAGCACACTCAAAAAAAAAAATTATCTCGAGTTTCTTGCTTATCGTCTTTGTATTCAAAATTTTTGAAAACACATCACAGTGAACTTGTCAAATCTAATGAACATTATTATTTATATCACGTCACTGTTTCCATGTTATCAAATATACCACTGCTATTTTGATACTACCAGTCATGGTTTTCACAGTTTCGTCTTTGAGACTTGATGCTTGAAGCAAACTCAGATAGGTGCTTAATTCATGATTGTATAATTGAATTAATTAGGGGAAAAAGTGTGAAGACGTATTCTGCCGAAAATGTTAGTTGATCGAACCGACCTTGAGTGATGCACCAAATAACAGCCATGTCGGTCCCTGTGGTCTAGTGGCAAGAGCTTTGTCCTAGCAATCGGGGGGCCCGGGTTCAATCCCCGGCAAGGTCAGATTTTTCAATTGAAAAAAAAAAAAGATCTTGGGCTGGGTGTTATGTTATTTATCGTTGATTTTGTGCACAACTGATACATTATTTACCATCGAGTTAATCTCGTGTGACTTTCACAACTCAGAATATTTGGCGCATTGGCGCAAGCTGTAATGCCAAATATTTTTTCTTAAAAAAAATAAAAATAAATAAAAATGACTAAAATAAAAGCTATAGGTAATTAAATGAATAAAACCTGAAGTTATTTTGCTGTTTAGAGCAGCTTGCAGTTATGTAGTGATAAAAGTAAGATGGAAGAGCTACTGTTTATAGAATTTCTTATCTTATTGAGCCTTGGCCCAAATTGAGGTACTGACTTTACGACCCAAATTTAATATGAGTAAAATAGCAAAAATATTATTTACCTTAACCCTCCAAGGACAAGCATGACCATACGGTCACAGTGAACTCTATTGTCTATCTGTCCCTATTTCCATCTTTTTTCTTTCTGAACATCGTATCTTTCACTCAGTTTTGGTTTAAAAGAGTCTTTTTAACCCATTTTAACCGAAACTGAGTGAAAGATCAGGTATAAAAACGATGGAAATAGGGACAAATAGACAATAGGGATCACTGTGACCGTATGGTTACGCTCGTCTTTGGAGGGGTTAATAATACAAAGTACGACATGTGATCTTATTAGTGTCAAACTTGTTTGAGAGTTTATCAAATCTATTTACGGGCCTCATTTGGTTCTGTACACACTATACCTCGACTTGTGAATAATTTAATTTGTTAATTTCGGTATAGAATATTTGGAGTATGTTCTCAAGAGTTTGTTTGTCGACAATATTTCACGACTCATAGCTCAAAAACCACTGGTCAAGATATTTCTTTGTTTTTAAAAAAATGCTTATAAAATAATAACAGTCAGGGCACATATCATCATCTTGGAAAATTTGTGCAATATTTTATCACTGAGTATACTTTGATCAGCCGTGTCACTGGATTCTTGGTTGACAAATGCTATCACAGCAAATTCTTTATTAGATAAATGTTTGTAATAAATTAAATTGACAAATATTTATGTCAGTTCAATATTGACAGTTGTGGCATGTCATCGACCCTCAAACACAGCGTGGAAAATATTCAAACTAATATATTACATTAACCCTCTTAGTCCCACGGGGCCAATCTACCGGATACATGTGAAGAATCCCGTAGGTGTAAAAATTAGTCACAGTTTTCAAACACATTTTGACAGCTTACATTTCTTCATAGAAAATATTTTTATGAATTTTTTACCTATTTTGTATGATGTTTTTACTTATAATATTCAGTTTCAAGTCAACAGTATTGTAATCCCAAAAATAAGTGAGCGGTTTTATTCAATAGATAATAGTTGTCAATTTCATTCTTCATTTTGTATGTTTTTCTAAAAACATGAATTTGAATGTAAATTTTTGTACCACTTTGAATGTAAATTTTTAATCTGATTAGTTTTACTATATATGATATTTTTTGATTCTTGCTTTTAAGTTTCTTTGTATTTATAAATCTAGTAAGAACCATGTTTAGTATCATGACATATAAGTTTTCATATTAAAAACGATAAATAAATTTTTGTATTAATTTATTTTTCTTTTCATTTATTTACTTTACAACCTATTTATCATAGACAACCTATTCATCACAAAAAAATATAAAACTGATAATTTAACACACAGAGAAACAATGCTCATTCCATGTGAGATATAAAATAAAAACTACCATTTTTTTGCAAGATACTTAAAATAGTCTGGGATTAAATGGGTTAGTACAAGAATGAACTTACGACCTGTTGATTAAGCTACCACTGTAACCAGATAACAATCATGAATTGACCCGTGTGCCAGTGGTCAATTGGGTTGCATCGTTCTAAAGCACCCATTGCTTATTTTTGCACACTTACTTGTCACTATTACGAGTTGAGATTCAAGTTGTAAAATTATTGACGTTTGTTATACCAACCGATCTGGTCCATTAAAATTCCATAGCTTACTGCTGCGGCAAAGTTCAGAGATCACCTTTTCCCAACCGGTGGTTAATGACCAATGCTCCCCCTAGGCTGCGCAGCAGTTTAAAAACCCTCACAAACTAGTACTAGATTGTGAGGGTTTTTAAACTGAATTTTATGAACCGGCTAATAAATATTGCTTAAAATATCTAAAAGATCCACGACATATTTATAATACGAATTTAAAATACATGCTAATAAGATTTTTAAAAATCCATTTCCGCTCCCAAAGTGGAGCATATGGCCTTATAGAGGTATCCCAACATTTTTTTTCTACAAGAACTGCTTGTTACTCAGTCATCCAAACATTCTTTAGTTGGATGAGAGCAGGGATAGAAAGGATAAAGCTAGGACAGGACTAGTGGTTTGGCTAGCCGCCCTCGCTACGCCCTGCTTAGCGACTAATTAATTGGTTCATTCCGCTTTATTTTACTTATGTAAAGCAAACTTAATAAAATTTTCCACGCAGATAACCTCTCGGCTTAGACAGAAATGGCTATGACACCCAGATTAACTGGGATATTTACTATAACTAAAATCTGTAGCAAAATAAAATAAATATCTGGTATACGTACAATTCTGTACTCTTCTTATACATACTATAAAATATTTTTGGTAACGTTAAATCTTTTTGTAAAATCGTTCATGCATTATGCTAAGCACTACTCCATCCACTATTAAACATGTTGAGTCATTCATTCTTTACAATGCTGTCAAGTAAACGGTAAAAAATCTTGAAACCTTTTTTTTATACATGATTGCAAAAAAGCATACAGCTAATGGCAAAACTCCAAAATTATCTCATTTTTATGTCTCGATCAGCAAATTCAAGCACATGTTGTAATCCTAAAATATAAAATACTTGTTAACAGTAATATACTTATTTTTATCACATAAATCTTGATAAAAATTGTGTTAGCCAACGTTGATTTTTGGTTTACATAATTCACCTGTAATCTTATCGAGTCCGGAGTTTATTAATTGAAAAAGGCCAAAATGTTATCGTTAACATTGGAATTTACCTGCTTGATATGTTACATATCATCTCCATACTAGAAAAAGTCGGTGGGTAGCAAATCGGCAAATCTGAGTTAACAATTAAGGATAATGCCTTTAATTTACATAGATGAATATAATATCAAAATATGGATGAATTCATGCTGATCTTTTTTTTGCCATAGTGGTATTAACGTATCTACTGAGTTATTCTAGTCAATGAATTTATACTCGAGAATCTCATTTTTTTTTGAATTTTATTACTTACCGACCTTGGCCAGTGTACTATGACAATATACTTTCACAGTTTCAGTTTCATTAACCTTAATAGTTGATGAACTTGGCTATTATCAAAATACAGCTGAAATTCTGATAATTTTGCTTTGTAATACCAATGCAAAAGAGGAAAAAAAGTTCAAATGCTATGTAACCTTGAAAGTTGTTATGGTATATTGCGATGGAAAGAACCAATGGTACTGTTAGGCTATAACAAGATGAATATAATCACTGTGTTTTAACATATGTATCAAACAATATCTGTTTACGTTATGACAGAATGATCCATCACTGCCTGACGGCATTTACCACCAAAAGGTGCACAAGTATAAACATGATATCTGAATGATTGTATTGTACCATATTTCCTTGACTATAAGACGCATGATTCTTTTAAATTCTTGCCAGAGGGCTGTTGCCATATTATAGAAAGTAACCATTGACCCATTTATGATGAATATTTTATATTATCAAGATGGATATATGTTGAATCTTCATTTGCAATTTGAGATCTCATAGATAAGTAATGAATTTTTTTTTATCAAAGTGTCACTTCAAATGATATTATATAATTGATGATTAGGTGTAGGTATTCTATCCAAATGATTAATGCCTGATTTTGAATGCCATAATAAAATCGACAGTAACCTTGAAAATATAAATAATTTCTTTATCTATAAGCTGCTTAGCATATCATTTCAAAACTGATAATCAAAAGTATCTTGAAAAAAGGGCCCTGAGAATATATTGACTACTAGCTGTACCCTGCGCGCGTTGCCACACCAGCAACTAAAATAAATTTGAAGGAAAGAATTCAATTTGAGTCAATTTATTGATTTCGTTCATTTTGAAAAAAATGTGACATTGCAGCTTTTCGTTTCAATTCGATATCAATTTTTGGGGGAGGAGGGGGGTTTTTTGGCGGGGTGGGGTTTAAGGGGCGTATGGGGGGGTATGCCATAAACCTTCGAAGAAGTGAACTCGAAAAAATCATAAAGCTTAAAAAAAAAATGGGGGGTGGAGGTTGAGGGAGGGGTTGGTAGGCCAAAAACCATTACGGGAGTGTACTCAATAAATTTGTAAAGTTTCACATCGATCGGTCGAGCGGTTTAGTAGTCCATAGCGGACATACATACAGACATTCATTTTTATATATATATAGATTGTACATGAAACTATTTGTGCAGCCACAAGGAGAAGAGGTATTTAGTATAGTCAGTCCCTGTGGTCTAGTGGCAAGAGCTTTGCCCTAGCGATCAGGTGGGCCCAGGTTCAATTCCCAGTAAGGTCAAATTTTTCAATTGAAAAAGAGATCTTGGACTGGATGTATGTAATTTTTCGTTGAGTTGGTGACAACTGTTTCATTATTTATCACCGAGTTTATCTCGTATGACTTTCACAATTAAAAATATTTTAATGTCATTCCATGGTTCATTATTGCGTTTTTCGCTATCTTCTTCTACAGAAGACACAGATGCTCAGTAATTACAGGAAACATTATGACAATGAATCGTAAATTAAATAAAGAATTGCACACTTGCAATCTCAGCTTTTTTCTACAAATAGATTGGAGGGTTTGAATGTTTTTTTAAGAAATATTCAACATAAACGGTCAATCAGGATAATATTTGTGATGGGACCATAATTTTTAAACGTAAAATCGGGGAACGGTTAATGCGGTAATTTTTAACATTGTTCTTATGGGTGTTTCGCCGGGACTATAAAAAATGTACGGACAACGCGGGAAAACGTATAATGCGAGAACGCAAGATCGGGGTTCCACTGTACTGATAATATAATATTAATTTGCTTGATTTTTTTCTCATTAAAATATAATTTTGAGGGTTCTTTGGTATGTTATGCTACAAATTCCTCTTCCCCGACATGATGTGATCTAAAAAAGTTTGGCAAACGCTGCTCAAGTCTAAAAATATCTATTGATAAATTTTACTGTATAGTTAATGTTATCAAATTAAATGTATACCTGGATGGAAAAGGTTTCTAATTCCTTATTGGCCCTATGATTGAGTAGGTGAAATTTAATTACCTTAATGTAGGTCATTGTCACATAGGTTTATTTTTTACATCCTATTTGCAGTTAATATAGTTTACATTGTCTTACACTACATACCGCCCTAATAATATTTGTCAGTAAAATGCAGTTCTACTTTAAACAATTCAATCAATAAACCACTTGTAGTCAGTCTCATGATTGGAATAATATTAATTATGGCTTCGAGATAATACAAATTCATATCAACAGGAATCAGTTGATGAGTCTGTTATTCCAAAGTCTATTTTATATTTATTTATTCTCATTCAATGACAACATAACCTTGCTAAATTAGTTTTGGTAAAACTAGTTCTATTTTAAATTTACACGTCCAAATAATGGTGACAAAAACTGGTTTATGATATCTAAGGCATTTTTATTTTGTTTGTTTTTCTGTCATTTTGTGTTGTGTTAATCGGGACAATATTTCTCAGACATATTGTATGTCTAAGATAAAATTTACTTAAAATAAAGTCACAAGTACACATAGTCAAATATAAATAGATAAGGAATTTTTGTTTTGTGAAAGTGTGTCGGCTTTTGTTTTAAATCATATCAGATACAATTTTGCTGTACAAATTCAATGTTCTCATTTTAAGTCATTCCACAAAATAAAATAAAAAACACGTAGGGATGAGTGTGAAGGAAATATTTATAGTTTCTTTAATAAATTTTAAAAACTGTTAAAATTCAAAGCGTTATTTATATATATACTCTACAAACCACTTTTAAGGTGTTTACTGTCAATACTTTGTGGAATAGTATTATATTAAAAATAAAATAAGATTTTTTTTTCACTTATTCCACACAAAATTTAATTGAATTAGGAACATTTCTGCTCACAGCTGAAAATGCTCTTGATGAGCAAAACCGGTCCTCCACTAACACTTAATGTGGAAGAGTTACAAAAAATATCTTATTATTTTTTAATACACTACAAAAGTAGTCCTGTTAATGAACAAATTTATACAGGCAACAACTTTTTTGGAAGTTCATAGTGTTATTGCTTCGAATGCATGCAATATTGCATGTTTGTTGTTTAAAGTTTTTTTGCGATTACTATTTATGTTATTGTTTCATTCAGGTAACATCTTTTACATGTGGTTTGTAAATTGAATAGTCCACCAGTGAATAGTGTATAGTGCAGACGGAAAGAGACATCCAATGAAAGTGAATTTTACCAATATGCCTATTGGTTGTTTTAATTTTAGTTTATCAGTGTGAAACAGTTAGATTATATTGAAATGTATGGGTCTATCGATAATCTCAAGATGAGAAATCATTCAAGTAAGGTTTTTCACTTTCTGTATTTGAAAATCAAACCGCCCTATCAAAGATTCCCTCATATCAGTTTTCTTATACATCTATGATTAATCTATCAAATTAGATAGTCATCATGGTTTTAACTTTGAGCATTGATAATAAGGATATAAATGAATGTTTTGTAATAAGGATTAAATGGAATACAATTGTGTCGTCCTTTTCCATAACGTTCCATTTCAGTTTCAAATTTAGAATGACACAAACTGTGTTTTGCTTTCACCAGTGTAATGGCTTCCACCAAAATTTTTAAGGTGAGTCAGAGCCAAACAACGCAGCCCAGCTGTAAACAGTTTATTTTTTCCAATTGTTGATACACAAAGTTTTCAATATGTCAATATTTACTTTTCATATCATTAATCATTCTCATTAAACATATATTTTCCATTTTTACTCACAAAACATCTGTTTTAAAAAATATTGATTGTGAAAAAAAAACCAATTTTAAAATTAGAAAATAACTTCACTATACACTAGTCGTTGTTTGCCGACAGGCAGCTTTTCCTGTAGGAAGAATTCCATGACATTTATAAATATACATTCAATAAATAATTTTTATTAACTCATTTATAATTGAGTTTATAAAATAAATAAGTCATCTTTATTCTATTTTAAAAAAAAACATTTTTATTATTATTAATGATAAGTTATATTTATTTCATTATTCACTCAAAATGTGAAATTATCTCTTTTTATCTGTCTTCACTGACTGAACTGCTTGCTAAAATTTTCCCAAACAACATCAAGAATTGATTTGATTGAATATTTTTAATTAAATCGTTCATAAACTCCGATAAGAACGCAAGCTATCCCTCAATTTTGTTTGTCGTCAATTCAACTTCAATTGTAAATATACCAGTATAGAAATAAATATGAAACACAATATAATACATGAGAATTGAAAATTTTGTATGATCTTGCTGCTACATAGCTCAGAAGTTTGCATTTCAATACAATTCATTTTGAACCAATGTAAAAAAAAAATATTTACTTTGTGTGCATTATTATACATCATACCTCTGATAAAATTAGGTCATAACTTAAAAAAACGTACATGAAAAAAAAGACAAAATGTGGAATAAACTCATTAAATGTTAACACATTTTGAGCGGGAGAGTTTTTATCTAGTTTTTGCGCCGACTCAAATTATATCTAATGGATTGTTTCGAATGATTATTATACACCAATCTCATGGGGACAGTCACAGCTCCATATACATCAACAAAAAAAAATAATTATACTTCGTTTCCTTTACGCACCAACACTTCACATTATATGAATAACCTACATATACTCTTGCCCATTTTTATGAGATTTTGTGTGTGGTGTTATTAGTTTTGATAATTAGTGATGGTAAGAGACTATGACATTAAATTATGTCTGTCTTCTTCTAACATTTAAATTTCTTTTAGTGCGTGAGTCAGAAAACACGAAATCTTAGCTGTCAATGAAGTCTTTGACAGTCGGTCCCTTGTTTTAGGAATGTAAATATTTATTCTTATGTCGATACTAAAAAATATACTTGCTTTCTTCTAACACATGATTATCCTTCTTTGAGTGAGAAAAAGTCATGGTAAATCATCCAAATGTATCCCTAGCATGTGTATAATGTATGGCCCATCACATGTGGATGACACAAAAAATGCGAGCCACAAAATGCATCTGGAGCGCATGCATGTGTTGGTGTATTATATATCGACCGTTTCACACGTTGATGTTACAAAAACATAACATGTGTGAATCGAATTTCTGAAATCTACCCCGATTTAAAATCAAAGTCGGTATTGGAATTTTAGTTTTTAAAATACAGCGTTGTCCGACGGGTGTGTTTAATACAATTTACATATTTCTAAAACTTTCAAAAAATGGCTTCAGAAAATTACGAGAGTGATGAGGAGATATTCGCTGATAATTTATCTGAATATTCGGTGAAGATTTACCTAATTTTGGCAGTGATAGCAGTGATAGCGACAGTGAAGAATTCCCTCGTAGGAGAAGGGTTCCATTGATGCCTTTGCAAATAAGTGATTCTGAAGAAAGTGAAGTTGAGGACGACAGTGAATGGTCTGAAAGAGACAATCCACCGGAAATCGAATCATTTTTAGGTAATGTTGGTGTTTGTGTGGCACCAAACGATTCTGCGAATGTCATGGACGTTGTAAGTCTATTTATTGAGACGATTTACTTCTAACAATGGTAGAAGAGAGTAATCGTTACCGCACACAAAATGAGTACCGAATCAAGCAATTAAAGAAATCCATCAAGTGGAAGCCTGTAGATATTATAGAGATGAAGAAATTTCTAGGATTAATTTTACTTATGGGACAAGTAAGGAAGGATACGAGAGACGATTATTGGTCAACAGATCCGAGTATAGAAACCCAATTTTTCTAAAACAATGAGCCGTGATCGTTTTAGACAAATTTGGCAATCGTGGCACTTTTCTAATAATGATAACATCACAGATTCAAGCGATCGTCTCGAAAAATTAGGCCCATTGTAACATACCTCATACCAAAGTTTTCTTCTGTATACAAACCTAAAAGGGAACTTTCGTTAGATGAAGGTATTATACCGTGGCGAGGAAAACTCGTCTTTAAAGTATACAATGCATCGAAAATAATAAAATATGGCATTCTTGTGCGTATGGTAAGTGAAGCTACCACTGGGTATATTGCAATATTTTAATTTACAGTGGGCAAGGACGACCATTGCTAGACACCATCAGTTTGCTTCTCGATCCATATTTAAATTTGTGGCATCACGGTACATGGACAATTATTATAATAGTGTAAAAACCAGTGAAGAACTTTTTAAAACATAAAATACGGTCGTGGGAACAATGCGAATAAACCGAGGTTTTCCAGAATGTTTTAAAAATGTTAAACTGAATGCAGGCCAAACAATTTTCCGTCGGCGAAAGGATGTGTTGTTACTACAGTGGAAATCGAAGAGAGATGTTCGAATGATTTCCACAATACATCCTTCAACCATTCTGGAAAGCCACAACATCGACTGGAGCACAAAACAGCGTATTATGAAGCCGATCTGTGTTATAGATTATAATAAATATATGAAAGGGGTAGACCAGCGGATCAATATTTATCGTATTACTCGGTAATACGAAGAACAAAAAAATGGACAAAGAGAGTTGTTATGTATTTATTTAATTGTGCTTTATTTAATTCTTTTCGAGTGTATAAAACATTATATCCGGCCAAAAGACTAACCTACAAACAGTTTTTGCGTTCTATTGGTAATTTTTGGATAGCCGACCGTGTCGTTGCAACCGATACAATCATGGAAGAAAATGGGCCTTCCACATCACAAATACCGAGGAAAGTGGTAAAAAAAGATTCTCCCGGCAGATTATCACTCGATATGAAAAAGCATCGGCGATAAAAATTGTAACTGGAGGCAAAAAAAATATCCTCAGAGGCAGTGTCGTGTATGTTCTATACATAAAACAAAAGGATTAACAAGTTACATGTGTGCATTTTGCGACATCCCCTTACATAGGGGTGAGTGTTTTTATAAGTACCATACGTTATGCAAATATTAGAATAGTACTTTGTGGGATTATATTTATATTTATAGTGAAAGGGATTTAAAACAAGAAAATCTTGGCGTGAACGTAACATACTTATGTAAATTCTAAGTATTCGTTGAAAAAAATTCAGAAGAAAGCATCATTATATGGTTCGTATGCACTTAAAATTTCAGTAAAAATAACATCTGGTTCGGAAGATAGAGCAATTATTGTAAAATTCGATATTTTTTCACCTGCCGCTAATTTTCGCCCGCTGCACGTACCGGTGACTGATTAATCAAGCCCGCTCAAAATGTGTTAATTTAAATGCAACGTTAGTGACTTTGGTTGTGGCAAATAACACAACGGATTTACGATGAAAGACTTATATTTAATTTTTTGTATAAAATCGTCATTTTCCCCTCTAGGCTGGTTTTTCATTATTTTTATAGTGCTATATATTTTATAGTCATCTTTCATTTTAAAATTATGTCAGACTTAACAATTGGTGACGCTCAGGTGCCCACTGTACATGATTGGGTACAGAGCAATACAACATCACCTAGCTAACAGTAGTTGAAAAATATTGTTAAATTAATAGTATATCATGATAAAGTGGAGCCTAAATATATATAGTAATTAAAAAAAAGTTAAAATATTTCATTATTTATAATAAAAAACGATAATTATATCTTATTGACGCAAATTTTATTTTTTTACTGTTAATCACTTCTATTTAGTTTAATAATATGCAATTACATCATAAAAAGAATACACCAAATCACGCTTTGAACAGGTGTACTTTTACAGGTATGGCAGGCAGTAATGGGATAATATAAATATAGTTCTATAAAAACAAAATAAAAATGAATTCAAAATTATTCTGTCATGATGACTACATTTCTTCATTTTTTTTAATAAATTTATTTGAATCATGAAAGAGAATATGAAACCTCAGCCAATCAGAGACGAATCTGATGGCAGCCAATCAGAAACTAATTACACGTCTTTGTTTTGTAAACAAGATAATATGTTAGATTCAATGTGAAAATTTTATGTTAACATCCAGGTAGTCTTAAGAAAAATTATTCCATTCAAATCACCACCGCTGACTTTATATTGTACAACCAATTTTGGAATCAATTGTAATTTTTAAATACACATAAAAAACTTATGCGTAGGTAATGGATATCTTTTTTTAAATCTTGCCCCAGAAATCTTGTTATTGCGAAAATATTGCCACTTTTCTAACTAATTCATACAGAAAAAAGCTTACATAATACAATTATTTATATTCGGAATTTTAGATATGCCACCTTACTGAGCGGAACACAGTGTCGTCTATTTCGCTCTTTACTTAATATTGTATTTTTTTACTAATTTGTAGGCGGCGGCGATATGCTACCCGAAAAGACACCTTTCCTACCATCAGAGCCTGTGCGATTGACGCCAGCATGGGAAGAAAGTAACCTTCCCAATGACACACTCAACCTCAAAGGTAACGTTTAAGGTGTTCACTGTCAAAACTTGGTGGAATGGCATTATAATAAAAATAATAACATATCTTTATTACTGTTAAAACCGCAATAAGTTCATTTAATAAATCGGACATTAAGATTTATTATCTATTCATTAAATGCACTTATCGTGGTTTTTATATTGTTAATAATCATTCATACTTAATTGATTTTTGATGTAATAGCTTGTATTGCTAAGAGGTTTCAACATATCAATTATAGTCTATTTTGCTTAAATTCATTTGCTTAGTTGTACATAATAGCAATTGTTTGTCATACTTTATAATTATTGCTAAACTTTTGTATTAATATCACTGTTTCGTTGTATTTCTTATCAGTTGATAATGCTTGCCATGAGCGAAACCGGTCCTGATTTTTCTCGGTTCTGAAATTTTATGTGGAATAAGTACTAAAAATGTGTTATTATTTTTATTAAAAGGTAACGATTATTTTTCATCAAGTAATTATCACGAACAGATTCTTTCACTTAAACTCATTGCCACAATTTGATAATATATTTGTAATCAGGCATTAGTCTTTTTATTAGAGATTTTAATCCCAGACTTTTTTCAAGTCCAGAAATTTGGGAGTACTATTTCCATGTGATTAATTTCTCGAAATTAAATACACCAAAAGTAATGACCAGTAATGTAAGGATAATGTTATTTTTAAAACTGTCTAGCTTACCTTATTATCAAAGAACACATTGTTCCAGAGTGGTCAATGAAAAAATAGAATAATCAAAAATATTAAGTACAGTTAATACTAATATACTTCAGTATCACTGAATGCAAACTATACAATTAATGTAATGTTGAGTATTTTAGAAATATTTATGCAGTGATGTCACTGTCAAGCATGATCCAATTAGCAGAATTCATAAACACATCCATCCAGTATTTCTTTTGGGTAATATTCTATACTCTTATGATTTTTATTATGAAAATTATCTAAAGTCCTCCAAAATATTTGTTTGCAAAAGTTAACTCATTCACTGCAGTGGAACACTACTACTGCTAGTCATGTTATCTCATTGCAATTCCAAAGTCCAGATGCGCAGGGACGGCTCTGGTAACGGTGCACTGATCCTTCATTTATAGTGTTTATTTATTGCCATTACACCAGCATTTATTTAGTATGGACGTTTTGTTTGAATGGTGCAGAGATCTCCCTGGATAAGATTGACAAATTATGACAAACGTTGCCGAATGCATGTATTGATTTTCATCAGCTTGTTGCATTTAGTAAGGACTAAGTCCTTCCCAACTCGTCTCTCAACCTTTTGCACTCAAAATTGATTGATATCACAGGTTTTGCTTATTTATGAGCATGGTAAAACGAAATACCAAAAAATAAGCCACTTTATGACATGTTACAAACACGAACTTAGGCAAACCATCCAATAAATACTGTTTTTGAAATAAAGATAATTTAAAATTAAAGAAAAATATTTTACCAACCAAGTTTTACAACGACGAGCCAGACTCAATATAGGAGTTAAATAGAGGAGGATGAATTTCTTGCATAAAAGGGTTTTTTTTGTACTCCCTAATATTCTTGTCATCTGCTGTCACTGCATAGGTGTCACATAATATTTTAGTTGTTCTGTTTGTTATTATATTCATTCTTTATATGTAATTCTTTGGAATCAAATTACAAGGGTTATAAATAAAGTTGTTAGCATTTTCACTGCCACCATTAAGATTATATTCATGTGCTTGAATAAAGTTATGATTAGAAC
Organism: Himalopsyche kuldschensis; assembly: GCA_028554975.1. Taxonomy (NCBI): domain Eukaryota; kingdom Metazoa; phylum Arthropoda; class Insecta; order Trichoptera; family Rhyacophilidae; genus Himalopsyche; species Himalopsyche kuldschensis. The sequence goes on along the minus strand of JAHFWI010000086.1, from coordinate 1,392,848 downwards.
ACAGACTTCTTTGTTAAATCGTGACCATACTAGCAGAAGATGGTAAATAACAAATTGAAAGATTTGAAACAGAAGTGAAAATTTTAGTTTTTAGTTACAATATTTTTTGATACATAAATAATTATAATATAATACAGATAGATGTATGCCTTTCTGATTAATAATCTGGAACAATATTCAATTGTTCTGTATTAACTAAGTCATTAATTAATGAATCAATTAATGACTGTTAAAATAAATTTTGGTTTTTTGCCAAACTGGAAAATAAATCTTACAGTTATTCAATTCAAAGAATTGATATCCAAGAACCTCACTGTGTACTTACCTCATTCTTTTTACAAATTTGTTACCTACTTACTTCTGCCAGTATGGTGATATGGCAATACATATTTATATGGCAAATGGAAGTGCCCAACTGCCAAATTGTCCACCAGTCATTTGAAAAGTTCTATCATTACTCTTCATACTCTCCACCAGTGCTGTTTAGAAATCACTGTATTTCAAATAACTGAAGGTAAATGAATTTTCATTTGTTCTCTACATGTGTTTGCCAGATAAAACTTTCCACTTTGGCTGAATGACAAAATTCTGTTAAATTATAAAACACTTTTTGCAAGCTTAAAAATAATTACGTTGCAGAATTATTTAGGCAATTTGCGGTGATCGATTATTTTGCATATAATTACTGTGAAAAATATTTGAATTTTAATAAAATTAATCTATTTTAGCCTGACTGCATCATCAGTTTATTTTCAGCAGCACTCAATGATAAATCTAGTATTTAAATTAAGCCTTTGATATACATACAATTTGTGCATACATATTTGTTAAAAGATGTAAAACTTTTAACAGTTACCGATGTAAGTTGTAAACACGTTGACTGGTCTTTGATTCACGGAACCTGTTAATGACTACTTCGAGTGACTTCAGAAGCAAAACTACCAAGTACATATCTCTATGAGATAAACTCCATAATGTTGTGATAAATTAATCTTAGAGTGGACGTGTGTGACCAATTTTAACCAGATGTGGGTTGAAAGAATTCCATAATGCTAAGATATATCCATTATTCAACTAAATTAACAATATACTGAGATTACAGACTACAGACAGGCATACTGAGAACTGTGATATTTCCTTCTCACATGCAAGGATATCAATCTCTGTTCAAATGCTTGTCATTCCAATTTCTGATGCGGTTTCAACAGGTTTAATCATGCTATTTTAATTTGTGTTGCAGGCGTCACCATGGAAAGTGCTGCATTAGAAGTAGACCCTCCTACAGACAAAAATAATTTGGTTTACCTTACCATGGTGCTCCACGGGATTGGCACACTCACCGCTTGGAATATGTTCATCACAGCCAAGGAATATTTTGTTAATTATAAGGTTTGTGAACTTTATATGTACCTATCTTGTATTAAAATAATTAAATTCAATATTTTTTTTTGAAAAATTGTTTCGTGTTGCCCGTTTAAAAATGGCTTCAAAATAAACTTGCCCCTTACATTTATGGTGAAAATTTCTATGAAGAAGTAATGCTAAATTTATTTTTGTTTCTTGATTTTAGCTTAGTGATGAGTATACGGGAGACCATTATGCGTATGCAGACAATTTCTTGTCCTATCTAGGACTTTGTTCACAAGTACCAAATTTACTTTTGAATTGGTTGAACATTTTCATCGAGGTCAAGTAAGTCAAGAATTTTTTCTAATATTTCTTTTTGAATTACGTCACATGCTGACTAGGAACAATTTGTTTATGGGCCCCTTTAATTACTATGGTAATCAAGCACAAATTTGTGAACACCATAAACAATGGGTTAGTAAGAAACTTTAACCACTAGTGCAGGCCCATCTCAAAATATTAATGAGACATTATCAGTTGATTTTATTACTCACAGATGGCCATAATGTTTGATATTCCTAGACAACCTTGATATCAGATAGCTTTTCAGAAATGAGTCTTTCTCAACAAAGTTTGGAGTTCAAAGCCCAATATTTATTGTTACTAAAACGCACCAAAGGTATAAAATTTGCCCTTACTTTAACTAGGTCACCTGACTATACGACATTCAATACAACTCTCAAAAATTTGGAAAAAAATGATAAGTTATGTTAAACAAAGCTGATATCCGGGGATATTGCAAATTTTATAAAATTTTTTTTTTTTTCAGAGGTAGCCTTACAAAACGAATAGTGCTGTCTATATCAGTAGAAGTTCTTCTATTTGTATTTACTGTGATACTCGCAATGATAAACACTTCTTCATGGCCCGGTGCATTCTTCTATCTCACCATGTTTTCAGTTGTATTTTTAAACGGTGAGTGATCATCAAGTCGTGTTTATTTTTTAAGAAATCCACTCTTAAAACTATTACTGTGCTGTCAATAAAAACAACACTGTTATCTTTTTGATCAAGTAATTTCTACAATATGCCATTATTTGCATTGCTTGTTTCATTTTTATCAAGGTTTAACAAAAAAAATCCATGTTAAAATTTTCCATTTCAAGCACTGTGAAATATGATTTATTATTCGTTAATAAGTCTAAGTGAAAATTAATGGGTTTTTATTCCCCAGCTTTCAATGGAATTTTTCAAAATTCCGTTTACGGAGTGGCAGCTCGATTACCAGCAAAGTATACGGGGGCTGTGGTGCTGGGCTCAAATATTTCTGGTGCACTCGCTGCTGTTGCGTCTGCTGTTGGTGCTATGCTCACAAAAAACCCGAGAACGTCTGCTGTCTACTACTTTCTTAGTGCACTTTTTGTCCTCCTTGCCTGTTTTGATACATACTTCGCTTTGCCACTAAATGTAAGTATCATTGCCATTAACTATTACTGCCTTTTTGATCATAGAATTGAACTTCGCATGTATGAATATTCATTCCAATAATTTTATAATAGCCATGAAAGTTATTATTATAGTTTTCTCTTATAAATTATGGTAATTCATGTCATATCGAAAATTGTGTTGTGGAAATAATATTGATTTAATTTCGTTACTCTAATTCACGGGTTCCCAACCCATGAGTCGCGAAGGGTTTTATGTGGGGCCGCCAACTTCTTCAGTCTATGAAAAACAATATTCAATATACTGCATTTTCATTGTTTATTTTAATTTTCTTAATAAAAATGCTTCTTTCAATTTGTATCGCGGTCGCAGGTCACATGGCTTTGATAAAAAGGGGTCGCCACCAGAAAAGGGTTGGGAACCTATGCTCTAATGTATAGGCTCCCAATCTTTTTCAGGTGGCGACGAAAAAAACAATGAAAATACATCATACTGAATATTTTTTTAACACTATAATTGACAGTATAAGTTGGCGACCCCACAGAAAATCTGTTGTGACCAATGGGTTGGGAACCTATGCTCTAATTGGTTCTCTCTTTAGGCCAACTTAATGGTAACAATTATTGGTACTGAGTATTCAAGTGTAACCCACCATGCAATACTTAATTTTTAAAATGGAAGATGTTAAATTAACTTTTTATTGATAAGTCGTCATTATGTTCAATTTCAGAGGTTCTATCGTTATCATGAGCTGATGGCCGCAAAAGCTGCCGCAAGGAACACTCACAAAGGCCGACCTCCGTACTGGACAATCTTCCGTCAAGCCTTTCCCCAACTCCTCAACGTGTTTGTCGTCTTCCTGGTAACATTAACCATCTTCTCTGCGTGGCACTCTGGTGAGTCTCTTATACTTGTTAATATTTTATTTCTATAGTAGGATTCAGATACCAATAGAATTATTAATAATTTGTGTTTTTTTATTTACAGACATCAAGCGATCCGATGTAGATTTCTTTGTTCCCGAGTCGCTCTTTGTGAAGGTGACTTGCTTCCTCACATTCAATATTCGCGCGAGTCTCGGAAGTTTAACGGCGAGCATGTTCAACTGGCCCGGCCCCCGCTATCTCTTCATCTTCGTGTGGCTTCGGCTGGCCTTCCTTCCTCTTTTCTTATTGTGTAACTATCAGCCACTTGCCGTGACACGATACCTTCCCGTTTTAATCAACAACGACTGGGTTTATTGGATAATGGCGATTCTAATGGCTTGGTCCAGCGGACATTTGAGCTCACTCGGCATGATGTATGTCGGAGGGTAAGCTACATTCAAAATTTATTTTAAGTATTGCTAATTTTATCTGAATATTTTAATTATAGAAGACATGTCCCTTCAACAGTGTTTTTTTTTTTTTTATTATATACATATATACTGATAACAGTCGCTGATTGTTGATTCGATTGGTGTCTATTGATTCAGCATGCCTATTGCGGTATATCCACACAGTGAATATTTTAGTAGAGCTTGGTGCCAACACTGCACTGGATTTATTAATAAAAAAAGAAAAAACAATGATATCTGAAAACTATATAGCTAACCTGCTCATTGCGAGACATACATTCTATACATGGTTGTGATATGCGAAAAATGGCTGTCAATGGGAGATTTAAACAAAAAACATTGTAGTGACGATTCCTGGAATGTGTCAAAACCAGAATGGTGTCGGGGACATATAAATAAATTCATTAAAGATTGCAATATAACGAATCCGCACTTGTTTAACAATTACTAAGGCTCTACTGTACATAATTTTTTTTTCATTTCAAGTTGTTTGATTGCCCTAATTAGGCGAGTAGGATTGAGTCTTAATTATGCATTTCTTTAATAATTGGCATATATTCAATGATTGATTATTATTACAGGACCGTCGACCCACAATACACTCCGCAGGCGGGTATGTTCGGAGCCGCTATGCTCATAACGGGCATCACTGTGGGGCTCACGCTATCCATGGTTGGGCCGCTCATCGTTTCTTGGCCCGTGTTTGGAGACTCGACATAACGCTCTATCGACTGGCATTAGCTCCCGAATAAGCAAAGCCGTAGTAACAATCCAACTGTACAAAAAAAGGAATGTATCGATTGTAGACCTATTAGCCGATATGCGGCTTGTTTTTATTAGTGTTGCCGATTTTTGGTATACCAGCCTTTCGCTAGTGCAAATCCTTCGTGAGACAAAAAAGAGAGCTTGGGAATCTATTCTCATTTTGAAATTACTATTTAATTTCTCCATTTCTTAGTGAATATGTCCTGCGATTAATATTTAACACATAAGCTGATTTTTAAAACAATTTACGAATTTTAATTCTCCAATGTTTTCTATGATATTACATAATATACTGAATTCACTCTTTTGATTTCATTGTGTATATAAAATATTTATATTTACTCTGATAATCTTAAATTAAATCTGACGGTTCATGTATTTATTATCAATGAAAATAATTAATATTCTGTATTTCTTTTCGGCAGTTTGCCTCTAGATTTTCAGTATACATAGTCTTAAGTTTAATAATGACAGCAATATATCATAGTTTGAGATTTTAATTAAAATAAACAAATTTAGTTCATCCGATTTATGCAGCCAGCTATTGTGGGTCCTAAAGTTTGTTATGGAAATGTCGAGAATTTGCTATGTTTAATGCTAAGATTGAAATAGGAAACAAAATGGGCGGTTCCTACTCGATGATCATTGAAATCACAAGGGTTTCGAGTCATATCACCTGATCTTATCACAAATCTTGCCTTGGTTGAGTCAAAATATCTCTGATTGGCTCATATTTCCAAATGTATAAGCCGTTATCGGCGATTTAGATATTTGATACCGTATTGAATATTAATAGAATATATATTGGGAACAAGAATTTTTCATCTTTAGGGAACATGCTTTGATAAAACATTGTTTTTATCGTTTAGTTTAAATGTAATATTAAAAAAATGTATCCCGTTCTATACAGTAACTTTTTAGACATACAATTTCCCGAAATGGAAGTAAAATTCGTTTCCTTTTTACTATTCAGACAATTTAAGTCCTATTGACTTACTAGTTTTAAGTATCATTTCATCTGTACATAAGACTACATCATATATTTCACTTTAATTTTGATTGCTTTGATATTCTTTTAAACTATTCATTCATCAACTTTTCAAATTGAAAAGATTGATGCCGACGATACGATGGAGTCTTTCGAAGGTAATATAATATTACTGATCAACTAATTTGCTTTGCAAAAACACCTCATCTCAATTTCGTTGATATTTATCGCCATTCTAAACATGAAGAATTTTGAATTTATATACACCAATAACATATGTATAAAAAAGATTTTAATAAGCAGCATATTTTTTCTATATCGATGACTAAAACTACGCTTTTATCTATGTACAATAAAAATTTACATAGTGATCAAATGGAATAGAAAACACGAGACAATAATAGCTTTTACATATTCATTCCTGGATCTGTTTCAATTTTTCATTTTTGTATCGATAATAAGTCCATTTCTACATATAACAGTAAGTTTATTGTTTCCAAATAACTGTATACAGCATTTAACTTATTATTTATTGCAACTGAGTTTTTATAAATAAAATCCCAAACAAGACTTATTTTGACATGGATTGCTTTTATTGGATTCTATGGTTATTGGGAAAATTTAATTTGGATTGATTCGATCAAGTCTTATTTATAAATTTTAATATTTTTTCGAGTAACAGAAAATAGTATAAAACCTCATATTTAAATTCTCAGTTAATATTTCAATGTGAATGCATATTTTCCAGTTCTGCCAATGTAATAAATTGGTGGCAAATAGTTCTTTTATTAACTTTATTTCTAACTCAAATCATTTGAAAATTTACTACTTTATACTAAATTTGAATTGATATCATAATATATAGTAGTTCTTATTTTAATAATCCACCAATGATGCAGGGCTGTGCAGCTTAAAAACCTAAATTCTATTTTAACAATAAAAAAATGTCCAACCGAATTATGTTGCAAATGGAAGTGTAAATAACAAAGTGGTAGTTGTAGTAAATGCGTCACTGTCTCCCCATGTAAGAGATAATTCAATTTCATAGTTTTCTTATCTTTTTATTATGTAGCACATATAACAACCTCTTCAAGTTGATGCCTATTTTTCTCTGCTTGCGATTTTTATTTCTCAATATTACAATTGATAATATGATGGAATTTCTATTTACAAGAAAACCTTAGATAATTTTCCTAAGAAGTAAATTCACTATGAATTTTACAGCTGTTACAATATCACTTCTCAATTTTTTTTTACCACAAAGTCATAACAGAATGTACCTCATTATTGTATGTAAAGTTCAATTTGCTATCCCATATTGATCAGATGCCATGATTTTTGCAGTAATAACTAATGTTCCCGTAAATTTTTGAATTAGCTGAGTTTGGTCTTGTTTTTATGCAAAAAAATATATTTCCTTGTAATTCACATATCCAAATGGCTTTTTTAATTTGAATTTATTCTCTTATCCCTGGTTTATCTAACGATGCTCAAATAAATGTGCACTGTTGTATTATTTGAAGTAAACAAGTTTCAGTTCTGAGTTATTATTATATTATGAATTTCATCTAGTATTCATGGAACACTAGAAAGTCATAAATATTGTAATGTATTTAATTTGAAAAATATTTATCTTTACTGATAAAACAAATATCAAATAGTTTTTCTCTTTAATTACAAAATTTTGTAAACTGCAGATTTGACAGGGTCAAGGAACACTTTAATGAAAATAAACTCTATCGGTTCTGAAATCCATTTTTTTTTTGTTTTACTTAATTCATTTCTAATTGAATAGTTATGATAGATTTTAATGTATGGCATTTAACATTTTTTATATGCCAATGTTTGACTGATTGTTGCTTGTTATACAAATTGTTATAATGTTATACTTAGCTGTTAGTGTTAAAGAGTAATTAACATGTTTTGCTTTCTGTATTTGTGTTGACATGGTAATTTCTTGCTTGTCAATCTAGTTTTTTTTATGAGAGTTTTAGCTATATGTAAAACATGACAACTATTGTTTTTTTCATTTTGTACTTTGTATTAAGTTTTCCATCGTAGTTTATAAAGCAATGGGTGTGTGGGTTACTGTTATGACATTTGAATTTTTATACCCATAATTTTTGAAACAAATTATTCCTTATGTTCAATTTAGCAACTTCCCAGAGAGGTTTTTTTTTTATTATTGAATATAAGACAAGTGAGCAAATTCAATGTGAGTTGTGATGTGTATTCAAAATTTTAAACATTAACAAACCACTTGATAATTTCATTAAATCTTTGCTGAAGTTAACTGCATCGTAAAATATTATCATCATTCTGTGTGTCTTTGTTCATATTCATCCATCCATGGCTTCAAGATTTTTTAGCAATGTTTTTTTTATATATGTAGTCGTAGGATATACAATGAGAGTGTTTTGTCCAATAATATAAAATTAATTATAGAAGACCTCACAATTTGTAGAATTTATAAAAAAATTATATTTTATTTTTGTAATATCGCAACACTTAATGAATCATCCACATGCTCTATTACCAAAGAAGGATATAATAATATTATTAATTCTTTGATCTACTCAGAAATTTTGAATTTAATGCCACGACGCAATTAATTTGTTGCAATCATTAAAAATAAGTTTTTGTGATTAAGTATGATTGTGTTTATTTGGAATTTATAGATTTACAGCATTTAGAGGGAGGGGTTAATAAAAAAAATAATTAAAGAATAATGAATATAAGAATTTATTATTAAATGCCCTGCGTATAAACCTTAACATTTTTTAAATTTCCTTTTTTTTTACTAATTGATATTTTAAAATAATTAATATTAATATAGAATTATTTATACATTAAATCAACTGGGTTGGATATTCCAGTTTAGTTGTTTAAATAAAATGATTATGTGTATTTAACTTTGTGAAAGAAATTTTTATAATGTCCGTGTAAAACATGAATTAATTATATTGAATTAAATACACTATTGTTTTATTTAACCAATTACTTATAACATTATTGTTGTGAAGTTGGAATCACATCTTTGTTTATTTTTTTATATAATTTTGTTCTGAATAATTGGTCATATATTATTTCAAAAGAATAATCAAATAAATGTGGTTTAAAATTTATAAAACTTTCAATGGGCACCCAAAATAAATTTTCCCTTTATATCCTTATGTGTACAATCTATTATCCAATAGAAACAATTTCATATTGGTATTTAGAGCTAAAAATCCCTGGTTCCTAACCTTTTTCAAGCTATCACCCCCTTAAATAAAAGCCAAGTCTCCCGGCCAAACTTGCAGAAACATACGACGAAGACAACAATATTAACAAAATAAGATGAGAGTATTTATTTACATTCTTATAAGGAACCATCAAGTTGCCCAGTATTCCTAATATACAGTATATTTTTTTTTAAAAATTCACGATTTTTGAGTCTTGCTTCATGAAGCCAGTTTCAACATTCGTGGCGGTGTTGGATTTTTTAAATTCAATATTTTTTATAACAGTGACACAATACGTGTTTAGATAAATCATGACATAAGCATGTTTGACGATTTCCACGAACGTTTGGTATTAATTGCATACGAAATTTTCCTGTTGATAAAATAACTTGTAAAACCACATTTTTTCAATATCAATATTAAAAGTGAGCTGTTGGTGGCCGCAGCCAATTCTTTTGGGGGCCGCACATGAAAACCACTCCTAAGTATACCAAAATATTATTTACCTACCTATAATTAATCATTGAATTTCTACCGATACTGGTCATACATAATGAATCATGTATACGTGCTATTTTTTTTATATGATTTGTGTATGGCAGCACTAATAGATAATAAAAAAAATAGAAATCAAACGTCTGTCTACCAAGCTGTCAGTCATGTCGAACCCTTTAAAAAAGCGTGCCTTTGGCGAAAATCCTTTGAGACGCGCTAGTGGAAGTAGCGAAGGATCTGCATCTGACAATGAAAGTAATCCCGATGTTTACACAGGAAATGAAGTAAGTGTCGTGAGATATTGATTTGCGGGATCGCTTAACCTGTACAATAAATCTATCCAACCATGTGTTTACGATTGACACATAGTGTCACGATTATTAATAATTTACATTTCACCAGGAGATTCAGGTTGATTTTGAAGGGCGAAGTCCGCAGGATTCTGATTTTCATGGGATAAAGGCCCTTCTACAACAGTTGTTTCTAAAATCGCATGTCAACCTTTCTGAGCTATCCAATATAATTATCAGTGAGTATAAATACGATTTTTTTATTAGCCCATTAATTTGTTTGTCAGATTTAAGCGTAAATAGCATTGGATATTGTTAATCTTTATCTTGTTTTGTGTTAGATCTTAATGTATTTTGTATACAAACAATATTTCTTGTCATAGTTCTTTAACTACATAACTAAACATGTCTGTAATTGATATTCTCAAGATGGGGGGGGGGGATTTCTGTGCACATGTCTGAATATTCTGTGCTGCCATGTAATTGATTTTATTATTTATTCTGATTTCTACCTCTTATTATGAAAATATATTTTTCTTTTCAATTTATTTGCTTAGTTGGAGTACCAAATGTCTGTCATACCTTGTTATTCTTTTATTTCTTATCAGTTGATAATACTCGCCGTGAGTGAAACCGGTCCTGATCTAATAAATTTTATGTGGAATATGAACTTAAAATGTGTTATTATATTTATGAGAATATAATTATAACTTGAGTATTTCAATTACAGGCCAAGCATATGTTGGCAGTGTGGTTAAACAAAGTGACTTAGACGTTCCTGATGATGAAATGGATGAAGAGTACAAGGATGCGAATGACGTCTTTGGAATCACAACTGTTGTATCACTCAAACACAGACATGTATGTTTTTAAATATGACTAAGATTTGTATAATTTGAAACTTCCTTTAATCATTTTTTGGCTTATTTTTATAATTTTTTATACACAGTAAAACTAAAATTTAATGTACCTGAAATTCACACTCTGCTATTTGACGGCAATTTCTGCATTCCTGTTTCATTTGAGTACATTTAATAACCATTATTACATTATAATTTTTTGCTATGTAATCTTAAACTCTGGTGTACGGCCGTACACGTGCGTCCAAGTATTTTTTCATCTAATATCTATTGCCATTCTCATCCTCTTTTATTGAAATATTATTATTGTTTCACATATTAAAACAATACATATCATTCAGTGATTTTTGGTAGTCAAATTATTTTTATTATATGTTTGACATAAAGAAAAGAATTTTACGGCTTTATACGTTTCCTGAAATCAACATCAATAGAGAACGACATGTCAATAAATGAAAACAATAAAGATCCAGGCCTGAATTGGAAGTGAAAGCTTCTCAATAATTATTATAAAGTTATAAAAAATTTAATGCATGAATAATTTATTAAATTTAAATTCGCATTTTAAAATTCCAAAAGAAAAATATATTCCTCGAATAATTAATAATATTCTTCCCAGTTGTATGGATAGCAAAAAAAAATGTTTTTGTATTTTTTTTTGTCTGGCAGTGATATTTTTGCTTATTGATTAAAGCCAAATTTTATCTAGAATAACTCACCACTCAAAGGGTTAATATCTGTTATCATTAAAAGATATATGTAAAATTAATTTGATTATTAAAACATTTTTCCAATCATGGAAGACATGCAGGTTCTGTTGCTTTCAAAGTTTGTGAAGAACTTTCCATTCAAGTAACTCAATTCTAATTTAATTTTTTTTTAAGGAAGCAGAGTGCATACAGCAAATTCGACAGTTGTTATCAGAATTGGCAGAACAGTATGCCTCAATACCCACGAGGAGTCTGATTGATCGCGTTTTAGCTGCTAATACCGGCTTACTGCTTAGTGAACGCCTTGTTAACATTCCTCCACAAATATGCGCACCGCTTTTTGATTCTCTAAAGGCAGAAATAGAGAAGGCGAACAAAAAAAGCATGCCTTTTAACTTTGATTATTACATCATGATCTGTAAAATGTATAAAACGGACACAACCAAAAAATGTAAGTAGCCTTTTGCTTGAAAGTGATTTTAATAGATACCGTAAAACGGAGTGAATAGAGACTGCAGGGTTAATAGAGACAAAAACGAGAATTGAACTTTAACACAACTTTACCAATGTATTTTTTACTATTTATATATAATTCTTTACAATGACTATAATACCATCTCTAACTAAATGACTGGCCAAAAATGAAACAAACGTTTTCAATTTCGATGGCTGTGCATCCTTACTTTTTGACCCCTTGTAAACAACTATTTTATTGCACGAAAATTTAATTAAATCATGTTTTTTAGTTAATAAGTACCGTAAAACGGAGTGAATAGAGACTTATATAGAATAGACGTTCATATATTCCAATCATTACAATCTGTTGTTTTGTCTCTATTCACTCTCTCTCGTCTCTATTCACCCCAATTCAATGTGAATAGAGACATCGAACAAAATTGACTGTGTCTTTATAACAATAGTGAATATTTGAAAAATATTTCATGGATGTTTAGTAGAACCATAGAAACACGTTACTTGCCATACATAGTTGTGAAGGGTAAAAAGTGCCTATTCACCCTGTTTTACGGTACGTATTGAACTATCCTTGTATCCACTTCTCCTATTGATATGTCTCTTGATACATAATGTTACATATTTTGTATCTAGTGGCGTTCATTACTCTGCACTAGTAAAAATCTACCTTCTTATTTTACCGATAGGGGCCGATTTATTGATGAGAATAATGTTATTCGAAAATAAGTTGTTTCATTTTTGTAATTTCAGCAAGTAAGAAGAATAAGAATAAAGATCCTGACATAATATGGTCAAATGCTGAGGAAGAGATAATTTTCCCAGAGGCAATAGACAGTTTTGAGTTCACAGTGAAGTCTGAAAGTGATTCAGGACTTACAGGAAATTGGCTCGAAGAAGATTCTGCCATGGTGCCGTACAGAAAAGTTCTCATTATTGATGCCACTAAATTTAATCAAATTATTGACACAGTGAAAGCCTATGTATCAGAATAATTGCAATAATACAAAAGTTAACCAAAAAATATCTTTTACTCCATATTATCCATTTACTATAAAATCTTTTGAAAATAAATACTGTATTTTCTTGATTACCCTTATTTTTGAATACCAATTATGAAAAATTTAATAAAGACACTAAAAATCATTTATGTATGTACCCCATAGATAAACATAATGTACCCACTCTCACTGCAATATCACCTAACTCTTAATCTTGAATTTGTTGCGATTTAATATCTAATAATTATAAATCACCCTCAGTCATTGTTTGAATCTACATATAAGATGTAGTGTTTTGTGACTATTAAGGATAAGTGTTAGTTAAAAGAATATTGCACTATTATCAAGTTTTTTCTTCCGAAAAGCACACATCCTGCTCTTTACATAACTCCTGGGGATTTTCAACAGCATTTGTAAACACTTGATTATAAGATGCACTCTGAATTCAAGGAAGAAAATAGGAAAAAAGTATTCATACGTATTATAATTAAGGAAGTGCGCCATATTTATGCCTTTTCATATGTTCACTGTAAATATGATATCAGTCTTTAACCGCCCAAATTAAATGTCTGATTCATAATTGAATCCGACAGTGCCAGATTGATGCCAACTGTATTTTCTCTGAGGATATGTTGACTAAATAGTAAATTAAGAAAGATAAAAAACTTTTTTTTTAATGGTACCTTAAAATTTATTAACATTTTTTTCTGTCAAATTATAAGAAACTTACATCAATATAAAATACTAATTTATTATAGTGAAGAAGGCAATATATAAGACTAGATAAATAAGTCAAAATACAACGGTAACATTTTGAATAAGATATAATGTCATAATACAAATCATATAAAAGTTTTATGTAATAATGTTAAAAACTTAAACATTTAGAACTGATCAGTAAATAAATGTGAGAAATTGTTACTTATAATTGAGAGCCTAAAATAATACTATATGTACAGATAAGTACGAAATAAAAAATATGTAAAAGCTATTTACAATTCAAAACTTCTCATGCATTTTTATTCATTAATGTGAATTGTTCATTACCACGGAAATCGTATCAATTAATTGAAAACATTGCAATGGAATATAAAATTATTTATTTAAGGAAAATATTATAAGAACTGGAATCATTTACATAAAATTTGATCTACACATAATATAAAACTGGTTTTTCAAATTGAATTACTCTTGAGATTATTAAGTAGTCGGTTCAACATTAAAAATGAAGCTTAGCAATTACAATTTTCATATCATGAAAAAGATTGGCTCAGCCAGATGCGTTCAATACTAATTAGTAATTGATTTTAACCATAGCGGTTTTCAGATTAAAGTAAATGATTAACTCAATTTATCTTCTGAAGGTGGTTCTTTTGGTTCCTTGTGAGATTTGGGTCTTCGCCGAAGGGTTCCTAAAATGTTAAGCATCTCCTTCAAAGCGGCAGGTTCTTCTTTCTGTTTCTTCACAGGAGTAGTTTTCTGCTCGGTAGATTTTAAGTGGAAGCGACCGCCTTTGATCTGGTTTATGATTTCATCTATAGCACCTGCTCAATAAAATATAAAGTAGTTTTAATGAAATGACAGGGAATTTGATATAAAATTGCATAATTAATAGTTCAGAAAATTAAACTGAACTGCTAACTGGTAGAATGTATAAAAATGGTAGAATAAGAATTGAATATTGTAAACATGCATCAAATGATGGTTAAATCACTATCACTAAGTTTCTCTGTTTGAGTTATTAATAGTTGATATTTAAAAAATACAGACCTCCAGTAGGTTTTTTCTTTTCTGAACTGTTTTGCTTGAGACCTAAGAGATTGGCCATATCTGCAATAGCGCTTTTTGCTGTTTTCCCATATGAAACACCATTCGAATTTCCATTGGTTGGGGGTAGTGGAGGAGGTGGTGGGGGTGGAGGAACTGGCGGTAGCGGTGGTGCTGTTGCTATGTCTAAACGATTTTCAATGGACTCTGTTTCATTCATAGCATTACTATCCGTTTCCTTGTGGGTAACAGATTCACTATTGCTGTACGCCTTGTGGGCATTTTCATACATTGAGATTCGATTTAATATTGATTTTCGGTTATTCTTTGTTTCTTCTAGTTTTAGTTCAGCCTTTTCAGCACGTTCGGTAGTTTTCTTGACATCCTCTTCCGCTAATTTCAATTTCTCTTCAAGAATGAATATTTCATTGTCTGTCTCTCTGTCGAGGATTTTTTCCTGTGGGAGTAAAACACAACGATAAAGTACAAGTAATCTTCCAATAACTGATTATAACAAAGTCCACAAAGCAAACCTGGGCTTAGGAGCCAAGGTAAAGTTTTTTTTCTTACAAAATGAGCTCATTTATTTAAGCATATTTTATGATATTATATTTTTGAATTCAATGAAATGCCACTTTGGTAAATGAAATTAATGTTTATTTTCATTGATTAAAAAAACTCACCTGGAAATCGTCAATTTCTTTAGAATGCTTTATTCTTTCTTGTTCCATTTCTGCCCTGAGTGTCTCTAGTTCTCTCAAAAGTGATTCTTGACCAGCGATCAAGTCTTGTTGAGAGGGTGACGGCAGGAAGCGGGATAGCTGAGGACCCTGTCCAGGTGTGATATCGCTGAAGTCGGGATAACCTTCCATATAAATTGAGCTTCTGTGCGCTAACACATCGCGTTCTTTCTTTGCTGATTCAGCCTCACATTTCATACTGTAATGCCAAAAAGTGTGATATGAGAGTCGGGTTACAAATAAATAAAAAATGTTTCCGTTTCACATAATATATGTAATCATTAATTACTTTTGCTGGCATGTATATTTTGTCAATAGATAAAGAATAGGAATAAGGTGCTGAATTGTCATGTTATGGAAACTATTTTTAAATAGTTTATATTCAAGTGTATATATGCTATTATATAAGAAGAGATACATAGTATTTTAGGTATGGTATTAGAAGTACTTCTATGATAATGCTTATTTTTAATACGTACAATGTTGCTTGATTCATGGTTTGTTCAAGTTGTTCTCTAAACATGGCAACTTCTGAAGCCAAATGTCTTGCGAGGCGCTTATTTCTTTCTGTTTCTTCGAGTGAATCTTGTAACTTTTCTTCTGCTTCGAATCGGCTCATTTTCTCTTGTTCTAGTTCCTGAAATAGTGTTATTAAGTTTACCATCACAAATCTTCAATGGATGATTTGGCTTTCATAAAATAATATTGGCGGATTTCAGTATACATATATTTTGCACAAAGTTGAATTTACCTGTGATAAATTAACATTCAATTCGGTCGCTTCAAATTCTTGGAGTCTGACAGAACTGATTTCAGTCTGTAATTTTGCAACTTCTCGACTTAAGTCTGCTACTGTTTCTCGTAAACTTTCCAACTCTTCTCCTCCGCTTGACTCTGAAGCTACGGAAAGAAATTATAATATTATGCATTGCGAAAATGGAATATTGTAATGGTATTGTCATACATAGTGAATTGTCATTGTACCTGCATCAGTTGCATCTTGACTATCTAAATCTTGAAGCGCTTGCGGTGGTAGCCTTTGCAATAGCGCAGCAGATCTTCTTTTGAGTCGTCTGTTCTGTTGGTACCACTGACCAGCACTCTGCATTGCTCTAGAGCGCAAATGAAAGTTTAAGTTTTATTTGATATTCAAAAATCCCAAGAGAATTTTAACATGGAGTATAAAACCAAAACTGGTTGAAAATCAGTTGCTCAGTCTACATTTTCAGATAGTATAGGTATAGAAGAATGGTAAGAGAAAACTAGTGGGGAATATAGAGATGACAGAATTTTTAATATCTTTGGTTATTAATCAATAAATTGATAGAAAATGCGGATTTTAATCATTAAATTATTTAATTCCATCTATTTGCTAGGTGAATATGTGCCAAGAATCTAAGTACCCTATTTTTTTAACTCATTTTAAGGGCATTCGTTTTTTCTCTCTCAATTATATGCTTTTATAACCTATTTAAAGCAATTATTTACAAAATGACAGAGAACAACAAAATTACGAAGGATATATTATTATTAGCTGAGATAAATGATAGAATGAAAACTACCATTTTTTGCAGAATACCTTGGAATTATTAGTAAATATAGAAGATATCATTTATAATACGAAAATTAAACTTACTTATGCATTGCTTGTGTTTCAACATCATATTGATTTTTCAGTTGATCATATTCTTTATAAACTTTTTCAGAGACAGTTCGAAGCAATTTTAACTGGGAATCCTTTTCGATGAGTTGCTGTTCCACCTTTTCATTTCTCTCATTTAGAAGGTGGTATTTTCGTTCCAATTCATTATGCTCTCTGAGCGCTGAAAATAAAAATATATTTTATTATGATATAATTCAAGTGCAAGTTCCATGCATACTGACTGCTGCTTTACGGTTGCGAGTCATGTCACATTACAAAAACACAGGGTAATTGTATACTGTGCTTTGAAAACAGATGATTGCGGTGAATATTAGGAGTGCGGTGGCTTGACTTTATCAGAAACACAGAGGTAAGAGAGCAATCAAACCAGCCCCTTATTACATCCAAAATAAAAAGGCGACGATGGACCTGGCTTGGACATGTACTGTGGATGCCTCAGGAGAGCCTGAATCTTGCCTATCTCTTCTATTAACCTCCAGGATCCCGTCGCCCTAGATGGCTGCTGATGAACATCCATATGATGTAGTCAGCGGAGTTATGGGACGCCAGGATAACCTGGGAAGAAGCGAAGAAGTTGGCAGGTGACAGAGAATCTTGGAGGTACCATGTGGAGGCCATATGCTCCGAAAAGGGAGCGGATATGGGAAAAATAAATAATAATTCAAGTAGGTATGGTTTTGAAATAACAAATTACTTAAAATTATATATTGCAAACAAAAACGTTACTGACAGTTCGAAACATAATTTACAAATCTTAGGAAATTTCACTTAAACTATTAATATAAGCAATAAGAACATTATCACAGACATCTTAAGATTTGTTTTGATGATGTGATTCACGTAAACATTTTTCGAAAAAGTTATTTATGCAAAAAATTGTGAGGAGCAAACTGAGATTGTGCTTAGCGCTACCTATAACGTGAAATTATCGACTTTCATGAGATATTATATTTTTATAGTGCTCAGATAGGGGTGGATTCTTACAAGTATCATTAGGTAATGGAAAAGACAACATATTTAATCGACAATGTTAATATTGAAACAGTTTGAAATTTCTTGCGAATTAAATTTGAAGGTTTGAAAACTTATTTTCGTTGTGCTGGTTGGTATTGATGGTATAGTATTGCCATGTCACCACAAAATGCATTTCGAGTAAATAAAATATTCTTTGATATAATTCCACTATTTAGGAGAAAGAGGTAATATTTAATTGTTATGTATGACGTATAAAGCGGTATGTATTTAGTGCCAGAAATAATTATTTTTGTTCATGTTAAGATCAATACAAACATTTATTTGCTCAAGTGATTTTTAAAAAACGTTATATTGTGTCTCGCATCGTATTTTTTTTGTTCGCCCAAAGGCCAGAGCTTTACGAGTACCTGAGTTAAGATTATCATTGATTTACAGACAGTGTAAAAATACCGAATGTGAAACGAAAAAAAAGAAGAAAACTTAATTGAAAAAAACACAAAATGGTAGAAACGACCTGCATACGAAATCGTACAAAAAATACCAAATTTATAAATTACAAAATTACAAAATTACACTTCGATCATTTATTTTTGCCTCCAAAGAGCGTTGTGAAATTCGAGAAATATTTGAGAATACAAACTAAATCAACAAAAAAAAAAAAAAAAGTATTGCATTATTTTCCGATTG
Source organism: Himalopsyche kuldschensis (assembly GCA_028554975.1). NCBI lineage: Eukaryota > Metazoa > Arthropoda > Insecta > Trichoptera > Rhyacophilidae > Himalopsyche > Himalopsyche kuldschensis. The sequence continues at coordinate 1,374,083 of JAHFWI010000086.1, read as the reverse complement.
TACGTCACTGGTTATGGGAATAATATTTGCCGTCAAAAATAGAAAACTAAAAATAGATTCCGAGCTACAATGACATGCGCGGCATTTTCTTGATACGACGGGAACGTTAACCCTTATAAGTAGGTATTGACAGTAATATTTTAACCAATAACGAAAATAAGGAATGAATTCCACATTTTTGTTGTATTTAAGGGAAGGTATAAGGAATTTAATGTATCGTATTTTTACACGACAAGCACTGTGTGAAACCTGTTGCAGTGAGTGGAAATATTTTGGTAAAAAATCTCGTGAAAGTATACAAAAAATGACCATGAAATTTGCCACTTTTGGATTTTCATTTGAATCACAGAAAAAACAATTTCACCAAAAAATTGTTTAGTTTTCGTTTCTTCTATTGGTGGCGTCTTCTATCCATGGATTGCGGCCATGTTGCAGTGCAAATATCTATTCTATGTACCTATGTTATTTTATAGAATATAATTATTGAAATTACTCTCAAGGGTGCATAAGGATCTATGTTACGAGTATTTTTTTGTAGGATTAAGAAATACTGATAAATACATCACAATATATGTTTGTTTATATAAAAAACAAACACACAATATTATTGCAATCTGTTAACTCACCGCTTAATAATAGAATCATATCTTTGAAAGCAGCGACACAAGCACAACAGAATATAAAAATAAAATTATTAGAAAACTGCAGTGCTGTAAAATAATATTAAATATCATATCGTGTTCCACTGGATCAGTTATCAAGTTCTATTGATCAAATATCAATAATTTTATCGACGCAAAGAAGGATTGACTTGCCATTTAACTCTCATTATATATAAGGTAAATGTACCAGTCGTTGACCATGTACCAGTAGTTGACCTTTTGAGAATAAAATGGCCCAAAATAAGAAATGCAGATGCGGCATTGCTCTAAATTGTAAAGTTAAGACAATTTAAGGCATTTGTGGTCGGAATGAGCCACTAACACATCACCATATAGCCAATGGAATGCCAGGGTGGCCATTTGAAAACAACACCTAGTGAGGAAAGTGTATTATTTCAAATTTCTTAAGTGATCAATCTAGAAACGGTGTGTACCTTGTTCCTGAACCACCCATTGCTACTTGATTGAACCAAGAGTGGTGTGACAGAAAGCCCTGAGGCAACTCTGACAGAAAGTTCACTATAAAGCCCCCTGTTTAGACATGGTCAACTACTAGATTTTTCAATTTGTGAGATGGTCAACTACTGAAACAAAAACATGACTTCAAATAATTTAACACAACTTTTTTTCAACAGGCCCTTCCGTAATTTTTGTTACATAATATTTATAAAGACATACATATAATCCAATATGAGTATACTTGCTTTGCCTTCATTCGGTAAAATGCTAAACCTTAATCGTTATTTTTGTTGAAATTTTCTCTTATACGGTCAGCTACTGGTACATTTACCTTAATAATAAGTATATTATGATACTAAAAAGACACAGGAAACCTTCTCATACGCTTCAAAAAGAGGTGCAGAATAAACAAGATGTTAAGATTTGTTTATGAATAATAAACTGTAAAAAAATGGAAACCTTCTGCAGCAAAATACTTATAATAGTTGAGTAGTTGAGAAACTGGAAAACGTTTATGGATAATTTAATTAATAATAGTTGCAGGGACTTAAAATATTTTATGAATGATTTATCATCATATTGCTATTCGATTAAGCTTCCGATGTTATACTTCCTGCACTTATTTATGTATTCAATTAATATAATATGCATACTTGTACTGTGAGACATGGCACTGACTACCACCGATAATAATTATTTATGGTGGCTGCTTCAAGATTGTAACTATTTTACTGCCCTGCGTGGGTTAATTTTGTCATGCTGGTACGTATAATCATTCATCTCAGTGTTTCTACAAATTAAAGACTCATAATATTTTCATTTGAATTCTTAAATGAATTCATCAAATTCAAGAGTATATACAGAGCTCTAGAGCGATGAGAATTCATTTGGGTTGTTAAAAGCTAACAGCTCGATTAAAAAAGTATGATTTAATAATATGAAAATAATAGAAAGAATCGTAAAAGTCAATCATTTATATATTTTATAATTAAAACTATCCAACAATCCAACAACCTGGCTTCGCCCGTAATTGAGATTATGGTTTTATCAACACTATGTTGTCGGGCACCTCGAACACTAGACTAAAGCCTGTAGCGGGCGTTTTTTAGCGATAAGCGCAAAAATATGTTACTTTCTTAAAATCAACACAACTTCTAAACGAAACAATATTTTCGATTGAAATTGTCAAAGAAATCATAAATGATATTTATTCATTGAAAATAAAAACACGCTTTTTACATCATAATTGCAATATATTTCTAAGCCGATTCTATTCCCGATCCGAACTCTTCCAATCATTATTCCATGAAGTCTGATAAATTATCGGCATACACTTCATCGTCACTATTATTATTTTCTGAAAGGATAACTTCTTATGCAATGTTTATATAAATTCAAATAACAAAATACGAAACGGTGAACAAAGCAACGCGAGCGGAATGAAAAATATTCCAACATGTGTCAGGGCTCAAACTGAACAAGCAACGGGGATCGGAAAATCTTATATATAAAACCGACACGGCGTATGTATGTATGTGGGTCTGTAATTCCCTTTTGCATTGTTGTTGCAAGTTCAAACAAACGAATTGATTTCGCTCGCGAAAGTTTCGACGGTAAATTTGTTTCGTTATCAATGTGTGTGTAGAGACTCCAATTACTCGAGTATCGAGTAGTACATTTTACAAAATACTCGAGTACTCGAGTAGTTTCATATGAACCAAACTATCTTATTTATAAAACTGAAACGGCGTATGTATGTCTGTGGGTCTGTAATTCCCTTTTGCATTGTTGTTGCAAGTTGCCATAAAAACGAATATGAAAGAAAATATGTTTGAATTTTTATCGGCCAAGACATTTAGTCAAAATGTAATAAATTAGTCTACAGAACTTTTCCCGGCTTTTATTATTAATAATAATGTTTATTATTTACGTGAAGGTATTATTTGACATTTATTTGACAGCAAATTAGGTTTTTTCCTTGAATTTGGACATTTTAATGGGCGAGAATGGGGCTGTCATCAAATTAAATAAAGTTTGTGATTTTATTTTAACTCTATTTTGGATGTTAGATTTTGTGATATAATTATGTCGAATGATATAACATTAAATAATTATTGGTCTCTTAGTCCGAGCGACGCCGGGTAGCAATACTAGTAAATCTATAAGACTGTTTATATTTTTTGTTTATTCGCTCAAACTTCGACCCTTATAATCTGGCAAAGAAGTATGTAGAACTAATTGTAATTAGTTGCGGCGTGAAATGAAGCGCCGGCAAACAATTCTGTGCTGACCTGTTCAAATACGGCATTTGCCGTGTCCCGCATTCAACCGACAGTCCGAAAAATGTGTCCCGACAACAATGTGTTTTGACTCTCGTGCTCGAGAAGGGAAGAACGAACATAATTGAAACTATGTAGTTATATTTGTTTCGCACAGTACTTGATCAGTGTCAAATTCATGAAGCTAAAGCTCTCCGTTTGAAAGGCATTGTTTGACAGATAGATAGGAGTATCGACTATTTTATATTATAGGTTATTGTTCCAATATAATAATACAAGTGTTTATCTTATTTGTATTAGTTTGCATTGCTAAGAGGTCTTCAACATTTTATTTATAGTCTATTTTTCTTGTAATTTGCTTCAATTTATTTGCTTAGTTGTTTTACCAATTGTTTGTCATACCTTGTTTTTCTTACTTAACTTTTGTATAAATATCACTGTTTTATTGTATTCCTTATATATATATCAGTTGACAATGCTCGCCATGAGCGAAACCGGTCCTGATCATATACATTTTATGTGGAAAAAGTACTAAAAATGTCTTATTATTATCTTGACAATGGTTTCGTGTGTCGTGTCTATTGGACAACTTTTGCTGTTATAAGAAATATGCTTGCCCCGATGAATGTGAACTTGAATATCTCAAAATATTTGCAAATAAAGTTTAATGGGTTCACTGAACGGTTTTTTGGGGTGCACCCAATACATTGCAGTGACATACTATATTAGTTTCACACGGGAGCGGATTTTAGTTACGTCGTTGACAGTCATGCTAGGGAATTACGATTTATATTTGAACAATGAATATGAGATTGCCTTTATGGTTTTTCAATATTTCGATCAGTGAAATGTTTTCTTCATTTTTAGTGTTTTTTTTTTACATAATTGAGACAGAAAAATTGTTCCAAATACTCCAATAAAATCGCTCAAACGAGAGTGAAACTGGTTCCATTGACCGCCTCATAAATTGAAAAATAACTTCACGATAACTAAGCCCACAGCCCACACGCTATTTACAGCCAGCGGCTGCGTGTCCTGGATCCATAAAGGGGAAACAATACTTCAACTTATTGTTTATAAAATAAATTGTAATAACATTACTTTGTGAGATCACTTATACAAAAAGAATGGTCAATCGACGTGTCAAATGTGCCGTGGTTTTTGCATAGGAAAGGATGACCAAATTGCGTTTTTCATTATTACCCATATCGAAAAAAATAGTCTCTTATCGAAATTTTAAACGTCTGACTCAGACCGTGCTATCATAAGAGAGTAAAAAACAGTTATCTCGGCAGATTGTGCCTCTAGAAATATTGGGACTAGAGTAGTGGTTCTCAGGTCAAATTGTCATGTGGCCGCATCGTACATATGTATAAGTGATCCTATGAAAATGTCTGGTGGCCACACTAAATTTTTGGTTTGAAACTGTTGTGCTTGGTCTTTGTCAAATGGACCTAAACATGTCTGCCAATTTACAATTGGTATTAATTGCATACGTAATATTTCATTTTCAGAGTCTTTGTCGACAAATTAAATCGTAAAACCACATTTTTTTAAATATTAATATTTTCTATGAAGCTGTTGGTGGCCGCAGCCAAATCCTCTGGTGGCCGCACATAAGAACTACTAGACTAGAGTCACTATGAAATGCGTGTTCTGTTTAACTTAATAGGCAGTTTTGTAACAACAATTTACTGTTACGTTATATAAATATTCATATTGTTCTTAATGACAGTTAAACGGAAGTGAAGATATATTTTTATTTGCACAGCTATATTCATAGGCGGATCCACGGGGGGCATGGGGCCATGGCCCCCTGAGGAGAATTTATTCCATTCAAAATTTTATAAAATTAATTTTCAAATGATTTTTATTTAAATAAATATGTTGTAGTTCTCATTTTTTCCCGACCCTTTAGCTTAACCACTACAGTTGCGGCAAAAGAAATCCGCGCACCCTTCACAATTCCATTAATTTACAAATATTTCTTCGAATTCTTTACCAATTTCCATTTTTTTTCTTTCTATTGAAAAAAACTAATAGCCATATTTTGAAGAACAATCGGTTGACATCATTCACCAACATTAAGATGGCCTGGCTGCTTACCGCGTCTTGTCCTCATCAGTTAACCTTGAAATCATCAGAGCATATGACTCATCTCCAATCATCCCAAGTCCAACTTTTGTGCACCGTCGTCCATTCTTACCTCCATTTTTACTTTGGAAACTGTTTTTTAGGCGCCGAGCGGGAAATCCATGTGCCACGATTCTATTACGGCTATTACGGACATTTTGCATCGATTATATGAAATAACTAGTCGAATAAAGCTCAGCATAGAAAACTGTAGCAGTTTTGAAGCGTTTTTATACTCCTTATACGAAGGTCCCGGCCGGTTGCTAAGCGCTCTCTGCCGGTCCAAACATAGCCCTCCAGAACGCCATTTTCACGAAATATTAAAAAAAAAAAACGCACGCTATAGTTTCTACAAATTCTACTCTGAGCGAAACTTTTCTACCTTGTAAATTTTCCCCAGACTAATTAGGTCTGGCTCAGTACTGTTGAAGCTTTCAAATCTTGACTGTTTTTCAAAATATGGTTATTGGTTTTTTTACAATCGAATGAAAAAAAAAATGGAAATCAGTAAAAATTTCGAGGTAATATTCGCAAAGAAATGGAATTATGAAGAGTGCGCGGATCTTTTTCCGCAACTGTATATATACGACATGACTGTGATTAGTTAATAATTATGTCGTAATTGTGTGGTTTCGTTACGAATTTTACTAAATTTGACAATGAGCGTTAACTCCACTGAAAGGGAGTTTTTCATATTACGACGCATGAAAACCTGGCTGAGGAATCGTATGAATTCGAAAAGACTATTTGTTTGGTCTGGCTTTGTAACATATCCTCTGGAAAATGGATATTTGACCTGAATATTTTTGGGCCTATTTGCAACGTCAAAAAAACGAAAATTCGACTTAATTTTATGTTTGCAATTTTTCTCTGGTATTAAACAATATTTTTTTTATTTTATGTTTTGTAATGTTTGCATTTTTGAATTGAAATAAAAGAATCGATGATAATAGTCAGAATCATCAATTAGATCACAAGTTTTTGTTTGGCGTCATCACTTCAATAAACGCAGGGTCATCATTAATTCCGAAAAAAAAATCGTGTAAAAAAAGTAGCGGTTCCGTTAAAAAAATCGCGTATAAAGGGGACTGGGTGTATAAATATTTTTTTTCAAAATGGCCACCCCCTGGGACAATTCCTGGATCCGCCAGTGGCTATATTAGTGAGAGATTTTCGAATTCTTGGAAAATCCCAGCTCCACACGGCGCCTCAATAACCCACAATTTGTGAATCGTTTTGCTTACTGTGGTTCCGCCGCGTAACCCCATACAAAGTTCCGGACGAGGTTTTTTCTTAAATAAATATAATACTCATAATATATAATATCGTAATTTTTTTAAATTCACTTACAAACTTCAGTTCTACTACTACTAATGTCAAGATAGGGTACAGGTTCCACATTCCGTAAATACTTAATATAAACGATACATGGTTTTATCTAATTTGAAAGAACGATTTTTTTCATAAAATATGGATGGTAAATAGTTATTTTGGAAAAAAGTATGCTTTGGATATGTAATAACAGCAATAAAATAATTTTAACATGCGTCATAGATATCTTTCTCATAACTTCGCACACCGCTGCTCGCAGCAAGACCAAATTGAAATTTTATTGTAACTTTGTACAGCGTAAGTAAGTACTTATGACGAATTAAAAGTGACGCCTACGCTAGGATATAAATCGTCAAACCGAGGAACCAGTCAGGTTCGACTCCCACGACAGCCCTAAAAAAACTCGAAACACCACTTCTCGACGTGATAAATAAATTAGCCCGATAATTACTAACAAAGGAAAGGCTTCCCGCTGGATTTCGTTTTCCTCGAGTGCCTTTCGGAATATCCCGAGTCAAAACAATGCAATAATGATAGGGTTCGTGCTCCCATAATTATATGTGCGAGTTAGCATTCAGAATTCCAAGAACAATCATTTTTTTACATTGTCTTTTATATCAGTGGTTAAATAAAAAAGATACGAATGCATATTTAAAAAAGTCGGAAGTAAAACATTGATTAGGTTTATTATCATTGTTGGAAATTTTGTGTCATTCGAAATTCGATTTTCAAAATCAAAACGCTATAGTTTTTTATTTGAATGCTAGAATGGAAGAGTAGGAAAATCAAAATTCAGAATATATTCTAGTAAAATTATGATTCAGTAGTAGTTTATCTGTAACGCTTATTATAAAAGTGTCATAGGTACTTAGGCACCACAATCCGAATCAGAGAAGATTATTTTCAATTGTCATGGAAAAATAAGACTACGGCAGAAATAATAATTTTGAATAAATATATGTGTACATACAATTAATTTTTTTTAATTTAATCTTTTAATATCGTAAAAGAATATAAAATAAACATGTTTATAAAAATATTTATTTTTGGAAACGTGTGTTATTACAGAATGTATATAAATTTCAGTTCAATTTTAGTTCAAGACATTGCCGACCACATAACATGCTTTGCCAGATGACAATTATGTTTTTAATGGCGGTAAAATTAGCAGAAAATTAAAAGCAATTTTATAGGTTTTATTTGTACCGCCACAGTAATTCTTTTGCATTCAATAAAGCGTAAGTACGTTTTCCTTCGTGAATTGCAGGCGTGCGAATTATCATGCAAACAATTTTCCACCGAAAATCACCCTTCTCTGTTTGATTATATCTACCCTAATATACCCACCCGTCTCGTTACGGAGAGGCGAGTTGGGGAATATCTTGGCAGCATCGGTCGGCTGGCAAAAATGTATGAGTCACGTACATAATGTCTTTGTGACGTAAATATTGCCATCGTAATACGATATCGATTTCCAAGATTATTGCTTACGGCAAATCAAAATTAATTCTAAAAACGAAATGTACACTGTCAGTGAATTCGAGATAATAATAAACTATCTGCAGTTACAGGAAATCAAATATTTATTTTACTAACGTTTGGTTTGATAGCCCGTTTACGTAGGAAGGTGTTTATTAGTCGTATCAGGGTTTAGTAGTTATACAAATATTTTATTTTGGAAGTGGTAGGTATTTAAATGAAAATATTTTTGCGGTCAGTTAAAACGTGGGCGTTGCTTCCCAGCTTGTCGTGTGAACATTTTTTAAGACATAAAAAAAATTAAAAAAAAATTATTTACGATGAAGCAAAATATCATTTTATATGAAAACTGCGTTACTCGGTGATTATTTACAGTATATAATAGTCTAAATTCCCCTTTCGAATATTTACCGCGTGAAACATGTTTAAAAATTTAATAAAAACGGTTGTATGCGAAACTTCACTGTATGGTCATGTTTTCGCTGTGACATTATAATTGATATTGACGACGTTTCGTGGAAAATGATATTAAAACAAAGAAATACTTTATTGAGATATCGTAACTTGATTAGGAATACGGTACGGTATTTAAAACAACGGCATATTTTTTATGATTATGTATTTCTACACGCGCATATCGGCGTGTCACGTATTTCATTTTATAATCATAACTATTAAAACCATCGTTCAGATTTTTTGGTTTTTATAAATATAAAATGTGCAGCTTTATTATAACGCAAACTTTTACAGTAAAAATATAAACAATAATGACTTCGGCTAGTTTTTTCTCTGAAATGGATTGTTTATTTTTAATACATCTCAAAATTTTAATTTCCTATTGTTCTGTGTGTTTTAAAAGTCAAAAGGTATAAGTGCAATTAAATTTTAAATTTCACCAAATTTTAGTCAAGAGAAAATATTGCATTAGTTCTTTATTGAAATTCACACGAACAATTCGAAAATTACGACACTGAGCTGCTTTTGTTTCTCAACTATTTTCTCACTGGAATGTGAGATAAACAGTTAATTGACTTTATATCTTTGAGCTGTAGTGGATAATTATCTCTATAGTTTTATAGTCTCTGGTAGGTATAAAATAATGTGTTATTTCGCTGTAAAAGTTTCGTCCGCTTTTCGTATTGGCATGCGGATAAAAGCAATTAAGCGAATTTGGAAAGTATTATAACATGTGTGAGCTTGTTTCGAATTTCACGTATCACTTTGCAGGGTTAAGGTACTTAAACGCGATGAAACGGCTCCCTATTCAAATAATAAACAAAATAATTATATATATTTTAAAACTATTTTATGCCCGAGAGTGAGTCGGGATTTAAAATCACGGAACGATTCTGTCGATGCTAGTAACCCCGTGTCTTAGGTAAGCGACGCGAACCGGCAAGAGAATTTAGGCGAATCCAGTCAATTTAAAACGTAGTTGATCAAAGGTCTTATGTGCCATCGCTCGGCCAGACGCAATTAACGCTCTGGTGAGCTTGGACGTTAAAGCGATTCGCGTGCGCCATGAGTGCGGAACGATTCCGTCCTGTCGCTTCGCTTATGACATGGGCCAGGACCGTTTGATATTTTAAAACTCTGCCGCTTTCAAAGCCGCGCCGGTTCGCCCCGCCCAGATTCGCCCAGCTAAGACGACCCGTAAGTCTTTCGAGCGAAAACCACGACGGTTGAATCATTTTATTTTACGCTGTAGATATAGATATAACATCAAAGCTAGCTAGCATGCAAAACGTTCGTTGTGAGATTTCCTGGGTGGAAATCATCAATTCACCGTCCAGAGCTAAGATCAGACACACCTGGTTGGCGACGTAAATCATATTCAGTCATATTTATCGCAAAGCTTTTTTGATCAGTCTGTAATCGTTTAATATTTTAGAAGTGCATTGTTTACTCATGGTTTCTTTCTATAAATCTTTTTCCTTTTTTTAAATACATGTTTTATTTTCAACTGATGAAAATGATGGCCGATACTGATCTTGATATTTACAAACTTTTATGTGGAAGGGGTACAAAAAATGTATGTTTATTTTATTTTAAATAATGTATATCCACTAGTGATGAGTTTTTATATCCAAAAATATATCTTACGTACAACATAACGGAATTTTATTTTTATTTATTCAGAAAATCCTAAAAAATGACTAGGTAATTTATCTCATATTTAATGCCAAGCCAAAAGAACATTGCTCGATTTTTGTAGATAATTATATTTTATTTGAACATAATGTATCTTCTAATTTGACCATATTCGATCTCTATGTGAAATATATGACCACCACGCGGCACTTTCGGGATTCCCTCTTCCGCACCAACATCCATTGGTTTCGCCGACTTCTTATGGATAGTAACGGTCGTCCAGAACGCCGGAATCCCATCAATGCTAATCAAGAAACTTGCTCAGTAATAAATCAACACTAAATCAGCGATTTACAATATTATTAGGATTCCTTAGTTTAATTGAAGCATTATATTCTTTTGATATAATTTAAGCCAATTTTAGTGTGGACGTTTCGCCGCTCCAACTGTAATAAGTTGGGTCACGGAGTTTTTATGCCTGAGCATATGGGATTATAATCCATCGCAATGGCAGCCCTGTATGTCATACCTAACTATAGTAAAATTCTACACGACGTGACTTTCGATTTGCGAAAAGGACTCCGAAAGTCAATGACCGGTCGCATATGGTCGACGAGGCGCGGCGGCGACTTATTCTGCCATGACCCTAGCAGGATTTTACACGCATAACGGGAAAAAAACATAAATATCTAATAATATTGCGGGCGAAGTACATTAGGAATTCATTCCCTTACTGTAGATATTATATTGGATATAAAAATGAAGAAAAACGCAAAGACAAAGCTCAGCAATCAGTCTTCCATTAAATATTAGCAAAATATTCAATTTGAACAAAAAAAATGGTAGTTTTTACCAATGCTATTTTCGCAGTTATTAACTAAAATTATTCATTTGATTTATTGATATCTAAATAAGATAAACGTGATTGGAACAATAAAGAGCCCATTTTGTAGTTTTTTAATAATAATAATTTTAAAGCTATGTTTGTTAATGGAAAGCTTTAGTAATATAAAGCAAAGGTTATTTAGAGAGTTGTGTGATATAAACATATATTCAAACTCAAAATGTTAAGTTACCTAACAAAGGGAGATCAAATGTATCATTTACCAATTCAATATTATTAGGAAAATATGGTTATGTATCATTGGTTATTATTATACTGTACAGTTATTATATTTTAGATATTATTTAATTTCGTAATAAACTTTGATTGTATCTTACAAAATAATGTTTTTTTTTCATCTGCTGAGTCATAAATTAAACACAATAAAGAAGCAGATGGCATCCAAGATTTGAACCATTCAACACGTATAGGAAATAATAGCACTACAGCATTCCGCTAAAATGGTTCCGAAAAGGTAGTAAAAAAATACAGATAACATGGCATCGCTACCTTAAAGCAACAGTGAGATGAATAAAAATTTAGGTAAGTATGCCTATCGATTGGAAAAAGCTAACTTACATAAGAAAACACTGAAGTAAAAAATCTCGTCTCGAGTAGTATTTTTGATTTATCTCACTGTTGGTTTTCAGTTTGCGCTATAGGTGGTAGTGAAAGTTTAAGCAGGAAAAAAATAAAAGAGATTACACTTACTTTTTTCGCCCTTGATAAGAAGTCCTTTGCATTTTCTGTCGGCGTCTTGATACTTCGTCTTCCACTTTTCAGCGTGGATGCTCACAGTTGACCAGTTGCCGAAATCTTCCCGCGAAGACGCCCTGGATAGCGACAGGGGCGTATCTCTCGGAGACAGGATAGCTTTAGGCGACATCAGGTCTTTTGATGAACCACTGGATGACATAAGCCTCAGGGGCCTCGGTTGGGGTATTCTGCTCTTGCCGGTTGGCGTGACTGCACCATTATTGTTGGTGCAATCTTGAGAGGAGAATATTTGAGACCCGTTCATCTTGAAGTCCGTTGCGAACATGTCAGCATTTATAATACCTTCCACTTTCGTATTTACGTTGAAAGATATGTATCTGAAATCACAGAAAATAAATATTTAGATCACACAATGCAAGTGAACATAAGATAAAAGAGGAGGTCGCCAAAGAATGGTTGTATGTCTTTATAATCGAATTAACCGGCTAGAAAAGAAAATCTTCTTCATTTCAGTCATGATTATAAAAAAATATACATGACTAATACTGCAATGTATAGGTCAACACCGATTCACTAATTCGTTTTTTATTTCGTCCGAAAACGAGATTATACATGCAGAATATATTTAACTGAACTTATAATGTCGGTTTTTCCGAGGGCCCTCATATTTATATGTCCAGGGACAAATTCAAGTATGAGTTCAGCCCTGGTTGGAATAGTTGATATGCACACATCTAATGTCGTATTATAAAAATAGTTTATTAATAAAAGCCCGATTACCATTTACAAGTACGAAACGTTGAAAATTATTCAAGAAGTCGAGATTATTGCAAACACGCATACGTGTCTAAAATTGAAATTAAATTAATATTATCCAATTTTAAAAATGATATCCATGAAATATTTAAATTTAGATATGACGCTATTTTACGAGTGGTTATATTATGTGTAGAAGAAAAATGTTTTTAGACTTTCATGATATGTATTCATGAAATAAATTTGATAAATTAAAACAAAAAATACATACAATTTTAAATAAATGATCGGTACCGGTTTCGCGCATCTATATTATAATAGAATATATGCGCTAGTTGTACGAAAATTGCTATGAATTTAATTATATACATACATATACCCGCAGTCCCACATATAATAATTTTCGACCAAGAATTTGACTGTGAGCACTTAAAGGATGAAAACAATTTTATTATTTAAGAATCATAACTTGTTACGATTGGTGGGACTGACAATAAGAAACCATTTCAAGTAAATGGATCAATGGAGTATCCCAACAGATATTTTTTACGAGAACTCTTTGTTATGAAGTCGCTGAACCGCTCCATTACAGTTAAGGTATACAGTAGAACCTCGATTATCCGGACTAATTGGGGATGAAGATAGTCCCGATAAGGACAAATCCGGATAATCGAAAAAAAATAATTGACAGGAAAAGACAAATATATTCAGTATTAATCATTTCTATTTCTTTAGATTAATACATAGCTTTAATAATACATTATTTTTTATTGAAAAAACAATTATCGATTTCTGCTTAAATCTAACTTTTCTTTTCGATGCTGCCAAATCACGAATACTTTTGAGAAACATAAGTTGTCTTGAATAGCACTCTTCTTGACTCTCATTAAACAGATTAGAATTTTTTGAATTTTGTACTTTTCCATGAGTTTTGTCGCTAACGACCCGGGTTTCGCATTTCGGCATCTTCAGGCATTCCAAGTGCACGGATGTAAACAGTTTGTATCGTTTATATACAAAAATATAAGTAGGTCACTAAGTTAAAAGGTTATTAAAATGTAAATTAGCAAATTAATTTTTCAATGATTTAAGTGGGTTTGTTATAATTTTTGAAAAATATTAATGACCAGATGATAACATAAGAATATTTAAAATAAATCTAGGGTCCTATCCGTCGTGTCGTTAATGAGTTGATTGATTTTAAGCTTTTCTTTTCGATAGTAAGCTTGATATTTAATCACGAATAAATAAATGACAATTATTAATAAATGACAATAAATTAAAATTAACAATTATTTAAAGGGTACAACAATGGTGAACTAGGCAAATATAGTTGCTCGTTCAAAATTGGCAGACTGTTGAGCTTGATAAAATAGTTTAAACTCATTGTAACAATGCCTGAGTCAAAATTAAACGTTCAAGAATTTTTTGGAGGTATCTTTTTTAGCGAAATCGTTGCTCAGCCATTCCGACACCAATATTTCTAAATAAACAATATAAAGTTCCAGTTTTACCCCAATTCAAAGCAATCGATTATATCCAAGTTTTAATTATCTCATTAAACAATTGAAACTACGACACGTTTTCTCGTTCGACACCATTGACAAAAAACGTATTCGGTAATATTAAAAATAAATATGAAAATCATTATCAATTTTTCAAGAAACAAACGTTCAATGCGCATCGAATTTGGACGATGGCTAACCCATATTTTACACAGGACTTATTGTTAGAACAAATGCAACGATCAAAATATTAATACTGCATTCCATCACGTACGTAAACAGTGGACGCAATTCGCCACGTGCATAACAGCAAATTTGTAATATTTTTGTTTATTTTGACCAATCCGGATAATCGAGGTTCTACTGTCTTTATAAAAAGTTGAATCGTGGAAAGTCCTACTTATTCTTTATAAGGCATCGGGTCAGTGGGAAACAATGTTTTCACTGTCGTATTCCTGGTTATTAGTTTGAAGACAGGGCAGGGCCCATGAATCTCGTAACATTTTATTACAATAATTGGGAATGAACTGGTAATGGTCCAATCTGATTTTTAATATAAAAAAATCAAAATATTAATATTTTTTACCTTACACTTTTGATTCTTTTAATAAATTAAGCAAAATAACACTTGTTTATACGTTAAAAACCACTTTTCTCTAAACATGGTCATGATGAGTTGCCATAAAATAATTCTTAGGTGGCTATGTAACGTGAATAGCATAGTATAAGTAGTTATCTACTTATTTTAAGCCATAAATTAACATTGAAAGTGAGAGGTATAATGCCTGTCATGAAATCTAAATACATAAATGAAATGATAAAAACAGATAAATGAAATGTTGACGTTTTCTAGCGATTTTCCGTTTTCATACGTTTTTTGGTCGTACATATTATATATGACGTATTTGACAGCTGTTGATCTGCAAACAAATAAATTCCAAATTGGCAAAGAGGAAAAATACTGGTGGATTCCAAATTTAAAATATTTGAATAAAAATAAATTGCCGTTTTAATGATATGATCCGTAGTTAGGTTTGTTATACAAAAACACCATAACCTTAAAATAATTATGATTAAATTAATTTCACAATAGCTGCAGCCTACATTCGGGAAAATTTATAATATTAATTTATATTCATGCATTGTTGACATAAATATGCACCAGGGATGGCCAAATTTGTTTCTAAAACTAATGATGGCTTTCTACTCGAAAAACATAGCACAGGCGTGGAGCAATGGATATTCACGGGTTCCAATACGGATAGTTTTATAATCTGAAACATGAATTTGTGTTCCAAGGTATGGATGTATGAGATGTGTAAATTCCCAATTACCCTTCCGATCCTTAAAACACTTACCGCAAGTCCTTTTCTAGTCTAAGCTTTCGATCCTTACTTTCTCCGAAAAAGATGCAAAAAAGCAGTTCTTCGCAGGATAACTGTTGGCAAGCTCCATAAGGAATGAAAATGCTTTACATTGGGAGTTGAAATGGTTACACAAATTTTAATATTATGTGTGTATGTATGTATTATAGCATTAAAGCGTTTTAATATATTCTCACATACACATTTGAAGCTTGAATTGTTTTTTATTTTTCTCATCAAACATTTTTTCTCCAGTGGAAATAAAATGTAAATGACAGGTATAAAGCGATCGACGTTCTGGGCATCCCTGCTATACCGTTGGCGAAGGTGCATTACAATGGTGACGTGGCTCTTATTCATATCCGATTCCTTTGTTGTGTTGCCTTGTCAGCAAAATGTAGTTTTGAATGACGCCCATATGTTTGCTTATACTTATTTTACTGACCCGTTAATCATTTATTCATTTCGAATTAATGATTGTATATAAAAATGAAATGACACCGCAAGTATTGATGTCTACTTTCTCTCCCGCCAGTGTGATTAACTCACTACTATCTCAGTCCCATCGTTCTTTCATAAGGTTGAAGAAGATCACATCCATAATGCTTCCCATGAAGAATAACGTTCCCTTTCATACTAAGATTTTCATAAAGAAAATAATATACCTATGGAAAACTACATTTTTAAAGAACTCTGATAATTAAAGTTCGTTTGTATAGTGTGTTGCCAAGCTACCTACATTCCATATTTGAATTAAAAACACTCGCAGTTGAGTCAATATTATAACACCTGGGTGCAATAATTTTATATGGTTATGATTTTTTTTATCGTACGCGTGTTTCAAATTGTTTCATAAAACTTCATACTATCATATTCAAACAAGGTTCCGAGTACACACACGTAGGGAAAGTGGTCGTCAATTAATACAGCCTCTTTTGTTATAAGCGAGTGGATATACATAATATATCTACCTACACAATGTGTATGCTCTTGGAATGGAAATAATTTCTCCTTATGAAGTTTATCTTTTTATACTTATATGGGTGTTCGAAAGAGAGAGTGACCGTAAAAAATAAATGCAATTATTTCGAACTGGTTGAAGGCTTGGAAAATTGAGGCCACTTAATGAAAATAAAAGTTGATATACAAAAAAACGGTGATGATAAAATAATACATTTGACTCGTTGCTCTGTTAAGATCCATATTCGTAACAGAAATGACTGGGGCATGATATGGTACTTAAAAGATATATTAGCTGTCAAACGGTCATCTATTTGTAAATATCCAATTTATTTATTATTGATTGCGCATCGATCGAATAGAACATAATATGAATCACATAAACGATGCTCATTTGTCTCTGCCATAAATACATCGATTACGTGTCGTGGATCAAAATGCAACAAAGATTTTTTTTCAATAATAATGAATTTTCAAATCGGAAAAGAACATTGCCTGGCTGAGAATATTTAAAAAAGGATTTAGAACGCGAAATTCAAATTAAATATATTGTGAAGTAATAGAATTTAGAGATAACTATAAATATGCAGCATATATTATCAACTCAACTAGTCAATAAAATAGAGCAACGGAAAATGATTAATAAGTACCGGTTTATATACTGTTGCGGTAATTTGAATACTGCCTGTCAAAGCCAGCAAATGAAACAAAATGCAGCCATATTAAATTTATCAAAATATCCAGTCATTAATGCTGCCTATTAAAATAACAGCGAATGCGCCTTTATTTCTAGCGCAGAGAGTAATTCTGTTCCGGGAATTCATTGTGACTTTGATGGGACTAAAACGTGTCTGACTAAGCATCGTCCACACTGTATAAACCAAATTTTATAAGTCCCCGACAATTGTTAAATTTTTCGTACCGAATTCAAGATAATTGATACACGTATATAATTTCGAAAATTTTGATTGTATATTATTATGATCATAAAAATGCTCAATCTGAAGATGCGTGAAATGTTAGGCTTGATTGTAAAAAAAATACATCGAAACGGTGGAGCATTTTTTCTTGTAAGCACTACTGCACGCCCACTTTAAGTAAGTGTCATCTTTTTAATGATAGAATATAATGTTTCAACCATTAGGGCAGAGGTTCTTAACCAGTGCACCGCGAGCTCGTAGCAAGTGCAACGCGGAAAAAAATGATAAAAGCAGACAAATCCGGGAATTAGTAAATATTCAACTCTCTTCAATAGGGGACTGAACATTTTGCAACAGTTTTCAAATTATATTTGTGTGAGCTCGTATTCTTAAAAATATCTAATATAAAAACTAAAAAACGAGAAAAACGTTTTTTAAAGATTTGGGAGAGTAGTTGCAAGATCTGAAAAATCCGTCAAGCTCGGGTATTACATCAATTGATTTTCACATAAAATAAATGCCATTTTGTTCAGTCTTATTTTAATTACTATTTTTCCATATATGTATGTACATATTGACACCGCCTTATGTGGTAGGTCATCAGAACTCTCTCGAACGATCTATTGTTCACCTCAGTCGATGAGTCAGTCGATATCAGAAAATAAATTCATTCTTATAATAATCTATATTGCAATCTATAGCGGTGCAATGTAGAGTTATTTCAATTTCTCTTATCTCTTGACGCCCGACAATGCATGTGCTTCATAAAAAGTTCATAAGGCGATAAATCATTCCTTATCAGCGGGCGCATGTGTTAACGATTTTTGAAACGGCCATTGTTGTTTCTTTCTAAAGTAACCGTTTGTTTTCATACAGGAGTGAGAGATTGGACTGCATTGAGAATGCACGCGCCTAATCCTCTCCCTCAGAATTAAATTCGCGTCAAATTCCTGATATCTTCTTCGCTATCGTAATATTTGTGTGTTGTATAACGTCTGTGTAAATCCTTGACGATTAAATAATGGGTGCGAATGAGCGCACCCACATAACGCTTTGAGATCGTCTTTTCTTTATAAGAGTGCCATGTTTGTCCCCCAAATCCCTCTTCCTGAGTGTCGGATAGGAGGCTCCTTCTCGATTTACGAGGGAGCCGGAATAAAGGTCTTCTCAATATATGTGTATATATATTTTCTTTAATTATTTTTATCATCAACTGTTATGTAATTAATCTGTCCAATTTGTAATAAAAGTTGTGTTCGCATATTTTTCTTTGATTTCTGATGTTTGATTTAAGAGCACCACATTTTTTTCTTATGATCAAAAGTGCACCGTGAAAAGGTTGAGAGCCACTGAATTAGAGGATGGTCCAAATGTCAGACTAGAGCAAAATATAAACACGGGGCCTTAGGTTTATACTAAGCGAGGATTCAAAATCACCAACATATTAAAACTAAGCTAAGAAATTTTAGAATAGTTCATTAATTTTTAAATTATTCTACATGAGTTTGTTTGCAAGATCGGTATTTAACTCTTTGGGTATTAAGTTTAGCAAGCTTAACCGATTGGGGTCATTGGCTTTATTAAACTACATGACAGGGAAATAATATTAGTACGACATAGACACACGTATTGAAAATAATAGAATTTAAAACAAAAACATTTCGTAGCGCTGCTCAATGAAGCGGAGCCATTGTATCTTATTAATTATATCAAAAATTGAATAATGAGAGTTGATTGAACTTAGTTTAGGAAATAATAATGAAAGGAGTGTATGCAACAAACAATCTACGAAACATTCGATAAAGCTTCGCGGATCGCACGATTACAATACAAGTTAATTCGTGAATCGCTGAATGTGCATGCTTCAAATAAATCTATGGATATTTTGTTTTATCTGACGGTGGACCAAAAACAATAACAAAAACATGACGTTCCGGTGTTGCATTCTGTAGTACGGCAACACTCATTATATTCGTTTCCGCAGTAATGTAAAGTGCCACAAAATTTAGTTAGACTGATCGATGATTACAGCTGTGATAATTAACATTTGTAGAAATGCATTCCACATCCTGAATGGTTTATTACAAAGTGGGTTTGAGCGGCGAGGCCATGCCTATAGGCCAGGAAGCTTGCAATACTTTATACGCCCATGTAAATGCACTACCTTTCAAGAGTAACAAATATGGGCCACAACAAAGATAATAATTCCTTTTCATCGTGGGTTTTAATACCTCCTAATATAAACTTGTAAATTGATTAGGTGTCAGGACATGATTGTTAATTTTTTTCGATTTACTTATTCGAGGCATACGAATGAACATTAAAAATAATAAGACCAGTTCGTTCAACGAATAGTCATGGGTTTTCCTGATTATAGGTTTGACTAACGTGGTCAAATATATCGAACCACTACTTATACATTATACATCTGGCAAAATTTTGACGGCACTCTCTTCGTTTTGTATGGCTTAACAGCTGACATGATGTGTTAAAAATAGATGCTGATGAAAACATAAACTTGATCGCGATCAAGAGCGAGGGATTTTTAACCGTTACGTGAGTAATCCTGGTACTTAAATTCAATTAAAGCAACAGCTACACTATTCGTGATGATCGGTATTTTTTTCATTTCATAGACAATTTTCCAGTCAATTAACTCTTTCTCGCAGTTTGCACAAATGCCTAATATGCCAGAAAAATACCGCTTTTTTTAAATTTAGAACTCGACAGACTTAGGTACATACATTGATAATACTTCTTATCAAACATACGTATCAGGAAAATTTCTATAACTATTCATAATTTGATTCAAAGGCTTTTTAAATCTTTTTTTATTTTCAGTCAGAAGATAGTCAACAACGGACACATAATAATTATTCAAGTGAATATGTTCCCAGTGAAATTTAATTGTTATTAATATAAAAATAAATTCAGGTCAACACAAATAGAGTTAATTTGAATTTTGTACTTTTCCATGAGTTTTGTCGCTAACGACCGAAACTTCAGGCATTCAGGCGCAATGTACTTGAACTGACAGTTGTTGGTCAGTTCAAGTACATCCGTGCACTTGGAATGCCTGACGATGCCGAAAGGCGAAACCTGGGTCGTTAGCGACAAAACTCATGGAAAAGTACAAAATTAAAAAATTCAAATTTGATATTGAAATTCCATCAAGCACCCACAGTCGAAATACTTAATTACAAATAGAGCTCCTACATAGTTATAATTTTACCTAATTTTTTTGAGTATTTATTAGAATATTTATAAGCGATGCAAGCGTGCAACTGGCTGAATCCATGAAGATGCCGAAAGGTAAAAACATGGTCGTTAGTGATAAATAGAAAATTAAGATTTCATCACACACGCTCATTTTTTATAATTTTACAATGATTGATCTCTATCTACCAAGAAAAAAGTATTGATGTAAATGATGATTAAAGTTTACAGTAGAGTAAAATAAGTAAGATAAAATGTAGCATACATAACTATTTTTTAACAGAGTCCGATCCCAACTTGGAGTATATGGGACTCCTCACGAAGTTTATCTCAACGTGTGTTATTCTACGAGAACTGATTGCTTGTTACTCAGTTGGCCAACCTCTCTTTTTCGAAAATAGTAGGGATTGAAAGGACTAGTGGTTAGCTGATCGCTCTCACTACGCTCCGCCTTTTGCCCATTGCCTTCGAACAGAATCGATTTATCGACTGAAAAAATCTGCTCATACCGGGATTCGAGCCCGGGCGTTCTGTCACGGAAGCCACCGACGTTAACCACGACCGTAATATTATACATACTATTAATGATATCTATCAAATATAAATGAAGATTACTGTTCATTTAAGACAGTTGAAAAATGTATGATATTTTGCATGGATCCCAAAATGCAGGGCTGTGGAGTCGGAGTCGGAGTCGTGGAGTCGGAGCTTTTTGGCCGGAGTCGGAGTCGTCGCGGGGTTCTGGCCGGAGTCGTACTCGGAGTCGGAAATTTTGAACATTTTATTTTTGCATATGTCTAATTTGGCTTGTGGCCGCATTGATAGGATTGATATTTAATTGAATACACATAAATAGGAAAATTAGGGGAAAAAAGTGACGATATTAACCTTTTTTAGTCGGAGTCGTGGTTTTGGTAAATGCTGGAGTCGGAGTCGGACTTTTTTTGACCGACTCCACACCCCTGCTAAAATGAAATAGTGATTGAAAAGGGACAAATGAAAAAAATAAATTTTATCACAGGCGAAAATAATGATGTGTAATGAAGATGGCGTAATTGCTATTTATATGCCCAGGCTCATATTCAACATTGAATTTATAACTTTGGCGTGAAACTGAATATGAAAAATTTTAAGCATGTATTTACAACGTTATGTAAACCTTACGCCTTAAACCTTACGCTTGTACGCCCAGTTCAAAGAATTTTTATTTTGAGCTGTGACCGTTTAAAGTCACATTTAAAACACGCGGGTAATTAAATAGTGGTCGATGTTTATAAGATGATGTTATTAAATAATATTACGATATGTATACAAATTGTTTCTAGTGCATTATTAACTTCTTTCAAAACTTTTCACAGGTGGCATTTTAATCTTGTAAGATATATTAATTAAAATAATTATATTGACATAAATTGGTTTTTTTTAAAATGTATATTTGGTTTCCCGGTCCGTGGTGCAGTGGACAAAGTTGTTGGCAATGTGTGTTTGTGTGGTAAAAAATCCATTCCCGCCTTCCGATCCCAAAAAGCGATGCGTAGCGAGAGCGCTTAGCTAACTACTTGCCCTGACCAAGTGCTCGTATAATTTCAAAACCTACTTTCTTCAAAAAAGAGACGTTGAGCAAATGAGTAAGTTGAAAACGGACATGGTTTAAAAAAATGTTTTGGGAGGCATTTTGAGACTTTCTGACAGGTGACACTTTGTCTGGTCATTCCACTGGCTAAACTCATCTGACTTTAACATTTTTAGTCCCTTATTAAATTAATTTGTGCCTCCAAATTTACAAATGGACAGTAAAATGAGAGAAAAAGTTAAAAACGTATTTGATGTGCGAGGCTACGAGGGAGTTGCGAAGTTTTCACACGACATGTACAGCGATGCCAAGATAAGAGCAACTAACCGAAAGAATAAACCAATGGATTAGTGACGCAAGTTCAAAACAACAATGGCAATGAGCTCGCATGCAAAATGACGTTGGACAAACTTAGTCATCCAGTGGTATGCTAAAAATATTGTGGTATCATATACTAAGGATATCAAATAAAGACATTCGCCGGATGTACGTGGATGAACGCGGCGCGGCGACAGAGATTGCGGAGATCTTCATCCAAAAGTGGATGCCAATATTATATGGTAAAAGTGTGTTATGTTTTTCCGACAACGTAATATTAAAATTTAGGATTTCGACGGAAGGACCTTGATGGAATTTTTAATTTGAATCGTTTAAATGTAACAAAAGGTACAAAAAAGTCCGACTCCTACTCCAGCATTTACCAAAACCACGACTTCGACTCCGACATTGACTAAAAACACGACTCCGACTCCGACTAAAAAAAGGTTAATATCGTCACTTTTTCCCCCTAATTTTCCTATTTATGTGTATTCAATTAAATATCAACCCTATCAATGCGGCCAAAAGCCAAATTTGACATATTAAATGCAAAAATAAAAAGTTCAAACTTTTCGAAATTTCCGACTCCGAACAAAACGCCGCGACGACTCCGACTCCACAGCCCTGGTTAATGTACATATTTTGTGCTGCCGAAGACGACCTATGGCTGCTTAAATATATAATATAGCCAAGGAATGTAAATAACACAATTGAATGCGCCATAATATTTTTGAAAAAAACGTGATTGATATCTTATGCCCTATGGAATCCAGCTTTTGTTGAAATTCAATTATCTGGATAAATAATAACTGATTAACGGCAAATCTGAAGAATACCACATCTTCTCAATGAGGTGGTTTTTGAAAATAATATTTCCTTGACATGGGTTATATTTGGTATGTAGGCGGTTCGTATATGTATGGTAGAAGGAAAAAAACAATCGGAAACTATAATCAATACATACACATTTGAAAAACTACTCGGGGAAACCACTTATTAAGAAGTACGACAGTTTTTGAACGATAAGCAACGACTATGAAGAGTTTTGTCTGGCAGCCGTCGTGTATGCAAGCCACAATGCTGGAAATGAATATTTTATAAGAGAACCTTGCGATCGATTTCAGATTCAGGTCAGTTATTAAATATAACAACTAAGTACCTAATTGAAACACTTTCGTATTACTTATGTATTAAAGAGGCCATTTGTTCCCGTTTATTGAAACCGAATGCGTGCTAAAATTGAGTTATATAATATATGAACATCGATCGATGGTCAATGGGATGGGATTGCAGATATAAGGTGTTTTTGCATGTATATTGATGAATATATCTTATTTTAAAATAAAACCCAATGAAACATGGCGTCCAACAATTAGTTCGCTGCACATATAAAGTGGATATCTCAAAAGAATGCAAGCTCTACAATCTCCACATCATTGAACGTTTTATAATAATATTATATATTATGATTGTTAATATTATACAATGGAAAAATGTTATTTTAAGGCAACTACTGCTTTTTGATTGGTTGTTATGTGATGCAGTTGTGGGCACTTAATTGAACATCATAATAGAAGTAGTAATTTTACGATAAGTGATTGTTATTCAGACGCTATAACAGTTTATTTCGGAAAGGGTGGTGATATGAAAAGATAAGAAGTTGGCTTATCACTTTTGCTAATAAATTTTCAGGTGGAATATAAACATCATAGACATTCATGCATTTGAACACAACTCAATAAATCGGATGAAAAATCAATGTATGATATTATCCGTACGGATATTCGAGCCCTTGGAAACCAAAACCGAATTAAAATAATGGAAAAAAGCGTTGACCACTGGGCACGGGGCAGTTTACTATTTGTGGCCATGAAAAATCATTTTAATATATATTGTTAAACAAAACCAAATGAGCAAAGTACACTATGTGTCTTTTTTCAAATTGTTCATCAACATATATAACTACATTCTAAGCTGACACAATTCCTAAAAGTATAACAATATATTGTATAGAATTTTATGGACATTTATGAAACAAGGTAATTTAAGTTTTATTAATTATTTCAGCTGATGATAAACTGTGGTGATCCAGGAGTGACATACTTTATGATAATCTAACCGCAAATGAATAAAATGCTAAAAAAAGATTTAAAATCATAAATTATTAAAGAGGTAAGTAGACAAGGCACGTCAAAGAGACAATTTGTATTGTATGGTAATTTTTAGTAAAACTGTACATATAGCATATCTCTACTCGTTTTTGGAAGCAAGTGGAAGTTTTGTCTTATATATCAGTCACGGAAACTGGCAATAAAAGCTACTACAGCTTTTTCGTGAATTAATTTCAACCAATAGCTAAAAATAGATGCACGAAAATAGTTTGATTACCAATAAACTTTGAAGATTCTTGGATCATTGACCTCCACTGCGTTCCACCCTTTAGATTATACGGCTTGGAAAGACAATGAATTATATAATTTAATTTCACTCCATATTTTTTATGGTTACTTTGTATAAATTAATTATATAATATATATTTTAGCTTTTTTATATCACGGGCTGTGTAACAGATGTGACACCTGCTTCGCTTCTGAAGATGCGTTGCATAGAGGTGACAAACGTGTCAGACATCGTTACACAACCAGTAGAATCAAAAGTAAGTAATTTTCAGTGAACACTAAATTTGAGTATAGGACCGATTGCATGTAAATTAAATTAAAAGCGTTTGAATATGTATAAAAAAATAGCCAAAACAAAACGTTGGCATGATATTGAATCCTTTTGCTGAGGATGGCACGGCTCGAAGGACGATACAGAAACCACAATACATCACACCTTTTTTGAATATCAGTGATATCATTATTTAATTAAGTATTATTTGAAACCGTTCGGCTCACTTGTTTGGGTTTGTGAAATAAGTTTTCAAATTAAAATATGAAAATATTTGTTCGTGATATTCAAGATGTTCATTTCAATGGCTGATAGAAGTGCCTAATATGTATGAATACACAATTATCTTAATAATCTGGTGAAACTGGTATGCTGTCCCATTGTGTCTCTTAAAGGTGTGCTTGCTTCGAGTTGTGACGCTTTTTATGAAAGAGTCATTTGATTTGATGGCTTTGGTTATTCATGGAAGATTGTAGAATGTCAAGTCTGTTTGTAATTTATCGTTGAGTACCGGATAAAATATCATCATAAACACATTGATATGAAATTACAGTTAACTTGTGGTTTGAGCAGCAATGCTTTAGTTCAGGGGTCACCATACTTTTTGATAAACGGGCCGGATAGAAATTTTTAAAAACTTGGCGAGCCGGATGACAAATAAATTCGTGTTGGAATCAATTTCGAATATTAATTTATATGTTCTAATATAATTTTATAATGTAAACAAATGAAATTTATAATAGAAAATATTTATTATATTTTATGGGTTCATAGTTTGTCGTATCTTAAAGGTATCAATTGATTGATGAAATAAAAAGTTGTAAATTCACAACCAAATCATAAGATTTAAAAAAAAATGTCTTATTTGAATAATGGTTATTTTGCACACTGTTTAATTAAATTGTGGAGAAGTAAGTGTTCCCCGTTACAGCAATCTTCACTCAAATATAAAATATTGCATATTTTTCTCAAACTTTGATACTAAGTATTTAAAAAGTGTAATTAATTTTTAAGCATGGTGTAAGTATATTTATTGTCCTATTTTTTGTTTATTTATATAATTAACTTTTACATATTTGTTTTCTTTTCCATATAATTATATTTTAGGAAGATAAGGAACGGATTTGCTATTCGCAAGCATTTTTAAGTGATAAATTGTAAAAATTAACAGGGTTTTTATTATTAATTTGAGAATGTCAAGAAAATGTATAATACAAAATTGGCGATAAATAAATTTAAGGAATTTGAAGATAATAATCATATGCAAGTGGAATTGAATTTTAAATAATTTAATTGCTTATGATTCGTCACAAAAGAATGGAAATTAGTAGGGAATCATAAATTAGCCAATTGATTTTTGAAAATTAATATTGTAACAGAGGAAATATTCATAATAGCGTTATCAAGTAAATATTTCTACTTTTTTTACGTCATTCGTGAAAAAAACGTCAACATTGCACGAAAGGGAATCGAGATGAATAAATTCGACTCAATAATTTTTAGGTTAATAATAAGCAATTATGGCAATAATTAAAGTTTCCCTCTCATATTAATGATACAATTTCTCAAGTTCCCACAGTTAGACATTTTTATTTTTGCCGAGTACGTAAGATTAATTAATTCTGATAAGAGAATAATAGCTTATTATATTTTATTTCTACCAAATCTTGATAATTTTGACTGAAAAAATTATGACATATCTATTGGGAGTCGTCCGTAAGGAGTCAGTATATATACATATATTATTATATATATAAAACCGAAACAATATGTATGTATGTGGGTCTGTAATTCCCTTTTGCATTGTTGTTGCAAGTTCAAACAAACGAATTGATTTCGCTCGCGAAAGTTTCGACGGTAAATTTGTTTCGTTATCAATGTGTGTAGAGACTCCAATTACTCGAGTATCGAGTAGTACATTTTACAAAATACTCGAGTACTCGAGTAGTTTCATATGAACCAAAATATCTTATATATAAAACCGAAACGGCGTATGTATGTCTGTGGGTCTGTAATTCCCTTTTGTTTTGTTGGTCATTAAGTTGCCAGTTGTTTCAACTTGGCCCGTCTGAATTTACGCGCCGAGGTGAACATAACCCCAAACTGGTCCGAGTAAAGCCGGGTTCGAATGCTAGTTATATATAATTTTAAGATAGCAAAATACTAACTGATTCGTCAGTGACGTAGGTATTAAGAAATATATCAGTACGATATAACAAAGTTATGTATATATTATTGCATTGCGTGCAGGGCTGTGGAGAAAAAAAGTTCGACTCCGACTCCGATTCCAACATTTACCAAAACCACGACTCCGACTCCAACATTGACAAAAAACACGACTCCGACTCAGACTAAAAAAAAATCAATATCGTCACTTTTGTTTGCCTAATTTTCCTATTTATATGTATTCAATTAAATATCTACCCTACCAATCCGGCCAATGGCCAAATTTTACATATGATATGCAAAAATAAAAAGTTCAAACTTTTCAAAATTTCCGACTCCGACTCCGACTCTGACCAAAAAGCCCCGACTCCACAGCCCTGATTGGGAGTGAAGTTCTCTGGAACGGAGCGGTTTTATTGAACATCGAAAACCGATCGACGTTAATTATTTGAAAAAAGAAGCTGATCTGACAGATTCTATTTCTTTGAATTTTTATTTGAATATTTTTTTTTATTGTTTTTAATTATTACATGCTATTATCTAAGCATGTATGTATTTGTAACACCCACCAGAATTTGACATTTTCAGTATCGATGTAAATCGCAATGATTAGTCATTAATTACGATGTAAAATATTGAATTCAAATATCTCATTTAGTGCATAACATTAATATCTTTGTTTACAATGTTACCACCTCAAAGATCATCCAAGAGCAGACATGGCGTGCTAATGTTCGCCTTTAACACTATGATTCATCGTTAGTTATATGCAATTTATAATGTTTATTGCACATGTACTCTACCGAGGAATTCAATGCCGATATTATAATTTTATAATAATCATTGCTGGTTGGTATTTCATAGTTGTGTAATACATGTGCCAAGTTTAATGGGTACTTTTGATATTTTTAACGAATAGGAAAAACAAAAGATATACCAATTATTTCATTTTAAAACTATGGATTTAAATGGAGATATAAATAAAGAATTCAAAATTACATATACCATGGTTTTAATTGAAGTGGAGCTTGGCGTGTGGGATCGTGAAAATTTGAAGAAGAATTCAGCAAAATTAATCCAAGCTACATCAAAGCTTGACCAAATGTTAAATTGGAAAGAAATAAACACGTTTCGTAGGCTTTGCCAAGACCTGACCCCGAAACCTCCTGTTCCCCAATATGACCACAAATAGTTGGAATACAGAGGTCGAATTAATATTATGACCCACTATCTTTAAAACATATTTGAGAGATAATATAAAATGCGTGTAAATAAAATATAATGTTAACTATATGTATTGTACAAAACATCACGTTGAGATAAACACAGACAAAGAAACAAAACGAAATAGTACAACTTTTAGTTATAATGCTGTGTACTGTTTTTTTTTTTACGATTGATTGATAACAGCTGTGGTACGGCGTAAACGACGCATAACTCGACACGAAGAAAAGATAACTACATATTATAATTCACAAATATATCGATAACAGAACGACGTAAAGAATTCAAAAAATATAATTTCATAATAAGTAAAATAGTTTTCGGTAATATATGTTTTCATTCATCTGTAAAATATACAATTTTTAAATAAAAAATCTCATTTTTTGTCCACTTCCACACATAATATTATAGATATAAAGATCGGTCTATGTTCGCGGTTAGCTTGACCGGTCTTGATATTTATAATGTGATATAAAATATACTTTTGTCATAATGAAAGCACCAGAAAATGTATACTTTGAGCACTAAACAAAATCTGAGATAACATCCCCATCATCATGAGCTAAATCCATTTGAGAAAAAAAACTATTTTTTTCTATATCGATCATTAAAATCTACTAAAAACATTATTGTCTTACTTTTGAGACATTGAGTGATGAATTCCAATCAGAACATGGTTTTTCCATAACAATATGTATATACATAGATATAACAAAGGTTAAACGTTTATATTTTTTAGCTTAGCATATTATGACCGATGTGTAGTCCTAAGGATTACAATTATTTATATGTATATAATCTTTAAATATCAGTCAACGATGGATGGATATATATTTCTACATCATTTTTCGGATAAAACTCGTTTAAAATATTACTTATTCACTAGCAGTATTGTTTAAATAAGATAAACCAAATAAATAAAAACTCATAAAGAATTAATGAAACAAATTATGCAGTTTTATCGAAAAGAAATATGTAAATATTATACAATCATAATATTATTTAAAAAATGTGATGTATCACTGATTCTGTTTATAATGTTCCGTTGTATTTAAAAAAAGGCGGGGCGGCGTGTTAAGTAAACAAATAAAAATTTACTTACTTTACCAAGCGGATAGTAATCCTAGTATGTGATACCGTGCATATTATTTCAAAAAGAAAAACACAAGAACTGTCACTTCATGTTAACATGCGACTTTTATGTTATTAACTTCTACACGTTGTCTATTTTCTTTCATAAATTGTAAATATATATATAATCTCTAATGTGTTTTATAATAATATAGAATAAGACACAATGTTTGATGAAATACGACTGCATAAATCAAAACAAAAGAAATTTCAACTGAGAACTCGCAGCGACACGTCCACCTCACGCGAGATTTAGTCTTACACTGACTACTATCTAACAAGAATCCGCTTGAATTCTGTTATAGCTTGCAGTGAAGTAAAAAGTAAACGATGCCGCAGAATGGTAAGTTAGTTTCATATACATATTATGATTTATTGTGTTGCTTTTCATACGCAACAGACTGACGTGACTAATAAGTTGGTATCTATTTGTTTTGTTTATAAAATTTGCATAATTGATACAAAAAATGTAAATGGATTAATGTGTAAAATGTTTTAATAATCCGTAGAATTTGGGAGGCCTCCTGAAATCGATGACTTCTTACAATCGCTGTAAAAATAGTGGCAGGCGTTCGACCCCAGATGTCAAAAGTGAAATGAAGGGCGTCAGATTATCGGAAGAAGATTACATAGATATTAGCGGCATACGTTTTTTTATGAAGTGCTACATCACTTATGTCCTTTATGAAATGGACGTCGACATTAATTTAAAGGCGCAGTCAACAACGACTCTTAAGTTAATATGTACATTAAATGGTTCAAAATAATCGGACGTTGGAGTTCAAGAATTTATAGACACTGCATACGCAATAGAACTTTAAATGGGTTGTACTGACAATATACGACTTCGTTTGTCGTGATAAATATTTTACTGTTGGTATTTACATTAAACGATCTGTTTTATTAAAGAAGCAACACAGTTATAGAAAACAACATGAAAATGCCACTTAGGGCACAGTTGGGTTTTATGGGTTTCAAATTTCCACTTATCCACTTATTGAAAGAATGTAGGTAAATGGAAAGTAATTAAGGTAAATGTACTAGTAGTTGACCATGTACCAGTAGTTGACCCCTTGAGAATAAAATGACCCAAAATAAGAAATGCAGATTCGGGATTGCTCTAAATTGTAAAGTAAACGCATCTGTGGTCGGAATGAGCCACTAACACATCACCATATAACCAACGGAGAGCCAGGGTGGCCTTTTGAAAACAACACCTAGTGAGGAAAGTGTATTATTTCAAATTTATTTAGTGATCAATCTAGAAACGGTGTGTACCTTGTTCCTGAACCACCCATTGCTACTTGATTCAACCAAGAGTGGTGTGACAGAAAGGCAACTCTGACAGAAAGTTCACTATAAATCCCCCTAATTAGACATGGTCAACTACTGGATTTTTCAATATGTTAGATGGTCAACTACTGTAACAGGAACATGGCTTTAAATAATTTAACACAACTTTTTTTAAGCAGGCCCTTTCGTATTTTTTTTTACATAATATTAATTAGACATGATCCAATATGAGTATACTTGCTTTGCCATCATTCGGTACAATGCTAAACCTTAATCGTTATTTTTGTCGAAATTTTCTCAGCTCAACAACGGTCAGCTACTGGTACATTTACCTTAATACAACCCTGTGGAATGACGTGTGAAAAAAATGAACATAAAATCTTGTTTCGAAATTTGTTATTATTTTGCATTCTAGGAACACATTTGTAAGCAAATATCAAAGAAAAAATAGCAAGATTTTTTGTATATACTTAACTGGATATCTATAATTTAAGAAGTGTCCAGCTAATGGACAGTGTATGTTTTAATACTTTCTTCAAGGACTTGCGTGATAGTAAAGTTATGGAAAAGAAGTGTGCTTGATATTTTGTTTAATCGAGTACAATAAATTCAACATAATTTATTCGGTGATGATTTTTCAGGGCTGCCACAATACTCATCAAAAACGTAGTTTCAAATTTAAGTGAAATGTGTATAGTATTAATTGTATACGAAATAGCTAGACATGTTCACGTTTTACCCCAATAATTGTCGCAAGGTATAATATGTTAAATGAAATTGGATATCGAAAAAATATTACGAGGGTAAGTACGCTGGTCTAGCTTCAGAATGCCTGAAATCAGTTATGTAACTCGAGTGTAAATATTCGTGTCTCTCTCTCTGTTCACCGTAAAAAGAAAATTCACTTTTATCCAAACATTATTCACTACACATATAGGCTATCTTACCATAGACAATACTTTATCTATCAATGCATGATGCACATAATAAGTTTGTTTGTTTACATATGATATTTTCCGTTTCCTCTCATTCACTTAGAGCCAGCGGCGGCTTGT
Source organism: Himalopsyche kuldschensis (assembly GCA_028554975.1). Lineage (NCBI taxonomy): Eukaryota > Metazoa > Arthropoda > Insecta > Trichoptera > Rhyacophilidae > Himalopsyche > Himalopsyche kuldschensis. The sequence goes on along the minus strand of JAHFWI010000086.1, from coordinate 1,341,897 downwards.
CTATACGCACTACGGAGCTGCAGCACCTCCAAGCAAATTGAGAAAAATGAAAAATTATGATATACATAAATCTATGTATATTGTTTGAAAATATCATTATTATATAAGCGTGTATTAAGCTCGCCCGCGCAGCGATTCATCCAAAAATTATCACACACACCGCGGTAATAATATATATGCAGTACCGGTTGCGATGGAATATATTCAAGGGGCGCGGGGAGGGGAGTTCGCAGATACAAGCTTGCTTTGGTTTTGTTTGTCTAGCTGTGTTTCGTCCGTACGTGTGCGAGCTTTATTTGTTCTAGTTTGTTTCTCATTAGAAATTGTTTTACCTAAGGAAAGAAATGCATAGCTTTAATGGTTTTTGAATCATATATTTCATTTTAATAATTTTGACGTAAATAGTAAAATATAATCCAAATAAACATATTTTTATTTTTAATCAATCGCAACACACCCATATATTATATCTTACACACGAGCCGCCACAGTTCTAAGTTAGAACTGTATTATATTATTAGATACATTTGGATTTTCTTTGTCGTATTTGAAGATTTTTGTCGAATGAGATATTTTCACATGACTGATTAACTCATTGATAAGTTGATCAAATTATATTATTACATATTTTTGACTATGGTTAAGTCTGTTGTAGGGACTCCAAATACTCGACATCTCAACTACTCGAGTATCGAGTAGTAAAATTGTAAAATACTCGAGTACTCGAGTATACTCGAATAGTTTCAGATATACCAAAAGATGAATTATTTGTTCAAATGTGTGTATATCAATAGATGGTAATCAAATAAATAAGCTTATTTTATTTCATTCAAACATTTATTTCTATTGATGAAAACTATATTTCAAAAATAATAGATAATTAAACGTCTCAAATTTTAATTTGGTTCGAAGTTTTGCTTTTTTACTCCCGCATTAGAAAATCTCTCTCTGATGCTGTGGACATCGGTTTAAAAGTAAACAATCAATTAAATAGTGCTATCTGGTTTTTCTGTCCGCTACTTAAACAAAATAAAATTTGGAAATAAACCTTCATTTATAAATTACGAGTATTACTCGAGTATTTTTTAAATTACTCGAGTATCGAGTACTTGAAAAACGGACGAGTATACTCGAGTATCGAGTACTCGATACTCGAATTGGAGTCTCTAGTCTGTTGGTTAACGTAACAGCGCTTTACATTCCTCATTATCGATCAAAAGTTTTATAAAGAAGATTTTTTTTATTCCTACTTTAAAATAAAATTGATTATACCACACACCAATTATGCATCTTGTTGACTTCGACTCCATTTTGCAAGATTTCTGAACTGTGATTTACGTTACCTATTGACAATGACTCATTTCCTGGTTCATGTAAAAATATATTTATCGAATCTTTAAACATAGATAAGCAATAAAATCTTAAATGGAATAATCATTGCAAACGCCCACACAACAAAGTAGCACTGATGTATGTTTTTAGACATGTTCGTTCCCAATGTGGTGCATATGAACGTCATATTTTTGAAGTGAGTATACATTAGATATGCATAAAGAGAGGAATAGTGGTTATCTTACTGCTCTCGCTTCGCCCCGTTATAAGGAATGGATGGGTGGGAGGGAAATTTAATTATCACGAAAATCCAGCCATAAATTTGCGAAACTGTCCGTACTAGGACTTGAGGCCGTGAGATGATCACCACTTCATCTGAAACCAACGAAGTTGACCACTCGACTCTCAAAATTTGATGCATATATGTATAGCTAGTATTATAATGTTTACATCGTAGAACACTGAATAAAAAACAATGCAAATATGATAAAAATTAAAGTGCATGCCGCGTTATTATTTCTCTAAAAAATTCTGACTGTTAGAAAATAGGGCAAAAGACAAACAGAAAATGTCAAACGGCAAATGCCATCGATACCGATCAATGTTAGTGAAATTAAATTTGAAATATTGTGCATCGGAAAGCACTTCAAAAAAACACAAACACTTTCTTTCTTTGAGTGGCATTGCAACGCTTGTTGGGTACCGGCTATAACAATTATAAAATGCTGCGAATTTTGCCCAATATATCGCAGCCGAACACACCAAGAAATTTGCAAAGACTTGTCGTGAGGGACTGTGGAGATAGATAGAAAAAGAGACATGTTTGGAGCACAGCTTCAAAGCAAGTTCGACTAAAATGGTCTGTAGCGCCAGCCAAACAAACATTATGCAAACAATTTATTTTGTTTTACATTTCGATAGCATCTGCGGCTGTAGGGACTTTTGTCTGTCTATTAAAAATTATAGTATAAGATCGGGTCGTTACACATCTTTACACATCAAACGTATTCTTTATATTATTTACGTAAAATTTTAAGCAAAACCGTTCCTTGTATAAAAATTGTATTCTATTTTTGAATCGAAGAATTGACAGTTAACGCATTAAATGTAATTAAAATCATGTTGCTTTTAATAAATCGCCGACGTGTTTACTATTTTACGATTTTTTCTAGTTGATTACAATTTTATCAATTGAAATAATCAGTATAAATTTTTTAAAGTTAAATTAGTTAGTTTCTATATAAAAGCGACAGTATTCAATTTCTTATCGATAGTAAGAGCCTTTTATTACCGACCCATTAAAATATGCCATTTGCATTTACTTGATGGATCGATTTTCGTAGTAATATTCAAGTACTTCCATGCAAATTAAAATTTTATAATTTTGAGAGATAACGACATGATTCATATATCAATCCTAACGATGGTTTATCGATACTGAAAATAAGAATATGACTGATGTATTTCTTGATGTGATCGTGAAAATGTTATCTTTTGGTCTGTGATTAGTTGGTCGAAATTGTGGCGTTAGTGCTTTGTAAATAGTTTCAGTTTACTTTAAAATCTCTATAGAACTTGAGGATTACATAAACACATGTATCCCGCTTTTAATTATACTCGAATGATTCATTCTTTCATATTTTTATGAATTTTAGTAAAACCTCCATCCACTTTCTTGTGTAATATTTTAAATTTAATTATATGCGAGCTACCAAATATTATATACATTTAGGTTAAGACTCTTTTTTATGTTCATCGATACGATCAATATTAAATATAAGTTTTATGCCAAGAATATTCCGACTATAATATATACATCGGTAATGAGATGAAACATAAGAAAATAAAATAATGATCAAAAACTTTGTTATACCACTGGTTGTGTTCGATGTGATGCAGCAAATGGAATAGAAATATTTTCAATTCCAAATTTATAATGAAAATGAATTTCAACAAAGTGAGTATCGAAAATCTTATCGGAATAGGCAAGTTTTGAAGTGTCCCCGCCGTAAGCGAAACTCGACACTTGCTCTAATGCAATCGATAACATGTACATACAAATTACGTAAGCAAAAATCTTGAGTTGTTACAAAATAAATGCATCGATTTATTTAAATAAAGACGTATTTCGATAATGAGTTTCTTATAATGAAAGATTAAAACACATACTTAGAACTATGTTCTGACGAGGGCGTAAGTCGAAATATCTGTCAACAAATATATAAAATAATTTATGTAGAACTAAAATACATTGTTATTTTTCTTACCGTATTATAATGGAGTTCTACCCTGTCTAAATGCCTACTCAATCAATAAAGATTAAAAGGTTTACAGTGGAACCCCGATCTTACGTTCTCGTATTATACGTTTTCCCGCGTGGTGCGTTAATATTCTATAGTCCCGGCATTTAGTTCATATATAAAACTTTCCCGCATTCATCGTTTCCCGCATTAATGGTTTGTTTTATACGGTTCCTTGAAAAACGTAGAATCGGGGTTTCACTGTATCTATATTTTGAGACAACTTATTAAATTTTAATGACAACTTATTAAAGATGAAATCTTTAAACTGCTGTTAACCATCTGGTTGCTTAAAAGTATCATATATTATATTATCTATTACGAAGTTGAATGATATGTATTGCTTGGATATCAAACGAATTTATTCACGGGTAGTAACTACCAGAAATCGTTTTATTTATTAATAAGGTTAAGAGAGATGGCTTGACATATTAAAGCTGCTCATCAGTGCTTACTGATGACAGTGATGACACAATCATCATGAATTAAAAAGATTAGTATCAGCTGATTCGTCGTAAAAGTGGCTGAACAATTTTGCAACCATTATCAACTGTTTTATTAATGAATTCAGCGATTGTCTTGGCGAGAAGTAACTGACGGAAGTGCATGTTAATAGGGTTTTGTTTTATTCAACTACTTACAAGCACTGTACTCGCTCATTGAATACAAAATCGAAAGTTTTGTCTCGCCATTAAGAAAAAGAAACAGTATGTATGTAAATCAACGTTCAATGAATTATTTCACTAGGAATTACATTGCTGCATAATTTTTTGGTCACACAGATTATTTTATGTTTGAATTGAAAATATAATATGTATGTTATCTTAAATTATTGTATTTAAACATGATATATTCAATACGGTGAAAAAAATAACAATGTATTTTGGATATACACAAATTATTTCATATATTGTTGATAGTTCTGATGGTGGCGTAAGCCGAAATAGTTATCAACATAATACACATTGATATTTTTTTCACCTTTTGGTAAATTATGGATATATGGTCACGGGACAGAATCCCAATCCTCTCGAGCTAAGCTCAAAAAATTTATACATACATAGGTACTGGCTTATAATTTTATCTTTTGATTTTACTCTTTGAGTTCTTGTGGATTATTATAAAATGTGGAATCAAAATGATTAAATCTGAAGAATATTACTGATTATTGTATGAGCTCTGAAAGAAGAATTTGTTTTTTAATATTAGCCTATAATAAAATTATTCTTTTTATTTTAAACAAATAATAAACTTATGTGACTGTCTCTATCTGTATAATATTATTATTTGTGTAGTTTGTGGTTGCATATTTGCTCCTGTAAATTAAAACAACTCGATTTCATACTTATTGCGAAGTATTCTTTAGGATCTTCTATTATAATAAATTTAAAAAAAAGTCGTAAGCCATACATACGTACATTCATTTCATTTAATGTGCTTATTTTTCATAAATCTTAACAAAAATTCTGTCCCGTGACCATATATCCATTATTTACCCACCTTTTTATAATGGAGTTCTACTAATAACTAGTATAATAAGTTTGAACCAATCTGTATGTAATATACTGAATATAATATTAGTTTCTTATTCTCACAGGTGCATGGTGCGAATTAGAGAATTTATGAAACATGTTCTTAGAATCCCATAGAAAGCGAGTGAAGTGGGGAATGTGGCTCCCTCATTTAAAAGTATTGAACTTGAGGAATAAAATAACGCAACTGTAGTAATGAATACAGAAAGACAAATTATTTACCATTTGAAAATATAATAAATGTTGGAAGATGAATGTCTTTTTATCTGCCACTTTTGTCAAACAAAAATTCATTCTATGATCGACAGTTGATTTCTTCACAATTAATTTGGTGTTTGTATGTAAATGCTACAAATATTATATACATACTAGTGTTTGAACCCGGCTTCGCTCGGACCAGTTTGGGGTTATGTTCACCTCGGCGCGTAAATTCAGACGGGCCAAGTTGAAACAACTATTTTCAAAATTCAAAAGTCTAGGTCAATTAAAATGGAATTAAAATGAACATTTCAGACTGGCATTGACATTTCACAGCCCCTTTCATATATTGACAGCCCCATTCTCGCCCATTAAAATGTCCAAATTCAAGGAAAAAATCTAATTTGCTGTCAAAGAAATGTCAAATAATACCTTCACGTAAATAAAAACATTATTATATTAATAAAAGCCGGGAAAAGTTCAGTAGTCAGAAGACTAATTTATTACATTTTGACTAAATGTCTTCGCTGATAAAAAAATCAAACATATTTTCTTTCATATTCGTTTTTATGGCAACTTAATGACCAACAATGCAAAAGGGAATTACAGACCCACAGACATACATACGCCGTTTCGGTTTTATATATGTACTACTCGATACTCGAGTAATTGGAGTCTCTACACACACATTGATAACGAAACAAATTTACCGTCGAAACTTTCGCGAGCGAAATCAATTCGTTTGTTTGAACTTGCAACAACAATGCAAAAGGGAATTACAGACATACATCCCCCGTTTCGGTTTTATATATATACATATTATACATTGATAAGCAATATTTTAGACAGTGATAGTAATAGTATAGCACTTTTCTGCTTTTAATTTAAAGTTTACCAACAATTTTATGTTTGGATTTTATTTATAACATATCAACACGTATTATATTAATCAAAAGTAAAGAAAGTGTTTGGTTTATATATTGCCAGTACATATTATGGTATGTTAAAATAAGTCCCTACTTATTTATGTAACGTGAGTTAACATGAATTGTCACTTAAACCTATCTTAGAAGCTGGAAAATAATCTAATACATGTTTGTTTGCTTAGAAATATATTAATGGTATTATTTTCACCTTTATTTTGTTTATGAATGTTGAACTTCGCATAAAAAGTAGTAAGCAAGATTATGATGATAATAAAATAAATATGCTAAATACGTATATGATATTAGTAGTTATTAATTTACTGTTACAACGACCGGAGAAGAATTTCGTGGTATGTCGTTAGATTTTTTTTACTGAAACTTGTTTCTTTAAATTCGAAGAAACATAATGTTTTCAAGATTGTTGTATTAGTAAACCAAATCGATTAACATACATATGAAGTAAAATTGTAATATACACCATAATATTCCCGATATTGATATTTTTTTTACTACTTGGATTCATTTTAATAATTATCTGTTTGCGGTACAAACATACTTAAATCGAAAACAGTTGAGTTAACTGCATGAAACTTGTGGTGTCCTGTTAGTTTTTATCCAATGTCGTAGCCCGGGATGCTATTGGGAGACATAAGCCACCAAAAAAAATTCAGAAATATTCATTTATCCCTTGCTGTACTGGCTTGCACATGTGGACGACATGAAAAAAGTCGAAAACATTCACCCCTCCTGAAAAAGACTGAATTAATGCCCCTGGTAGTAACAAGCAGTGGTGTGCATCTTATATTTTCCTTCGAGCCAAAAGCGGATCTTAGGAATCGTAGTTTGATTCGAATTTATAATTATTGAATATAATATTTAAAAGGTTGGGATAATTTCACTGGAGACCAGCGACAAGACTTCGATTGTGGGATATCCAAAGGGAACACTTATAAGAGGGGAGACTTAAAAGTTGTTTTTTTTTATTTACACTAATTATTAACGCCTAGGTATTATAATACTTTATTAATTAGATATTTATCGTTGATTTTGTGCACAACTGATTCATTATTTACCATCGAGTTAATCTCGTATGACTTTCACAATTAAGAATATTTGGCGCAGTGGCGTAAGCTGTAAGCTGTAATGCCAAATATTTTTTTTATTAAAAAAATCAAAAAAAAAATACATAAACTCAGAAGAGATTGTACTGTAAATATAAAACATTATAAGAGTGAAATAGTTTAGGATTTCGAGTGAACGTGCTTGATAGAAATTTAATATCAAATTTGAATATTTTGAGTATTCAGTTCAAGTTCATTCGTGCGCTTGAAATGCCTGAAGATGTCGGAAACTGAAACCCAGGTCATGACCGACAAAACTCATGGAAAAGTACAAAATTCAAACGATCCAAATTTGACAAGAGTGAAACATTAGTGACCGGTAATTAGAAGCGCACATGCATGGTGTAAAACACACACTGACATGTCTACCTTTTCATCTGGTTTATAGTGAAAATTGTGCCCTATTTTACGGGACTTAGCCTCAATGGCGACAGACATATCGATTTCGCTGGAGTAGAACTGTCTTATACCTATACACCATACAGTGAACGCTATAGATACCTAGTTATGAACTACATTTTACGCCTAGCAGCCGATGAGTCACATCTTTCCATACAATAAAGATGCATTTCAACGTCGACTCACAGTCGAAAATATTTTGAAATCCAACAGTAGCGCACTGGATGTAAGCGGAAATATTTGAGAACCTTTTTACAGCTCAATATCCAACGGAGATGTTTGGCGAATTCTTGATGACAAGTATTCAAATTTAGAAAACAACAGCAATATCGTGTATATTACCATGAATCAAATTTAAACAAAACAATGCAGATAAATCTGTAGTTCAACGTTTTATGAGCAATCTGCTATTGATTTTTTGTACACATTTTTTGTGATAACTGGCAATTCTTTGTGTTAGAAATGCAATACATTTTTTTTTGCATTTATTGCACAATGTTAGTAATTATACATTAAATAATATGAGTAAAATCAATCAGTCATTAAAGCGGTTGGATAATCCTTTAAAATATATTGGTTGTCAGTCTTGTAAATAGTCAAGGGGCGGGGGAGTTTACTCTCTATACACTTATAAATTGTTTGCTTTTATATCACGGCAGTGCATTATCACAGCAATAAGCCTTTTACAAGAATTGATATTGAAAGGAAAAAAATAAATGTTTATTTTGAGAACCCTTCAGAGTGCGGTCGATAATAATAATAAATCGTCTAATCTTGCTTTATGAGTGGCCCCGAACGGAGAGATGTCATAATTTTTTTCTTGGGGAATGGAATTTTTTACATTACACTCCAAAACATGTTGAAATCATATTAAATTAAAAAAAAGATTTTTTCATGTCGAACCTAGGAATAGAATAATAGGCCGAACACATAATGTGCTATGCATGACTCATAAAAACACAAATTTGTATAAGCAACAGAGACACCTACAAATATAATAAAATAGCAATATTTTTGATAATGCAGATGACTATTTTGTCTAATAGATATTAAACTTAACAGATGGCAGTAAAAATAACTCACTGTTGCATTCATTGGTGCAATTTAAATTTACATTTATACGCTAGATGTCACAACATCAACTACAGAAATAGGATTCCTCGTACACAAGAAGAAAATAGTATCAGCGAATAATTGCAAAAATTAATTACTGAGATTTTTTTATGAAAATCAATTGAGAACATGTTTCAAAAAATGGAAGCATGGTAACTGCTAGAAAATTTCGCTACCCCTATCCATTGTGATCATTTCATTCAAAATCGTGCCAGATCATTCTACCGCATACATTGTTCCATCGTAGAAACAAGAAATAAAATCGTTCACCAGTTGATTTATGTTTTCCGGTCACCCCGGAGGCCTTTAGGCTGTCAAAAATTGGTAAAAAGATATCTATCGGGGCTTGTCATAAATATTTTACCCTTCTGATTTCACGTTTTCCGGGGTTGAATTACTAGAACCTACTCTTGCTTTTATTATGTTATGCACCTATTACAAATCATCAACACTTTACAATTGGTTTGCCGAAAGAGTCGAATCTCAGAATGTTAATGTATTACTAAAATTATGGACATCGTATTGACACTATCGACAGTCCAGTTATTCGAATAATTCATTCTCGGGGGATGATACGTATGTTATTGAAAAAAATAAGGTAGAGAAACTGAGAATTAAAAGATAAAAAAATATATTATAAGAAATTAAGCCAGGGCTGTGGAGTCGGTGAAAAAAAGTTCGACTCCGACTCCAGCATTTACCAAAACCACGACTCAGACTCCGACTAAAAAAGTTTAATACCGTCACTTTTTTTGCCTAATTATCATAATTATGTGTTTTCAATTAAATATCAACCCTACCAATCCGGCTAATAGCCAAATTTTACATATAATATGCAAAAATAAAAAGTTCAAACTTTTCAAAACCCTCCGAGTATGACTCCGGCCAAATCGCCGCGACGACTCCGAATCCGGCCAAAAAGCCCCGACTCCACGACTCCGACTCCGACTCGCCACTCCACAGCCCTGAATTAAACAGATAAAAAAAATGTTTTCTTTTATATAATAATTAGGAACTGCAGTACAATACTTTTCCTCAATGTCCGAAAGACAGCTCATGAAGTGCACTACCTAAATAAGCTGGTATAATCTGTCGCAAAGGGTCGTGGAGCATTGCAGTACTAGTGAAATATTATTTAATTATTAGCGAAATCATTTTCGTTTAGTTCTTTTATAAACCGTTGATTGGAAGAGATAACCAATAGTTCAAATATTGAAAATATCCTGGATTATTTCCCTTTTGCGATAAAGCATTTTTGATGCCTCACGCACCCAAATAATAATGCGCTATCGGCGTTCAATCTGACAGCCATTATTTATTTCTTGTGGGCTGTCTATAAGTAGCACAGACATAAAATATATTCATCTATTGTAAATTTGTATCGAAGTACAAATGAGATGTCTTGTTAAATTTTGCATATATCAGGACAGGGCGAGCGATAAGGGTTGGCCATAAATAACCGGCACCCTTCAACTAATAAAAATAATACACGATCAGCGTTTTGTATTTAGTGTTTACCCCTCTATTTCCCAGCGATATAGCAACACAGTCGTTCAATAATTAATAATTCACTTATATTATGCATTTGTGTTGAAAATTGATAATATTATGCGAGATGAATTAGTATTAGAACTAGTAAATACAAATCAAGTGTTTATGGTCTGTACTGCCGTGTAAGGCAAATGTTTTCGTGTTCAAACATTTTAATATATTCTCTGCCAATGATTACTATTATATAGCAATCAAATATTTCAACAGAAGTATTTAGAACGAAAATGGTTGTTAGATCGCCCATCAACGTCTATTTCACAAAGCCTAAGAAATAGACGTCTACATTTAATGGAAATCGGTGAAATACTTAAGCAAATTTTTCTCACTGTAAGAAAATATCGTTTTAAATAAGGTCAATTAGTTTCTTCTGAGGTAAATGGTTGTTAGATTGATTATAAGACTGCGTAATCTGTTATAGCCAGCTTTAAAAAAAAAACAATTGGTGACCATTGTTATCAATGATCGAGTAAGATAATTCGAATGCAGAATATTTATTCGTGTGCTTCTTGATACATAAAGGGTTAAAAAAACTATTATTTTAGAATATGACAAGCAGTTTTTTTTGTGTACTTAGTTTGAAATCATTGTTAGCTGATATTTCTTTGGAAAGCTTGTAATAGCTAACTGCATGACGAAACAAAAGTAAAATAATAATTGAACTTAAAATAACACCATATTATGTTGGGCTGACTAGTCCCGCAAATGTATAAAAAAATGTTTAAATTCTACTTGGTACTTCTGATTTAAATTGAAAAATTTATTGTCTCACTTACTGAATCATTAAATGTTGCTTCAATAAGATCGAATATATTTTGAATTCCCTTACGCATGTACAACTTTTTGAAAGCGATTAAAACATGTTTCAAGTATTTTTTAAGAAATATATGTTATTGATCAGTTTCAGTAAAGTTACCCCTTTGTAAAGGCATAGGCGTCATGTTTACGTTTGAGGTATTTACCCGTTTGGTAGGCAAGTATAAATTTAGCATTAACAGGTTGCTATGTCGCTAATAAGGATTACATAAAACGGGGGAGACAACTATTATGTTAATGGATGCGAACTTTTCAAGGGAAGTGGTATGAAGAATGTATAGGGTAATCGCAAAGCAGTGCAATCAAAACATAAACTATTTAAAATTATGGATCTCCATATGATTAATGAACCAGCCACAAATAAGAGGGTTTCAAAATATTGTTACATGAATGATTTTTTTTGCAAATTTAGTAAGATACAGCGATATGTATTATTAAGTTGCCATGATGACATTTAATAAGCAACGAGTGTCCAAAATTAAAGCTAAAATACCTTTTTAGTTAAATTTCTGTTTATATGGATTTTTTTATTGAAAACTATAAATATAGGTACCACTGTTTAAGCATGACATAGTGTCCTATCCCTATCCACATTATTCAGTATTAGTTTAGTGGGAAAGTCCATTAAGGAATGCTTTAATCGTATAAGATAATTCAAAATTCTGGTTATGTATAGATTTGATCAAATACCTGAGTGTTTGGATGGTCATCAATATTTTTTTCCCTTTTAATAGATGTCGTTCTATTGAAATCTGAACTTTATAACGCGCTCCAATGAAAAAGTACTAAAAATGTATTATTATTTTTATTATAATGCCTTTCCACCAAGTATTGACAGTGACCACCTTAAAAGTGAACAATATTGATGTTTATATTTAAAAGGCAATTTCCTCATACAAGAAATGAAAAACGTATGCCTTTACAAAGAATTATATAATTTAAATATTTTTTTGGGATGGTTGTGTCTTACAATAAATATGCAACAATTTATACGAACTAAAAAAACATTAGAATCTGGTATTCTATATATGTACATAGTTATCAGCAACGTTCCTTAACGAACATATAAAATTTGAAAGATCTAAAACGACTGTATTATTCTTAAAAATTACATTGCATTAAGAAATATACTCATTATCTACACGTTTTCTAACCTTAACCCTTATTGAGAACTAGTTAATGGAAATTCAATAATATATTATAATAATGGATATATTTGTTTTCATTTTATAGGGCTCAGAAGTAAAAAAATATTTTTTTCATTTCTCACGACGCATTTTTTGAACGGGACAAAATGCGAAGAAAAAGTTATCATTTCTATACTTGCATATTGTTGTCAACTTGGGTAGGTTTTTTTTTTATTATTTTATATTCAATATGTATAGTTCTGTTCACCTTGTATTTTTATAAATCATCCCTTGCCAAGTTTATGGAAGGGCGATATTTTTCTCCCCCACGATTTTGGAACTGAATTCTAATTGACGTTAATGGCCAGCCCGTTGTATACAAGTACAAGTTAGTAGAGACTTCTAAGTATAGAGCCTCGTTAAAAACTTTGATAGGGATTAGCAAATAATACGGAAATCAACTGCCGACAAAAGTGTTTTTTCGTCTATGAGAGATTTGTTCGGGGTATCTTTATAATTGAACACTTTCTCAGTGCAGTGTTGCTACCTGAATAATTTTATTGATGGTAAATATTAAATCAAACTAGTATAAGTATTTTTGCGATGGCGAAATAATTAAAAATTTCAGTTATATTCGGCAAAAAAAATGCAGAAATATTTAATTAACCCAATGAGTGTTATTTTAGATTTGCCAAGATAGAAAAAAATTTAACTCGACTGACGGAAATGTTTAATTTTACACAAGTTTTTGTAGTATTTTTCGTAAATATGTTTGAATGTAAAATTTTAATTGAATTACTTTTTCATGATAGTAAAAAAAATAAATTATAAATAAAAATCAATTCTTAAATAAAAACGAAGCACGGAGAATTTTTGCGTTGTGGCGCAGGTCAGTGTCAGGGATATGAAAAAGTATTAGGCTAGCATGCTGTACGAAGAGATCGAGAACACTTCGCAATAAATTTTCTTAACATAGAATAGTTTCAATTTGATTATTGCTTATCTAAAAATGAACCTCTTTTTATTAAATATAATAATAAACACTTAATATAGTGTTTAGTAAATTATTTGACATTTTACATTTCCAGAAAGAATTGATAATACATATTTTGTATTCGTGCTCAAATGTATTTTCTATAAAGACGATTGAGATTTTCTGATCGTTAGTAATATCGTAAGTCTGTGGGATAGAGAAATTGAAGACATTTAATTCAATTTATTTAATTTTATTCGTAAGTTTGTATATATCTTTTTGCAATAATTTTGTAAATCGCATTAATTGTGCATGATACATATATATATATATATATATATATATATAATAGTATGTGATGAATTAAATAAATTTTCCCTTGTTATAAAAATAATCTTAATTATTAGCCGGTTTATGTTTAGGATAAGTTCAGTGAAATCTTGGAAATGAAAAGAAACAGAATTTAATGTTTCATTACAAAAAACAAAAACACACAAATTCCATGGATATAATTAAGATACGAATATATTTATTTTAGTAAATTATATATCTGATTTTGATAAATAAACTCAATTGTTACATTTGAGATCGCATTAGAACGCTTCAAAAGCAAGTATAAGAATGAATTTTATATTGCTAACGGATTCCGTCCATATCAATCTCTTCGTACGGTATGCTCGCCTAATACTTTTTCGCTGTTTCTCAGCTGACTGACTGTCTGAGGAAATTTGTGGCCGTGCGTATAAATAAATAAATAACGCACCACACGATTTTTGTTATAAATAGCATTTTTTTTATAATCACGTGCTATGGTCGCTCACTCTACAATTTAATTGCCGTGAGCTCCTTCCTGTAAAATAAAAATGTGTACACGAGAATAATCATTATGAGAATATTTAAACAATATTTGATTTAAATATTACACAATTTTCAACGATTTATTAAAAAAAGTATATTTTTTCCCCGTTTTGATTTTTGGCGTAGCTATTTTTACATTTTATCAAAAATTGAGCTACTCTACAAATATTTGAATATGGAAATATAAAAGTTAATAACCGCATGGGTAAATACAAGTTTTTGATAAAGTTTAATAAGAAGCGAACTAGAATCAATGAAAAAACCGGCCTAGAACTTTTTGGATTGACGAAAAAAAACGACGAAACCCCTGAAGAACACAAGGCATGGGTTTTAGTCACAGATTTGAGTCGGAATTGTGGAAAGCTGGGTTTGACCATAAAAATTTTCATTACAAAACAGAATGTGGTTTGCAACACTACCACGGTAAAGCAGTGAAATTTTCTCAATCCGAAACAATAGAAAGAAAAGTCGACGGGTACGATTTGGTTTGTGTGCACAACTGCACATGCATGAAGGGGTGGGTATCACAGTTCGTGGTGGTACGTAAGCGATATGCGGTTCGAATCCCGTGGGAGATGTGCGAACCCTAAGTTTTACAATAAAGCTTCGAAGCGTTTCGATTTATACTTTTGCATCCACTGGGAGATTAGCAAATCATACCAATTAGGATATTGATATGTTTAAAAAAAATGAATTTATTCCTGCATTAGAGAATCGATTCCACTAATAAGTTTAGATTTTAAGCCAACGGTCGTTGATCGTTCGGACGCAATACATTTTTAACCATGCAATGATGATTTAATTTTTTTGAATATATAGTCAACCCTGCTATAGCAGACACTTCTATGGTGCTTTTTGCCATAGCGTATGCGGCGGTTTTTCGTACAAGACACATGTCGCTTGCTTACAAACTAAACACTTATAATTTTCAAATTTGAATTGTTTGAATTTTGCACTTTTCGATGACAGTTCAAGTACATCCGTGCACTTGAAATGCCTGAAGATGCCGAAAGGCGAAACCCGGGTCGTTAACATCAAAACTCATGGAAAAGTGCAAAATTCAAACAATTGAAATTCCATCAAGCACCCTCAGTCGAAATCCTTACTTAAAATTGTATTTAAAATATAAAAATTGGAATTTTTTTGATTTGCTTCAAATCACAAAATACAATTGAAAAAACAAAACCCCAAATTTTGTATCGGTACCTAAGTTTATATAGGGTTAATTTTTTATAGCGTACTCCCTATCCTCCCGCTATAGCAGGGCTGACTGTATCAATTTGATTTTTATGATATGTTTACATATGGTAATGGCTCCATTGGCGCGATTGCAAAAATGTGGTCTAACATTGATCTGCGAAGTACTTGCAAGCGACCGCCGTTTTATAACACTTACGTGTATTGTATTTTTTATTTAAGTGCTATGGAAGTTCTCTATTTTTCATAAATTATGGAAGATCAGCCATGGCCACGATGGAGGTCGAATAAAGGCATTGGTGAAAGCAAATCGCCAAATTGCTACAACTCATGAAATTATCGTTGGTTGAATTTATTGAATTCAACTGTTCGTGTGTTTTTGAAACGATTTGGTTTCGTTGAAATGTTCTTAACTTAGATTTCAAGACCTCTGAAAGATTTTTTTTTATTGGTAGTACAAAATTGAAAAAAACCCAACGAATCATGTATATAAGTTTCAACCAGAACGTCTGTAGCTCGCTTAACGAAAGAATTTTTGAAATGCACAATAGTTTTCACACACCCATTACAGTAGACAGATTGTTAATAAAACGTAAAATTCAATTAAAATAAAAACATGAATCGCGTTTGAGAGCAACCTGTCGATTGAGGTATTTACGCGAGTCCAATATAAGGGGGATAAAATTGGTCTTCGACCAAGGAATGTATAGAAACCGAAAATAATAAATAGCGAGAAAGATGTTTACTTTAACTAGGCAGCGATTGCCTAGAATATTTGGTATATCAGTTCATTAAATATTCACACACATAATCAGGTGGAATTTACGTTCCAAATTAAATAATTTTAAATTTACTGCTATTCTTAAAACTGAAATATGCGTACCAGTTCTAATTCTAATTCTAGCTTATATGGTTTTCATATTAAAAAATCTCACTTTTATTTTCTTTTAAAAGTCTATTTTTAATTCTGAATAGATTTTATCATCGTGTTGTCCATTTCATTTTTTTTACATTAAAACAAATATTAACTACTTGAAATTTTTGAATAAGTTTTAAAAATGTTAATAGAAGTTTACTTTATAAAAAGTATTTCTTGAGCTACTTATTCATTACAGTTAGTTGTCACGGATCGGTCGTCTAAGCAATATCTCATTTTAAAACGAAATTTCATGAATGGTCAAAGGAAAATTTCAAAGGAAACGCGTACAAGTCCTAGATTTGCAGAAAGCATAAAAGTTTGTTTGGCTAAGAAGTCATTTGAAACTATGTAGTTGTCTGCTGCAAGAAGAATATGTGAGCAAATTCCAGGAATAAGAAAATAACTTTATAACGCTGCCGATTTTCTACAAAGACTATTTTGTTGCCTTTGAATAAGTAAATGAAACTTAAATTAATGAATAATTTTAGTTGAATATCAATCATATTCAATTATTTATAAATACAAATTATCGTTTGATTGTTTTTTAAATGTGAAAAGGTAAAAAAAATATAATATAACTGATGTTATACACACAAATTATACAACAAATAAAAATCGGCAAGGATATTTATGTACTTAAAAAACATTAAGATACAGAAACTTTTTGAATTCAATAATAATCACGTGTTCAAGTATTAGAGACGAAAACTGTTAGGACCGTCTTTAGTGGATTCACCATTTAAGGGCAATTTGTATACCTACTACTTTATGACAAGAAACAGGAACATAAGGAATGATTTTTGATCTGGTGCAAGCCGAAAGATCTACACAATTTATCCCAGCTTGAGTTACAAAATATATTTATTCTTCAACGAGTAATAGAACCAACAAAATTTTTTTTGTAGGATAATATTAGAGATTCTTTGGATGACGAAATTGCAGAAACGAAATTCTTGATATTGTTTTTTTATTCAAGATCCCTTTGGTGGGCGAAATTGTGCATATTATGTAATAGATATCAATAACTTAGTAGTAGACTCTCAAGTTTGAGCGATCATATCTTTTTGCCCTACATCTTTCTTTACATTGCAGATGGCGGCATCAGCTATTCAGTTTTTTGCAGGTCGTACCAACCGTTTAATAGCAAGATAAAAGTATTAAAAAGATTTTATAAAATATCTTTACACGAAAAGACATTTGGTATAAAGATGTTCAGTTATTATAAAGACTTGATTTTTTATACTTTACGGGAGTTTGAGAGAGAGAGTCATCAGTATATATCAGGGGTGGCCAAAGCGTCGATCGCCTATCAGTCATGTACTAATCTCTGGTACCCGTCCCAAGAAGCGTGCGTGACAAGTCGTGGGACAGGTACAGCACGCTAAAATCTCGAAGTTAGCTGATTATCGACGAAAATCTCTTTTTAAAACCCGGGTCAAACAAGGGTTGGCAATTAGATTAATGTAGGCTTTAAATGACTGCTTTTAATGTTGGTCGATCGCCGCCAATAATTTCAAATGAAAGTCGATCGCGGGCAAAAAAGTCTGGCCACCCCTGGTATATATAATACTTACATAAAATAGAGAGAGACATTTTTGAGTTTATTTTCATAGTAGCGCGTATGAAATTATATTTCATTTAAGACTAGTTGTCGGTCATGGAAGTAAAACAATTAATCCTAGTTATATTATAGCGGTGATTGCAATAAAATTCCAATAGTCATACATCGTTATTTTTCACTCTATTTGGGAAAAAACACTTTTAACAGTTGTATGATATTACTTGGCAAGTTGAATATGATTTTAGGTGTTCTATTATGACCATTATATTGACAAATTCCGCGAAAACTGTAATACATAGAATAGAAAAATGTTGTCGATACGTTTAACTGCCAAAAATACAGTATGCGGAGCATGTCTAGGTTTGTATGCAATTTGTTCTCGATAGAAAATATGAGAATGTCCATTTATGTAAATAGAGGTATTTCTTACGAAGGAAAAGCTCTATTCTCCATGGATATTTCATATTCAGAACATCGATGACATCAAATATCTATTGTTCGCAAAAGCAAGGATATATTTATATAAACATTCTATAAAATGATTGCGCTTGTACTTATTGGAGACGTATAATATATCAGTGGCGACGAGTGTTTATTGGTTTGCATGTCATTAAATCTTATATACAAAACCGAAACGGCGTATGTATGTGTGTGGGTCTGTAATTCCCTTTTGCATTGTTGTTGCAAGTTGACATAAAAACGAATATGAAAGAAAATATGTTTGAATTTTTATCGGCGAAGACTTTTAGTCAAAATGTAATAAATTAGTCTTCTACCAACTTTTTCCCGGGTTTTATTAATATAATAATGTTTATTATTTACGTGAAGGTATTATTTGACATTTCTTTGACAGAAAATTAGATTTTTTCCTTGAATTTGATCAACTGCAATTTTGGAATGAAAATGTAAATTTATTATCAGTGACGGATTAAGCACTTTGAGGCCGTATTTTTATTATAATAAAAAAGCGTCCCAAAATTTATTCGAGATTAAAAATTTTCTTATTAATGTTGATCCATTTTTTAGTCGATACCTCAAATTGTAATTTATTTTTTTATCGTATGTCATCGAGAGTATACCTTGAGAAATGTCCGGTATTCCCCGCAGTTCACTAGAAACAATTCAGAATGCTCACCTAGCACAATTGCACACCGTTCTCTATGATTTATGAAGTATCGGTTATTCAATATATATTCCATTGAATATGCATTTTTCGGTGTGACATCATAATAATATTTGAACCAAATATTTTTTCGTTCACAAAACATACATAATTATATAAGTTATGTTTGAGGCCCCAAGCGCGCGCCTCTTGCGCTTATGGGGTAATCCGCCACTGTTTATTATTCTGGAAGACATCGTTTAATCTTGCTGTAAATACATATAAATCTGTAATGTAGTTACTATAGCTACTCGCGCACCCACTTTAATGATTACGTAAACTCCCGATTGAATGAAACTTTTCTAGTTTTACAAATCTTATATAAATATGTAGAGGGATATAGATATTGGACGATTATCGCCGTGGCTGAGAAAAGGAAGAAGGAATGATTAGGCTGCTAAATAAAATATTTCACCAGTTAAATATTATTGAAATGCATACCAAGTTCTCACTGCGATAAGAATTTATTGGCGTAACGATTTGTTCGTATACAGCATTAAATATTTAAATTTGAAGTAATTCACTGACCATATGAACTGGCATATAATATGATATGCCTAAGTACATATGTATACAATAAGCTCCCATACTTATTGACATTTGAGATCACTTCTGAATCACGGAGGGAAAAAATGGTATTTTTTTAATTGAATACAAATTTCCTTGCAATAAGCTTGGATCAAAAAATTAAATGATGGTAATTTTATTTCTAGGACCGTTCGCGACAAAGGTGCTTCACCTTGTTAGTTATAAAGTACATAGTTTTTTATACCTTAGAAAACTATGCTTAATGAATTTGACCATTGTTTTGCAATAAAGAAGAAGATTTTTTTATTTTAAAGAATGGAAGTCTGAAAGATAGCTTGGAATCTAAAATTAAATCAATAGCTTTGCAATTTCACAAATTGTGCAACAAGTAGTGACACGAGTTTCGCATCTTTGAGAAGCATATTCAGACTAATTATTAAGCTAAATGTATTAATGAACTAACGAAAATTAACCCGAATGAATATTTAGCCTGAAGATGATCCACGGAGAGGCGAAACACGTGTCACGACTTGACACACACTCTACGTGGTATAACAAAGCAACTGCCGAATCCATCGAAATTATTACTGGGAATCTGTTGAATCTACTTATCGAGCATGTTTTAAAATGTTACATAACGAGTAAATAATGATTGAATTTTAGTTTTGAAACAGGAAGAATTAAGACTTGTCAATTGATACGTTTTGTCGCATGTGGATTTGTTGTCTATGTGTGACATAATATCACCGTTTATATATCATTGTGCAGTTATGCAGTAATAATCGATTGAAACTCCACAAACACGCATGTGTGCACCCGGATGCATTAAATGTGACATGCACGTTGCGCAAACTACATTTTGTCGCAGATTATGTGAAAAAAACTCAATATCCTCAGTATGTATGTAAGTGCATTCATAACTCCACAAATTACAACGTTACATAGTAGTGCAACAATGCAATACAATTATTACATTAAGAGATTTTATAAAAACTTAAAAAAAAAACACAAATTGTTATTTTAATCTTCATGCTTAGTAATGAAATATATGAGATCAAAGTAGCAATATCAAAGTATTGTGTAGTTGATTCTGATACACTTCTGTGTATACTTTAATTAATAAAGCATGTCGCGCTTAATGGTAATCCTATTGTTACGGGTTATAGAACCTTGTAAATATGATATAAATCCCTTTGATCTTGTTATGCACTTTTAACCCATTCTAGGCCTCCACTCACCCCTGCTTGTGTATCTGTTAATTTTATACAACAGTATCTAGTGGCGGAAACGTTAAGTATGTACGAGTATCAACAGTTTTTTTTTCCTTTAGCTGTGAGTGTCTTATGAGCAACTGCCCAAGACTTAGTGGCGTGAACTTAAGTGTGGATAAAATAAAACCTTCTAAATATAA
The DNA here is from genome assembly GCA_028554975.1 of Himalopsyche kuldschensis. NCBI lineage: Eukaryota > Metazoa > Arthropoda > Insecta > Trichoptera > Rhyacophilidae > Himalopsyche > Himalopsyche kuldschensis. The sequence continues at coordinate 1,320,876 of JAHFWI010000086.1, read as the reverse complement.
GGAAAGCGTCTATGAGTTGAAGTCTTCTCGCTCAATTTTTCGAAGTGGACCAAATCCATAGTGATATTTTTTTCAAAAAAATTTGACCGTCAACGCCATTTCCAGACGAGTGAATATTTTTAGCATTGAGCCGATATTATTTTATGCCTCTGAGTCTCTGATCCTGTATTTTTTTCCTCACTGTAGAAATTGCTGAAATGTTCTACACTTCCATTAGATTTGTCACCAACGACCCGGGTTTCGTCTTCAACCAATACCTTTCTTTACAACCATTTTTTAAGTGCCGTGTTTTGCCACTTTGTTCAATAAATAAATAACCAAGTATGTTTTAAGAATTATATAATTATGGGATTTCGATAATCAATTCATGTTGAAAAGGTATCATGTAATATCCAACACTATTTGCATTGTAATAGTTCGCATATTTTGTGTAGATCAGGACCGCTTTCACCCAACGCGAAGATTATCAACAACAAACAGGTCATTCGGTTATGCACACCTCTATTTTATTTATTTGAATATCATATATTTTCATATGGGTAAATTAAATAGCATGAATACGAGCGATTCTGTCCCAACCGAGATTATTACACATTTAACATGTATCGCAGCATTGTTTAAAGTTTCACAAAAAACTACACAATCGATACGCGTGTTCTGTGTTTAGTGTTTCCAGTAATTTCCTGGTGTATTGTTGACGCAGAATAGCTTTACACAATAATAAGTTGTTGTTATGATCTGGGTTGGGTTTAAAGTTTGAATATCAGTACTAAAATACAATGTATGTAGAGAACGTTCTGTAGTACGTTGCCTTCATTTTCAGTCGTACTCACCCTTGTAATAATGTGAGATTGTTATCAAGAAAGCATCCTTCTTCGGTTAGTAAGCAGTTCGCAAGCAAAAATAATTTTATGTGTAATATTGGATAGAAAATTATCTCGGAATTTCTTGTGAATCTTAAGGAATACGCTTCGAAACTAAAATGATATTCAATAATAAATTTGTAAGAAACCGTTAAAAATGTTTTAGTTTATAGCACGAAACACGTGACTGTTTCGCGTACAAAAGAATAAAATATGGTTTTGGAATGGGTTCAAAAAATCTTTTCATAATATTATTAGCCATTATCACTTGAGAATAATTCTTGGGTATGTTCATTTTTTACATATTGTTTAGTGTTATCCCCCCAAAAGAATTGCACAAATAAACATAATTTTTAGTTTCATATGATACCAGATTGAGATTCTCTTAAATTCTTCCATTTTTTCAGTCTTCCATTTTTTGAAAAAGAAACCTTTTTAAGTAAAATTTCAAAGTAAAATTATTTATTCTTCTTCAAGTAGAATAAACCCGTCAATGGTGATGGCACATTTAAGAGCGTTGGAAGTTAGTTATCAACTAGTATATATTGCTTTGAATATCGATATTTTCCCTAAAAAGCTAAATGTCCAACTAGATCCTTAGTAATTAATTATTAAATAACGTTAGTGATTAATTTGAAGCTTCCACGATAAAAATGAAAAAAGTCATAATTTTGAAACAAATGAATATGACGTAGACGTTTAAAAAAAATAGTAACAATGTTTTTATTTTCCAAATACCCTTTCGTTCTACAGCGTCTCACTTGCAGACAGTTCTAATCAAAATTACATCTCTTGAGATAGTCCATCAGTGGCGGCTGGCGACAGAGTATTAGGGAGTACAAAAAAAGATTCAACTATTTTTCCGTACTACGGACAGCCAAAAATTCATAAGACTGGCACTACGTTGGTATTGCGAACATCTGAATTGAAAGTCCATGTTATAGAAGTGTTTTATAATCCAATGAATAGGAAAGAACTCTTGCAAAAATAGTTGAATCTTTTTTTGTACTCCCTAATACTCTGTCACCAGCCGCCACTGTACTCCATTATATGTCGACGTACTTCGAATTGCGAGTGGTCACATTAAAAGTATATGGATTTAAATAGTAAGCGTAAGAATCTTTAAAATAAATCTGTAACAGGTTGCTACTATTATTGATAACTCATGTGAATTGATTTTAGAAAGTCTTTCGACCTGTTTCTGTCCAATTAAGTACCCATATGAGCTAAGGTGTGTACCGCACTATCTCTTCATAGACTTCCTTTATTATCTATAATTTTAACGTGATAAATTAACGAGTAAGCAATAAACTATCCGTTTTTTAAATGCATTAAAATATGTATTGATTCAATGGAGTTGTAATGTGCAATGGTGCCCATATAATATATTCACGCGATTTCATGAACGCATTTTTTGAAACTTGAGACAATTTTAATCTATAAAAAAAACTCCTGTGCTTATTAACATTTACATTCATAATAAATATTATAATTTTTCACATTTAATTATATTTTTTTTCCATGTCCGCTCTCGACTTGGAGCACATGGACTCCTGTCGGAGTTTATCTCAAAACTATATTATAAATCACTTTTAAGGTGTTCACTGTCAATACTTGGTGGAATGGCATTATAATAAAATATTTTTAGTACTTTTCCACATACAATTTATTGGATCAGGACCGGTTTCGCTCATGTTCACAATGCTCGCCACGAACGAAACCAGTCCTGATCCAATATAATTTTATGTGGATAAAGTACTAAAAATGTTTATTTCACATAGTTTTGTCTGGTTATGTAAGTTTTATATCATTAATATTATTTTTATTAGGAAATAGCTTATCGGTTTTTGCTTTTAGATGCCTCAATTATATGTAATTATTTTATATAACTACTTAATAATATCGTAGCTCACACATGCGAGCGAAATGTAGTGAAATCATCTGTGTTATTTTCCATTTTGAATCTAAATTTATAAATTAAAAAATACACGCGATACAAATTGAACGGTAAACCTCTTTAATAAACATACAAATATATTATTATGTTTCGACGTGTTCTTCAGATAGAAAGTAATATTATTTGTGATGACGTAGAAAGTAATATTATCTGCGTCCGTTGTTATTGTTGAATTTTATTGCAGTGAATAAAAAAATCACACGGAGTTTGCTCTAGATTTCTTTTCATGCGATTTTTTTTAACGATGGCCATTCCTAATGTATGGAGGGTATGGACTCTAAGCTTGTTATATCAATTGATTGTATTAGACAAAAGCTGATTACAAGTCTCTCATTTTTTTAAATAAGTTCTGACGTATGGTACAAGGGAAAAGACAAACTTGATTTTCTTATTTTACCATATTCGCTCCCTATATTAAACATTCGGCGACCACGCGGCGGCCATGATTCCCTGTCATCTAACGGTTGCTTTTTTTCCTCTTATGACATGCCAGCATCTCTCAGCAACACCAAGAACATCCAATGGATGTCATCCAGAAGGCTGGAATCATATTGGTTGGAAGAAGAGGTAGGCAGGGTTGGGGCTCTTTGGAGGCCCACAACACGTGACTTATCTAGTATCAATATCTCTCCATGACGGCTGAAATTACCAGAGCGTTATAAGATATCATTGATAAGACAAGACAGGCAAATAAAATTATGCAATTGAATAATATTGTTTATAAATCAAGCACATGGTATCAATAGTAAGTTGCTTGTATCAACATCGGACATTTATTTTAATTTGATGTATTATTTTGATGTTCTGTATATTGGGAGCTTAAAAAGTGTATTTTATAATTATTTTTAAAATATAATACATATCACTTTTACGCCGCAATAGATGAGAAGATAGCTCACAGCGAAGCAATGAATATTGGTTTTACCGGAGTTACTCTTTTCATGATAATGTAAAGTATACATATCCAAATAAATCAATCCGAATGAAATCATAGTTTATGTTAAATTGTTAAAAATGAGCCATTTGTTGCTTTTAGTTATGATGGTAGTATTTCCATCGACGTCTGAAATACCACTGGCAATTTCCCCACCTCGAAGCTGGCAACACCATCTGCTGGCGTCGCGGAAAATCTCCGAACTGACGCATATTTTCGCGGCGCTCTCTCGCAGCCTACCCATTGCTTACTGCGTCATAAATATTGGGTCATCATTACTGTACCCTCTTTCATTTTCACTGTTGCGTTGACACGCATGCGTCGGTGGGCGGGTTCTTTGGGAATCCGCCCTAACAGTCGCACCAATACACCGACCGAACGTCCCCGCACACGCATCTTGTCCAATGTTCCATGTTCCAACACGGTGGAAATAAAGCACCAGCTGAAAACTTGCCAACGTCGAATTGGGATAGTCTGCACACGATAAAGAGTCGACGCGGAGTCTTTGTGCTACCCGAGACCGAGTACATTATTGTAATAATGACTTGTTTTTAGGTTATGGTAATATTAATCAATATTCACAACTATTGTTAGATAGTATGTCAGAATCATATCACTGTCACATATATTGTAAAATATATTGTTACAGAAATATACAGCTATTGAAATATCAAAGCCTTTTCAACTGTGGAGAAAATTTACATTATTGTTGTGATGATGTCATCGACATAAAAGTACATGTAAATATAAATGAATATTTTCTCAATTGAACATCATGGTATTGGCAGACTTCATTTATGGCGAGGTAAAAATAGTAAATAATTGAATTCCAAAAGAATTATTAAATGCAGATGATAGCTCTTCGTAATCACGCCATCGTCAAACCTATTCTGACGATGTTATTTTATCAGCGTCACATCTTATCTCTTAAAACTTTTTTAACATCCTATTAAATTTAATATACGTTGCCATCATTTGAGCTGCGACACTAAATAATTTGATGCAAATATGAGAGTATTTTTGTTGCTGCAGTTCATTGTTAACAAATAAGAAATAGTCAACCTTAATTAAAGTACAGCTCCAAAAGTGACAGGTCCCACTTTGACTGTGATAATCATTACGGTTTATATTTGCCTGCGAGAAACTGTGCTGTTACCAGCCAAGATGATGAATAGCTTAACATGAAATCAGGAAGTAATGTAGCTACGCATTTTTCACATAAATGTAATGTAAAGAACCTGGTGTTATGCGTAGACTTAAGCAAAGTTCGCAATAATTCCAGAATATTCATATCTACATCTTCGATACATGATCGAACGAATCTCTATTGTTAACAGGAATTATTTCTCACCCACCGATGCTGAAGAGAGAGAGAGGTGAATGTTTATCTGAGTATTCGTGTCTGTAGGTGTAGATTATCTTTTGACCGAAAACACCACTTGAGAAATTAATATTGTAGTAAGACTTATAAGAATGATACAGGACAAGAATATTGTCTCAATAAAAACGGTTCTACATACGTCAACCGTAAAGCAAAAAAAATAAATATATGATAATAATATAAACAAATTCTTCCAATATAACATGTCAAGTAATGAGGTGAAAGAGAATATCTTAGTAAGTATTTAAATTACAAATGAGTAATTATAAAAATTCGCGTTACTGCAACTGGATATAACAGAAAATACTTTCTTGCACTCATGTTATTCTTGCGCAAAAAATGTTCGAACAATGATGCAATGAGAAAGCAGCAATAGTTTCCGTTTTTCCATTTATGAATTGACCAGTTTGTCACGTCGTTTTTTGCAGGGCTGTGGAGTCGGTAAAAAAAAGTTCGACTCCGACTCCAGCATTTACCAAAACCACGACTCCGACTCCAACATTGACCAAAAACACGACAAAGACTAAAAAAGTTGAATAACGTCACTTTTTTTTGCCAATTTTCCTATTTATGTGTATTCAATTAAATATCAACCCTACCAATCCGGCAAATAACCAAATTTTACATATTATATGCAAAAATAAAGAACTTCGAATTTTAACGAATGGGCATGTACATTTAATGCCAATAGATAAATTGATTATCATTTAGGGCATTTCAGCTGATATGCAACCTTATACCGGAACCATGAATTAAAATATCCGTGTTCTTAATGTTGTTTATGAAGTGGTCAGAGAGGTATGATTTTTAAACGATAGATTTATTTGTAATGTTTAATTTACTTAACAGGATAAAAAAAAGATCACGACTACCGATATCTTTAATTCTTCGGTCATGATTTTTGACGAATAATTGTAAGGTATAAGTATCTTAACCTGTTTTTTATGGAATGGTATTATTCTAAAAAAATGAATACACAGAATCTGCTCAGTCAAATGTCCGAAACCAGTACCAACTATGTCAAAATAATGTGTTCGTTGGCGTTAGTATTACGTAGTGTTAAATGAAAATAAACCCAATTCATACTCAATTTATATTTTATGGTACAGTAAAGTAGTTGAGGATTTCGGCTGAAGGTGTTCAATAGAATTTTAATCACTTTTAAGGTGATCACTGTCAATACTTGCCATTCCACGCATTATTCCACGAATTATAATAAAAATAATAAAAAAAAATAATTTCTTCCTATTCCACTTTAAATTTATTAAAAAAGAACCCTTTTTGCTCATAGTGAGTATTATCAACATTATTTAGAATTTCAATCGTTTAAATTTTGCGATTTTCCATGAGCTTTGTCGCTAACGACTCGGATTTCGTCGTTTTGCATCTTCAGATATTTCAAGTGCACGAATGAACTTGATCTAACTGCTAGTGAATGCCTGAAGATTCCTCAAGATGAAACCCGGGTCGTTAGCAACAATAATTATGGTGAAGTACAAAAATCAAATTTCATATAAGTTAGTTCAGTCAGAGATTATACATCACCGACTTAAGATACTATCTGATTTGGATCGTTTCATGTAACCTATGTCAGTTATGTAATATCCTGACCTTCGAATTCAAGCATCCGGTTCCGGTGCTGTAGAAAAACTCATAGATTTAGCTTTTAACGGATCGAATGTCATAGAGATTACCGATTTCCGGTCCGCAATACCGGGAAAGATGGAAAAAAAGATTTCTGGAAAATGGGCGACAAGGAGAAGTCAATTCATATTTATTTTCGTTTCATATGTCTGTCGTCAGATGTAAGTTTAAAAATAGCATATTATTTCATTTATCCAACATCAGTCTAAAATTAGATACAAAATATAACCCTTATAAAATATTTGGGAAGCGATGAAAACATCAGTGGTGGATCGTATTCCAGGTTGAAGTTAAATGTCAATTTTTGTACTAGAACTAGTTGTTATTCAGTCACCTTTATTTTTCGAAAAGGTTAAGGATGAAACTAGGTAAGGATCAGCAGTTCTGATAGTTCTTACTAGATCAGAGTAGCTGTTAGTTCTTACTATGCCGTGTTTTAAGATTGAATGGGTAGAAAGGGATGTGAATGTTAAAAGAACCCATATCTTTGAACGCAAGTCCATTAGTCGATTGGAAAATCAATTGATGAAATAGTCCGTATTAAGAATAGAGCACGGAACTCAACTCACTTAAAATATTACCACTGGGCTACTCCGATCGCCCATTAAATGAAATAATCTCTTGAGTCCATACAATCCATATTAAAAAAACAGGTGGCTTAAAAAACTATGAGTGCATTAATTCACGATCAAGTAGAATTAAAAAAAAAAACAGGTCCTATCAATAACAGAAAAAAATATTATTGTTTTTATTGGGTATTCAGTTTAGAGGCACGTTTTCAAGATCAGTGCCCCGGGCATTACGGTGACGAACGGGCGAGAAATGAATAATGAGGACGCGACATCAAAAAATAACTTGTTCAAAGATGTAGTGTTTGGTAAACCTTTCTAATATAAGTCTCGCTAGTATGTGCCTACCTTACCTTCCTCGCTTCGGCCAAGTTCAATGCACATCAGTACTGAGCTATCGCGATAGCTCACTATTTCAGTGACGATGAACATTTCACATGTTAATCATGAATTAAAAAGATAGTGCGTGCTCAAGTTTTGATTTCGCGACGGCAAAGAACTCTTCAAAACCACACGCTTATAAGGCTACACATTTTACAATGCTATGCAACGAAGAAAAGATACACTTGTAGTTTTACTGATAAAGCAGGGCTCACCAGATTTCTTAAGAAACGGGCCGGATTGAAATTTTTAAAAACTTGGCGGGTCGGATGACAAATAAAGTCGTGCTGGAATCTAATTAGAATATTTATTTTTTATGTTCTAATATAATTTTTTAACCATGTCCGCTCCCAGCTTGGAGTATATGGACTCCTCACGGAGATTATCTCAACATATATATTTTTCTACGAGATCTGCTTGTTACTCGGTTGCTCAACCGCTCTTTTTCGAAGAGAGTAAGATGGAAAGGATAAGAGGACTAGTGATTAGCTAATCGATGTCACTATGCGTCGCTCTTTGGGATCGGAAATGTGGGATGGGATTTTCAACAACACAAACACCCATGCCTTTGAACAGATTTATCGACTGAAAAAATCCTATCCTACCTAGTAAAATGAATTAAAATATCGTACATCTATGACTCTAAGATACTAACTCTACAGCCCACTGTGATCTTGTACTTATACCTTTCTTCTTCAAGTAAACATATTGTCTGGGATATATGAATCACCATAAGCAGGTTGATAAAAACAAAAAGAAAAAAGTTGCAGTCTAAGAAACACACCTTAAAATTTTCACATAATATTTTGGTTTTAGTATAAAAAAAATCATTAGATTTTTTCATTAGTTATATCTAAAAAGAAAGTTCACATGAACAACTTTGAATCTTTATGAAAGTCACTGGTTCGCAATCGCTGTCATATTGCGTTCAAATATAAACACGACCCATTTTTTTACATTCACATGCCTTATTGCCGATGGATATATGTAGGAGGACTGGTTAGAAGATTTTTTTTTCGGTGCACACATCTTCCAAAATATAGAGAAAGGATATAATGAAATAAATTAAAAATTAGCTAGAAACCTCATAACCTCGTATAGCTCAACAAACAACAAAAAATATTAATAATCTCTTTAATTGAGTAAATTTTGTAAACCATGCATATGGCCATTGCTTTTGTCTGATAAACCCTCAGTAAATAATCATTGATTTTTTCAATGTATATTTACTTTTAATGAAACTCTTACAATAATTTATTTCAAAAGATCTAAAAAAGCTAAGAATAATGCTTAACGTGAAAATACGTTTTTGTGTGAAAAAAATATTGAGTTATCGCTGTGAATAAAATACATATAAAAATCGTACTTTTTTACTGTCTTATTTAGAACGAATAAAATAAATGTGCCCAGTTTGAATTTAGAATAACGAAAACCATAAACGAAAGAGCGGAAAGAAAATTGTATAATATAAAAATGGGAAAAGGAACATTGGCTGCTTAAAAAGAAACACAAATGGGCAGTTGTTTTACGAGGTAAGCGCGAACAGAGATTCGAATTCACGTAGAATATTTTCTCTTTTGTAGTGTGACAGTTAGCGAAGGTGGAGGCTTTGCGATTGAGCAGAAAATACACCGCTTGTGATACGCCATGTTGAAAATATGTTTTTTTAAATTAAATTTTCTTTATTTTTAATTTGACGGTATTTTTTTATATTATTAACGAGGGAAAAAAAATGTCAGATGAATGTCATATTTATATTAGAATTATGCCATATCGTCACAAAAATCTAAATTTTTTTTTTTTTGAAAGAATGGTTCAAATTTTTTTTATAACGACAATTAAAATGTAGTATTTGCTAGCCATGTCCACCCCCAGTGTTGATCACATGAATGCTTTATGGAGTTCATCTCAAAAGATGTGTTTTTCTACGAAATTTTATGTCCTATGTCAAGGAATGGATTACAGTTGGAAGGAATTTGAAACAACACAGATATCCATGTCTAACTCTCTATGCCTCCATGTCCGAACTGAAATCCATAATTATATTGTTAAATGAGAGTGTCTGGCCTGAGAATCAAGCCCGTGCATTCCGCAATAAAGCCAACGGCGTTGACACTTGACCACAGACCCGACAAATAATTATATATTTCTCACAATTCAGAACATCATTCTAAAGTAAGATCTTTTTGTGAAGTGTTTGTAACCAAAAACATGATATTTAATAATCAATTCAGGTATCAGTTCAATGAAAGAAGCTGAATTGAAAAGGATCGATTGTAACTCAGGTTCTAATATCCATTTACAGACAGGCTTGACAAAGTTTGAAACGAATTAAACTATGTATAGATAAATTTTACTCCATATTTAATACCAATATAGACTGCAACGATTATCTGTATTTACTTATTGAAAGATCAACAGTTAAAAGATATGTAATTATTCAAATAAATAAAAAGCGATTGTTTATTACTAGCCAGTGACGGCTGGTGACGGGGTGTTGGGGGGTGCAATGGAAGATTCAACCATTTTTGCAAGAGTTCTTTCCTATTCATTGGATTTTAAAACACTTCTATAGCATGGACTTTCAATTCAGATGTTCGCAATACCAACTGTTTCTCTTCTGTAGTACGGAAAAATAGTTTAATCTTCCTTTTGCACCCCCCAGCACCCCGTCACCAGCCGTCAATGTTACTAGCATTATCAACTGGTAAATTATAATGCTTGAGAAGAGCTAAAGTAGTAGTGATCTTTATAACATATATACAGTTAAACAGAAAATGTGTATTATTATTAAATATATTTTGCCTTTCCACAAAGTAAATATTAACGGTCAAAACTTTAAATATGAGAAATTGTAATATTATTCACAGCCACGCTAGTACAGCCATAACTTATTATGGAATTTTGCAACCGTTTTTATATTTAAAAGTGATATATCTAGGGGTTATGGGTTTTTATCTATATTACATTATTATAGATCGAGTATGTCAGTAAAATAACGATATTGAACAAAATATTTGAAATCATATCTTCATAGTATGGTTCCTGTACGTGCAATAAAATAATGATTTTTGTAAAAATATTTTTTTTTACACTTTGATTTTTTGTGGATGTAAATATTTTTTCGAATGCTGTGTTATGTGAGAGCCTTAAAAACTGGGGTTTAAATTATGTATTAGGAAACTATGTTGTCACGCAAGAGTCTAACCGATAAATGGTCTCAGAACGTGTTAAGCAAGGCAATAAAATATCATCAAAAAATAACACTCAAATAAAAACATATTATTTCATTATGCCTTCCCCTACTAAGGTTCACGAAACGAATATCATTATTTTTTTTCGATATCGTAAAAAAATTGTAACTACATTATAATTTAAAAAATAAATATTCTGCCGAAGAGCCTCTGTCAGACGCCGACTAAAAAATCGAGGCACTTTCACACTCCGTCTCGGGCAGCATCGTATTCTTTCGGGCGTATTCGTTAGCCGGGCACCTTCGCCGAGCTCAGTTTTTCCCCGGCGCTCGTGGGTGGAGCATTCCCGCCAAATAATTCAATATCAGTTACATTTCACGTGAGAAATAATTTATTATCTCTTTTTATATCAATGTATTGACAATATTACCGAAACTCATCGTCATATTCCATACATAGTTCCAAATTCAAATGTCTACATTAATTGACACTACATATTGGTTGAATATTTCATTATTTCATATTTATAATTTACATACTACTTTATTCTGATTAATATTTGATGAAAGAACTATAGATTACAGTATTTGAATCTGTTGTACAGATGATTCCTAAATATTCAGCTTAAATTAATCAACATATTTTCTACAATATTGTTCCATATTGAAAAATAAAATTTTGTGTTTATGAATTTTAAGAATTATAAAATCAATCAAAATAAAGATTTATGATATAATTTTCTTATATTGAACTCGTAATATACATTTCGCCTGCCTGAGCCTTTTTAATCGATAATTTACGGTACAAAACGTCGTGTGATTATTTATGTAACTATACAAACTAATGAATTTAGATTCCCGCGCGATTTTTTTTGTTGCTATAACTAACATATTATTGATTTATGTAAAATTTTCTAACTACCTTATTCCCCTCTTAAAAAAGATAGGTTGGTATAATAAATGTTATTGAATTGGTGTTTTCAATGTAATTTGCTCATAAGTGATATATTTTTTGATGGTAAAACATGTGTATTAGACAAATATTATATGATCCAGTCTTCATTTAAAATAGTTTTTACATTGGATTTGTGTCTGATTGTGTCATACATACACTCGTTATTATTTCATATAACAAATTCAAGGGAATAAAATTTACGTTTACTTCTCAATGTTGCGCCATTTTGTATTTAAACACATTCTGTGATTCTATTCAAATTCATAATTAAAAAATCATTATCATTTGTATTATACAGACCTAATAGCAACATTATCAAGCTTCTTTTTTCATAGAGAACCAATTTTCATTCTTTCCATAATATTTAATTTTAGAAAAACTCCTTGACTGTAAGTAAGGAAAAGTATTTTTGGCGGTATATTGTAGATGCGTATTAATTATTCGATTGCTTAAAAAAACATTTTACTCTTGACAATAAGGATGACAAGACAAAATTGTTCTAATTAAATAATTTTGCTTAATATACACATAATGATATTTTATTTATCAAAATGATATATTGAACCATGATATTGTTCAAAGTTATATAAAATGGAAACTATTTTGAAATGTGGAGTTAAGCTTTATTGGAAGACCAAGGTGACTGACACTGATTATGTTCTGTGTACAAAATCATCTTTTTAAAATACATAATAGTTTTTAAGAAAAAAATTTACACAAAATTATGACGAGTACTTCTTCAATAGAATTAAAATCAAATAATACTTTTTTTTGTTCATATAAGGATCTATAGTAAAAAATATATTTGTAACAAAACTGTTGATACGTAGAACATTATTTTTTGTACTACTTCCACATAAATTTTGTAAAGATCTGTACCGGTTTCGCTCACCGCGAGCATTTTCAACTGAATTTCATTTAACATTTTGTCAACATTTCTATATTTACAATAGGTGATTTATTATACATTTAAATTTGGTGTCTTTCCACCCAAGAATTGACAGTTTACACTGTGATATATATTTCCGTCGAAGATACACGTATACGAAATATTACCATTTTTTTTTTTTGATTTAGCAGTTTTGCATTCTGAACCAAGAATGCCTTATTTTAAGGTAACCATATTTCTATTACTGATTCTATTAACAATCGAGAAGATTAAATAAATATTCACTACAATAAAAATTGCATTTTTTTATGGAAAGCTTATGTTCTACGATTTTCAGAATATGTGCTTGTTATTAATGCCATATTGTTGCATCATGCAATGTGCATGTTCCGTAAATTTTTTATAACCAAAACTTATTTGAGTGCATCGTAAAAACGTTTTAGGAAAATTTGATAACTCCGTTGTCGTTCTAAAATCTACACTGCTTATTATCCATCTCCACCATTTTCTATTGTCACCTGTCATTCATTCGTTGTTTTTCAGCGGTGGTACAAAAAAATCGTTTGAAAGTCCTATTTGAAATTTTCTCTATCGGTTTGAAAATACCAAAATAATCAGTTTTTACCCTCTCCTGCACAATTGACAAAAACTAAGATACCAAATTTACTCTATAAGCCCTCGATGTGCTTCTTTACAACTTAAAAAAGGAATGTCACTGATAACACAGTTACTTTCCAATGAATTTACATCGCTTTTAAGGAGTTAACTGTTAATTACAGATGTACATTTTTTGTTCTTATTCCACATAAGATCAGTATGGGATCGCTTACCGAGGGCATAATCAACTTGATAATGACCTCTCTTCATACAAAAAATTGTAATTAAAACAAAAACAAAAAATATTAAAAGAAGGTATTTATGTACAATCTTCACAGTACAATTTTGGATGCTGCACGAAGTTTGCCTGTTTGAATCGGTCGCTTGATTAACTATTTGAAGGTCGTACAATTTTCACCAATAAACCACTAATTAATAATATTACTAAAAAGATTTTTCCGGTATCCTAACTATCCGGTTTTCTTATATTTTTGAGGGGTTAACAGTACACCGAATCTTTAAAATAGATTTGGAAAAATCGAACGGTAATTGCAATCGGTATAAAAAGCGTTAAAATTAAATTAAAGTTATGACATCATCATTGAGTGTGGCAATTATAAAAAATGTATTATTCCCGTTTCATCGAATACATATGAAGATGGATACTGATTATTATTGCTTTCGTCTAACGACAGGGATTTCATTATAGAGTCACGTGGCTGTCCACCCTTCATTGTCACACAGCACAAAAAATACGGGGGTTGGCTATGACGGAGGCAGTAACGTATTATGAAGAAAAATGCTTTTTGATTTTCAAAATAATCTGCAAATTTTTATTAATAAATGTACCGATATATAAAAGTAAAATAGAAAAAACTTGATCACCGCGAGCATTATAAACTGCATTACTGAACTATACAAAATATACTAAATTTGCCCTTTTGAAAAGTTTTTGCTACTTCACGTGACACATATTAATTATATCTGATATCTATTTTATTTTTAATAAAATATCTATACAATGATCTCATTTTATTTTCTGATCTGTATTTTTATAAATACCAATATCGTCTTTTGCATTGGTCTTTTGTAGCATTAATAGAATATAATTAATGCCGATTTCTCAAAATCAAGCCAAGGAACACTCTTATAATTGTTTGAAAGTGTGATAGAAATGAAAGATTCGTATATTGGAGCTATTTTGACAAAAATATTTAAAAGATTTTTTTTTCAACCCTATTTATATGCGGCTAAAGGTTCATATTCAAATTACTTAGTACTGCATATTTTTTTTCACTTAAAAAACATAAAACACATTAAATTAAGTTAACTTTTAATTTTGATTTCATTTCAAAAAAGAATATAGTTTGTATAGCTAACATAATATATCTTAAATCATTTTTCTGATGATGGTGTTCAAGTTTAATTATTAGTGAAAAAACTTTATTCCATCATCACTGGCAAGACGATATTGATATCCATCGAAAATACTTGTTTTTTTTTACTTTTAATTTTATTGACAATTCAGCCCTGTCTTTCTACTATATTTTACTTTAAAAGCGAGTCCATTAAACAGGGTGGGCGTAGGGTGATTTTATCTTCACGGATGCATTATCTATGTTAACGGATTTAGGGTATCTTCATTCACTGACTTTTCATCGGCTTCTTCCTTCTTCATTATGAAAATGCCATGGCAATACCACCTTTCGGATAGGGGAAATCACATTATTTAGCGGCAGGGTAAAAGCAATAACGTGGAATAGTTAGTCCTTTCAATAGACGGTAATGACTGCTGCCGATTGTTTAGATTGTTTAAACGTTTTATTAATATATGGTAAATAGATATCCATAACATTTTTGCGTTAGCAAACAAATTAAGTAGATAAGATTTGAAAAACCAATGCTTTAACGAAAACTTGGTGTAAATTATCATAAATTAACTGACTGAGCGAAAAGTAATTTTTCAATTTAAAGAAAAAAAATCAAGAGAGCGCAAAGCATTAATTATTGGGATATGAGACAGCATTTTCCTGTGACATATTTTACTGTTATATGCACCGTGTATGACGATTCGTATTTTTATTATTTAAGTTGTTGCTATACCGACGATAGTAGATGCGCTTTTCCTCGAGAGGTTTCAAAAGGAAAACAGATAACAAAGAGAGGAAAATGACAGTCGTGCGGTCGACTCTTTCAATATCGCACAGTAAACAATCCTTGTGCCAGATTCCAGCTGCAGATCGTCTTCCAGGCTATTTATTATACGAAGAAGCGTCTAAACTGGTGCAATATAAACTTTACTAGTATTTGTATGAAGATTTTTGCAGAGAAAGAGAAAATATTTTAAAAACCTTTGTCTATATTGATTGAATTATTTAAGGCAATAAGCTTACGTTAAAGTAATGCCGCGAATTGATACTGATAAAAACAAAGGTATTTAAAATGGTTATTTATACGGAACTATATACAGTTTTCAAAGTTCAAGCATCAATGCAGCGAAATGAATAAAAGTCTTCGACGTAAATTTCAGTATGCTCATGTTTCTTTCCTTTGCTATTAAATGTCCTGTACCGTTGTAGTCCACTTTCCCTGTTATAAAGAAGAGCTTGAAGGAGATTTAGATCTCGTTTGATCAGGTTAAATATTATTTTAAATAAATGTTAAAAACAATTTTTAAGGCTGATAATGTTTAAAAATGAAGTCAATGATTTGACAGCGAAGAAAGTTAATGTATTTTTTCTCTAAGCAAAGCATACATTTGTTTGAAAGATTCTCATCTAAGTTTATCTGGCAATTTTATATAAGTTTTTCCAAATCTCGAGTAACGTAGGGAAGTTTTTTGGTCCCAATTAAGTTTTAAAAGCATTGAATCCATGATAAATTGAAAAGTGCTATCGTCAAAATTCATTCTGAATTAAGAAAATATCTGCGTAACTATCAAATCTATGGGGAATATTCCATTCACTTGAACATGACTTTGATGTTGGGATAAAATGTGCTACAGTATTAGGTCAAGGACGGATTAAGCCAAATGCTCTTCTTGATTTCAACTTCGATAATCTATACTGAAACTTTCCGTATTAAATATAATGAAACTTAATTTAAAATATAATTTGATTTCGATACAATTCAAAATCGATGGTATCAGTGGCCGTGAAGAAAACAAGTCATTCAACATTTAAGAAATTATTTTCTAAATGGATAATTTATTGATGAAGGTTTTTTTGTCATTGACAATAAGTCATATTTTTTCAAGAGTACACTTACAAAAATAAGAAATAGCTCTGTACCATTTTCTAATACGAGCATTTTTTAATCGCGCTTTAAACAATATTTTTCAAAAATAGTATACTTTTTGCGCTCAAGTACATTAGATGATTTATTATATGATGGAAAATATAAAAGATGGGCATACACATGTATAAAAAACATGAAATATCTTACTAGCATTTTCAACATAATCAATTCATCGCCTAAAAATTTTCATTCAATTTGGTAAAAACTTTTTAAAAGAAATGCCTTAAATAGACATAGATGTTTTCTTATTGCAAACATAACAATTTTTATTCCATATATGTATTTTTAAAAATAGTAAAATACAAAAGATACGCAGTTTTTCGAAGTAATTGAGTAAATGAATATTAAAGTGTATTAGTTAGATAATAAATTTGATGGTTTGATGCCGAAATATTTATCTCTAAAAATGAAGTCTTGTATGTACAACTAGTTGCTGTCCTTCTTCACCAAATTATAATTTCATCCAATCAAAACTCTTCGATCATTGCCAGCGCTCAAAAATATTTTCAATAGTCAATCAAGAAAAATCAAATCATAATAAGACAAGTTTTTCAAATGAATATGGGTAAATTTGTACTATTGGGTGAAATAATTATAATAAACAATTGTTTGGGAATTTATAAAAATTGATTTTTTGAAACATTGCCATGTTTCGTTGTATACAGGATCATTATAAATGTTTATTAATTTTTTATATTTTTATTCTTTCAGATGATCCCCCAAGTATGCTTCTCAAGAAAATCAGCGAAAACTCTTCAAACATACATTTAAAAATAAATAAGATTTTTCATAATTAAATAAAATGGTGCTACATGACAATAAATGAAAAAAATGTTTAAGCAGTAAGGATAGACTAAGCATAATTGTGAATATTTTGCGTTTGTAATATAATTTCTTTTTTCTTCTTCTTAAAGTTTTTTTTATAAGATTTTTATGTTTTAAATAGTGTTCATATCTTAACTTAATAATAATTTATCCCCAGTGAATTAAAAATAGATTGTTATAATCCTCATAAGATGAGGCACAAATACATTCATTTATGTACCTAAAAATAGTACTTTACACATTGCTTAAAATTTGAGCGCATTAAAGAAACTGATTAATTAATTATATAAACGAGTGGGGAGGTTATTATTCCTCATTTGAATTAAAAAATATTTGTATTTAAATATGTAAACATCTTGTGATTACGACAATAAAAAGGCGTCAATAATTGAAATATAAAATTAGTATAAGTATTTATAAACGTGGTAAGATACTTTTTCCATAAATAATTAAAGTTTCTAAGTGAACTGTTGAGTTTTGTTTCATTTAAATAATCTCGAATATTTGTGAAGCGTTATGAAATAAAACGTGACTGTTAATTGTTATATGCGGTTGAAGTTAATTCTACTCGTTAGAAAACCAAAATGATTCCAAAATAAACGCCGGGGAGAAAAAACAAAAATAATTATAGCCTTTCTTCAAATTGTGAATTGTGTGCATATTACGTAATTAAATTTACTCTTTGCCAGTGCGTTGGCGACATTTGCTCGAAGTTTTTATCATTGTGGAAAGCGGGAAAAGTTGGTGCGAAGTTAGCCCCGCCCACCTGTCACCCCCCGAACTGTGGAAATGGATCGACCCACCGTCGCCATCTTGCTTTTCGCGATTGTTTCCTTCATTTCCATACAAAATGGTGAGATTTGTAGATAATACTGCTTTTGAATAATATGAACTATTTGGTTGTGGGACATAGTATGGATTACTAAAAATGAATAACTGCTTCCATGTCCATGTCCATGTGCATTGTAAATAAATAGGTGGTATATTTCAGTATTAATGATACTGTGCACTATTTTAAATAAAATCCTTCTAGTAAATGCAAAATTTTCCATGTTTTAATCAGACTATATCGATGTATTATTTATGCTCATTATAATGTTGAACGATCAAAAAATATCTTGCCCACTTCTAATGGAGAGCTTATTCACTTCTAATAAAGTATCTCAACCTAATAACAAAACCTATTTTCCGAAAACTAGTTGTTGGTGGCTAATTTTCTCTATTTTGGAGATACTGAGGATATCAGGATGAGGAGAGGACGAGTGCTTGGGTAATAGTCCCGCGACGGCCTGTTATTAGGATTGTATTGGTGGGAATGTTATCATATTTATCAAGCTTATTGCATATTAATTGAATCGTTTATGTTCAAATAAGGTTTGGGTAGCTATTATCAATAAATTCAATCATTTTATATCAATTATGTTACAAAAACAGTGGTTTGACAAACCGAAATTATTAGGTTTTTTCATAATTATGAATAAGTTGATAGAATAGAACATTGTTTCAAAATCTTGCAGACGATAATAAATATACCTATATCGTAAAACAGTTAATAAAGTATATCCAAATTAAATCGGTGAATGTTATATTCTTACATGATTTTTTTCACTAAAGGACTGAGTTTAGCATTTCGGTATGAAAATTAAAGCAACTTATTATTTGATCAGTATTTTATTGTTTATCAGTAAATATGAAATAAATGGTCAGTAATAAATACATACAACGGTAAGTAAATAATTAATTTTGGTCAGTATATTATTGGAAAATGGTCAATCATTTTGTTGTAAAAGGGTTACTAGATATCTATAAATGGTGAGTAATTAGTCGTAGTAAGACGATTTGATGAGGATATGTTAGGCTTGAGATTTCACAAACTGTCTAAATCTAGCCATTTATTTAAAATTACTGACCATTTAATTCAAATAATAACCGTTTTACATAAATTACTGACTGTTACATTTAATAACTGACCAAATTCATACTGATTCGGTGATACTGACCGTTTATAATTTTTACTGACCATTTTGACATATTACTGACCGTATATTTAATTTAATGACCAAAATTCGTATAAGATCCTGACTCATTAAATACATGCCAACTTAAAATGACATAAGTGAAGTCAATTCCAGTACCTTCAAAAGAAATCTTCAGACATATCCACTATCCCTAACTCTGTTAAAATATTATTCATCACTGTGTTTCCATACGTCAGCATCATTATTTTTTAAGCGTGTTTGCTGTCAAAATGTAACATTATTGTTACTAATTGAGCTAACCTTGTCAGAAGTTTTTCTACGTTAACTCCTTTTTGTTATAGTATATTGTTTTCTCAACCTCTCATTTTCCAAGAGACTAATAATACACGGCTAAGACAGGACATTTGAGCTAATCGTTCAACTGAATGAAAATGAAATAAACACATGTGTTACAAATGCTCCATATTGGGAGCGGGCATTGCTCAAGAGAATCCTCGTGCCAAAATTTTGTGATGGCCGTCAACCCGTTCCGCACGGCTGGCAAAACGGCCCCTGGCCAAAAATGGCGATCACGTTTAACGGAATGATTGATCGGGCCCAACTTTCCCAACAATTTCAAAGACACAGAGAAAGGAATAGACGCCATTATTGCGCGATCTAGAAATTTGCTTTCGAGTCACGTGCGGGCTAGTTTTTTTTTTACACTTAACTCAAATTGTGGTAAAAATCTACTCCATATAGTGGCCCGGCGGCTCTTAAACTCTTTTGAGTCGTGACCCATATCGGGGTTATAGTTTTGGTTTAGTTACCCATAACATTGTTATTAAAATAACATACAAAAACAAAAATAAATATTATATTACTAAAGCTTACTTGACCAAGTAATCATGCACAATCCACCCAATTTTGAAGCTTTTCATTGAATAATCATCTTTGCATACATTTTTTATAAATACAGTGAATGAACCTTCTAACCGTTGATTATAACTTTAATGTTAGGGCTATAGATTATTGAAAATAAGATTTATTCTACTACAAGATAGCTCGATGGCTTTAAATGACGTTGACGATCACATAAAAGGAGACTTATTGTTACATGTTACATTACAACAAACATTTCGGCTGTTGAATACATATAAGTACTGAAAAGGCGATTTTCATTTGTGAATTCAAAGCGATATTATTCGAACGAGGGAAATGAAATATCAAAAATGATTTACACACTCGCAATGGAAGCTGCATTGAAAAAAATGATTGACGGACATTTCACCATGGAAAAATGTAACGGTAAAATTGGAAAAAATATATTTTCACACGTTTTTTTGCCCGCTTTCAAATATTTTGTCGGTGAATTTAATAATTTTAGATTACTAACGTCACCCATAAATATAGTAAAAGAGTGTCCCAATCAAAATACGTATTTTTAACGACGACGTAAGCGTTCATTGCTTTTGTTTTTTTTCAAAATAGGAATGATCATTATTTAGGAATATTGATTTTTCAAACAATTAAATGCTGCGTGCATTAAGATAAACGTTATATAACGGAATACTTTAATGGAAAGGTTACTAAATTTATTCAATTCTGATTTATAAATATATTAACATGTGATATTATTTGACACTTATGGTGTTTGAGTATATTCATCCGAATAATGTGTGCTGTGTATAAATAATGTTTATATTGAGATACAATTTAATAATATGCATGGTTCTTGAAAAAGGAACGCTGCATGCTTAGCATAAGCATAGTAGCCTTATAATTTTTTCACTGTTAATGTTGAATTGACTTAAAAGGTACGTTTATTACTTAGACACATTTTCATTTACTTTCTTTCACCTTCAGTCGTCCGTGCTTTTCAAAATATGGTAAATTTTCCGTCAAAATAATGAAGGAATTTCTAAAAAGCCGAAAGCCATCTGTTGACTTATACGAAGCAAAGGTTATGATGTGATGCCATGTTAAAAATGTTCAGTCAGATTGTGGCATGAGATTCTGCCCGTCGATTGATGGAACGAGTCCATGGTTATGTAATCCCTAGGGATTATTTCATGTTCCAACATTGACGTGGCTGGAATTTTAGGGGCTTCGTTTTCCATATAATGCAGTTCCAAGATTTCGCGTTGATAATGAAAGAAAAGAATTCCATTCATTCAAACATGGATATTTTTATTTAATACTTTCTAAATTAAGTAAAGTAAAAGTAGAAGTGGTTATTGATTTAAAACCAAGAAACCATTTTCAAAATATATATATGAAAAGAAACCAAAGCAAAGTTTAATATCAAATGAGATTTTATTTCAATCTTATACACATTTCCAAGACCTAAAATTATAACTTGAAAAATCTGCTAATTGATATTGATCTTGCCGGGACTTGAGCACAGAGCCATCCAGTAGCTACGGTTATGATCTTAAACAATAGACAATACTTTTGAAAAACTATGTCCGCTTCCAATGTAGACGATATGGTTTTTAAATGTATGCAATTAACCACATAGGCTGATATTAAACATGTACGTATACAAATTAGGAATAATATTTTTGGAAGGGAGGAATACACCAAAGGTATCCAATTTTTTATTAATATGCTTGTAAGAATTCATTCTAGACTTTAACCATAGAATGAAAAACTTTGTTATTCATATCCTGTAAGAAACACGTTTATACATTTGCTTTTCTTTGTGATCACTTTATTATTCATATATTTAATGACTACACATTATTTGGATTATACATGCTCTCATCTTTCCTCCAACTTACTCTTGATGTGTCCCAAAAAAGCGTTTGTCTAAATCAAACTGTATGGATCAGTGTTCTTCATTGACACCTAAAAGATTTTGATACATATAAATGAGTGAATATAATAATTAATTATAAAACTAAATAAGCGCTGCTTAAAATACCATAGATCGCAATCATGACTTCATGAACCTGGTTTTCATTTGTGCTATAAGTTTTGATTTGCGATCCTGGATGTTCTGTGATGATCGTATGAAAAACGAAATAATACCTTTCTAAGCGACTGGTGTTGAAAATACCGATTTTTTCCAAGCCAATGAATACTGATGGCAGACGAGGTGGTTCATCTGATTGTGGTGGTGAATGTTGGTGGAACTCCATCCCCTCTACTTCGACGGCTGTCTCATTAATGTCTCGCCGTGACGCTAGATAAACACGTCACTCTGCCTCTATAAGGGACGCAGATTTAGACGATGCAGGTCCGTCTCGGAAAGCTCGCGTACAATGAACGTGAACTTTTTAAAGAATGGTAAAATATATATATTCATAAAAACTATAAAAACAAAATATATATTAATTTACACGATATTTATTGACTTTTAAATCAGAGAAAAAAGACAAAGTGAACTTGATCAGAATGAGTAAAAAATCACTTTTTATTTCTAAACTGTCTTCTTGTTGAAAAGGCATTACTCAAAAAATAAAACACATTATATGTATACTACTACTTTCACATATATTCTTATACAGACAACTGCAGTTGACAATGCTCATGATAAGCAAATTGGGACCTGACCTATTATAGATATATGTTTAAGTAGTACTATATAATCCATTTTATTTATTGAAACAAAAGTACATCCGTGCACTTGAAATGCCCGAAGATGCCGAAAGGCGAAACAAAACACATGGAAAAGTACCAAATTCAAACAATTAAAATTTGATATTGAAATTCCATCAAGCACCCTCAGTCGAAATCCTTAATTAAAAAAATGCTGAGTTGAAAAAATAGCATTTGATATTGAAATTATTTGTTCCAAAAAGCTTGTGCCTTGTGATCTATACAGGTCGAATAATATACCACCTTTACTGAGCCGTTCGACTTTTGTTGTAAGAAGATCGTAAAGATAGAAAGAATAAGACAAGTGGTTATCTAATCGCTATCGCTACTCGATGCAGATAATTTAATTGAGTCGGAGTCGTGGAGTCGGGGTTTATTGGCTGGAGTCGTACTCGGAGTCAGAAATTTTGAAACGTTTGAACTTTTTATTTTTACATATAATATGTCAAATTTGGCTATACGCCGGATTTTTTGTCTGATATATTATTGAATACACATAAATAGGAAAGGTAAGAAAAAAAACGTGACGAAATTAATCGTTTTGCAGTCGGAGTCGTGTTTTTGGTCATTGTCGAAGACGGAATCGGAGTCGTAATTTTCCACAGCCCTGAAAATGGCACTGCCTCGGCTAGGATTCGAAGATCACGAGTACCCAGCAAACCAGGTCTGTGATCGGGTGCCAACACTTGGTTATATAATATTTCTAATGCAGTCCTGGATCACAGCTCCCCCAATAAGACGCCCTCCCGTTTGATGTACCCGAGGGCTATCTGTTTTCAAGTCGACGCATCGCAACTCTCGATAGACCGAATTTGATCAAGTCTTTATCCACGTGGCTTTGTTGGCATTGAGCCCTGTAGCTTTAGCGTCCGTCTCCTTTATGCACCCCCGCGTATTGAATATGTAACGGCGGGTCCTTAAGAAGAGGAATGAGTATTGACCTAAAACGCAATCAGATAATTAGCGTGGAGGTATCTATCAAGGAATGGCATACATTTAAAAGACTCATTTAAAATATTTTAAATAAATAAAATCCACTTTTTATTACTAATCCCACATGTAATTCGATAAATATCAGGATCGATTTCGCTCATCGCATTATCTACTGATCTGTCACATCTGCAAACAGTTGTTCTTGTAATTTTGTATCATTTGATGATTTTGAATCACCTGGCATAAACATAATGATAATGATAATGATAATATATATATACTAGCTGACCCGGCGAACTTCGTACTGCCTCAGAAACAATAGGTGTGTTAACGTATTAGCTGAATTTAATTAAGTTTTTTATTAAGTCAAAATCAATACTCAAATTGAATATGCAAAATAAATGTGCAAAAATCAAGATGAAAAGTATTTCAATTACATTCTTTGGAGCGCACGTAGCGCCATCTGTGATTCAACAACATAAATAAAATGACAGATGTCAGAAATATTAAAATAGGTCTTGGTGGGAACATCCTTCACCTAGCGTAATGAAATATACTTAACAACCTTCTCACATATCTAACCAATATACATTTTAAAAAATCATAAAAATCGGTCGAGGCGTTTCGGAGGAGTTTGGCCACAAAGATTTGTGTCAAGATTTTTATATATATAGAGATATATATAAAACCGAAAAGGCGTATGTATGTATGTCTGTGGGTCTGTAATTCTTTGGGAATGATATAACATTAAATAATTATTGGTCGCTTAGTCCGAGCGAAGCCGGGTAGCAATACTTGTGATAATATAAAACGAAGATATTTATAACTGGTCACTAATAGGGTTACTGAGAGTTTATTTATTGAATTGACATTTACTTAGGAGAACTCCATTATTACATGGTGTATAAATAGCAATGTATTTTAGCTATAAAAAAAAGCTTTTTTTCACCGTGTTATTGGCTTTTTGCGAGCTACTTTTTGAGCTAAATAGCAGTTTGCAGTAAGTGTGCATTAAAAAAATCTTTGCAGAAAATCAAAAAATTGGCCCAAAAATATTTTTTAAGCCACAAGATCCAAATATCAAAAAAGTATTAATTCTGGTTCATGAAAATTAAAAAAATCTTTATTTGTCTGCATCAAAATTAATTGTTATCTTACATAAAATTATCGTTTAAATGCTTTTGGGTAATTATTCATTAGTGGTATGCTGATAATATTATTTAAATGTCCAAGACTATAAACCTAAAATGAACCACGAGAATGTGTAATGCTGATTATTAATATCCGGAATAAGGTTAAAAATTCCGTATATAATCATTGTGGACTTCAGATTGTGTTTCTCAAGAAAGCGGAAGTATTTACACGCAGGCATTGTGTGGAAATGAAAATCTTTGATAATGATGGTATATAAATATTTTATGTGGATACAAATCCGTTATAGAAGAGTCAAAGCACTTTGATATAGATCAACGATTGTTTTTTTTATATCTCTTAGTTAATTACCTTTACTCTAGTGTCGAGAAAAAATCTCTCACGTTTATATCTGTAAAACAGTAAATAAGGGGTATTTCAATAGGGACGCTCAAAATATGTTACTTTGTCCTGCTGAGTAGATTATTCATTGTTTAGTGGCCAAATTTGAGTCAACCAGTTCGGTAAATAATCGGCCAACACCTACCTGTACGTCATCAAAATACAATATCTGTTGAAAACATTGCTGCTGTGTGTGAAAGTGTACAGGAAAACCCAAGGCAGCTTATTTCTCGTTGTTCACAAGAACTTGGCTTTTCTGCGACTTCAACTTGGCGAATTTTGAATCGGGCCTTATGTCTGCACCCGTATAAAATCCAACTAACCAAGGTACTTCAGGTAAACGACCACAGACAACGCCTGATTGGGTTCTGGAGCAGTTGGAAGTTTACCCAAATTTGTCAAAAAAAGTCAACTTTAGCGACATGGCCCATTTTATAATGAATGGATATTGACAGACATTTGATGCTATATTCCATATTTAATGCCGCAAAATATACTTACAAATGAAATTAAAATTTAGTCGAAATCTCACAAACAACTTGTTTTATTTACATTTCAAAACTAAGCGTCCTTATAAAAAGACCCTTCATATCGTTGAAACCCATTTTACCGTATTCAAAAATCACATCTTAAGTGTTAACTGTCGATTCCATATGCAAATACATTTTATTTAAGTAAATCCACTTCTATTGTATAATGATCAGGACCGTTTTTGCCCACCACAAACACTGTCAACTGAGTATTTTAAAATATTTAAAAATTATCATACTATTGTATCTTTACCATTCAGTTCATTTTCGACACTAAAATTCCATTTTGCTAATGAACCAGTAATGGAGGGTTGATAAAATGAATAAAATGTCGTTATAACAAACAAAAAGCTTGATATATAAGTATCATTATTTTGAGACACAGAATAAAATTTGGCAAAACTTTTAGAAAAATAATGGAAAAGTATCTGCTATGCTAATGAGTAAAAAAATATAAATGTTTTTCTTATAATTAATGTCATTAATAAATTTTAGAATATTTTTTCTTGAATTAATATTTTAAATGGCAACTGCTTAGTCTAGAAAAGGGGCTTCGATCAACATTACTATTATTATACATTTTTTGTAGATAAGTAGCTCACTGTTCAAAGCCGTCACTGTGCGTATCTATTTTACACGGCAATGATTAGTGGAAATTTATAACAATCAAAAGAGAGGTTGGTTAGATTTTAACAAATGTCTTGAAAAAAACTTTACAGAAACTGTAGCTGTCCCCTTAGCTCAAATGTTATCCATAAAAAACCATCCGTATCCATTGATGTTTATTTAATTCGGTGCTCTGATATTACGTTCCACGAACGATTCGTTTCAGCCTAATATATCAATTTCTAATTATTTAATTTAAATATGATAGTGCAGCACTTAGACCTAATTTTAGCGACACTCAAAGTCAATAATTATTTGATTATTTGCAGCAGGGTTGCCATATCTTTGCAATAGTTAACTTATTGAATAGCACATATGTATTTCTTTTGCCAAACATAATATTTCAAACAATTTGTATCATTCCTCTCATGTTTCTAAAGACATATTATGAAGCGGACTATAAAATATTACCAAATGTACTTCATCGTGATATATTTCTTGTCTTTTTTACGTTAAATTATTTGAATCATTATTGCCAATTATAACATAATACTACATTAATAAACTACAAGAAATAATGCTATGATAAAAACTTTGACGATATGTAATATGTTGTTGGAAAAAATTCGTCGTTTAAATTTGATCACAGCATTAAGCATCTTTTTTGATCATGTATTCATATATTTAGCTGTATTTATAAGACATGAAATGATCAAAAAAGCTTTGTTGAAATACCGTGTAAATGATAAATAATATTGAAATTATGCTTATTTGTACATTATGCTATACAGATGATATAAATAAATGTTGAATAAAATAAATTAATCATCCACATAAATACGTTGAATACACAAAAGTAAATCGTGACTTCGACGAGAAAAGATTATTTTATGAACAGTATAAAACAATTTAAAAACAACTCGGCTAATGACCAATTAGTCACTTTATGAAATTCGTTGACATACAAAGCAAAGCGATGATATAAATAATTTCCACGAAGAAATGTGAAATGTCAACATTTCAACACGTCTAATGTGCTGTAATTAATAATTTGATGAAATATTAGTGACGCGGAAAATCTTATACAAGCTTAAAAGCTCGAATGTCGGAAATTGTTTTAAATTTACTAAATATTTTTCACAAAAAAAGCTGCTTAGATTTTTTATGCAATTTTACGTATCCAAGTAGTATTATTAGATGATTTGAATCTAGTTTTTTTTAGATAAATTTAAAATTTATTCTATTGCTTACATTTTTACATATTTTCTGTAAAAATGTTTCCAGGAGAGAACTGAGTATTTTTTTTACCAAAAGTCCGAAGAGTCAAACAGCTTGGAAACCTCTGAAGTAATTGACGTTTTATGGAGAATTTTTATCAATATATTATTAACGGTAAATTTTTGATTAAACGAATGCTGCATCCACGCATGGAAAATATACTGCTCGCAGTATCTGTTGCATCTACACGAGATAGATCGTTTATATCAGTGTTCTTCAACCTTTAACATACGCGGACCGGTGATAATCAGAAAAATATTTCGCGGATTGGCGTCAACCAGAAACACATGTTTACACAGTCAGTTAAGACTATACGGTCTGATGACGGAGTATAAATAAGTAAAAAGAAATATACAGTTTCTGTCAAATACCCCAGTGACCCATATAAATGTCAAAATTTGATGTATTTTAGCATATTTAAAAACAGTTTATTTGTCTCAAATTGTTAGTGCAATATATGTCCGTATATTTGTGCGGTATATACGGAAGCACGCAAACTTATTTTCAGTATAAGATATTAAAGAACCACTTTTAAGGTGTTGACTGTCAATGCTTGGTGGAATGGCATTATAATAAAAATAAAAGCACATTTTTAGTACTTATATTTCTATTTTGCTTCAATTTGTTCGCCTAGTTGTAATACTTATTGTTTGTCATAGCTTGTCGTTCTTGCTTAACTTTTTTATAAATATCACTGTTTCTT
Organism: Himalopsyche kuldschensis; assembly: GCA_028554975.1. Lineage (NCBI taxonomy): Eukaryota > Metazoa > Arthropoda > Insecta > Trichoptera > Rhyacophilidae > Himalopsyche > Himalopsyche kuldschensis. The sequence continues at coordinate 1,292,247 of JAHFWI010000086.1, read as the reverse complement.
TGTATTTCTTATCAGTTCATAATGCTCGTCATGAGAATGCGAAACCGGTTCTGATCCAATAAATTGTATGCGGAATAATAACTAAAAATATGTTATTATTTTTATTTTTATATTAAAGAACGTTTGAATAATTGTCACGCGCCATTGAATGCGAATATCTTTATCATTTAAATGTGGATATTTATGGAAATCTGAATATTTTTATAACTAAAGTGAAAAAAACGAAACTCTTCGGATTATTCTACGGGCATTCTTAAAAACCACGGCACCCTTGCTGCTATACCTATCAAAAGAATGAACTGCGAACAAGTGCTAGACTACCGCTAGACCGTACAGTTTTTTTTTAACTCCTCGGAGGGTGGTTTTCACATACAAATGTTATCAAACAAAACACGAAATCCCTGCAAATCCACGGGGCTTTTATGTCCGCACTGGATATATACCTACTCTCGGAAAACGGTACCCTAACATATAATATCCTTTACGCAGAGCGCATATCCTCCACTTCCACCCCTTTACTACACTTTTTATACGAAAACACAGTGCTTGAAATGGGCGTGGTTTTATTTCTAACGATAAGACGGATGTATTGTATTATTTGAGGTACAATAAATAATATATAAATATTTCCATAAGTTCCGTTATGTGTAAGCAGCCGCTGTTCTCGACCGCCCTCCATAACGCGATCAAGAAACGAATTCCCAACCCATGGGTCGCGACGGGTTTTCTGTGGGGTCACCAATTTATACAGTCAACTAAAAAAATATTCACTTTAATGGATTTTCGTTGATTATTTTAATTACCTTATGAAAAATGCATTTTTCAATTTGGCTTTGGGGGTCGCGAGTCAAATGACTTTCATAAAAAGGGGTCGCAATCTGAAAAAGATTGGTAACCTATGGTTTATAGATTATGTTTTTTTTTCTGAATTTATATCGTTTATTGGAAAATGATTTTTCGATTAATTGTCGAGGACCGTTTTTGTATAACTGATACGTTTTGTAATAAGGTAACAAATAAGATCAGTTTTATGTGGAAAAAGTACTAAAAATGTATAATTATTTTTACTATAATGCCTTTCCAGCAAGTATTGACAGTGAACACCTTAAAACACCTTAAAATATTTAACAATGTTGTTTGTTCTGATTTGTTTTACATATGTAATACAAAATAAAACATATTTCATAATATATGTTGCCTTACTGAGAAATTGGATTGACTTTCCACTATCACCAGGTGTGAATATAAAATGCTATCAGCTTTCAGCTTTTCTTTCCGTATTTAAAGTTGATGAACTGAACGGTTTTTTAAAAGATAATATTTACATATATACTTCAGTACATATCAATATAATCTAACAATAAGGAGCTATATGTTTAGCGTTAGTGACTTTGCAAATATATGCTTTGTAAGCTAAAGAGCTGTGAGCATCATCAAATATTTGGCAATTTCAATCTTAAGTTATCAAGTAAATCAGTTTTACTATTGTATGCATTTAAGATGTCACCAAAATAAGTTATTGTTGATATTTGTTTTAATAACATTCCAAGCACTCTGTCTAGCTTTACATTTGGGTAGTTCAGTGGGGGCTTTACACCCCCTTTCCACGGGCAATGCACACTATCCTTAAAGCTCAGTGCACTTACATTGAATGCGTTCGAATAAAACGGACGTCGATCGTTTTATCGCATCTAATGGCTGAACCACCCTTGTAGGACGTACCTTTAAACATAATACGTCCCCCGCCTAAAACTCTGGCGTTTTTATAATAATAATCGGAAATAATGTACAGTTAATATGTATAATAACGTTGTGTAGGGACTTTTTTTCGTTGAATAAAATATGTTGTGCATTTAAAACTGTACCTGTTCAGTGTCATTAATATATTATAACAACACATATATTATGTTTCACGTTTGAACCACAGAGCCATAAATTAATCGTACAATCAAAGTATGACATTTAACCAGGGCTGTGGAGTCGGAGTCGGAGTCGTCGCGGCGTTTTGGTCGGAGTCGGAAATTTTGAAAAGATTGATCTTTTTATTTTTTTATATAATAGGTCAAATTTGGCTATTGGCAGGATTGGATGGTTGATATATAATTGATTACACATAAATATGAAATATAGAAAAAAACGTAATTAAACTTTTTTTAGTCGGAGTCAGAGTCGTGTTTTTGGTCAATTTTGGAGTCGAAGTCGGAGTTGTGTTTTTCGTAAATGCTGTATTCGGAGTCGTAATTTCTTTTACCGACTCCACAGCCCTGCATATAAAAATTCAAACGTTTTAAATTTGATATTGAAACTCCATCCACCATGTTCAGTCTAAATCCAAATCTGTGAAATATAGAATTTAAGATTCGTCTCGAGAAACAATCTTATATATAAAACCGAAACGGCGTATGTATGTAATTCCCTTTTGCATTGTTGTTGCAAGTTGCCAAAAAAACGAATATGAAAGAAAATATGTTTGAATTTTTATCGGCGAAGACATTTAGTCAAAATGTAATAAATTAGTCTTCTACCAACTTTTTCCCGGCTTTTATTAATATAATAATGTTTATTATTTACGTGAAGGTATTATTTGACATTTCTTTGACAGCAAATTAGATTTTTTCCTTGAATTTGGACATTTTAATGGGCGAGAATGGGGCTGTCATCAAATTAAATAAAATTTGTGATTTTATTTTAACTTTATTTTAGATGTTAGATTTTGTGATATAATTATGTCGAATGATATAACATTAAATAATTATTGGTCGCTTAGTCCGAGCGACGCTGCGTAGTAATACTAGTATTATATATTTCTAAGCTACTTACTAAAGTGCTGGTGATTATTATTTTTAGCTTTGACGTTTAACCCTCGTTTAGTTTTCCCCCTATAAATTCACAGAATATCTATCCGTCTAAACGGATATCATCAAATCAGCTAAAGTGTTTGGGTGCAATTTGAAAGATTAGATTCGACACCTTGTACTATCAATATGCCCGATATATTCACTCGCCTAACGTAAATAATACTAATAAAAAAGAAAACAAATTGAGAAATGCATTACCCATTATAAATGAGGATATTTTTTCATGTGTACAAGAATTTGATGCATTTAAAACTACAAAAGATTTCAAGTGGAGCATGGATAACGATAATGAGAGAGTATAAAATATTATAATATTTTGTAATTGCTTACTTCATTAGTAGTATAATTATTTGTTTGCTTTGCTTTAATCCGATAACCCCCTCTTTGCTTCCCGTAAGAAGGAAAAATCCCAAACTCCATTTTGTAATTTAATCATTTTAAAATATTAGAATCAACTTGCTTCATTTCTTAAACAAACTTTGCGATAGTAAGTCCTAAGATGCCATTGAAAGACGCGAAAAACGCGTCACAGTTAGTAACACAATACGTGGAATAATCAAAGTTATTTTAAAAAATATATTTTATTATAAAATTTACTTAAAATATTGTGTTTTATTTTTATCTATTCAAACTTGAGCACGAGATATACGAAAACTTTAATGAATTATATTTATTAAAATTTTAGCTTATCGCTCTCGGGCAGGGGAGAGGTAATTTAAAATTCACATACATACATATCTTAAATACACATATCCATAAAATGATCAAAAACAATAATATTTTTGAAAGTATTCGTGCGGGGATTCGAGCCCGAGGACACCAAACCAAATACAACAAACGCTAGAGCGTTGATCACTAACCAACAGGTAATTTGCTGTTGGATGTTATATACAAGTATTTAATCGTATGTGAACATGATGGCAGTATTTTAAACTGTTTAAATATATATTGTGGTATCCTGGGATACGTAGAAACCAAAAAACACGCTCTATGAATTCGTGTGGTTTGCGTTTGAATGCCGTCTCACAGTTTTCCTCTACCGCATTTCGATCACTAAACATCGCCTCCTATCTCACCCTTTGTGTATGCATTTTTTGCACGTCAGCGCCAAATAGGAGCGAAGGAAGTAACAAGGGTGGTATAACAATGCGATATTCGCATTGCTGACGTCACGTTTCATTGCGTCGCATTAAACTCCTGCTCGCCGGATATCATTCCTACCCGCGCCCCACTATTTCCGCTGCACAAAATACACGCATGCACAATTAAAAATCGGAATAATTAGTAGATCCACGACACGGGACATCCCCTACACTGTTTGTTTTGATTACGGGACCTACTGTACCATATTATTCTATGATTTTGCAATCTGTCTACTTTACGCACTTAGCAGTAGTCAACATAATGTAACTATGTATTTATTGCATTATTTGAAAAGTAAAAATTTTCCTCAATCTTTACGCTCGCGGAAAATACCCTCTGAAATTTTTACTATTTTAATTGCCAATCTAGCAAAATTTCGACTGCATTAAAAGACATAAGCTATTGGAAGTGTCATTTTCAAGTTTTGTATGTACTTATTTTTACTACATTATTGAGAAATGACAAGTAGAATTTTTTTAAAGTTATTAATTTTAATTTGAAGTAGTCAAACATCCATATGATATAAATATCCCACATTTAGTGCTTGAATATAAATACAGGATCATTTTCGCTCACTCTCACTCAATGAAAAGTTTTCAATTAATGTACATATGCGGAGATAAACTGATTGCTTACAAAAAAGTGTAGAATATCTAGATTTCAAAATTGTTTGCAACATATCATATTAAGTAGAAAATTTAATGTGGGTTATTAAACTTTTATGTAAATAAGCTGTTTACATATTCAAAGAATAGTTTCATATTAGGGCTCGGATCAAAAATAACGATGTAGAACATGTGTTTTGATAATTAGGTTTATCGTGTTAACGTCGTTCGCTTCTTTTGCAGAGCTTGCAGGTTCGAACTGTAGTAAAGCCAGTTTCATAAATCGATTTATTAATTTCTGTTCGATCGACGTCTGTGATACCTTCAGCAACCACCTCGTCCTAAAATAGGGGTTTAGCGAGAGCGATTAGCTTACCAAGTACGGCCCACGCTTTTTCTTTCCATTTCTATTCCATAAGACATATATTCGACTAAGAGAACTTGAGCAACTGAGTGACAGTTTGCATTGAGCAAGCAGTGTAAAAACTTATGTTTGAATACAATTCATTTAAATGCACCGCATTAGGTCGGGAAATTGCTTAAAAAATTCGTATATCATATTTAATGTTTTTCAACATTGATATGTATATATATTTTTTTTAAATATTCAGAAAATAATAAAATTCAACGTTTAACGATTGTTTTCTACAAATAATATCCGTCTCTTATCCAATGATTGATAATACGTTATCGATTCTTTTGTTAATGCCGTGGAAGTGGCCAAATTTTTTGACGTTTGTCCTTTTCGTATTCGGTTTGCGAATGGGTTTTAAATATCCGGACATCAAACTTGATTACGCAATCGATTTATAGATTTGGATTTAAAATATGTGATCTTTTTAAACTGAATTTAAAATGTAAAGGTAAACCATTAACAATATTTTTAGTTCTAAATAACAAAATGTTTCGTTTTTTCCCCTCTGGCACACATACAGAATAATAATTGTATTCCATGCTCCGACAGTCAAAATGTATTAGCGATATGAATTGAGAACATCTCATTGGGATTTTGCACGAAACAGAACAGTTCCCTTGATTCTATTAGAATGGCTCAGTGGCACCCTCTTTACTGTGAACCGGGTACTGATTCTTCTTATTCAAAGGCAAATGCATATTCTTCTATTTGTTAACTGTAATAAAACTAATTATTTGAATGAAAAAATACAGATTTTATTTTATTAATACAAATCATCATATTGTCATATATAAAATTTTATATAAGCAAATGGATTCTAATATTTTAAAATGATAAAATTACAAAATGGAGTTTGGGATTTTTCCTTTTTACGGGAAGCAAGGAAGGGGGTTGTAGGATCAAAGCAAAGGAAACATATAATAATATAGTAAAATGGAAAAATCCCAAACTCCATTTTGTAATTTTATCATTTTAAAATATTAGAATCAACTTGCTTAAGCAAAGTTTGCGATAGTAAGTCTGAAGATGCCTCTGAAATAGGCAAAACACGTGTCGAAATTAATAAACAACAGAATACGTGTAATAATCAAAGTTATTTTAAATTAAAATGAATTTCCACAAAGTTACCGCCGAATTCATCGAAAGCATCATATTGTCATTTTATCCCAGCAGTATCTCTTAGATACCTAAACACTGAAACATTTGACTTTTTCTTGACATATACAGAAAGACTAAATTTTATAATCATTGAAAAATAAAAGATCATAAATTAAAATTATTATAACTGGTATTTTCATATATAAAATTAATTTTGATATATTTTTTGTTATTTACTCAGTCGTAAGCTTTTAAAGTAAAACCTTATTTTATATATGAAGAAGTGAGTGTCCAGCATATCTAATGAGCTTCAAAAATATAGATAAATGCAGGGGCTTTAAATGCCAAAACAATTTAGATGATTAGGGAGATGCTTTGTCCGGCATCAAGTTTCTATGCCACTGGTGCCTCCAGATTTACTCCATTCATCCCCCATCGTCTAATGTCCCGGGGGCTGACTTTCCGCCCTGTACCCGACTAACGCTCCCGTGTCGACAGTTTGTTCCACAAATCCCCGATTACGTGAAACAAAAATAAATCCCTTTAATGGAATTATTTATCTTGCCAGCAGGCGTGTAAGGATTACAGCTCTGAGGAACGACCCTTCCTTTTACCTTCGCAGTGAACATGCACGCCTGATACTTTTTCAGATAATTTAAACTATTTATTTTACTTCGCCTAACGTCTCTTACCTATATCATAATAAAAAATAACGCTTCTTTATGTAAATTCTTTTGGAAAGCTATTAAAATGAAATCGATACCATCAAAAACGAAAAAATATTTTTATCCTGATAAAAGTGCTGCGCTATAAATATATACATATTTTTTATAAAACATCAGTTTCACCATAAAGACAAAGAAATTACTTTATTTATATACTAAATACCACAATTGGTATTATTTTTTTCTTGCATTCTCATGGTATAAAGTATTTTTTGTTGGTTTTGTTAAGTTATATATAAACAAATAAGGTTCAATCAAAAGTTGTTTTTAGTTCCTCATTCATTAATTAAAATATTCAGTGTAAATAATTTAAATCTAAGTTTTAAGCAAAGCAGAATATAAATATTCTAGAATTATTTAAAATACATATATTCATTCAAAACAGATAAACATCATGGATATATTCAGTAAACAATAAATCTGATTGAGAGTTGTTTATCTTCTGATACCCTTTCTATCCTTAGAATAATTTATCAAGACTGTAAATAGCTTCAATAAATTGATACATTTTATATAAATTAACCAACAGTTTTTTATCAATAAAGGCTTTATTTTATTCAATTTAATATTTGTAATCTGCATCCAAATAATGGGATGTATATATTTTTTTTAATATACTTTATTTCTGGCTAGTTTTGATTAACTTAGTTTTAGTATGCAAGAAATTTTATATAAAATTGTCAAAGAATTAACACATTACTTTGAATTTGATTTTGTATAGCATTTATGTGTTAAAAGCATCCATTGTATTTTAAATATTTTTCTCATCGTTCCATTGATATTCAAATTTACGATGAAATACAAAGAAGCCTTCATTTTTATAATTAAATAAAATCACTTGAATTAAACAAAAAAAAAAATACGAAAAGGTGCCTTTCTTCTTTGTTTTATTAACGAAACTTGACGCGTCCGTTATCCTGACAAAAAATCCCCTTTTGCAGTGACGTAGACGTTAGAAAAAATAAAGATTTACGCATTACTATTTTTGAAATGTTATATTAGTTGCATATATAAAGCAATATTTTTTATGTGTGTTATTCAGAATCGACCTGGAATTTCTTTCATACCCCAGTTTCTCCAAATGTGATGAATATGGTATCATAATCGAGCATCAAAAAATAATTTAACAAACGAGAACTGTTTGTTATACAGTATATTAAAAGTTAATTTTATCAATATTGTAAGTATAGAAGAATGATAATAAGACAGGTCTAGTTTTAATGATTAGATGAATACGAAGAAAGTAAGACATCTTTATCTTTAAGCACAATTCCATAAATCCTTGAAAGACTTTGTATTGAGTTTAAGACCCGTGAACACCATAGATAAATAGGATGGCGTTGGCCACTTGTGTCGACCATGAACATTCAACCGTGAATTTGAATATAAATCTATTAATGGTTTGAAAACTCATTCGTAAATGTGTACTTGTTGGGACTTTATAGTTTATAATATCAAGTGAAACATTTATAATAAATTAAATTTCTTATTGAATCCTTAACAATTTGCTACTTAAAATATTATCAAAGCAATCACTCACAATATTAATGTGTTTGTATTGATACGCCTTTTACATTGTATTAACATTGTAGTATTCTAGATGAGTTAAAAATTCTACAAAAATATTTTATATTTGTCATGCCATTGAATGAACACTTAAGAACAAAAAGCTGTAAAAATAGACTCAAGTAACTTGAACTTGAAAGGTAAGCAAAACAAATTCAAATAGGAAACAGCTGTTATCGGATACTGCCGAAATAACTTCACGTAACCTTGTCCTATGTAATTTTTAAATTAAATTTTCAGCTCTTGTATTTCTTACTCTTGACCGCATTTCCTCTCATTGTGTCATTTCCTTGAACAGATGAAAAGAAAATCGATAAAACATGCCATGTCTTACATAACCTGTCTTTTTAGTTTATTTTTTAAACATATCCGAGTTTGTTAAGATCTGTATTTCTATGCACTGCAACACTATCGATTTGAATATTTAATTATTTTCAGGAGAAAATACAAGGTTCTGTAAATTAATTTTCATCACAATAAGAACGTGAAAAAATATGATAAAAAAATGAATTGTTTAATATTTCACAGTTTCGATCGAATAGCACACATTTTAGTCACAAAATCGATTGCTAATTTGGTTTTATACTGAACTTGTCCGCTAAGCAATATGTCATATAGGACTTTTTTCAACAAATTAGATACGTTTTTTTAGTACATATTTCTACATGGCAATTATGCATCCATCCATAATTTGTTTCAGAATTAATCGATAATATAAAAATTCACATCAATTTATAATTTAAAAATAAAATTGACTTTATTCCATAGATATATAAAGGTTGCCTCAAACAAACACCCCCACATAGAGCTTCATCTCAACACGTGAGTGAAAGACGTGTCGGAAAATAGCTTCAATCTTGTCAAAGTAATAAATAAGTCAGGGCAGTGGGTAGGCGTTTTGGGGAAGTTGCAAAGTGGGCGATACTGGTTCTATAATAAAATGATAAATCCGTTGTATTAAATTGCAGGCAACACAAATGTTTTTATTATAGATTTTCTAATTACTAACCCAAGCCATGTTATAAAAATAGATTGCATATTTATGCAATATTTCAAGATTTTTCATTATGATCGATGTATTTGAGAATTTTAACTAAATTTATTCACGTGTTTTTATTAAATTTATTCACGTTATTCATTATTGACAAGTGTTTAAAACGTGTTTATTTCTACTATCATTAATATTAAGATAAAAGCTATATTGGATTTAAATAAATAAATAATGGTGATGCCATCTTCTCTGCTTCCACATGCCATGTGCAGGTAAAAGAAGTCGCAATCTGAATTAGAATGTATTTAAAATATTATTTAATTTAATGAAATTACAATATTAAGAAGATGTATTTGTATGTATTTTTAAAACATACGCTAAGAATAGATAACTATTAGAGGCTGCGATCCTGGGACCGTTTTACAAAATATACCAAGAATCGATATACCTACTTGTACATAATATTTTTTCGATTGTACAATAATATATATGGCACGCAATGATCGCGTATTAGAAAATAGAAATAGTTTCTCTGTATTTTCATGTCTTAGTTCAGTGTTAAATATATAATTGTTACGAATATAAATTTGTCGTTCTATTTTCATAAGATGTCTCTGAATGGCAATATATTACAAAGAGATTCAAACAATTAATTTCAGTAGAATGGAAAAGTAAGAAGTTAATATTAAATAATGTTGTTTTTTTCGTCTGTTCGTCTCACTAAGCTTTCCATGCCACCCTTAATTTACCCCCATCAAGAGACTTTCAGCCCTTTCCCAGCGTTGTAGGGTCAGGAGCATCATTTTATATTAACAAAAACTTTAGCACAGTTTAATAAACTAGTTAAATGAAATTTTAAAACACTTCAAGAATCTGCTCATTTCGGTTGAAACCGTACCCCGTGCTCGGTCAATTTTGAAGAATGGCATTTCCCATGAAGAGTTTCCTACAGTTAATTCAATTAAAACTATTAATGATTATTTTAAATATTGTAAAATTTTATTTTTTTATAATATTTCTACTAGCATTTCCATTTATGGAGAGCTTTTTATGAAAATGCAGACAATGTTTCTAAATGTGTCGAATTTTTTTTTTGTTTCTTGGGGCACAATACTAATTGAATGAATTTTATAATAAAAACAACGATGAATTTTCTTTAATGCATTTTGCTCAATAGCACAACTGTGGTTCTTTTTGAAGGCAGATGGTAATACGTTTCCGAAACTTAATGTATCGTTATTCTGTGATGTTAAAACACTGTCCCGGAAATGTCTTATTCATGAAAATAAATTCCTTATATTTATCTAAATAAATAAAACACATTTTTGTAAAGATCAAAACCCTTTTTGCTGATAGCATGCATTTTAATTGGTGATATTTAAGAGAATCTGGGTAAACTATATCAAATCGAGAAAACTCTGTTTCTATTTGTATGTTATCAGTTTAATATTTACAAAATAAATGTGAAAGTGCTTACAAAAGCTTTATTTTTTTATATATAATTCCTTTCCAGTGATGATTTCTAGTCATCTTAAAAAAATCCCGTATTATTTTATTTCTTGATCGAAACGCTACCATTTTACTACGCGGCGTGTACAATATAAGATATAAGGTTTTTGGTTTGTTATTGGAAATGATACTGTTCATTTTTGTTTTCCAGGCAACAAGGTTTGAAGGATTTTCTTGATTATAATAAATTCATAAAGGGATCACATCGCAAGCGTTCTTTGATCCGCTTTGTCTATTATAACACTTAACTTCTACGTTTGCGGCGGTGGTCGCCCACGCATCCACCAATCGTGCACAGGCTCGTCATACTTCGACGATTTACGTCACACTGACGTAAGACATCGAGAGTTATGGTGATTTAGGGATGAAATTTATTTGGTTTCCATTATTACAATTAAAAAATAAAAATAGTTTGTATCACAGATTTGCTTCATGGACAATAAGAAAAGCACCGCTGATTCTTCTGTAATTTTAAGATTGTTTATGATTTATAAATTTAATGAAATAATCAAAACTATTTTTTTATGTTAAAAAGACTAAGCCCGTGAAAATTAAGTGCCCATACAAAAATAGTCTATACAGTCTATAGGAATCATTACATAAAATCAACTAAAATCGAATTTGTGAAATTTACATAGTTTTCAAGTGAAATTAATTTTAGCATATATTGAAATATTGCAAGAAAACTAAGTGTTTTACCGTAATATCAACTTACCTGTAAAAATCTTCGCTATAAGTATTATTCTTCTATATTGTGTACTCTATAGTATTTATAATAAAAAAATGTCACCTAAAAATGACAAAAATGAGAAACCAGATATGTAATTACAGTTAAAGAACTAAGCCATTAGAATGGTACATCAAATTAAGGAAACTCAATTCTGTGAGATAATGATTTAATGATATATAATATTATACAATATTTCTTTATCAATATTCAATAATTATTTCACATGAAAATACGTAGCGAGTTTTTTTCATATATCTCGCCTTTTCCATCCTTACCCAATCTATGTATAATCGTTACCGTAAGCGGGTAGATACATTCCCACCGAAAGTGGGTAGGAGGTGATTTTAAGTTTGCAGGCCCTAAAGGAAGGGAGAGGAGGTATTTATTATTATTAATAATAATACGCCAGTCCTAAATTTTTCAAGTGGGTGGATGAATGAAAAATGAAATCTTGCAGGATAAGATAAAATCTAATATTAAAAAATATTGGAAAAATTGACAAAGAAGCATGTCCATTGATGTTCACATTTTTTCCTCATATTATCTTTGCCGGAAAACGTGTTTTTAAAGCTAATTAGTTATTTCTGTTAGTATATGATAAGGAATAATTGTTTTTACAATATGTCATAACTGACACAGTTTTTACATTCCACGCTTCAATTGTTTTTGTGATATTTTTGAGCTTTTTATGAGGTTTGTAAAACAAATTCTGAAATAAACATACTTCATACATTTTTATTGATTTTCTTATTTAAAAACAAATTCATGGAGATGTCTTTCAGATATATTTTTAACGATAGGCTTTTATATACCAATAGAAAAATATTTACTTTTGAATTGCAAACACAACACGTTTCGTTTTTCGATAAAAGTGTTTATGGAATTATTTTATAGATAATTGATAACATACATATTTTGTTTCAAAATGATTCGTTTTGAATGATCGAATCAGTAAGAACCAATTGATGAGTTTAATTGACTCGCATTATTCCCATGTCAACGGTAAGATTGCATGTTTTTAATGAACAACCTGTCACGATTTAACATTTTATATGATGGATTTTATTAAACTGAAATATTTTTACAATATTCAGTAAACTCGTGTAAAACCAATTACTTTGATGTTTTCTTGGTAGTGTGTGTGCAAAAATAATGTCCCTGAAGATTATTTTGCGTTTTGCGTTGATTATAACCACAGGGCATATAGAAAATGACTTACTGTCGCCATGACATACGTAATAATAACACCATCAAATTGCTGTGTGACTATAGAAAAATACGAGCCATTTATATGAAATTGTTTTTTGATTTAGGGGTATTTAATTTTAGCAACATAATCACATAAATGTCTACTTGAATTTTATTTTGATGATACCAAGCATTATTAACACAACCACCGAATATTGATTGTTAAGTTTTGACAATATACATTTTCAGCAGCTTTACACACCAAAACTTAATTTGGCCACGAATATCTCAGTAGCAATTAGAGCTTAAGTTTGCTTTAAAATAAAGTATTCAATGAAAAGAGACAGTCTTATTTCAGAACTACGATGCCTCTTCTTTATTACACACGTTTGTATCAAAATAAATAGTAAAATTGAAATTATTTTACACTGTGAAAACCCATTTGCTTTTTTTTTGTTTTGTAACACGATATGATGTACACACGATAGTCACCCCTAAACGGAGTCCATTAATGATATTAAAAACACGTTAGGAGTTGCTTTGTCACAAGTCAATCAAGATTGTGCTGCATGTAATGTAGGGTCAAAAAAGAACCCTATCGTAACCAATAAGGAAATGTTATCAAAAGTGATGAAAAATATTTTTAGTAAAATATCAATATCAATTTTATAAAATTGAAAAAAAGACGATCACCAGTTTTCCAGTTTTACTATATATAGCTGGCATAGATCGAAAGGAAATATATTTTTTTGTATACATAATCACACTATTTTTTCCACAAATTGTACTATTTTTTAAAAATAAATTATTTAATGGTATTCGCCGTCACCTCGTGGTGAAAATGTAAATCTAAGATTTATTTAACCATGACTGCTTTCAATGTGGAGCATATAGAGCGTATCATAATGAAGTATATTTCAAAAGATTACATTTGTATGATGTGATCAGGACCGCTTTCATTCAGTGAGTGAGTATTTTTTGAAATTGATATAGATCTATTTTCGATAAATTACTTTTATTGTAAGTAATTTTTATGAATCGTTAAAAAATATGTATACTCCTTTGAAAGGAGTCCTTTCATAATCACAAACCAATCGTTTGATGGGAATTATTCGAATTTTGAAAATATATTGTCATGAAGTTCTGTATTTTTTTTCCAAATTATTTAAGCAATATTTAATGGGAAAGGATTACCAATGTTGTTTGAAAATAAACTCATTTAAATATTTTTCATTTAAATAAAATTAAAAAAAACAAATGCTAATAAAATTCAAATAAAATTAAAATCCACCTATGTCATTAAAGCAAGAATTTTAACTATTTCACCTGATTTACCATTTACATTCTGGAGATTACAATTCCATGTTCGGCTTGCATTTTCTATGACCATTATTTAACCGCATGGTCAATCTCTTAATTTTATGGACTTGGATCTCACAAAGTAATGTTCCTTACATGCCGTTTGTGGGAATATCAAGAGAAAAGGACCAAACAAAACTTGCATTTTGGCTACTAAAAATGGGGAAACTCAATATATTGTGTTCAGTCAATTACTCAAATGATAAAACCGATGAGTAAAATGATAAAAGAATCTTGATAATTATGGTTACTATATAATTAATATATAATTCAACAACCAACTGTTAATTATTATAATACAAGCTCTCATATAATATCAAACAAAATATGCATTTTTAAATATGGGATATTAAAAAATATTACTAATTTAATACATATTACAAATACAGAGCGAAGCCGGTTGGGACTAGAGACTCCAATTCGAGTATCGAGTACTCGATACTCGAGTATACTCGTCCATTTTTTTAGTACGCGATACTCGGTAATTTGAGAAATACTCGAGTAATACTCGTTATATATAAATGATGGCTAATTTGCCAATTTTTTTTTTTAAGCAGCGGACAGAAAAACTTAATAGCACTATTGAATTTATTGTTATTTTTTAAGCTGACGTTCACAGCAACAGATAGAGTTTTTCTACCGCGGGAATAGAAAAATCAAAGCGTCGAACTAAGTTAAAAATTTGGGACATTTAATTATCTACTATTTTCGAAATATATGTTTCATAAATTTAAATTAATGTATTAATGCAACAAAATAAGCTTATTTATTTATTTATCATTTATTTATATACACAATTTGAATTAATAATATACATTTTGGTACATCTGAAACTACTCGAGTATTTTTAAATTTTACTCTAATGAGTCCCTAGTTGGGACCAATACCAATACAAATAAAAAGAGTTTTGTCTCATCTACTAAGTCAGAATTAATCTCTTGATTCTTCAAGCTCAAATCAATTCAATCCAATAATAACTGACTATACTACACTTATTTTATTAAACAAATCATACATTTTTTTAAATATATAAAACGCACCTCTTTTTTACTGAATCTAAAATTTTATAAAATAATCAGGACCGTTTTCGCGAATTGCGAGCATTTCAATACATTTGCCCACAAAGAGTTTATTCTCATAATGATTTTGTGCATTACATCAAGCAAATTCTGTTAAAATAGGTAACGACATTTATAGTGAATTCACACCAGTTTTTTGATTTTATTTCCTTACGCTTTCTTATTTGGTGTATTTTCTTTTCTCAATGATTATAGTGTTATGAGAATAAAAGGGATTTTCAGGGTTTTCCGCACCCCATCCCGAAGAAAGAGCTTTTCTCTACCGGAGCGTGACAAGCCAAATAATCAGTGCCAATGGTGTTGTGATACTGCTGCCCTGTTATCGTAATTGATACGATTGATATCAGAAAATTTCACGCTATTATATGATTATAATTGATATCGAATAACAGATGGATGAATATGAAACGTCAAACAAGATTCTGCAGGAAGTTTGGTATGCTAAGACTATCTGTAAATTGAATTATTATTGCCAAACATCGTCGACTTCATTAATCATAGTGTATACAGTATTTATAATGGAAAAAATAGTTTATCTTCTCCCTGAATGTCAACAGGTTAAAATAATCTAGGAGCCATTTTGTTCATAATCACTTCTAAAAATAGTTATTATATTTTGCCAGGCAGCGACACTGAAGATTCATTATGTACAGCTTAATTTTCATCTAAGACTTGAGATAGATTACAAATATGGAATTAAAGAAATGGACAAAAATAAGATAGACATATTTTCTTATAAGTGAAATGCTTTGTTTAGGGTTTAGTTAGTCATTTAATTTGCGTATAAATATGTATCAATTTTATTGTTTGTGAATTAATTATTGTAACATGGTCTTACTACTAAAAATAGCATTGACATTCGATTTAAAAAAAAATGGTTGTCTGTAAAGTCGGTTTACGGACGATAGTTTAACGTGACAACGTCATAAGAAAACATTGATGAAATGATTGCATACTTTTATGAATAAAATGGAATCATTTTTATTGAATTATCATTATTTTGTATGGATACGAAGAAGGAGTGAAATGAAATCTACAATTTTTTATTGATATATTTTATTCGCACTCATTAATTCAAGGATTAATTACCTTTATTGCCGCAATTGTTGTTGTAATATAAACAATGAAAACCACATTAACATTTCACTTCACTTTATAAACAGTTGTAAACAGATCACGTGTAGGTACTGTAGGTGTATAAGTTGTGTGCTGCCGCTGTCTCTTTTCTACTCAGACGCATCGACCAATCGTGTGGAAGAGAGATAGATGCGGCACAATCCGAACGGTAGGCCGATCGTGCCTCTCTATCGCTTATCCGCGCTCTCGCTCGCACGCTTGCCTTCGACGTAACGCGACAAACGGGACAATGAGTCATGTTTTTTCGTGCGTGCAGCGGGCGTTCATCAATTTATAAGACGTTGTCACGTCAAAAAACATGTGATGTATCTACACATTTTTAAACTAGACTTTCCTTTGACAAAACAAAAATTTCTATCTATATCTATTTCTAGCTCTTATCTATCAGTATTTTGAATCAGATATAAGAATATTTTTACTATGTTTGTCTATTAATTACGACTAAATATATATGAAAATTATAATCGAGTAAGCTAAATTTTATTTCACGTGTAACCTAAATAAACATTCTTTACTTTACCGAATCCATAGCTGTCCCTGCAAATAAATACAAGGGAAACTTCCCCGAATATAATTACATTGATGCGTATTTTTAATCATATTATCTTTTCTGTCTTGGAAACGTTAGCGGGCTCTTAAGGAACAGTTGTGAAAGGATTTCTTTTGAGTCTAATCCACTTAGCAAAACCGCAACAATGTTGGTAATGTTAACTAATATCAAATGATTCTTCCAAAGATTTAAACCATTTAATTAGAATCTCATTTCATTCTGATAGTATCTGAGAATACACCCAAACCCTGATTCACGAGATAAACGCGTTCAAAAAATCGCATAAAAGTACAGCTTCAACCGGGTGTATAAAAATATTATCTTTACCATGCTGCTTAAAATGGACTCTGGTTCTCTGTGATGTTGTGGTAGCTGTTGTACCCGAGCGATCACATGGAATGAATCATAAAAATTTAAGTCTCGGGAAAGTCAATATTAAATAAAAAAATATTTAAGAACTTTGGCATGTTTGTTGTTATTTCAAATTATGCTATTATCAACTTCGGTGCCGTATATTTTATTCTTTGACGAGAAAATGATAATTCTCAAGTTAAAATACTTTTGCTTCAGGCACATATGAGCAATGTTGCCATGGACAATAACTTCAGAATTAAGAGAATGTGATGAATAAAAAAAAAATGAAATTTTAGTGCGTTTTATTGTACTCTTACGTATTGTATGATCAAACATTATGCATATGCAGTAATAAAAAAATGTAATTCTATGAATATAATTTTTTTCTAAATAAATGTATTTGAGTAAAAGTCGACTGGAAATCGCTCTTCTGTTAAATCGTTATTTTGTCTCTTGATACAGACTCTCGTCATTGAAAAGAAAAGTCAGCAGGACCCGAAGCAAAAGTAACAAAACAAATTCTCGCATAGCATAGTCAACGGCAAAGACATTAGAAAAAAAAATATTTCCTGACAGTAAAATCCACGCGTAAGACTCAGTTATACGAAACGGTTAAAGATTATTAATATATTTGTTTAAATAAGTAAATACAATTTGGAAATAAATCTTCAGTATTATTCGAGTATTTTTCAACATACTCGAGTATGGAATACTTGAAAAATGGACGAGTATTCGATACTTGAATTAGAGTCCCTAGTCGCTTCTTAATGAAATAATGATGTCAAAGTTATCAATATAAATATAACAACGGAACATTTAGGTGTGAAAATATGTAGGTGTAAAAATAAATGGAAAAATCCAATTACAGCGCCCAACACGTTCAAATATCGATCAAATATAATTGTTTAATTACTTTATCAAAATATTCCATCAAATTATTCATTTATTCAAACACAATGTAGGTGCATTGTCAAAAGTGTTATACAGCATAAAACACAGACACACAATTAAACAAATTGCTTACTCGCCCATTTATTATCTTACGAGGGTGTTTCAAATTATGTAAAGTGAGAAATGTTTTTTTTTATCGTTTATAATCCAATTCGCTATAAAAGGTAATGGCATTGTCTTAACTATTATTTAATTATTAATTAAATATTTGTAGTATCATATTTAAATTTTGATTGATTTGCCATTTATAGCTTATTTTATGTTTTTGTTAAACCCTTGATTAAAACCAATAAATAAGAATCCGTTTTAATTTAAAGAATCACAACTATTTATCTCTCACAGGAAATAGTTCATGACTGTTGTTAAAACAATATTTAAAAAAAGTTTAATAATCTTGACTTGATGATAATGTCAAAAGTTTTGTTCTCAGAATGTTCGAGAAATCATTCAATATGAATACACAAGATTACTAAATCATACAAAGTTTCGCTTAGCAATTAAAGTCTCGGCTTTATATAAAGTAAATTGGGTGATTTTAGTTTCATTATTCCATTTTTTTTTTAGTTCAACTTGAGTGATAATTAATTCTCCCGTAAGCGTCTCCCTTAACATTAAAATATTTTGTTGTCAAGCGTATTTAAAAACGTTATTTTTTACTCAAGAAATTACAATCTATGAATTGCCAAAATATTTAAAAAAATTTAATATTTAAGATCAGCTTGTAACACATTTGAAAAACAGTAATTACAAAATGTATGTGTTGAAATAATATAAATATATGATTTCTCGAGGTCTTGAATTTTGGATTACAAAACATTGAGTGTTAACTAAGTCACAGCCACATTGCATCACTGGTATTTAAAAAAAATGGAACAATGAAGTTATTCAACAAGTTTTGTCATTTTTGTACGCGTATGTTATTAGGCGTTCAAAAGAAATTGAGTATTCAATACACTTTAATTAAAAAAGAACATACTATTATTTATCAGATTCTATTTTTTGTTGATGTTTCCGGTAACCTTAAATGTAAAATAATAATTCACTATTTTAAAATGTCATTACTTTTACACCCCCTTGTGCATAATAATAAAAGTATTATACCACCCCGGAACGAATTTCCATTTCCTAAATAATATTGAAGGGGATGTCACCCGCCCAGTAGGTAAATGCAGTACCCAATAAGTGGTCTATACGAATGCAATATTAAATACTTTGAATGTCTTCATTTAAATATTTCTTCATAAAAACAAATGGGCATAAGTGTTTTATTTGATAATTGAATATTAACAAAAAAACTAAATATTTATTTTATGTTTGTATTCTTCTTAGATTTGTTCGTCACCCAAAAATAGTTCGGTTCAGTCTTGTTTTTCACATCATATGGATGCAAATATAAATTCAATATACATCAGTCTATTTATGGATAACACTATGTAGAAAATGCCATGATATATTCTTTCATATTCATGAGTTGTAAATGTTTCGAAATAACAAATGTATTTTCAATACTGCAAAAGTACTATCATTGTAGTCATTGAATTTACGCCCTTATTGTTTGATACCCTTGAATTATGCAAAATGTAATGAAGTAACTCGACTAGGGGTATGGGTGGCCATTAGTCCTGGGGTTGAGCGCGGCACCCGATTTAAATTTGGCCCACCCCCGCTTTGTGAGAGGCGACACCCTATTTGACGACGACAATGGACGTCGATTAACCGGAGAATTATTTAATAGATGTATAGTCAATGACCTAAATGAGCCTATCTGATACCTATTTTGTTAAAATCAATCGAAAATTAATTTCTACATCGATATATACATGGCATATGTGGATATATTGAAAGATAAGATAAAAATTATATATAAATTCTTCCCAAATTAAGATTCAACTTGTATCGAGATTTTTCATCTCTGAATTTTCCCCATGTTCACATGTTTTCCCATTCTGTCGTAGTCCTCTTAAGCGTCTATTACTATAATGTTAACATCGAGTTTTCTTGTTCTCACGAGCTCCAATTATACAAGTTTTCACGATATTTGGTTGTGTCCAATCGAAAGATAATTTTATTTTTGTTAATGACATTGTTATCTACAGCTTGTTTACCTTTAAAAAGTTCTTCTCTCTTGAAAACATATCTTTTGAAAATGGCTTGATATTAAGAGTCATGTAATAAACAATTTGCTTTTAATTACTTTGCTTATTAACATGCTATTTTGCATTTGATGGCCAATTAGCAAACAAACACAAATTTTTGCACTTCTTGCATTGTGTTATTATCATAACAGTGCTCCAAAAATTACATAATATTTTTTTTATATTTGCATAATGAAATATCAAAGGAAATATTTTGAGTCCCGATACGTTTCGTAATCAAAGGGTTGAATCTATGACTGAATACTTTTATCGCGTATACTTTGTTAACTGTCACAAAGATGGAAGGGATTAGGCCTACAGCCCAAGTCCCCGTTAAAATAAACGATTATACCGGAAAATTTTTTAACTGTCTATTCTTACATTTGGAAGTTATTATGTTTGAATTAATTTTACATCTTTTTGACAGCCATATTTGGTTAGTTGACAATGTTGTCGATGAGTGTCACCGGTTTTATATTTTAAAATTTCTGGGATTAATTAAAAAAATGATTTTTAAATGAATATCGGAAGGTATTTATTACGTATTAAATTTTAAAAAAATCCTATCCCATTCTGAAAAAGGTAAAGAGAGCTATAAGCTCGTCACTAGTTTTCTCCTCTCCTAATAATCTGTAAAAGAAAACTGTATGGCATAATAATTATATTATTAAATTAAAATAATTTAAAACAATTCAATTGAAGTTTTGACTTAACTTGTCAAAATATCCCACATGATATATTTTTAAGTAACTACCGAACAATTTATTTTTTGATACTCACTGTGCTTTTTCAAAGTTGACGATAAAACATTATAAGGTTTGCCCAGTAACGATTTTATTGAAATCGTCTGTGGTATGATTGACGTGATTTTTATTTGCCTTCTCTTTGAGAGATCTGAAGTAAGCTGCAAACCGAGAATTATTACGACCCTTCGATTTAACGGTAGCCCTAACCCCACGTCTGTCACGGTCTGGTCCCCTATTTTTCGAAGAATTCCCCTTGATCTTATGCGAAAATCATAATCACGATAAAGATATAACTCTAACAGATTAGGGTTGACACAACGAGTGCCGAAAAATATATCTAACAAAAGCCTTATTTTTTTCAGTAATATTTGCGACTTGGTATACATTTCGTGATGTCGTTTCTGTTCAAGTTGATCTCGATAGTATTTATGAATTCGCATTGCGTTGATCCCATGTGATTTGAACAAAAAATAATAGCATGCTCTGTAATGTCAAATACATTAATTGGGGATTTCGAATTAAAGTGCTGGATGGAATTTCAATATCAAATTTGGATAAATAAATCATGTCACTTCAACTTCACTTAAAATGACTTAATATGCGGAAAGGCAAAACTCGGGTCGTTAGCGAAAAAACTCATGAGAACAGTACAAAATTCAAATTATTCAAGTCAAATACATCTTTCAATTCTTATCTTATTAGGTCGAAAATGATTTTTCAAAATGTATTGAAGTTCTACACAAAGTGTCATTTACTGCTTGTATGTCCAAAAAATGATTGTTTTCAATTGATTGATATGTTTCATTTTAAGAATTGGACAGATTGATTTATAACATTATGAAAACATAAGTATACGAAACAACGGGCTTGATTTTTCACCAGCAATTATTTTATTACTTATCAAAATATGATATATAAATATATACAGCGTTGTGGCAACCCTACTTTTAATATAGATGTAGTCATCATATCTGCAAACGCAATAACTTCGATGATGTATGGTACATTTGATGGTATTAAATTGATGTTTCTTCTTATTATGGGGCGTAGTATGGTTTATCCCACGTGAATTCGCTATTCCTGATGATTAAATGATCGAATTATAAGTTATACGAATTAGAGTATGTTACATGAATAATTTATTAGCTGAGGATGTTCTCATCGTCGTACTATAATAAGAAGTAGATATAAATAGATTTGTGTGGAACCATTATGTCGTATATTTATCAGACTATGTTAGAAAATTTTACAAATCAAAAGGTCAATAAATTTTGTAAAATTTATATTTTACTTTCACGAATATGATTTTATACGAGAATCCGGCATCAAAAGTCAGAATCACTAGTTTTAAAATAAATTAATCTAATATATTTGAGTGACAAATACACCTTAAATGTATTCGTATTTCGCAAAAAAAACCTACGACTAATCTATGCCAATTTTTTGATTATTCATTCTATCGAAAATTATATTTATATTTCTGCAAAAATATATCTAGAGTAAAAATAATAACACATTTTTAGTACTTTTTCCACATGAGATTTATTTCATCAGGACCGGTTTCGCTCCTCAGTTGATAATGCTCGCCATGAGCGAAACCAGTCCTGATGAAATAAATCTCATGTGGAAAAGTACTAAAAATGTGTTATTATTTTTATTATTATGCCTTTCCACCAAGTATTTACAGTGAACACCTTAAAAGTGATATATCTAGAGGTTGGTGAAAAGTAAAATAAATATAATGCTTGTCAATCAGAAGACAATATATGTACATGTCGTTTTTCAAAAATAATAACCAAAGATCAATTTAAATTTAAAATCGATATTCTCCATATATGTATGTTGATTAAATTTATTTTGACCACATTATATTCATATTGTTTGAGAGCCACCATGAACGCCGGGTGAAAATCTATTAGTTAAAACATCTTCGAGCTATGTAAATTCCGTTTACATATGATATCTACCTAATTAACATTTCCGGTAAAATAACACGCCAATTTTACAAATAAAAAAACACCCTCCTAAAATATTATAGTAGTGAGGTTACGTAGAATATATGGGGTATCAAAATTTCCCCTAGTTCCTCGTGTATGGGGGAAAACTCAATATATTACCGGTCGGTAAAACAGGCTGCAGGGTTTATTATATTGCAGCGTGTTACGGTCGATAAAGCAGACACTTATAATTCCGATAAATATTATAGTCACCCCTAGATTTATGCATGTATGACGATGGCTAGCGTGTGTGTGAGAGAACATAGTCGTTTACAATCAATTAAATTAATATTAAATAATTTAAATATCTTTTAACATTTGGCAACTATTGCAATAAGAGCATTTTTTTACTCATTGGCATTTTTTTAAAGATACCTTTTAGTATATTTTCAGCTAAAAATGCGAAGTAAATTACTACCATATAATTTGTACATCTTTTAAAATACCAACATTGCATCATCATTCTGTATGATTGCTTTAGTATAGCAGGTAAGGCTCGGGCTACATTAAAATCTATTTGAATATACGATTTATATGATTTGTTTTCATTCATCTTCAAATGAAGCGATGTGTTATTGTCTTACAATCATAGCTAGTAATATAATGAAACCATCTTAGAATAAAGTGGTCGACTTAAATAAAGTCTATACTAATTAATTTGATGAAACATTTGATTAAACACCCATATACTCAAAGGGAACAGATGTTTAAATAAAGAGATTTTAAGCCTGTGCATATTTTTAACTATGCCTATTTCTTAATACTTATTATGAGATATATAAGAAGCATTTATTAAAAATCTAACAGAACATATTAAAGTAGTAAAATAAAATGTATCCCCACTAGCGATAATTGATTCACTGAAAAGAAGTGGGGAAAAATACATACTTACTATTTTAATGTACTTTCATTACACACACACAATTATAATGATGTTCAATGTCTTATAACAAAGCCAAGGCATATGTATTATAATTATTAATTATGATGTATTCTCTTTCCATAAGGCATTGTCAGTAAACGGTTTTATTGATATTTTTGTTCATGGTTAATTCTCAGAAAACCTTAAACGTTTAAATATGAAACCGATATTGATCTAAAACTTTGAATAAACATAATAATACATTTTTAGTACGATCAGTTTATAATGCTCGCCATGAGTGGAAACCGGTTCTGATCCAATTAATTTTATTTGGAATAAGTGCTAAAAATGTTATTTTTATTATAGTGCCATTCCACCAAGTGGACACCTATAACGTTGTATTGCATAAATTCGTTTTCAATATAAAATTAAAATATTAATTTTGGCGTTCAACTGGTTGTCTTACTTGATGTGACACGTGATTGAACTCTTTAAGAATCATCTTCAAACAAACATTATAGTGAGATTTTTATTTATATATACACGATTCAGTATTTAGTCTACATTATTCATTTTAATAAATTCGTGATCATTTTTCTACATTGCTTCAAAACGTCTGATATAAAAAGGGGAAAATGGGGATGTAATAAACCTAGTCTCTAGCTGTACTAGTATTGATGTACGATAGACACCTTCGGTAGATAGTGTAGACACCACGAACTAGGAACTAGCTTTTGTGACGTCATATCCGTCAGATAAAAAGCGGAAGTAATGAAAAAAAATCCACTCACTAATGTAATACGATGTTTTTGAACATACCTAAAATAAGTTGTAATATTCAATTTAATATATGTTTAGTATAAATACATCCTGTTACTGTGTGTGGCACTTGTTTCACCTGTTTGGGAAGCATCTTCAGGCCGGCAATTTTTTAAATTTTAAATTATTACTTGTTTTTATACGCGAATTATCACGAAGTTATCTACATATTTTTATTTTATATTGATTATAATATCCACCAGATTACCGTGGAATCTGAAAATGTCTAAATATTTGTAGATGAAGTCAATAGCACCCAAAATACTATACATTCGATATACATTCTAACTATACAAAAAAACTTCTTTCAAATTCGTTTGAAGAACTTCTTCTGTAAAAATGATGAGTTTTTTTTAAATTATGATACTGGTTTTTCTCATCATTGTACATATATATATATATAACTACATTTAATCAAAAATTGTTGAAGTTTTTATCTAAACATGATATTTTAACACGAATTATAATAAACAGATTGTTTTCAAACATTTGAAGGTTTAATTGCATTCAACCACAACGGGGTTTTTTTTTATATTAATGGTTTTGTTATTTTAAATAACCCGCTGGACATAATTTGAACACCCCTAATCCATACCGATAATATGATTTAATTTTCAGCATTTTTAATGCTTTTACTTAATTAATATGCTAGTATATAAGTAAGTTTATGTGCTTTCTGGTAGTAATATTACTAACAATAATACTTTACACAAATGTCAGGTCTTTCATGGAGTTGCGGGCCTAAGGGTTGTAAAGCTCCCAGCAAAAACTGTAAGTATTGTGAATATATGAAAATACTACATATAAAATAAAATCTTAACCCTTTGGATCCCAGACAATTTTGGAAAGTACCCGCGAAAAATTCCAAGCCTTTTTCTCGTCTTTATTCTATTATTTATCTCATTTAATATTGACTTATCAGTGTTTATTTTTTTTGTAATGTAATTTAATAATTTATTGTGTAATAGGTGATTGCATTTATAATGGTTGTAAAATCATCAAAAGCAAATCTAGTTAAAAATGTATTAAAAAAGCTGGGGCCGATAGATAGGCTCCGTGGGATTAAACGGGTTATTAATTCTGGTTATGTATAATTTATTTTTACAGAATGTGGACTATAATTATAATTCGAATCTTTTCGAGACTAATTCGGTATTTTTTTATGTTATTATGATTATATCAAATGCACAGTCACCTAGATTACTCTTTAGCTGACTTCAGTTATATTATGATCCGTGTTCGTGTAGTTTTAAATAAGATGCACTATTGACGCTCATAATATGACGTTTATTAATAATGTTATGTATTTTTCAGCATTTGGCCAGGGACGATCTCGCGTCAAAAATCAACCTTACTACGGCCGCCTAATTGGGCCCTTGGTGGAATTTGCGCACGGGATCAAAGGAACGGCATACGCTGTGGATGAGAGTACCATCTTCATCAAGAGCTTCGCGTACGACGGCACCGGTCCAGATGCTTTCTTCTGGGTCGGTAATTCGCCGAGACCTTCGCCCGACGGGTACATTATTCCTTACCCTGAAGACTACCAAGGAAGGTGAGGAAAAAAATATTTACACAAGTTTAGCTGAGCTTACCAAATAATGCAATACAACTTAAGGCAAAGCTAGCATTGAAAATGTCTATATAATTATTTGTTAAAATCGATTATAAATGCGTAAAAAAGTGAACAGTTTCCTTTGCACGAATTTGTATAATGATGATGACCGGTTTCACTTATCTGAAGCATCGTCATCAAACGAAAAAAATCTATGGTTGTTCATCACTTTTAACCTCTTCACTGGTGTACGGTATCCTCAGTGGCCGCCATTGCCAAGCGTACATCAGTCTACAAATCTTAATTTTTATTTTTTCCCTCGTCAAATTCGATAAATATTGTATGTCAACATGCAGACGTCTGGACAAGGACATGATGGACATATATGGAGCAATTAAAACAATGCCCAAAATAACTTTAAAAAACTTCCGCACAATGAAAAACTCTGACTAGTCAAAATGAAGTAATAACAAAAATTTACACCAAATGTGTGTGTGTCGTTTTGTGTTCTGCTGTCAACAAGATACCGATTGCAAAATACCAACAAAATGTCGATACCAGATTTAGATGCATTTGGAAATAGTCATGAAATTATGGTTTGAGAAAATCAAATTACAATCGCGAAATCTGCGCACCTTTCACAATTCTATTAATTTGCGAATATTTCCTCGAAATCTTCACCGATTTCCATTTCTTCCGATTGTAAAGAAAACTAATAGCCATATTTTGAAGAACTATATATATAATTAAAAGTATTATTTACATAAATTAATAATTGCAGGATTAATTGAATAAAATTTTGCTGGATAAGTGCCATGCCAAAAACATCATAGAAAAATCAATGTATGAGATTCTAACATGGTTAAAATCTACGATTTATGTGTAATTTTGATAGACATTGAAGAACCTGTGACGAACTATTTTAGAAAAATCAAAAATATTAATATATATTTGCTAATGCAAATGCGCCAAAATTTTAGCGCAGACATCCATGACCAAGACCTCTGATAAAGCTGAAAAATTCTTGCCGGGACTTGAGGCCAGACCCAACTGATTGCTACAGCAAAATTATTACCACGAGACCACAGAGGCCTAGATATAAACTGCATGTGTTAAATAAGGTTGAATTTTGTTCCACCTTGATCGACATTGTGTGCAATGATTTTATTATTTGCACGACTTTCGGATGACATTCTGCATTATAAGAACGCATGATCTCATCGATGCAGAAGTTAATGATAGTCTTCAGGTTGCCTTGGACTACATATTCAAATTACAGTAAACATTACGACTAATGTTTTTTGTTTAACCTGATTATGTAACATAGATATTATATCTTTTGTTCTCTAAAATTCGTAAAAGAATATCAAAACAACGCGACGTTTCAATTATCGTGCAATTATAAATGCAATTAATAAATCTTAACTTTAGAAAATTTTAATTATTTTTAATGGCAACGTCTTTTCGCGAAAAAAATTGATTACAGAATGGATTTACTACACGTATATGACGATCAATAAAGATATAATTCAGAGGTTTTAAAACTATCCAAACTATTTGGAAAATTTTGCAATTACTCTTTGTTACACAGCAGATGACTGGAAACATCGGAGACTACTTTAAGAAACATTGCACTAAACAGTCTTAACAGAAATAAAAAGCTTAAAATTTAGAAATATCCGCATAAAAATAACTGTTGTTATGTATGTAACTGTCATGTGTTATAAACTACAAGTATCAATGCCTAATTCATCATTAATGCAACCCCTTTCTTTCATGAATTACCATAATTATCTGCCGTGATTATCCTGTAATGTAAAAAAAATCTAAACGTGTGCAAGTACTCATATTGTTCTTAATTTAAATAAGTACTAAAATTTTTTTTAAGCTGTCATGTAAATATTCATCGAAGTCGAGCAATTGGCGAATGATTTTTATTATAATTTACGCAATAAGCTTTTTGCATAAAATGCACTGATTTACGGATAAAATAAATGGTTGTTATTGTAGACTTGTGTATAATGACAAATAATTTGCAAAAAAGGTTCCCAGTTTTGACGTAACGAATTGTCGTAAGTTTCCAATGACGTGCCCGTTCGCTCAACATGAGCCGTACAAAAGCGTCGGTCGGTAGGCAAGCCGTTGGAGCGTCGCGGCGCGCGTCGGCCTGGAATTTGACGTCAAGTGGGGCGTCCATTGTTTCGTTTTGTTCCACAAAAGTCGGCCGCTTTAATTTTTCATTGTGTCCTTGTTGTTTTGTGAATTCAAACAATCGGGTAGTGGCCATTTGCATTTAAATTAAAATGGAATCTTAGAAAAGGGACGCAACGTTTCTCACGTTCTTAAAAAGCACGCGTTCTTAAAAAGTAGTTATGACTAACATTTTGATGACAGTATTTTTCTTATATATGTTACAGTGAAACTGTATTATCAGTGAAAATGTATCAAGTAATAGATTTGTAAGACAACATGATTTCACTGGTCACGATCATTGAAATTATTGGCCCAAGTCGATGATTTGCCGGTTTAAAATGTTGGTTTGCTTCAATGAAACAAAATCAGCAAGTAATCCTTTTCATAAAAAGAGAAACAAAGACAAACACATACAAACATAGGGCTGAAGATAGGGCGGTCAAATTTAATTTCAATGACAGCATGGAGAAGAATATATTTTCACTGAGAATACAGTTTCACTGTAACATATACACAATAGTGGATTTAAAAAAAAGTCCTTGTGCTAATTCCTTGATTTCATTGATTGCATTTTCAACCGATCACTGAAAATGATGATTTTTTTTAGTAGAAAAATTTCAAAAGATTATAATTATTGTACAAGATAGACTATCTTCGATACTGCGTTTTCACGATCATAACACGCATTTTTATAATTTAGTGCGACTGAATAATTTAAAATGCATCTCAAATTCGATTGCGGCTTACGATCGCTGTCAATAATGCAAAATATGAAATTTACAAGGAGATAATATGCACATTAATAAGTTAGTAAAAAACAAAATCCTTAATAAAACACTTAATAACTCGAAACAAATATTAAAGGCTTATGGTTTTTTTAACAGCACGACGCCAAAATGATTGAATTCTAACGAGTCGTAATTCACTATGAATTGTTTTTAAAAATTGTCTTTTCAATCTTGTACATTATATAGTTATTCATCGCGAACTTATTTCAACGATAAGACTTATGGGTAAAATCAATTAATTTTCCATAACACCACTGTATAACTCACATGGAATGTGAATCGTAATAAAACATGCTGTTCGATAAAACGAAAATAAAATACGACTTAAATGTCATCATTTTGAAATCTGTATTCCAATATAACGAATATGTAAAATGATGTACAGTATCCGTTATATGTCAGTACTAACTAAATAAATATCTTTTAATTTAAATACGTTCTACGGACGCTTTTAAGCGAGAGCAAAAAAAATTCAATTTAATTTCACTGATTGTGTAATGTATTCGGTGCTGTCCTGCAGACTTTTAAGTACCTGTATCCCAGTGGCGTGCAAAAGCATGCTATGTAACAAAGTTTCGTTTTCGAAAAGTTGTATACAAGACCATATTTTTTTTATATTTCTTAACTCATAATTATAATTAAAATCATATCTTTCAAATTGGTTTTCGCCAGCTCCAAATTAAAATTGTACATAGGGTTTTAAAAACATGTTTTTTAACCACGACTGCTACGAAGTTGGAGTATCTATATACATTCCTAAGTGATAATCTTAACAGCAGATTTTTTATGAGACCTTTTTGTTACTCAGTCGCTTAATCTCTCTTTTTTTTGGAGAGAGGCAAGATATTAAGATGGAGCTAGGAAAAGGCTTAGATAACTACTAATGCATAATAAATATTAGGTAGACATCCATGCCTTTGTAGTCAGATTCTACAATCGTTAAATTAGTTTTTGTAAGTTTTCGTTCTGAGGTTGGCATCAGTGGACAACGCAACCGAGTAAGGCGAACGCTCTTGTACGTTGACTACAAATCAGGCAAATATACCCAAGATAAACATCAAACTCCGATACTTAATAAGCATGCAAAAATTCCTGAAGGCCTTAAAATAGTTAGTTGAAAACGCTGTGCGATATGATAAAATGTCAACGCATTTCATTTTCGCGTAATACACGAATACCATCACGAAACAAAACGCTTCAGATCATTATTATTCCTACGCCAATGAAATAAGCTTTTTGTACGTACCAGAAATATTTCAATCGCGGAATATTATATTTGCACGTAAGGCATGGATGCAGTTCTGTATGTAACAGGGTTAGGGGGTTGCCATGAGAGCTTTTTTGATTAAGTTCAGTATTTAATAAATTTCATTTCGAATTTAGATTGTCACATGATCGGTGTCCTTTTCCGTTATTAATAATGTCGCTGAGTGATTGCGAAGTATTTTATTATCTTAGAACGCATTGAGCGGGGCTGAAGCTTGTTTTTAAAATAAAGAACTTTTAAATTTTTCTCGCTCGCTATGTGCATAAGTTAAGAAAAAAAAGACAAACGTATTTTTGGAATACATTTTAAAATGTTTGTTCCTCTGATTCCCTCCAAATTTAAATTACCTCAAATGTAATGTTTCCAACTCAACTCAATAATAACCAAACTCCAAAAAGTGAAATTTCAATATTCCAACTTGGATTTTGTATTCTAGTAAAACCATTATTTTATAATAATACACATTGTGTTTTTTAAAAGAATTACATAGCCGATAATGCTGTGCTTTGTATGTTTTTTTTTTAATTCATATTCTATTAACATTACAACTACAATACGTTTTTGCTCTCTCTTTGTAACGATGTTATTTTTTCAGTAACGAGTTTTTCACTATGGCTTACTATGAGTATTATAATTATTTAGCAGTTATGAACGGCAAAATAGTGAAATATCTGCCCTTGCTCTCAATAAATATTGAAAATTCATAACCTTTGTTAATTCTAACTAAATTATATTTGTATCTATTCAACGATGTAGTATTTATGAACTTCAGTTTAAGCATTTTTTTCTGACGAGACTAAAAAAGAAACGTCTCGAGGTTTCCTTATATAAAGTCTTCCTGGGAGTTGGATATGCTATAGCAGCGTATTTTGGTGTTTGATTGTCAGACTGGTTAGTCCGTAGCACGTCATTCGGGTGGTTACGACTTATGTCTTTGTGATATTCTTTGTAGCGAGTTCAAAATTGTTTTTATTTTCTTTCAGGGAGCCACCGGTTCTTTCAGCTCACAATGGAACTGACATCATTCTGCGACTGCCGCTTGGAAGGAGAATGAGAGACATCCGTTGGTTGAGTGTATGGTGCCGACGATTTACGGTGAGTTCCATGCTATCCAAGAGTTTCAATAGAGAATGTGTACTGAAGAGTCGGAGTACACATTCTCATTTTTTGAATAACCTAAAATAAATGAAAATTGTGTATTTTTGTTTTTAATGTAGCCGAGTACTTGTGTCAGTGGTCAGAAAGATTTTATGCAGTTCTGGGAAACAAAGTACTTATGTATACACCATGCTGAAATATCTCACGATGTACTGTTTAACTTTAATTGAGACAAATCTTTACCATTTTTTTTTATCTGTCAAAATATTCTAGTACAGTATTTAAGCCAGGAATGAATTTTACATTATTTCTCTATCGGAGTCATAATCAGAACGACGATTTATGTTGCAATCATTACTTAGAAAGATAAACATGGCTCATAATGTATATCTACGGACTTTTGAGCTTAATGTAAGCATATTATTAATACTAAATTTTTGTATCGTTAAAATAATTTCGATGCGTAATTAAATGCAACATTTCAGTAGGGAAAAGGGGCATTATTTTGGCAGAACATCAAATGAAATAGAATGGTTTTTTAACAAAAACTTATATCACTTCGAGAAACTTTGAATCAATAAATTAGAATAATCATTAATCAGACCAACAATTTTCCGTCTCACACAAGAAATAAGTTGTACGATTTATTATTTTAGATTCGGCGCTTATCTATGATTTAAACAATGGAATGATTTAATATTAAACCGAACTAAAATATGAATGTGAACATCTAATTACAAAATATTCCAACCAATGTACATAACAGTGTGCTATAAATTTCCATTACGTTTTATTCCGATGAAAAGCTGCATTTTAGATATGTTTTTTCAATGTTAGCTAACATAATGCATTCTACAGTTTTAAGAATCGTAAAAATTAACGGAACGCTCACAAGAAATAAAAAAATACAAATTAATTATAATAAAAAACTAAAGAAGCGGTAAATTATTATGATGGCGATGTCCGCAACGTCAGATATACTATAACTCTCGTTGGATTCGGCGGTAATTTTGTGGAAATTTATTTAAATATAAAAATATTATTTTTATTCCACACAATTTATACGTGGAATTAAGTTTTTTTATTGTTTCATCTGTATTATGTCATTATAATCTTTGCACATACCACTATTGCAATGAAATAGAACGCTGTTATTTTGTTATTTATGTACCGTTATAAAAATGGTTATTAAATTGAAAAGAGGAATGCAGTGTTTCATTAAGCCTTTATAAACATTAATTAACATTAAATATACATTCTCTCAATACAAAAGAGCGACGAACACATTTCCCATTTTCCTCTCCTTTCACTCCACTCTGTCCTTAGATTCGTTCCGAATCGGCAGTACTACTTCCTCACTAAAGCAAGGAACCCAACGGCATTGGGTGAACGCTTAAGCCCCCTTGGTCCGCCGTGGTAGGGAGACCTCCGCGCCCCGGAATCGATCCCCGGAGCTTTGGTTTTCAGCGCCTGCGCCTTACCGCCCCCCTTTTGGACCCACACGGAGGCTTTCGTTAGAAATTGTTGCCCCCTCCACTGTGTACCCATGGTGAGAGGCTTTCGAGCGGTTAAAAGTGGCTTCCAACATGTGTCGAAAAATTTCGGGGTTTTTTAACTGTAAAATAATCACGTTTATTTTAAAAGTTGCGTAAAATTTGATTTTTTTCATACCTGACATTATAAAGAGGCTGTGAATAATTACAGCAACCTAGCTATTTTAAACAAATAAAATATATATATTTTTTTGCTATGTATTCCCACAGATAATTATATAAAGATCCAGTTGATATTGCGCGTAGTGAGCGAATCCGGTTCCGATATTAATGAAATTATAAGTGAAAAAAATATAAATATCAAATAATTATTAGTACAATCACAACGCCTTTAAAAATACAGTGTGAATTAGATTTTTTTATTTAAATATCCTTTAAAATCCAAAATAGCCATATTAAAATGTCATTTAATGAACCCCTTTAGAAATTGGTGTATTATAACCACTGAAACACGATGTTGCCAATGTAAGGTAAAATATATGAATGACAAAATTAGTTTTAGTTTCGAAAATTTTTATGTAGCCTACAGTTTAAGAGCCGATGTGATGTAAAGAGTGCTTTAACACGTTGCTTACTGCCGCAGTTAAATAGGCGGGCTTTGTGAAAAAATGGCGATTTCATAGTTAAAAACTTGTGATAAATGTTGTCAAACATTGTCATTAGTAATAAATATCCTTTTGTGTTTTCAAATGGAACAAAAATCTTGCAGACAGGTTTTTATTCGCATTTTTTTTCGTTACATTTTCACCAAAACAGTTGTCCCTGTCTGTCATATTTATTATAATTCCATTGTAATTTATCATCATAAATCATAATTATTTTTTTCAAAGTTATCTCTACCTTTACTAAAATGACACCTTTTTGTTCCACCGGTTGTGTATCTAGATGTGGCACGTGTTTTGCCTCGAGTAGAAAATGTGAATCGTTTCGGGCGCGTTCATTGATCGATGCGTAATTTTCCACATGCCAAGGATTTTTCGCAGAATCTTATACATACTCAAATAAGTATTGTTTATGAGAGCACTTAGGAGCATCCTGGCTTCTGACCCTTACGCTAAGACTGGTCTTAAGAGGTTTCGCTGATGCCGACCTTTTTTGTTTCGTGATAAGCGATGCTATTTGAATTGTTCATAATTAGAACAGTTCATATGAGCATCTATTCCTGCTAACAATAATTCTCCCTTCGATTTATTTAGTTTAACGGTTTCAGGATGTTGATCAGCAATTCAATATGAACGAACGCTTCGTCCGTTTAGGTAGCTCGGTTATTGATTATGAGTTTTACCATTCGTGATATCGGTTTTGTGGCTGACTTTAGTTTTATTCATATTGATTGTTGTCTTAATTTCGACATGCCGCTTACATTAATATCATTAAGGCTATGAAATCATCAATGTTCTCTTCTACATATATAGCTTCTATGATTTTTACCATTCCTGAATAGTGTATTGCAGGGCTTTTTTTTGAAAAAATAAGGTGTGCACTTTTTGTCAAGCTATTTACTAAATAAAATTATATTCAAAAATCATTTAAGTAAAATTTTGTCTTATTCATTTTGAAATCTGTGAAAAAAGGTGCCGGAACGCCGTTCCACCGCGTTATATGGGAAAAAAGCCCTGGTGTATTTTATAGTACTTTTTGTACTTCTGTTGAAATGCTCCCTCGAAGAATAATGCAATAAACATTAGACTTGGAGTGACATGTTTAAAAAAAACAATAGTTTTTTTTTATTGAAAATGCTTAGTAAAATTTCTACAGTACACACACATACATAAGTAACCTTTCCCCTATTCTCTTTCTCCACTTTTATCAATTGAACTCCTAATCGGGTTTAGTTCAACATAAATTTATCTGCTAGGACTGTTTTTTACCTAGAAGGTAAACCTCTCTGTTGTTTTTCCGAGATAGTAAGGATAGTAAGAGTGGGCTAAGACAGAATTGGTATTAAGCTGATCGCTCTCTATAAGCCACCGTTAAGGTAGGACAGGATAGTCTTCGGACACAAATCTACAAATCGATTTTATAAAACCGTGATTTGAATCTGTAACGAAATATTAAAATAGAAGCAAAGGAGGCTTATTTTGTAAAGTATACCTAATGTAATAAAAAAAAAACATATACTCGTAAATGTATACTTTATCGGCTCGGAATATGTTGAAAATATATCAGAAATAATACATAGTTATTTAATATATCTTCAAATGGTGGGGGGGAGTAAGAATAATGCTGACTTACGCCGGAAAATCTCCGAATGCCCTATATTCGCCCCGGAACATTAAATTTATTCATTGTATGCAGCGTTTCCATACAAATTATTTGTTCCTCCCGTTGAATTTGCCTACTTATAATGCTTACAGTAAGTAAGATGAAATAAATGTATTGTATTCTATCTTATATTTAATAATGCCAATAAAGTCATATTTAAATTTAATAAAAGAAGGGTTTGAAGATGAATATTTATATGTAATTTATATCACAAATAAGCCAACCATATAATATAAGGCGTCTAAAAGCAAATATCGATATGTCTACATTTTGTTTGGTCCGAACAAAAAGTGTCCAACTATCAATTTACAAAATGTGTAATGATGAATATTTTTCAAAACCTGACAAAAAATTGTATTTTTTTTAACATTTCCGTTTGTCACAGAAATCACAAGCAAACACTGAAAAATTTAACTCAGACATGTAAATTATATGTGAAGCAATTAGCGGCTGATATTCTTATAAAGAGGTAATATTGTCATTAATTAGACTAAAAATACGATTGATAGGAGCAATAATTTAAGCGTGAATATAACAATGTGGCTTTATCGGTTTTTACTTTTTGGCATGGGTCAAAAATAATCTTCAAATTTGCGAAGAAAGAAGAACATGATAAATATGCCATAGAAACTATTACGGAAGTAATTAGGATTTGTTTATATATGTAACATAATAATGAGGCTTTAAATAAAGTAAAAGACTTTAAGATGAAATGTGATGGCGGCAGAGGGGTTTCTTAAATTATTCAAAACCTTGTGGAGACATTTACAGTTGACTTTTAATATATGTTTGCCTTTATATATTATTGTTTTTATTTTCAACTCAGCTTGTAAAATGTATGCCAGCAGATGAAAGTCGATGAAGTGATTTATTCTTACAACGGTACTGTCAATTTGTATATAAGTCATGGCATAAATATTTGATTAAAAAGGGGATTCAACTCTAGAGTAGTTTCGGACGTGCAGCAAATGGATTGATTCCAAGTAACGTGAACATAGCAAAACGGTCCACTAGTGGTCAGAAGTACGCAGAAGAACAATGCTATTATTGTAGTATTATTACTTAGTCGAATATAATGCCAACCTATATTCACTTC
Source organism: Himalopsyche kuldschensis (assembly GCA_028554975.1). Classification (NCBI taxonomy): domain Eukaryota; kingdom Metazoa; phylum Arthropoda; class Insecta; order Trichoptera; family Rhyacophilidae; genus Himalopsyche; species Himalopsyche kuldschensis. The sequence goes on along the minus strand of JAHFWI010000086.1, from coordinate 1,255,615 downwards.
AGAGACAGTTCAATAAGTTGAATGGTGACTTCGATAAATTAATGGAAGTCGAATCGATTTCCGTCACTGTAGCTCTGCGGTTTCTGCCCGCCAGCTTTAAGTTCAAAAGACCGTTGGATGTACAATATTCAAAGACATTACTGCGGTGTTACTATTAAGCAAATTATCAAGAGACGAAGTTTATATTTAAGTTTTTACACACATATAATATTTAAGTTTACTTCCTTACGAAACTAAAGTCCTACTATTATTGTAAATATAACATTTCTATATGAATGTAATAAATGGTTTATAACTTCTTGAACACTAGCTACAAATATTTTCATGTGATCATAGAATAAATTTTAATTTATTGATGTTGATGCTTCTTGTCGTTATGTATATGGCAAAATATAGTACGCATGTTGTTTGTACATACATATGTATGTTAACATTTTTGATGGGCCGATAATAATTATATAGTATTTATTATTGTAAGGTTGTACTTGATCAGAAAAAGGGTCACTTATTCAATACACGTAGTATTGCTTTACGGTTGCCAGTCATGGCAATTCATGAAATTTTATTGTAATGTATTGAAAACAGATGCTTACGAGGATAAGTATGTTTTGATTTCGTCACTTAATCTGAAAGAGCGAACTTACTAGTACCATAATAAAGTTTAAGTTAAATGTCTTTTACGAACCAATTGAATTTCGCCGAATTTCATAGGATGTGCTTGGCTAAGCTACGTTGAGGTGACTAGAGAGGAAACAATGATGATAGTGGATGAAAAACACTCACGGAAGCACCTCGTGGTGACATTACAAAAAAAGGATTGAAATCGGATGATTGTCTTATTGTAATCTATTAACTCCTTGTTGTGAAATCATGGCCCGTTTATATTTGAGTGTTCTTTTAGTTTATGAATAAATGCGTCGATTGACATAATGGCAACATCGAAAGTATTCCAATTAAAATGAACGCGTCTATAATGGAGTTGTATCTGCGTGAATAGAGACAGCTGGAGGATTACAATTATTTTGTGGCGGACTATTAACGGCGTGTTATTGTTTCGCCGTTCAAGCTTTCGGTTTGGCAAAACCGCGGCCTAACGAGCGTCGCTAACATCCGCCGCTCGGCATCAGCGCAGTGTTTGGTCCCATATTGCGAGGCTGCTCAACCTTGCCCTATTTTGCAAGATACTATAGAACAGTTCTAGAAATTTGTGTGGCCATCAGCGGTACTACGGAAATGTCTGGTGGCCGCACCAAATTTTTGTGATGAGTATTTTTGCCAAAAGATTTTAACATGTCTTTGAGTTATTTCCACTAGAAATTCTTGATGCACAATGCAATGCATACAAAATATTTAATTTTCAGTGTCTTTGATAACAAATTAACTTGTAAAAACCCATTTTTATTAAATATCAATATTAACTATGAAGCTTCTGGTGGCCGCAGCAAAATATTCTGGTGGCCGCACATGAGAAACATTGCTATAGAATCTATTGATGTACCATCATTAATTGACCGCCGCCGAATTCGGACTGGAGTAAATATCTTCAATAGCCATTTAAGGTGGACAATATTAATAATTGGTGGAATCGCATGAAATTGAAAAAATAATGAGACTTAATATAATTAACTGTCATTATTCCAGTTACACAATAACGTGGAATAATCAAAGTTGTTTCACCTCTTTCAAAGGCATCTTCAGACTTACTATCGCAAAGTTTGCTTCAGTAATTACTGTCACAGTTAGTTACACAATACGTGGAATAATCAAAGTTGTTTTAAATTTTATATTATTAAAACTAGCTGATCCGGCGAACTTCGTACCGCCTCAGAATCAATAGATGTGTTAACGTATTAGCTGAATTAAGTCATTCAATCACGCGCGACATGAAATGTCATACATCACGCGCGTGATAGCGCCCCCTGTGATTCAACAACAAAAATAATAAATAATGACAGATGTCAGAAATATTAAAATACGTTCTGATAGGGACATACTTCACTTAGCGGTATGAAATATACTTTACAACCTTCTCTCATATCTAAAAATATACATACAAAATTTCATAATAATCGGTCCAGCCGCTTCGAAGGAGTTCGGCGACAAAAATTTGTGTCGAGATTTTTATATATATAGAGATGAACTTCCAGAAAGTTACCGCCGAAACCATCGAAAATATTATAATGAGACTTATTTTTTCTTATCCCACAATTAATTTATTGAGATCAGGAGTGGTTTCGTTCAACGCAAGCATTTTCGGTTGAAAATACTAGACAAATCTCAGTTTTTCAAAATAATTAAAGATGTATTGCTCACATTGCAGTTAAAGTATTGCATACTTAGGAAGGGCATTATATTAAAAAATGACTAAACATTTTTTTGTTATCCCACAATTTATTAATTTATTTAACGCCTTTCCACTAAGTGTTTATTGACAGTAAAAACATGCGTCAACTGTTTCGTAAGCTTAGATTTTCCGAGTGGAAAGTGCATTATCTAAACCAGTGATGCACAACCTGCGGCCCGGAATGACATTATATGCGACCCAATATGACAGATATCAATCACCTGTTTTTTAAAGAACTTTTCACGAACGATGGAAGAACAATTAAAAATAATAAAAATTTCAATGTCATATACACTAAGAATAACGACAATTAAACCACTTCTACCCATGCGGCTCTCGAACAATCTGAAAATTGATAAGCTGACACTTCTGCCAAAAAGGTTGTACATCACTGATCTAAACATTCAGATGGGACTGAGTCAAGTACTGTCAACTTCATACCAAATTTAGATCATGTGTATGGGTGCTTATATTGTCTTTTCTTATCGAGTGACATTAAGAGTTGTCATCAATGTGTTTCAATTATGTTTATTTAATAAGACGGTGTATTGCCGAAAAAAACATTATTTTGGTTTCCGATATAAATCAAAAAACTAAACGGTGTGTAATTTATTTTTCCGCAGGTTGATTTTGGAGAGGTCTTCATCCCGCCAACTCTCGAAGCTCCACGAGCCAGGGTACTTCCAGAACTAAAGCGCCTTGCTCATGGACTACGGTCGGGAAATGTCAGCGTATTAGATGCCAAGACATTTTACATCCCAAACTTGCACTATGATGGCGCAGGTCCTGATGCTTACTTCTGGGTCGGAAGTGGCATTGAGCCTAATCCATACGGAATGAAGGTGATTTATATTTTATTAGTTATATAAATTGTACAATTTTTTATTTAAAATTTCCAGTGATTTCCACATGGTATCTTCTTTCATTTCTAGCTTTTCTATAAGTCAGTGTTTCTCAAAGTACGTTCAAAAAAATAAAGCTAGGATGTTTGTTCCTTGAAAAATTTGAAAAAACTAAAAATTATTCAAAATAATGTGAAATTAATAGTCAAGAAATAAACATTTGAAAAAAAATGATAATAAATTTAAAAGAATTCAAACCAGTACCAAGACTTTTTTGACTATTTGTGCTTTTTAGTCATCCCACCTAAATAAAATCAGGGGCTCTGCGCTTGGTCCACCATATTAAGGTTCTACGACGGAACACAATTGAGAAACGCTGTATTATTTAATTTATTAAATTTAAAATCATCTGATAGTCACTATATCATTTGAATTTTCATGAGGTATAGTGTGGGTTAATCAATATCATGATATTTATTTACGCTTACCTCATTATTACATCATAAGAATGACATTTAATGATAAAAATAAAAACAATCGTCTTTTTTATAACGTTTACCATGTTTTTAATTCACACATCAATAATTTACTTTTCATCAGTTGAAAATCTTTTCTTTCTCTGTTCAAATATAATCGATTTTTGACATTATTAAACGAGTACAAAATGCTTGATTTAAATTCTTCAGTTGTCATTTTCTCATGTCGATATAATATTTTTAAATTAAGAACCCACATACTTTTTAGCAATCGAAATCGAAAGTGCTACTTTGCACATACGCGACGATATTTAATTGTTAAACATGACATGTCCATTTACGAAGACACGAACATGGGTGGCATACTGAATATTTTCTATTACGTATATGCATTATTGAAATAGTCTAGTTTAGTTACACAATACTATTCAATTAAAATGAACGCAACATGAAAGTAAAACGTCTGAATCAGATGCTCATATAAAACAGTGTGGCCCGTATGTGAGACCCAAATAGAAATAAGAAAACAAAAATTAGCACACGTTTAAAAATATAATTTAAATACGAACTTATGATCTGTATTAGCTCAGATCTCGATTCCAAAAATGCATGTAACACATTGAAATGGGAGATAGAACTGTCAACTTCTATAATGCGCCAATCCAATAAAATATATTTCTACAATACTAGAATGGCAGTGGAGTTTGCAGGCATAGTTAACTTATCCTAAATCAGACTGATATTTGAAAATTTCGACACTGGTGCTAATGCTAACCTTCGTTAATCAAACCTTGCATTCGTACATAAAACAACATCTCATCAATAAGTAATAATAAAATATATACGCTGTGGAACAAAATGGGAGATTAGAACATGTTTTATATGTTATGTGTGAGGGTTTTTTTTATAACAAAATTTTCATTTCCTTTCTTAATTAAATGTATATTACTGTTTTCTTATTAATAGATATCAATATCACAGTAATTGAAACCACTGGCTTAAATATAAATTGCAGAATACATTAGATGTCTTTAAAAAAAAGTCGTACACATTATAAAGCTTCCACACTTGCAGTTACTAATTAAGAGAAGTTTTCTATTTGTAATACTGTTCGACCTGCAGCATAGTGGTCAAAGTCAAATCAACGGGCTCAAATCCCCAATGGCCTTTTTATAAATTGCAATTGTTATGAACTTTTGATCAAAATATGTTTGGAATATATATTTTAGGTACCGAATGAGATGGGATCGTTAGAGCCGCTGAGGGGTTATCAAGGAGAAGATATTGAGCTTCAACTTCCCGGGAACTACACAGCCTACGACTTTGACTGGTTGGCAGTATGGTGTGTCCAGTACAGGCATAACTTTGGTCATGTTAACATTCCTAAAGACCTTGACGTTCCTCCAGCACTTGGGCAGACGAAAATCACGGTGAGATGCATTTATTTACTCATTTATTTTGATTAATATTATTGGTCAATTCAATACTCAAACAATGAATATTGATGACAACTGTAATAATAACTACATAAGTAACTGAAACTTAAATAAATACAAAATAATGAAAACCTTTCATTTGATTTGGGTATGTAGTATTTTATGAACTACACTGATATTAATTTATGTAAATTTTTATCGATTATTTTTTTCATCAGTTGATGTCTATATCACAAAAAATGCCTCAATAAAAGACCGATTAATAATTAAAAATAGTTTCGAAAAAAATATTGCCAATTATAGTTTTATTCAGATACAATATTTGTAGTTGTTTTAAATTAGTTTGAGAAAGAACATTTTTAATACGTGGTTTTCCAAGTTGCCAACAACTTATATGGTTGATTTAAAAAATATATTTGTACCACTAAATATTAAGACTGGCGATTTTACCAAGCCACTGCAATGAGTAGTCAATTTTTAACCGATTATGGACAAGAATTTTGGTGTTTCGTATGGAAAAGTATATGGTTGTCTAAAACCACAATGTATTATACCATCAAATAATTTTCAGGCTCACATGCACCACCCAATTAAATCTGAGACATCACAGAACTTCAAAAGAGGCACGATTAAGAAAAAGAAAAATAGACGTACTAATATTAAGAAAATTATTAGAAATCCGGCTAAATCTTTAAGACATTTAATTTGGGATACTTACAGGTTTTAGAAATGTAAAAATATGTTTTTTTATCATTACCAATATAAAATATGAACAGAACACAACCTGAAAAAATTACTCTTAGAGAATCCAGCTATAATTCAACCATGACTTATTTATTTCATAATGGATTGATATGAATCGGAAATCCAATTAATTTGAGGTGTTCAGTTTATGTCATAAATATTCATTTCTCATGCCTTATGTAATCAATCTTATTTTTGCCTTCAATAAGTCTTTATAACCTAGTTAGACAGTTAGAAAAATAATTTAGGATTCATTTTGATGCTCTTCATATGTGCAAAGTTAATGCTTTTGAAGCATGTCGTAAGTTGCAATGGCTGTCTGCAACTCATCTAAATACATTGGATATAATAACTATATAATCAACCGAATAAATGAGGCTATCAATTTAAGCAGTGTTTTCTATTAACCCCATATGTCTTTCGAATTGGATCCCATCTTTAGCCTCCGTGGTGGTATAACCCGGTAAGAATGTTTTTAGTCTCGTAGTCACTATTTTTCTGATGCTTTGTTTTATTTGTTAGCCTGCTTATCTTTGGTAAAACTCAATGGTGCTTTATGTAAAAAATGCAATTTTGAAATGTACCAGGCAATGTAGAACATTCAACATGTTACAGAAAAGGTAAACTCAATTACGTGTAGTCTGGGGAAAAAAAATATGCTTGATTATCACAATTTTGTGAATGTATAATGATAAAATTTGAGGTTAAGGAAGACAATTTAATAACTCATATAGTAATATTGGAAACCATTTTTATGTACAAGAATTACGTAGCACTATAAATACAGTAGAAAATCACATATAGGATTATCACTTAATAGTCTGGTTTATTAGGATTTCAAAATTAGTGTCAATGTATAGAATTTGCCTAGATAGTTATATTGTTGTGTAGAAAAATTATATACAGTTGTAGTTAAAATCTTCATTATTCAAACATTACTGAAATATGAGAGTGTATTTTAAAATATTTTTGATGTTTCAGACAAGTTCAACAGCCCGGCCATTACCTACATCAAATAAAGATAACTGCATAGAACTTCTTGATCGAAGGATGCAAGTTCGCTGGGAAATACAAGTAATGACTCAAATTTCATTGATTGTTAAAATTTTATTTAATATTGATTTTTATTCGGATGAGTTTCAATCTTCAGAGATGTAAGATTGTGCGTATCCTGATTGTGCACCACATTTATATTTCAATCTGACTGTCAAAATATATTCAAAAAATAAAGAAAGTATGAGTCTAAGCTTCTCCAAGTGAAATCAGGATTGCCATATCCCTGCATCCTCAGATAATCCAGAAAGACCAATAGGTCTGGCATTTTCAATAATACAAAAGTTCTTATTTTGGTAGTGTGCAACGCTAGAGAAATATATGGCGATCAAACTCAGTTGAATAATGCTTAGTGTTGCCCATAAAAGGGGTGCTAAAATTTCTTTTAAGCCATTTAATAATTAGTTTACATGATTATTTGCTTTATGTGATTAAACCATTTGATATTTTCTCTTCTCCAGGATGAAATGGTTGAAATTGAACTAACAGCTCGCATACGACCAGATCAGTACATGAGTTTTGGCATAAGCGGTGCCCAAGGACAACCTACCATGATAGGATCAGATATTGCAGTAGCCCATTGGAATGAGTCCTCGGACTCAGCTCAAATTCAAGACTACACCGTTACACATGCTGCACAGTGCGATGGAAAAGCTGGAGTCTGTCCTGACACACGATTAGGGGGAAGCAATGACATTATGCTGGGTAACAGTTCATATTATTTATGACGACGATTATATAATGTGCGATCAAAGAATTTTAATGACACAATCATAATTTTTGAAGACAGTTTAATACTCATAAAAATCCAGGTGCTTTATTTGAATATCAGGCTTAATGTTACTTATTTATTTCCTATATATGTAGCTCTTTTATTTAGTAAAGTAATAAGTCAATAAAGATTAGTACATATTGAAAATTATGAGCTAGACATTTGAATAACACAAAAATCAAATTGTGAGTGTAACATTTGCAGTGAAGGTATTTTAGAAAAGACAACTTCTTATTATTGATAGATATTTATCAATATTATTTACTTACCCGTATTTCTATCAATACTACATGTATGCTATACGATATGTGTATCCTAAATTTGAGCTAATATTTTTAGTGTCAGGCTCCAAGCGAGACGGAATTACAACAGTGGTCTACCGCCGACCTTTAGCAGCGAAAGAACCAAGCAGAGATAAAGCCATTCCCAAAAGTGGTGAAATATCGGTGATTGCAGCATTTGGCCCACTTAATTCAAGACAGGAGGCAAATGCCCATGCTGTAACAGACAAAACCAAAGAAGATGTACGGATTAATTTCAAAGCAACGGTTTGTAAATAAAAAATAGCTTACACCTTGTAATTCTTGATGAATTTTATCAATCCGACAATATGTAATATTTGCGAATAAATTGCAGAATGACAACACTTGCCAAGGCTTAGCAACACCTATTGGAAGCGGGGTGAAGCCATGGCCTGGCCGAGTTCTCTCGGGGGAAACTGTCCTATCAGTAAAGATTGGACCGACTGGTGGTCAACGTGGTTATTCACCAATTACAGGTAACTAAGCAATAGTTTTTTTTAAATATAATTATAATCAGTGTTGTGAAGTAGCTTTAAAAAACGCCTGCTCCTTGATAGATTAATTTGATTTTCCTCCAATTTTCAATTTCATGACCATTTTCCTTTTATATTTACGGTCATACTAATGTTCATATTCTCACAAAACTATCATGTATCACGAGAAAAATACAAAGACAAAAACATGGTTTAGGAACTGCGTCGCATTATGACTGATGATTCATTCTTGTCCCAGAAACATGCACCCTTCACACTTATTCATTTATTGTATCCATACAATACACATTACTTGGTTCTTCTATTTTTTCCGACTACAACTCTGACTTCAGCTAAACGGCTAAGACTCTGACTCCACAACCTTGGTTAAAAATGAAGAATTTCAATAATTTTCAATATTTAAAAGAAATTTTTAGTTTTTTACAAATCGCATGATAAAAATGTACAAAATTCGAAGCAAGTAAAAACTTTAAATAAGTACAAGTATCATCTACACACCAAAAGTGTGAGCCGTTCTCTTCGGCAGCTGTGTCCACGGTGGCAGGTGGTTGACATATTTCATTGCATCATTGATATTTTTTTAATTTAATATATGTATTTGTTCTTCTTTGCAGGCTTGCCATCATGGGGTATCGCTTGGTATATCAATGATTTGTTAATACCTGAATTGTACGTTGAAAGGGGGCAGACATATCAATTCATCGTAGAGGGTGGAGATGACAGAACTAACCCTGCAAAGTAAATATTGTCTTTTTACAAACGTTAACCGGTACTGGGTATTTGTTATCATTGATTTGTGAAGGCACATGGAAAACATTTTTTTACTAAATTGAGATCAAAATAAATTGTTTTTATTTGAGAAATTAAAACAAACTAGTCTTTTGATATATTATGATGATCCGCTCACAAACTAATGAATTGGGGAATGAGAATCACTCATTCACTAATTATTTTTTTCCCCACTTCTATATCAATACCAAGCAAAGTGAAAACACATATGACTTGCGGAGAACCTACTTAGAATTGAATATTATTATAATATTTTTGTTTACTGCAAGTGATATGGCTCAAATAAACAAATCCGAAAAAACGAGCAACTCAAAGTGTTTGATCAGTGACCCATTTTCCATGATTTGAAGATGTATGTTAAGTATTATGACTAAGTTTTTGTATTTAAATAATTTCAGGTTTCATCCATTTTATATCTGCGATTCTCCGGAGGGAGGTTTTGGCCAAAAATCTGAGGCCGAGCAGCGAAGACAAAGAGTTTTTGCAGGAGTGGCATATGACTCGGAAAGATATCCATATCCTACAGCTGGTAATTTTTTAACATATTGTTAATTAGAGTATTTCTAGTATCTAATTAAATAATGTAATAATATTTATTGGAAATATGCCTTCAGTGGGGTGACAAAAAATTTAAGAAAAATAAACATGTTATTCACAGTACTTACTGGGTTTGGGGGTATATTTCATTGGTTGGTCACCTTACCTTTCAGTTATTTTATAAAAAGCCTACACTATTGTTTTTTATGCTTGTTGAAATAACAAAGTGAATGCTAGCTGTCATTGATAAAAGTTGAAATTGAAATAAACAGTAAATGAAAAACAATCATCGTAATGTATTCAACATAATCAGTATATCGAATATTTTTGGTTCTATTATAATATAGTCTTTAACGCTTTCAATGCTGCGCCTGTTTTTAGTATGAAAATGGACACGCTAGGCGTGTTCTCAGCATCCAATATGTTAACCTATAATACACATTTGGAAAATCGAAGAGAATGTTTAACATAGATGGTTGTGTAAACTGTTATAAGAAGCAATTCTAAACTACGTTACTTATATATATCTGGTTCAAAATGATTCAATTTTATTAGCCGGACGTTACTGCGAATGGACCCATCAGAACATTGACCGTTCAGCGGAGTCAGATACATTTGAAATTTATACTAAAACATTGCGACTTGAATGTGAACGAGGTGAGCCTGCTGTCCTGAATTGGACAGTTGCTGAAGAAACACCCGATCTGCTGTATTATCAGGTATGTTAAATAAAACAAAAATCTTTACATTTAGAAAAATAAAAATTTCTATACGTTTGAAGCAACTGGAATAATTGTTTGAAAAACCATACTTTAATACGAGTTCAATACTACAGTATATCAATATTCATCTGTAAAAATCAAATTTGATGGTTTCAACAATTTACTGATAAATCAAGTTTCAAGAGCGCGTGTATGTTTAATAGAAATTGAGAAGTGTAATGTGATATTTATTATTATTTTGCAGTGCTATACACACAATAATCTTGGGTGGAAGATCCATGTAGTTGATCCGGGACAGACCCTTGACAGAAATGCACCAGGAGTTAGTTCATCAAGTAAAGTATGCAGTTGGCAACACTGGAATATCACAGTTATACTTATCTTAATTGTATCCAGCTTACTGACAACACCTGGTAGATAAGATATGAATTTTAACACATGATATGTATATTTTTTGTATTCTATATAGTTCACATTGTGTAAAGGTTCGCTATTATTCTACTCTTAGAAATTTGGTAAATTTTGTAATTTGAAATAATAATGTATAAGTAACTTTTGACAATAATAATTGAATGTGATTCAAGTTGAATATTTATAGATTTTAAGCTTGTAATGACACTTAACTCTTCTTCTTGTGAAGTCATGAGTCTTCTTGCTCCCTTCAGAAAAAAATATAAGAAAAATTCAATATGTAATATTAATATGTGTACATTGAAATATGTTTATGAATCAAAGCTCTTGGTGAATAATAATCCATGTAACATTTGAATTAACACGGTTTTACTAATAGGATATTAAAAAAAACACAAATCCATTTTTACATTTTCTTTAATACAAAGTGCTGCCATGTGTCGTTTTCTCAAAGAAAACTAAAAAGTTCTATGCATAAATTTCATTTCAAAAGCTATAATTTACTGATGCCATTCGAGATTTATAATCTTGAGTTTTATGTTATACATATATATTCTGAAGATATAAATAAATAAACATTATTGTTATCTTCAATCAAATTTAGCAGAAGAACATTCAACTGATGGCCTTACAAAACTTCTGGAGGATAATTTACTGACTGTGCCTTGAATGTGATTTGTTATTTATTTATTACATTGCTTTCCTTGATGTGAGGTGTTAATGTTACTCTTCTAATCTTCCATCAATTTTACTGCTTAAACTTTTTTCATTCACTGGTTCTTTTTTGTCTGATAATAATATTTTTTCAGATTGACAGTTGGTAGTTTTGTAAGGTAGTATATTTGTGCACCAAAAAATTTAATATGCAACAATAATTTTCCTAAGACACGGAGTAAATTATCTGACTAAGAACAAAAGAACAAAATACGAGATGGTGCAGATCAAATATGGTCACCTAATAAAACAGCGATATGCTCATGGATAATTTTCTTAATAAAATAAACCCAATCTTCTTTTATTCTATTCAACAAAAAGCTTTGTTGGTAAGAGTACAAGAAATGTTTACTGATTGAATGGTTGTAACAGACCATGGCAACTGTTTGTTTCTCAACTTCTCATTTAGTAAGCAATGGAAAATAATAATATAGGTACTGTTATTCCACAATTACTTTGATTCATAAAGGAAGAAAAGGTGTCGGATAACTGAAAATGACAATATCACTTTACGTAAATGTAAATAATAAGACTATGAAACATATTTTTTGTGTGCTATTTAAGTAGATTTAATACATTAATATTGAAAATATTGACAATAAAAATATGGAAGACCGTTTAAACCTTCTGTAATACTTACATCAAAAATAATTTTGCCATACGCACGTAGTTCTTTCATAGATAAAAACAACTTAATTTTTAGATAATAAGTGAAATTATAAGGAAATGTAATATTAATATTCATTTAATATTTCATCACGGTTATGCATTTCAGTGAAATTGACTGGATAAATGACAAACAAAATTGATTGCGACACATAAGTATATATAAAATTTCCACAGTGATTGCTCTAACTGACCAAACTTTTCGAAGCCCAATGATATATTATGATTCAATAATGTTTTATTTTAAGCATGGTTTTGACGAAAAATCAATGATCACAGATAAAATCTTTTTCCCCTTTATAATGGATCATCTCATTATTGTAGAAATCACGTATGTCATCATGTATAGGTATCACATGTCAAAAACACTAAAAATGTTAACAAGCCTTCTTAAATATGTTTGACAATATTTTATCAAATAAATACCTTCTATTTCTTAAAATGAAAATCTACTGAAAATACATGGTTCAATCTAAAAGAATGGTAAAGAAAGTACTCTGTTAAAATTTTGGTTAATCTATTATGGGGACTATACTATAAGGACACTGATCAGAATAATTTACACTGGCTTACGTATTTTTTTGGAACATACATTATATTAAGTTTGTGTCTTGTAGATTTAAATTATCTCAAATATGTTGGAAAAATATTGCCATAACCAATATAAAGAATAAAGTTTGATCAGCATTGAAAAATAATCAGAATTCTGAGCTTCATTTATTTCAGTGAGTAAGCTTCAAAGATTACTTAGGGAAATTAAACATAATTACTATGTTGTAAATAGCATAATAAAAAATATTATTTTTGTTGAATATTAGAAAGGAAATTTATTTATATGAGTGTACCTATCTATAATTTTTATTTTGCTTGTAGTTAAAGGGTTTACAAAAGTTTATTGCTGTTATTACCACCTAAATAAATTTACTCGATAAAAAATAAATTTAATTTTCTTTGTCGTTATTATAAGATGTTATAATTTTTCATTCAAAATATCTGTCCATTTGTCGTATATATATAATTATTTCTTTATTATTTAAAATTATACCTAGAATCAACAATTTAATTGTCTAAAGCAGGTCGCTCACAGCAATTGCAATTCGTGATATTTGTATTAATAAATCATTCATGTTGTAAAAGTTTTTTGAATAATTATCTTTTTTCCACCGATTCACAATAGGAATGGTGAATCTACTCAACCTGTTTTCAGCCCGATCTGAATCAAGGTTGGGATATATGGGATCTAGTTATGGATCCCACACACCTACACGTATATATAAGGATATATGAATCACCTGATATTCAGCATATAAATGAGTATTCAAATAACATCATTGTATTCTCTACAAAATGATTATTCTCTACGAATTCTAGTTTATAGTACCTATACTGCAATGCAATGTCTGTGTGAGACTTCTTAATAGTTAGCTTGATTTGATTTATAAGCTTTTATAATATTTATAATCTTTTATATTTTCTGTTGAATCACTCATTTAAATTTATTATATTGTTATGTTAAATATCACATAACTGGTATGAAGGTTAGCATACTAGTTGCAAGAACTTGTATTGAGGGAAGTAAGATTTTCGATTATTGTTATTAAATACTTTAAAGCTTAATAAATCAGTGCCAATTATTATTGTTTGTATTTGTGGAAAAGGTTACCTTTTCATTATTGATAGAATATGAGTCCATAGAAGTAAGGAAAATGAGAAAGAAATATCAAAATATTATTTACATATTCGAACAATAAAATTGAAAAGAAAACTATTGACAATAATAAATCTTGATTGTTTTTTTGTAATGTATTAATCATAGGTGAAAAATATTTAAAAGTACTGTTGTTATAAATTAATATTTCCTGAATAATCAAGTCCTTTCTATGTATTTATGATGTTGAAAATAATTTTGCTGTTAGTTACTTTTATATTATCTTTTACTTGCTATCTTGTATATGGTGTGTTGTGTTACAAGCATGTTACAAAACAAAGTGGCTCTATATAAGTCTGTCTGTGGTGATTTTGTACAAATTTACATCTCATCTCTCAAAGAATTCAAAACTTTTACTCAAATATGGTGATATGGTTTCAAATTTGTTAATTAAACATTTACAAAAGCTAGGGTAAACCATTTGTATTATATTTTCAATACTTTTTAATTATAATAAGCTTATGTTTGTAAGCAATACACAAATTAATATGAAGAGTTCAATTGCTTCTAAAGACCATTCATTCAATGTGAAAATGGTCATCTTCATTCAATGTCAATTTGAGATTTATATAATTTTTAATAATATATCATCATCATACTAATTACTAAAAGAAATGTCTGATTGAGAAGCAGTATTTTTTAAGACTTGCAATAGATAATAATCTCTGCTGTAAGTCTTGCTACTGAAGATTGAATTCAACCATATTTGCTGTTTACTGTTTTGTAAGTCGGAAAATATGTGTTCAATTTTATAAGGAATTTACAATGTCGAATAATTGCTTTACCTTTGAAAACAAAAGGATTCATTTTTTTCAAATCTAAAAAAGCCATGTTTTCTGCACTGATTTAATTATTAATTTTCAAAAAACTTTGTCAGTAGGTAACCTCTCTTTTATGCAGAATTGAATTAGGAAGTAAATATTACATATCTTCAAAAACTGTATTTCAACATATCCAAAAACCACATCTTATATGGTAAAAATATCATTATATTGATACAATCTTGTAAAAAATCACACCAAAATGAATAAACGAAATAATTATTATATTTATGTCAATTATGTATTTAGAATTACAAAATTTTTGACTTCAATAGTCTCAGAAGAAAATTTATACATACCATCGGGAAACTACATTACAGAATAAATACAACTGATTAGTATTATTTGTGGCAAAACTCTCTTGTTATTTTCCTGCCGATTTCTATAACAATATTTAGAAACGGTAAGCAAAAGCAAAACATCATTGTCACAAATTAACCTTGTTGAAGCAAACACATGTATATTTTTTACTGTAAGACAATGAGAATTATTGAAATTTTGAGGATTTCGTTTGTTCCTACCATGCTTAAACAAAAGTCTGCTGCTTTAGATTTGATTTTTTATTAATATTTGAAATTGTTGTACAAGGTTGACATATTGTCATCATACAAATCTTACAAAACATAATAATTGTCTGGAAAAAAAATCTATCACAAAATACATGTAAATGTAAAAAACCATTTTTGAAATGTAAATGGAATGTGAGGGACTTAAAAATTTACTTGTAGGTATATTTTTAAAATTTTATCAAATGAAAAATTGATATCAAATAATCTTGTTATTTTAAATATACTGATAGATGAGAGTTGACTTATAGACATTTTAGATATCAATTTCAAGATGTGAAAAGACAATATTCAATATCAGCTCACCTGCTTAGGAAACAACTCATTTTCTCATTGTACAAAACATAAAAATATGTACTATTTTTCATAATAAATAATGGGAGGGTACAAATCCTATTATTGCTAATTAATTATTAATAAATAAAAATTACATTAAAACATATTGATATAATGATTTAGAAAATATTGTAAATCAACAATAACTACAGCATAATTATTAGTTAGACTATGACATTGTGACAATAATATTTACTTAATGTTAAAAAAACTTTTGTCAAAAAAACTCTCTTACTGACAATAAAAAATGCACAATTTATCATAAAAGCGTTAATTATAATAATTACTAAAACCTTGCCTAACAGTCTGGATAAGCTTATCGATTGAAATATCTTAATTTTTATGGCTTAATTTATTAATAAGAGAATTTAAAAAATTATAAAAATTGTTTTATTTGTAAATGAATATGCAAAATTAACATAATACAATTATTAAGTTAATGATTCTATTATTTACCCAGGTTTCAGCATATAGATCGTTTTTTAAATATAATAAGTAATTATATTATTATCTTAAACATGTTTATTATGTCACTGATAGTCACATTTTATGAAAATAAATTTTTAATATATATGTCTCTAGGTTCATATTTTGTGACCTATGTAATATAATGTTTTCTTTTAAATAAAACAATTTTAAAATAAATAAGAAGACAGTTTGTTTTATTCAACAATTATATAGAACCTATTTGGGAACTATTAGGTAGTTCTTGGTTCGGTAAGGTAAGCAGTCATGAAAACAGCGGATGCTTATATATAATATGGAAAGAAGAGGTATTGAAAGCCTGAAAAGAATGTATCCAAATGGAATTAAATAATGCTAATATTATTCTCGTCTACCCAGTTTCGAGGAGTAAATGTTTTTCAAAATTACTATTTAAAACAGAATAACATTTAGTACTCAGTCAGGGGAGTACTAAGGAGGGCCGCACTGGGTGACGCCCGGTGTTATGGACACGTTGTTTACGGTGTGCACAAATTTATGCGTGATTAGTATGGTAATTGAAAAGGCTACGGGCCTTTTCAATAAAGTGTTAATCATGACTGAAATGAAATATTTTTTTCTATTCTTTCATACCCATTGCTATACACTCAGTTCTCTTAATATTATTTGCGCCAGATCTCTGGGAATTGACTATTGAAAATTTCCAGGTAAAAATGGTTTACGGCCCTAACTAGCAGTATAGAAACCGTGAATTTAAATTGCGCCAATTCAGAATGTGGCAATAACCACTGTAAAGTGAGATACCGGGAGATCTGAAAAACTAATTCGACCAACGATTATTCTCATGGTTTCATTCTCATAAATGGTTTTCCCCGATTTCCTAGTCACTGCAACCATAGACAAGATGAAAAAAAAATATTTTATAAATACGAAATGTTTGTGGAGGGCGTGGGGAGGGGGTTGTAGAAAAGTATTTTCTGCACTGGGTGACATACGCTTTAGTAACGCTACTGCACTCAGTTACGTATTCATATTTCGTAAAAATAATAATATATTTTAATTTGATAACTGTATTATTTTACATATTGCACTCTAAATGGTTTGACCTATTTGAAAAGCATAAATCCAGCCTGATGGCTGATGTTAAATAAAAATTACATACCTACTCTCCTACCGTTCTAAATCTAACGATACACCGGTGTGTCACCTGAGAAAAAACTTTGACACCTAACACACCGGCAGGCAACTATGTTTAATTAAGGCGTAAAATAATAATATTTCTCAAATTATCACATTGAATATGTATCCAAGATCTCTTAAAGCTCACAAAATGAATATAAACTTTTCATATTAATAATTTTCTTAAAAGATATTCAACAAAAAGAGTATTTATAAGAGAGATTTAAAAAAAGAGGTATCAGGGCTGTCAAAACTTTTAATAAAATATTCACAATATTAACGTAAATATTATTTTGCACGTACATATGTTTCAAACCAATTCAATAAATACAAATTATTCATAAAATCATAAGAAAAATTCAACAAAAATCATTTTATGATAGACAATCGGGATGCAAAATTGACATAATATTATAAACTGTGTGTGACAACCCTTATCGAGGATTCGTAAATGCGCTCTAAAAGCCATGTGGTATGGTAATCAACATGGGATTGCTTTCATAAGGGATCAAAGACATCTTAGCCCTTAAATAACGTAAGTAGTTTTAAGGTATTTTCTTTTTTTAATTTTTGAAAAAGTCTTAGCGTTCAGGGAAAAAATGTGGGGAATTCTTCTAGCTGGTAACAGTCTTTTGTTTAATCGATATTTGAACTGATTGTTATTTGGTAAACATTTATTTAAAACTAGTTACTTACTGATTTGTGCTATCACTACTGCCTGGATAAAATCAGATATTTTAATATTTGTAGTTCATATAAAATACAAGATAATTAAATTAGACATTTGGATAATATTAGTTTTAATTTCACGAATCCAAATTATGTAAGGAGTAAAGATTTTTATTATTTACCATAAACAATCATAATACAAACCAACTAGCAACCCAAAAGAGACGAAAAGATAAAAATCGCTGAATGAGTAATCCGTCAAAATATCCTGTTTTGTTATAATGCGAAGTAATGATTTAAAAGCTGCGTTAAAAAAAAGCATTGAAACTAGTGACAGAATACAATTGAAAGTGAAAATATATAGTATAGTTATCTGTCATTTTGATTAAAAGGCAAAATCTTTTCTGACGTTTGATTATGAGCTCAGTTAAATGTATATATTTTTGATTATTTTCCTTACATTTGCAATCAATACTGCAATGTCTCAAGGTGTAATTGTTTTGATGGCTTGTGGGTCGTTCAGCCCTCCGACGCCGATGCACTTTCGGATGTTCGGTGAGTTATCATGAACCTACCATAAAATACATTAATTATATAGGATGCTGCGTAAAATATAAACATTAAAATATTTTACACGTTTATTTTAAACGTAAAATATAAATTACTTATTTTTTAAATTCCATCGTGATATTTTTACAGTCACATGGTGTCAGCTAGTTGCCATAATTAAATACCCATTTTTACACTGCATTTAAGTCAACAATACTAATCATGCATACATTTTTCAGCTTAAAATAAATTGAGACATATAGAGTACTTTTTAGCAATTCCTTCTTATGGTCAATTTAGTAGTCTGTTGATAAAATTTAGCGAATGTTGAAAATTGGCAAGTATTTTTAAATGAATACTATAAACTTGGAGAAATAAACAAACATTTCTTTTCTTCTTTTCAATAACATGTCTACGTATGCAGAAATAGCAAGAGATTACTTCAATGCTATTGGAACTCACAAAGTTGTGGGGGGAATCATATCTCCAGTTCACGATGGATATGGTAAAAAAGATCTGATACCTGCTTCACACCGTTGCAATATGCTTCAATTGGGATTAAATTCATCTGAATGGATAAAACTTTCAAAATGGGAGGTCAACCAAGAAGGATGGACCACGACAAGACGGTCTTTGAAATATCACCAGGTTGGCAAATCTTCTATTAGTATTGTATAAATTCTATCTTCTGACAATAGAGAAGAATGTAATTGTTCTTGTTAAATTGTATTCAACCAGTGCTGCTTTACGGTAATGTATCAACACCTGAAGAAAACTCAGAAAAACAGTCATCTGAGCTTCGAGAATAGTCGCCTGCGTTGTGTATTGGGGGTGAGATGGTTTGATTTTGTAAGTAACTGTGATATTAGTGAACGTACCAGGTAGGACTTGGAAGGAAATCTTTCATCCTACTATAATGTATTCTTCTTAGCCCATTGCAAAATATTAAAGTAAATATCTATATCACCCCATTTTACATGAAATTTAACAAAATGCTCTGCCTTAACAGGATTCGTTGATGACCGTAAACCTGAGCAGATATTTCGACAAGTCAATTGGCAATACTGACAATCCTAAAATGAATAATATTTCTGTAAGACTATTTTGTTGTATATCTGCCTGGGTTTGATTTTATGTGTTGCAAACTAATTTGATAAACTTTGTCCTTACCATAAATAAGGCATTCATGAACTAATCTCGTGTGAAAGTTGACAATATATGACAAATATTATTATTTGCTCATGGTGCTGTTTGCATTGAAGGTTGGCTGTAAAATAACATTTTTTTTTAAAGAAATTTTGATTTACGTCAGATTATTTGTATTCAGTAGTCAAATCTTTTTGTGTTTGTCTCTTGGAGTTTTTAAACAAGCGAATCACCTTGTTGGGAATATTTAAAGGTCACTTTTTAATAACCCAAGGAGAAAAAATAGATGAAACAATCTAAATTTGATATTGATCTTGCCGTATCTTGAACCCAGACTTATTTGATTACTTAGATATAGCTTCTACCACCAGACCACCGAGGCAAGCATTTTAGTCTATGAAGATTAAAAAGTTACACATAGTATTGAATATTTAATTTTACAAAAAAATCTACCGCACCTTAACACATTGGAAGCTGAGAACACGCCTAGCGTGTCCATTTTCATACTAAAAAACAGGTTCAGCATTGAAAGCGTTAACATATTTATTTAATGTTGAATATGTCCTTTGTTTTTCTTGATAAGAACTTTTTTATCTTTTATTTTTTGCATATCATAACAAATTATTATTACCTTAGACCAGGGACTTTCAGCTAGTTTTTGATCAGGAGGATATTAATAACCAAAAATTGAGTGGCAGGTACACTTTTTCACATTAAAAATAAGCATTATTTAAATAGAATTATTACACAGTAAACATTTTTATTAAGTTTATTTTTTTATAATGCACTTAATTCTAACTATGCATTTCATCACTTCCAGTTCAAAATCTTCACTTTATACTTTAATATGTTTTTCCATTAATTTTCATTTGTTAAATAAATGGATTGGCAGGAAATTAAACCACAGCTTCAATTATATTAAATTGTTGGAACCTACATTTGAAATGTTTTAAAGTATTACTCATTTAAATCACTCGGGAATTGTTTTTCTTTCATATCTGAGAAGTGCTCAAGATAATTATCTCTGAATGGGACATCCACCAAACTAATAAACTTGCATAATCCACACCGACAAATTCACAGAATCACAACTAATATAAACTAAACATAACAAAATTCACAAGTAATAAATAAGAATCTAATTGAAAATCTTTGCTATAGACTAGTGATGCTCAACCTGCAGCCCGAAATGACATTGCATGCGGCCCAATACGACAAATATCAATCAGCTTTTTTTGTTCTAAACATTTCACAGGCGAAGAAAAAACAATGTAAAATAGTAAAATCTTCAATTTTATACATACAAAAATATGGATAATTTTATCACTTTTATCCATGGTTCCCTCAAACAATCTGAATTTCTATTAGCTGGCTCTTCTGGCAAAATGGTTGTACATCACTATTTTAGACAGAGAATGCGTAAAAAGAGTTTCAAATGTAACAAAAAGGAAAAACAAAGGTGGTTCGCAAATTTTTACAATTGCATACTTGGGGAAACAGCCTGAGAGTTAAAGGGGTAAAATATCATTGGTGTGACTGTTAATCATGTATTTGTAGATTATTGTTATCTTGTATTTATGTGACAGAAATCTTTAAATTAAAAAAACATTACATTTTATCATTTTTTTTTTTAAATTAATTACTATTTAAAATAATTTAATATTTATACTCATCAAATTAGAGTATGAAAGTAATTTAAATTTACGATAATTGCGTATACATCTGGAATAACTGGATACATGCTTTTATTATTTATGCTCGCCGGCTTTACCCGAGCCCGTCCAGACCTCTTACTTGTGCATTCTGAGACATTTCAAATAAGTTGCTTGGAATATAGTTTGAATGAGTTAACACTTGTTTATTTTGAGATTTATACTGACAAAGAAATGTGATGCTATTTACTTTAATTTTGTTACCTTATCACATTCACCGTCTGCTTATCATATCGCTGATATTTTATTATTTAAAATAAGTAACACCTAATATAATACAGTGAAAATCATCACTAATGCATGTTCTGATAGGAGTTTTCGTTTACAATTGCATAATATTAATATCAGCGTCAGACCGTTCAATGCTGTTCACTATATTTATAAATGATATTGTAAAAGTCATTAAAAATTCGAAGTTCCTATTATTTGCTGATGATTTGAAACTGTTTTTGAGGGTTGTCACCTTGGATGATTGTCACCGTCTCCAGTCCGATATAGATAATATAATAGAATGGGGAAGATGTAACAAACTTGATTTTAATATTGATAAATGCAATCTTTTATCGTTTATGAGGAGCTCACGAGTGTTATTCTTTCAATATTCAATGAATGGTCGAATTCTCTCACGAATTTCATCAGTAAAAGATCTTGGCGTACAATTTGAAAGCAAACTAACATTCAACAATCACATTAAGATTACTTGCAACAAAGCTTTGCAAATGTTGGGCTTTATCCTCCGCACTACCAGGGTCTTTCCAGGAGTAAAAATTTTGATACTAATGTATAATTCTTTGGTTCGAAGCCGACTTGAGAGTGGATCGATTGTTTGGGCACCGAGGGGTGCGAAATGTGTTCTTATGGTGGAGAGGGTTCAGAAGAAATTTTTTGAGAATTCTCTATTTGAGGACATATGGGTACTACCCATGGCTTTATCCAACAGACTTTCTCTTAGGGATGCTCACTTTCAATAGTTTGAATGCCCGAAGAGAAATGTACTTGGCATTATATTTCTTTCGGCTTATCCGAGGCCAAAATGAGAATTCCACCATTCTTGAAAATGTTAAATTGAATGATCCTGATAATTTTTTGAGGAATCGTGAGCATGAGTTGTTTGTTCTTCCAAGGGATAGAACCAGTCTGCCAATGGGAATGCCTCTGGGAAGAGCTTTAACAATTTTAAACGGCATTGCTTCGGATGTCGACATATTTCATATTGACGTGAGTGAGTTCAGACGAATACTATATTTTATGAATAAAAGTTGATTTTGTCAGAACTCACTCGGTTGACATCTTTGAAAATTTCTAATATGATTTTATAAATTTTTTCTCTCAGTTTTTATGACTACAATGTTTTCATCTTGTTTTTAATTAATTAGTGATTAATATTATGTATTTACATGTATGTATATATATAAATACAAGTATTTATATTTGTCAAATACATGGCGCATTGGCATCAGCTGTAATGCCATGATTTGCTTTTTCTTAAATAAATAAATAAATAAATAAAACTAATCTTTTATCAAATGAAGCTTTGTGGTCAATGCTGCTGGGCTATGTAAATATAAATTAAAGATTTTGATTTCATCATAAGACACACTGTCATCATTATTTTTAAAACCTCAACCTGCAGTCAACCTTGAATAACTACGGTCATCATTTTGGTGATTCATATTTTAGTGCCTGAGTGTATATATTCTGCAAATGAAATATGTTAATTTTCAACAATTTAATACTTGACTGTATTAAGACATGTTTTAATATGTTCACAATTAAATAAAAAGAAAACAATAGATAGTTTAACAAATTTTTGCAGAAATGGTTTATTGATTGATATTATCTTTAACAGCTAACTTCTCTTATTTTCAGAATTATATGAACTCATATCTCAATGACAGTCTTAATATTGATGCGATAGATGGTAAAGCAGTGTCATGGTTGCCTAACGATATACTTAATGGGCATATATCTAGTAATATCGATGAGATCGATAACCCTTGCCAGAATGAAACCATGCTCAATGGAAATGAAGGTGAAATTCTACGGAAGAATAATCGAGTCCAGCTGAAGTTGCTCTGTGGAGCAGATCTCTTAGAGTCCTTTGCTACTCCTGGGCTATGGGCAGATGAAGATGTAAGTATCATTATAGTTGTTATCATTATTTCAATTTATGAAACATTACATACCAATATCAAAACTGCTTGACAGTGATAGATCTTTCACTTATGAGTTTGTGGAAATCAAACGTTTCCTACATCAGTGTTATTCAACATGTGAGTGGTCTGAAATCAGTGCTGGTTCATGTTTCAAAAAAAAAAACAATGGTCTATATTACCGCACTTGGTTTATTTATTATCCCTGAATAATCTTTTTGAAAATATTTGTAACAATGAATTAGTTGCTTCAAATCTTCACTATTTCTTTATGGAATAATACACTATTGATACAAGCATTTATTTATATGGTAACATTTAGTTTCATAATTATTGCTGCCCACTCCATAACATAGGATAATTTATGGTTTTATTGATTTATGTAAAATAGTTATTATTTATTCAAATATACTCATATATTTATATGAATACACTTTCACTTGAAATTGTAAATGAAATCTAATTTCAATTCAAAATTACAGCTGGAAGTTATCTTGGGAGAACATGGCTTAGTTGTCATAACGAGAAGTGGAGCAAATCCAGAAAAGTTTATTTATGATTCTGATGTTTTAACAAGATATAGGGTAAGTAGTTTTATAATTACTTCTGTTGGTAATTTTATATTATTGTTAAAATTACTTATTTTTCACCATTATTTGTTATAAATTTTATTACAGAAACAGATAAATTCAATGCTGACATGCCCGATTTTGTTTCAATTATATTTATTACATACCAACAAGCGGCAGACTGGCTGATAATATCAGCAAATTGTTCTTTACTAGAAATAAAATACAAAGAAAAAAAATAAACTGTCAATAAGCTAATAATTTTAGTGTGAAATACAAAAACAATGTTTACTACTACAATTGCAGTGGTCATTTCGGTTTTTGCTTTTAGACACTTCATGTTTTATATCTTGCTTATTTTAGTTTAACTGCTTTTTATTTTTTTAGAGGAATATTTCCATTATTACAAATTGGGTTCCAAATGAAGTCAGCTCTACAATGGTCCGCAGGTTGATAAGAAGAGGAGAAAGTGTAAAATATTTAGTCGATGACAGCATCATATCATACATCAAGCAAAATCAGCTGTATGGCATTTCGAATAACAAAACGTAATTACAGTTGATTTATTTGACATCCTTTGACATTTCATATTTAATATTTGTTAAATATATTTGCCCAACTGTAACTCTGAATATCAAAGTTAAAATTCTTAATACGTACTTAAAATATCTTCTGGTCTTTGCTCAGTCACAAATTTTCAGTTTGTGAAAATGCACATAATATGCATGGTTATTTCAAAATTAATAAATTAAAAAATGTTCATAAGGATTTGCAAATGAGCCATATAAAATAAGTATTATTACTCAAGATAAACTACATCTCAAACACACATGCCATTATGCATCCATAGTTTTATTACTGATATGTGTTAATATTTAGTATTATTTTGATTGACATATATCATTAGGTAGCTCTTTGGAAATGGCTTTGAGAATTGAGTGGAATTCAAAGGCCTAATATAATAATTCACAATATCAATTACACTTAATTGTGGTGTTTGAGTAAAGATGGCAAATTTGATATTGTTGCTGTGGCATAAAAGATTTAAAATTGTCTAAAAATATTGAAATAAATAACTGAACAAAAAGCAACTTCAATATCCAAGAAATTCAAATGTTAGCTAACATTTTTAACAGCCCACTGACTATATTTAGCTATTTGAATGAGGTTTAAATTTTTCTTCAAATTCTAAACAGTGTGGTGTCTCATTGTATTTCTTTTAAAATTATATTTGTTAGTGTATTTTCCCAATTTGATTAAACTTATCTCATCTTCATGGTCAATAATATTATTTTTGCATACAGATCACCATCAAACAATAATGGATCAACTAGCTAACATATTTTTCCCCCCCGCATGCATACATTACTGGATGGCTCAACAAAATGTGCAGTAAGTATCTTTCTCCATTCATATTTACCAAACCTTGTATCACGGCCCCTACTCCGTCTCCAAACGACGTCATAATGAAGTCCCCGGTTGAATTGCAATCGTTGCGAGATGACAATGTAACAAAAACACGCAACACACACATATCAACAAAAATAATGAATTACCTTATCGGTGTAGATGAGACAGATACCAATGAAGTCTATACTTCGAGCAACCAATTCGCCGGCAGTCAAAAACGATCAAGGCTCACTAATAAGGTTTCAGCTTCTGCAGATTTGCCCCCCAAGTCTTTCTGCTGTGATCTGAATCAAAATTCCAGCGACACATCGGAAATGACTTTGTCTAGAAAGGCGGTAAAAGTGATAACTGACTTATCAGGAGTGCACAAGATTGTGGGCGGTAAAAAGAAGGTACGTCTTTGTGAGCCGAATCCTTTGGATGACGGCTTTGTTTATTACAACGGGGCATCCTCTCTTGATTCAAATATTTTGACGAATACTGATTTGTTATTCAGTAGCTCTTCTAGTAAAAATGAGCAAGGATTAATAATAGACCTAAGCAAGCTTCAAATTGTCGATGAAGTGGCTCACGAAATTACTGACAGCCCCCGTAGTCCCCTCAGGAGCTATGATGAAATAGTAAAATTTATTTTTTCCGAGCACGGTATTCAAGTCATCAGCGATAGAGAAACCATTGTTTAATTCGTTTCTTCATACTACTATTTTTTGAACACGTAAATCCATAAACTGTGTAAAAAACAACATCTACAGAACAACCGATCTCAGTATGAGATCGTTTATAGATAGATGTAGTACAATTGTTGTAACTACATAATTAGTTAATACATTGTATCTTGACTCATCGGTTCAATTGAGGGACCATTTTAATGTTTTACCATGGAATTACAACGTATTTAAAGTACTGTAAAAATTTTGTTTTGTTTTTAGAAAGCGTATGAATCTAAAGACTAGAGATGTCTCGATTATTTTCTTGTTTAGATAATATTTATTATAATTTATATATACGTATTAATGACTTATCAATGTTTCATACTGAACAGATGAAACGTTGATGGGAATGTCTTATATTTATTTTTGAGCCAAAACATATTTCTTAAATTGAAATATTTAGGTCAAATCAGTATTAGATCTTTGCCAAAATAGTTAGAAATTATTGCCTTTTTATTTTTTCATTATTAAATACTTTATAAAACGTATACGGTAAAAGTCCGTTAATTCGAACAAAGATAATTCGTAATTCGAAGTTTTCTTAATTTGCTCGTCCCAAGATTGACTTTTCATAATAAAATGTACCGTTAATTCTAAATATCGCTTAATTCGTAATTCGTAATGTTTTTCGTCAAAATGTATATACGATTTCTTGTAATTCGAAATTTTTGCAATTTCGTGAGTTTGTCAGGTTAAAAATTAGTCGGCACATTGTTTTGAAGAGTAAAGCTTATGTAAACCATAAGTGAAAGTGAGACATCTATATAAAGTGAAGTATCCTATGTCAAAATCGAATTCGAGCATTTATAACATTAGTGCAAGCGAGACATCTATATATTAGTATGTACCTAACTTCACTACAATGGTACATTTTTATTGTCAAGTATGTACCGAAACGTCATTCTATTTTACGCGAATACCTTAAAAATAAGTGACTGAAAATCAATTGTCTTTTTTTATTCCTATGAATTGCCGCGAAAATTTCTTTTTTTTATTGATCGCGTAATTCGTTTTTCATTTTTTTGTTCTATAAAAATAGAAAAAATTGCCGCGATGTTCCAAGCCGTCTACAATTACCGCGAAAATTCATTTTTTTTAGTGATCGCGTAAATCGTAATTCGATTTTTTGATCCATAAAAAATCGAAAAAATGGTCGCGATGTTCAAAGACGCCGACAATTTCTTTTTTTTTAGTGATTGCATAATTTGAATTTTTTTGGTCCATAAAAAATCGAAAAAATGGCCGCGATGTTCCAAGCCGTCGACAATTGCCGCGAAAATTCAATTTTTCATACTAATCCCGTAATTCGTATTCCGAATTTTTTTTGGGAAATCTGGTCCCTTGAATTTCGAATTAACGGACTTTTACTGTACTGTTATTGTCCCACAGACATATTGTTAACTATACTAATAAGGAAAAACAGTCCTGCTCAGTAAAGAATCACATTGTGATTATTATTATAACCATCTGTCAATTTAACATAATGGTCATTTTATGGTATCCAATTGTAGATGAAGAAAAATATACTTAAGTAGAATTTGAATTATTAAATCTTGTCAATTCTTTGATTAGTTCTATTTTTCACATGATGCCAAAATTATTAAATTGTTATGGAATTAATATAAAATTTCATGACTCGCATGTTAATCATAGTAAGTATAGAATATTTTAATGTTATGATGTGTATATAATAGTCTATTGCCATCAATTTTGTGTGGCGAAACATGATATTATATTATCAGTCTGCCAAGATGCTTTTACTATAAACTTACTTCAAGAAAATATCATTCCAAACATTGAAATTGTATATTTATATTCATTAATTCATACATAAATTTATTTATGAACCTTCTAAACTGTTGTAAATCGTTACATTCTTAAGATATAGGTTTTTGTGTTGACAATTTTTCTCCGTTAATGGGCGCAGACACCGGGATGTAAGATCCTATTTTAGACTATCGTTTACTTACCGCGACTTTCCTTGATTTTTTGCTAGTTAGAAAGCTATCTTATTGCATGATTGATCATATTATATCTTTTGATGTCAAGTGTATCATCTATTGTTAGGATCATACACATTTTCACTCACTTCTTTAATTGAAATAGCATGCTATCCTTTTTTATTTTAAAATTATTCCATTTTATTTAAGGTTATACTGCTGGCAAACAAAGTATATTGAAGTCATATTAAACTTTCAAAGAAATACTTTTCTAATTTGAATTGTATGCCGATTTTTCTAATATAAGAAAACACTTGATAAGCATTCTAGGTAATACAATAAGTGATATATTCTAAATCTTCTGCTAGAAATAAATAATATGAATTGTATGAGCTACTTCTATGTAATATGTAAAGTTATTGTTTAGCCATTTATAAGAAATGTAAAACCAATATTTTGTTCATTGGAGTTCAGAGATGGCATTGGTTACATTTATGAAGAAACTTTATAAAAAAAGCTTGATTAATTATATTTATTGCTAGTAATATTCTTTTGAAAAAGTTTTATTGATATCATTGGTATTTTACTAGTTGCGCGATAAATATAATAGTACAGTTTATCAATTTAGATTGACTGTCGAAAATTACTATTTACAAAGCAACATTCAAATCCATTGAATTTTTTTTTTTTGTTATGTGACATTTCATTCTTTATAGACTGATAGTCTATATGTCTACAAGATGAATTAGCATAGGTGCTAGGTGTCAAAATAATTATTGTCTATTAAATTCCTCATCTGTAGCTTTCACAGTCTATTTCTCTTTTTGAAAAAATGGTATGCGAACTAGCTCACAAGCCACTGCTGGTCATTGTTTTAGACTAACTCCCTAAAACCCAAAAACTTTTCAACCTAGGTTGTGATGACTTTTACGGACATCGATTAAATAAAAATATTTTACATAAAACGTACCGTCTTATATAGAAATGGTCACAATCTCATTAAATCTTATTTTTCGAAATGTAATTCATCTTTCCATTCTGTAAAATTTTGCCATTGTGTTCGTAGATGTATATCGTTACATTTTTCATGTAGATTTTGACACATCATTTAATTTTTAGAGATATTTTTAATTACTTTTATTTAAATATTTATTTCGTCACATCCATTAATTGTACTATTTTACTCTACTAATGAAGTTTCCTTTTTTACCAGACTGTGTGACTTAATGATTCAAGTATACATTTAGAATTTATTTTGACATTAAAATGAAACTTAGTTAAAAACCGTTATTCTCTAGTGAAAACAGGTTATTTATCCATATTTTTGGCACATTTTTTAAATTCATGTAATAGTTGACCACAGTGATTCTATTGTTCAGCCCATTATTTACCATGATAGAGATTGAACTTATTATAAAATTCACATCCTTGATTTGTCTTTTATAGTAAGTTTGACCAAGTATCTGTTTGCATATTTGATAATGGGCTATGCAATGCTACTTTAGTTAGGTATGGATACTAAAATAAACTCATAACTTCACCAACCATAATGATTTGATGTGTAGTTGTTTTGTTTTCTTTTTTCTGTTGCATGTGATTGCAGGACGGCAACCGTGCATGCCTTCTCTAGCCGATATAGTGCTGCTAATAGGAAGATCTTGCAACAGACCTATCCTACTCGGGAATGATACCAACATTAAAGAAAACGAAGATCTTCTGAATTCAAACTCTATATACTTTTAACTATTAGTAGTAGTTCAAAATAGCCATGGTCACTTTGTCACACTAGATTTAACAAATTCAAACTATTTTGCTGTATTTTATTTGAAAAAAATTAAGTTTTGTGGGGTATTTGGTTCCACAAGTATTCTCAAATATTATTGATAGCATTTAAGCATTGTGTCATTATGACTTTGCTTAAAAAGGTAAATCTTACTAACAATTTTCAAAAAAAATATGTTGCTTTGATTAAAAAAGGCACTATAGCTATTATTGATTAATTAATAAATTTGAAGCTTTTACCCTAACCAATGAGATTATTATGGAAACTCATTTTATGATAATGAAAGTGGAATGTAGCAAAGTCCATTTCAACTTAGTCCTGATGATGCCGTTGTGCTTAAACAATACTTATGGAATGAAATAACTTTTCAATAAACACGAAACAGGCCTTTAATAAAATAATAAACCAAACGAACACCGAATTTTATCAAATACATACATTTATTGACACAATTCGTTTTTTTTACATACCAAGCCTTATCTTTATGCTAATAAGCATTGCACCAATATTCATTTGTAAGAAATTTGATCTTATTTATAAGTAAGACTTATAGTTACAATGACCATAGGCTGTATAAAAAGTTTAGCTGCCCATACCTATTAATCGCTATCTTACTTTATATTTTTAAAGCTGTAGCTATTATGAATATATCAACCTATTTTATTTCATGCTCAATGTTAGTTGTTTTAAAATTGTTCCTGATATATATTTTACTATTACTATTATTACATCATTGTCTATAAGCCGTAAAATGCTTAGCCAAAAATTTTCGTATCTGCAATGCCCGAGTTTATTTTCATACGCATTTTTTAAATTACAAATAACATGAATTGCTTTCAACATATTATCTATCATATTCAATTTTATAAGATTTGTAAAAATTATAAATTTTACATCTATTAAAAATTATTATCCATCCAAGCAAAAAAAATACTCCCACTGCTTAGTATGCATCAATATTATCAGTCAAAATAATATATCTACTCATTCCGTATGTCAAATGTACCTACATATATGTATGTCTGCAATGCTTATAATTTCTGATATTTTAGAAAATGTTATCCAGTTCACATTTTTTCATACATGAAAAAAATAAATATGTGTGACCCTTATTTTACACACTATTAGTTTTTCTTAATGAAATACTTCAACTATCTAAATGTACCATCCATGATTCCCCTACTACATGATTCAATAATAAACTATTTTGCAGTATCAATATTTCAGACGTATAAGATGTTCATAAATTTAGTTTTCAAGATAAATAGCAGCTATTTATTTACTTACGATATTTATATTATATATAAAGATCACATGCGAATCTCATTCTTAGCCTTTAAGTCGATGGCATCTTGCAGAAAATTTACTGAGTGCAATCATTACTGATGATTGCAGTATTGATTGGATGATTGATGCTAGCCTTGAATAATCACTTTTTGCATAAGGATAACATCTGTAACTTCCTTCCCACTATATACGCATATGCAGTGTTATTAGTTGTGTATGCATAATACTGCAAAATTTTGCATCTATATAATTGAAAAAAACTTTATAAAATAAATTTCTCATTTAGTACTGAATTTGCTTTTCTCTCTAGAAAAGAAACGAATTGAGATATGGCAAATGAAATTTTGTATCGCCTTCAGAAAAGGCGAATCATCGTTTTCAAGAACTTATCGTCCATTTTCTTACGCATTATATGTGTCGTTTTATGCAATATTCATTGGAATCTCTACAGTGTAAATCGAGGAATAAATATAAAATTTATAATTGAGACTAATCGTAATATTATTGAAGTGTTTTCATATTTCACTGGTGCACTGAGAATAAATAATATCTGCTTAGCATGTACTTGTTAATATCAAATATTTCATATCACGCACGCCGCACTTCATTTTTTACATTATCTAATCTTTTTCAATAAAAATTGGCCTTAAATTAAAAATCCTTGCATCAGTATTTTATGAGACTCAATAGCTCTAAATTGGCAAATCTATTTTTCTAAAATAAATCCTTGATTGAACCATGTACGTATTAGAGTTATGTGCATCATATTCAAAATATACAATTATAGTATTTTTGTAGTTGATCACTATACATATATATAGTAGTCATTTTAATGAATTAGATTAAATGTGTTTTAAGAAATGGTTAAAATGCGCACCGCAACACATCAAGAAAGGGGGAAAAGATTAGGCAAGATATTTAATTTTATTATTTGAATGTACCAATCCCAGCAAGGTTATTATGAAATTTGTTTTCTATCGATTTTGGGCATGATGTCCTTGTGTTTTCTTATGTGATTAACATATTCCAAATATCTGACCCATTGACAGGTATTGTTATTTATTTTTTATCAACATAAAATTTAAGCATATTGTTTTTATTGCCTCACCTTTTTGTTTCCTACTCCATTTTTGTGTACTAATGAATATACATATTTCTTGTTTAACATGGGAGTCTGTGTACTTAAAATTCATCTGTCAAGTTTTAAGAAATAGTAATAAGGTTTTTTAGGCTCCGATACTTATTTGAAATTAAAATAAAATACTTGTATGTGTCACACGTCCCCATATTGACCAGGGCATGATTGGTGATTTTTCATCAATGGCATTTAATTGAGGAGTTGGGTATAGAGAAAAAAGATATAGGTATATGTTATTTGTTTTTATTGTCATTACAGTGTTCCTATTTTATGCTAAATGTATAAATATAATTTTATTTGATATTTTATTATGGTTGGAACTGAAATGTTTATTTATGGACAAGCAATAAAGTGGGCCCACTGCATAAAACATTTTTGGTTTATTTACAAAATAAAGACATTGTGACTCACCTTCCTTGCGTAACAAAATGTGTTATTTAAACACAGATAATATTTACAATATGGCAACAATTTCAGTTCTCAGTGATAACTGACTAAATAAATTCATACTGACTAATTTCTTGATTGAGATGTTTCTATCATAAAGCATATAATAAACCAATTGTGTGTGAAGAAATATATTTGATTTTTTTTTGATTCTCACAACTAAAACTCTGGATCTTAACATCATATTGATGCTTTGCTTTAATGCTGCAATCGTTAAAAATCATTCAATTTCAATAAAATAGATACATAACTATTTTCATTTTTTCCCATGATTTAGTTTGAGTTTAGATAGCACATCGAGAACCTCAAATTGAATTTAAAATAATATAGTATATCTTAAATGATGTGAACTTTCAAAACACAAACACAAGTCATTAGTAGAAAAACACTTAAATGTTGTTTTATACTACAATACTATTTTTACACATACTCATATTTTGACACTGTTGAATCTTCATTTAATTTAAAAAAAAAATATTCCAACAAATTTCAATTTGGCAACATTCAAAATCATTAAAAACTTAAGATATTAAAATTTTGTTCACTATGACACAACCTTCTAAGTTTTAGCTGTTATTTGGTTCAAGTTTATGAATCAAGATGATTTTTCCCCGTACTTACAAATTCGTTAAGTTAAACTCTTCAAAATTCATCTGATGTTGTCTATACACGTATTTACATTTTTTTTTTGAGTCAATGGATTCCCTTATTTTCTTTATGTATCAAATAAAGGGAGATAACTACAAATTTATATTCTCGGATATTTTGTATAAATATGTATTATGATTTAAGACTAGTGTTTTCTCAAATGAATTTACAACAATAATAATTAGGGCAATCAAAGTAAAATGTGTTCATCATAAAGTTTTAAAGAGAGGGTGACCATGAATTTAAAATATCCACAATTAAAAATTTATATAGTACCATATGACAGCAGCCAAGCAAATGAGGTTTCTTAAATTGGGTAAATCTTAAATAGCCGAACCAAAGATTAAAGGTTATTTCTAAGCCCTTATTTGGTTAGCTGGATTTGTGTTTATTTGGATTTCAGGGTGATTTACAACCAAATGGTGGTAGGTATTTATATTACAACCTATCCTGTGCTTTATGGTTAATACAACCTTAATGAACTGTAATAGTTATGTTAACAGGTATGATATTTTCGAAAAAAAATTGATATAACATGGTGCTGAAAGATTTTGACAAAGATATTTTTTTATCAAGGATGTATGATATACCTTATCCCCACTTTATACATTAATAATAAATAACATTAATACTTCTATAAACTGTATACAGTAATAAATAAACAGACAGGTAATTATTGGAATAATAAAACCATGCATTTTGTGAAGGGATCTGTGGGAATATAACTACAAACCTGGATAGGTCTAATACAAGTCTTAAAAATATTCAATTGAATTTGTGTTATCTGAAAAAATATTGGAAATCAGATAAAGGAAGACAGTTATAATATATTGGTATATAAGAAATGTCAAGTAAGTTGTCTTTTAGAGGTCACATACAGAGAAGACTGTTAATATGTAGGTAGCTGAAAACATTACAACAGGCCTGGAAAAGTTTTTAGCTTAGGACAGCATTAAGATTTTCAGATGAACAGACCACTGAGTAGAATACTATTTTTCTATAGACATAATTTACAATCATGAAAAGAGAAATTCAACAATATAGGTGATCATCCAATAAGAAAACCAGATACAATACAAAGAACTAAATACTATGATATTTTCTTATAGTGGAATTATATCAAATAATTCAATGGATTCTCCAATGAACTGTAATTTAATGAAAATCGTAACTCACGTCTGAACCAGCAACTATAGGAATCAATTCCAATGTTAAGTCTGATTACTGTTGCTAGAAATGTATTTTATTTTACCGATAGACATTTTTTCAACAAAAAATAATACAACAAAATTTAAGTAGTGAATTAACATAAACAAGCAAGTTAAAATGCAGACATGTGTCATTGATTATATTTAAGTATCAGAAAATTTATGAAAATAGTTCAAAGAAACATGTTTTGAATATTTTTGACACAAATCGTAGGATAATAAAAATGGATTAACCCTTTCCGGTCCTATGTCGAATCTCGTTCGACATCGATTTCTTCCTCGTGGGTCCTATGTCGAATGTCATTCGACATTTTTTGTTCTTCATTAGTATTGAGTTAATATGCAAGTTCACATTTTTTTTTATTTTGAGCTCAGAACCAAATGATTTATTGACGTTTAGAATATGTAACTGTTTAAACTGTTTACTTGGAAGGGATACAAAAGGGTCATTTTAGGGGCTTGCACAGCCTGCATGGAGCAATTGCACAGGCGACACAACTTTTTGAAATACCGAACTATTACCGATAAAAACTATTGTTCTAATAATTCTAACTAGCAAAAATGCCTAAAATTTAGAAAAATCGCGTTGACAACAAATTTGAATCTATAAGATGAAGATTGTATAAATGAACTGGACTATTGAATGGAGTGAATTTGAATTATTTGTTGACGGTGAAAAAAGACCTTAGCTGTATATTTTTTTAAATATAGATATTAATGACATTAATATGTATATTTTGAAAATCAATTTAATTTGTACCAAAAATCCAGTTTTTATTTTTAAAAAAAAAGGAAAAAATATTAGATTCTCTCAAAATACTGTAAATTTATAATGGACCCGCTGGAACTTTTTTTTCTTTTTTTGTGGACCGGAAAGGGATAAAAATATATTTGAATCAAGTGAGACTACAAAAATAACAGTAATCAAATGTATTTGGAGTATTCTTAAACTGGCCATCTATTATTTTATCACTCGACTCGATAGATTTTTTATGATACAAAATTATTTCATTTTATCTCACAGTGATAATTATAATCATGCAAAAGTTATAACAATTAAAATTATAGCTTAAAAAGATTATATCTCTACTGTCTTTTAGCTTTCAATATGACCTCGATTAATATATTTATTTTGTACGTTTTTCAGCATTAATTGATTAATTTAATTTCTCAATAAGAATGATATCTATTTAACAATAAACAAGGGTCCAGATCATAAAAACAATGGTATGATTATCGGTATGTTTCATGGAATATGGTCACCTTATATGTCAAATAACACTTGACACTAAGAGTATTTTTATATTATTGACAATCTCCCATGAAATCAGAAATGAATTATGTTGCACTGTGGAGTAATTTGAAATAATAGAACTTATTTAAATTGTGACTCGTTTACTCCACTAATGCAACATTTGAATATTAAAATAAGAGTCGTTCAATAAAAAAAAACAAATTTTAATAGAATTTACAACTCAAATGAATTGCAACCCCGTATTTTTAGTCTTGTATACAAATCCTATACTTGATATTTGTATCAATTGTTGGTATGTACATGCTTTATACAAAGGATTTGTGATACAATCATAAAGAGTTTTCTTTGGGCGGCAATTTGACTGGGGTATTATCAATCTTTTCACTGCAGTCACACCAGGGAGTACTTTGTTTATCACAATCGAGTTTGACATTGATTATTGTCACAGGTACATTGTCGATTTGAAGACTGTGTTTGGCTACTATTTCATATGCAACATTATGCAGCCCGGTTTCTCGGTCTCGTTTTCTAGTCACTTCACGTTGATTGAAGCACTTTGCGGTATCCCTTTTGCGATGAGCTCTGTCGTGAATGTGCCTGAAACAAAATATCCCATCATATTTCCTTAGTTTTTTAATTTTAATTTCCATTTTTTTTCATCAGTGGTCGAAAACATGAGCACTTAAGGTCTCCTCCGGTTGATATTTTCATCCGGAACATTTGAGATGTTTTGATTTTACCTTTAGCTATCAACTTTTTCATCCATTAAATTGCAGTTATCCATTTATTTACCAATTGTTGATGTTATTGTATAAAAAATGTACCCTAGGTGTATCATTGGTGATATTTGATCTTCGGTATGATACAGAAAAGTTTAACTAAAAAAGGATATGGTGCCCATTATCATGAATAAACAGGCCATTTAAGGTGTCTGTCTAACTTAGCAAAAGGTTGCCAACCACTGGGCTAGGTCTAAGATAGGAAACAGAGGTATATGATAGTGATAATTTTTTAAATTGTAAAATTATTAGTTTTTAAATATTCTATCTGTTAATAAAATTGAATAAGAACAACTTACAATAATTGATCTGTCCATTGATTTGATCACTGCTATAAAAATACTAGCGAATTTCAAGAATGCAATGAATTATTAAATATACAGATTTATTTGATTAACAGAGACATTCTAATGCTTTGTTCTTTCAGTTACCCATGCACACTACGACCCTGGTGAGTGTAGATTCGCTATATAGCAATCTTTTTTGGAAAGTATTTTTCCCCAACTCCTGGGAGACTTAATAAGGGCATAATTGAGACGACGGAGTGATTCAAAGTACCAAGCGGTACTTCACATATCTTTTGGAATAAAAATATATTTGACTAGTATACCTGAATGTATTTGTTGTATCTGTTTGCACATTGTCTGGCCTAGTGATATTTAGTTTTGCTTCTTTCAATCGCACAAAGAATTCGTCATCCTCCAAGCCCCACCCCCAATATTTATTTGACATTCCGTCAACCACTTCAAAGTGTTCCCGTTTCACTAGTAAAATTCCACCAACAAAATTAGCATAGTGATACCGAGGATGTAGCTTAGGACTGGCAACATGAAACGGTCCGTTCTCTGGATAATCGTAGTGTAGTTCTGAATTTAATGGAAGCAGATCAACATCATGCATTGCAATATAATCAAAATCTTTTTTTGTATACAAGAATCCAACATTTATAAGGGAAGCCCGATTAAATCGATATGCATCTACTTGATTTATGACGAATATCTCATGATTAACATCTTGGTTCTTCAGGAATTCATTCATGTGGGGAGCAAATTGGAGAAGCTCTTCGAATCGATCTCGAAATGGGACTATAATCGCCAACCTGTGAAGATGTTCATTTGCTGAGGCTAGCAATTTTTTTAACGTTTTTGTCTCAGGAGCAGGCGTCTGACCCCCATCGCAAGCGCAATTATCTGAGAAGAAAATGACTTACGATAAATATATAATTAAATGTTTACCATGTTGTTGAAACAGAAAATAAAAATAAATTCTATTTTACTGGTATACCTGAAGACATAGGCAGGATCGAAACAAGACATGTTACTGCGAATGATGTCGTGATACATACGACAAGAACTGTGGATAATCTTATTTTGTAGCCCATTTCATAATGTGTTTTCTTGAACGATTCACGTTGTATCTTATATTATCTATGAGTTATATACCAAATTTCACACATAATTTATACAAACACGTAGTTTTTTTCTAAAATGTCATATTTTTAGCTAATAGACAATTTGAGCTTGCATAAACAACAGTAAAACAATTATGATTATTTAAAGAAAGGGTTATAATATTTTTAAAGAATATAAAAAACTTGAAAGATCTTCTGATGCAATATTCATAAACATCAGAGGCTAAAAAATCCAGAAGGAAATTTGGTAAAGTAGAATATAATAATTATATTAGGTACGTGAAAACGTGCCCAATAATAATCGTTAAAATCAGGTCTGTGGAGTCAGAGTCGGAGTCGTGGAGTCGGGGCTTTTTACCCGGAGTCGAAGTCGTCACGGCGTTTTAAAAATCCGAATTTAGACTCAACTTTTTAAGTCGGAGTCGGAGTTTTTGGTCAATGTTGGAGTCTGAGTCAGAGTCGGAGTCGTGGTTTTGGTAAATGCTGGAGTTGGATTCTGACTTTTTTTACCGACTCCACAGCCCTGGAAATAACTATATAAGACATACTGAAGTCAGGATCATATTATGAAATTCAATATGCGTATTATACAAACGCCGATGAAGCAGACATCATAAAAAAATTCTAAAATAATGGCGTTAAAAGTCATTAAGTTAAGAACAATGCATCTTGATCTTTCGAATGGGTGTTCATGAGAGAATGCTTTTAAATAACGAACAAGGCGTCGAAAAGATGACTAATACGAGTACGTGAAGTTTATTATAGTATTAAATTTAGATCTACGATAATGTGAGCTCATTCGTATATGGCCCAATTTTTGTTATATTTTGTTGTAGGCTTGCGTCCGAGACCGGCCCGGGCCCGAATCCAAACCTTCGTTACCCGGCCTGACCCGGCCCGCGGGCCGGGCTGGGTAAGGCCTGCGGGCCAAACCCGTGCCCGTGCACACCTCTACTTTGTAGTATCAATATCGCCCATAGATAATATTTTAGTATTTTGTCTATGTATAAGATACTAAAGACATGAGTATCACCCTAGATGAATATACTTAAGTATCACCACCTAATTTTGACTGGTGGCAATATCGTTAACGTTCGTTTCATTCAAAAATTTCAAATGACGAATAATAAAATATACTTTTAATTAATCTAAGTATGGTGAAAGTGGTGAAGTACGTTTGTGCCAAAGATTCACCTGATAAAAGTTTGCATCGAGTGAGACCAATTTATTTTCATAAAAAATGGCTAGTTTGAATACAAAACGCCTAACAAATGCGACCCTACATAGAGAATTGCACAGGAATGTTTACATCCTCAGTTTGCGCTATCCTATGAACAATGACCTGTCATCACATTTTAAAGAAGGCATGTTTGAAAAGCCCAACAGAGCTGCATTTCATCATGTATCTTATTACTTGATGTCCATAATTGACAATAAATTCTTACTGTCAACTTCTATATGGGCTATATATGAGATAAAGATGGAAGTCGGATATCGAGGAGAGTTTATGAAGTTCATAAATCATGCCTCCAAACTGCACGAAGGCTACTTATCCCATATAATGCCATCGTGGTTAGCCTACGCTGGGGGTATTAAGGTGGCAAATCTCATGCTTGAGCTGTCTCAAGTAGCACTCAAAGTATATATCTGTAGTAAACATTCAAAATTTGCTTCTTTGAATCCTAGTCAATCGGAGAA
Source organism: Himalopsyche kuldschensis (assembly GCA_028554975.1). Lineage (NCBI taxonomy): Eukaryota > Metazoa > Arthropoda > Insecta > Trichoptera > Rhyacophilidae > Himalopsyche > Himalopsyche kuldschensis. Next base: position 1,215,747 of record JAHFWI010000086.1, on the reverse strand, counting down.
TATTGACGAAAAACGTTCAGTGCTGGCCAAGGATTTAATTAAAAAGATAACTAGCCGTCATAGATACCATCAAAACATGCAAAAAACTGCTGAAATCTATAAACATTATACACCAATTCTAGTAACTGACAAGGAATCGAAAACTAAACTGTTGGATGAGATTGTTCAAAAAATTGTTCAAAAGTCATCACCGAGTTTAGTTGATAGCATAAAGGAATTGAACAATATATTTATTTCATCCAGTTTTATAAAAAACTGGTGTTCATATATTGATGAAGAAATATCACTCCTTGAAACATCCTGGAGAAAGCATTCTAGCTTAATGACGAATGTTAAGAAGTGTAAATCTAGAGCGGAGCAAGTTGTGCAAAGACATACTAAAAAATCTTCAAAAGACACCGTCATAGAATACAGTCTTTCCAAAGATAAATTCAAAATCTGTTCTATTTACGAAAATCATTTATCACCAGCGCAATATTTTATTTTACGAAGCAACGTTAAGGATGGGGTCTTGGATTTTCCAAATCTCCTGAAGTCGTATGCTATTGTGATATCTGTTGCATTCAGATCATTTTCTCCACCCAATTCAGATGAAAAATTTCTTAACATAATTGAGGAAAAGAAGAAATTTTTATTTTTCATCAGACAGCAGTCAAAAGACCTTGTTACAGAAGTGTTCAGGTTTAATAACCAATTGAAGGTAAATATACATTTTTTTATCCATAGACAGTAAGGTATTCAAACAATAATAAAAGACTAGACTTTCAAAAATTATTTGTACATTTCAGTGACATGTCATTCTAAAACTAATAAATTCTACACACTAATGCTCTTCAAATGAAAAGCAATCGTTAGTTTTGATTGTAGACAGAGAGGAGCTAATATCTGCTTTACAATAATCAAATGTCTATTAAAGCCATCTTCATCGTCTATATTCAAATATACGTATTTTGTAAAGCCTTCAAAAGAGAACAAGGTATACGCAGGTAGATCCCTGAAAAATAATAGATTTTTTTGAAAATCAGTTTTTTCCATTTTTTTTTGTCTTGATATTTATCTAATATTTTTATAATATTAATTGATATTTTATCATATTTATATTTGATCAATTTATATCCCACAATCTAATTTTCTTCTCCATCATACAAAATAATCTTAGTTTGCCGTGTTTAGAAACTACATACAACATAACCGTTATTATTATTTTTATTTCAGGATGAAACACACTCCGAATTTCTACCAGATTCAAGCTTCCAAGCTCTCCCGTGGATATCTGAAACATTCAACATACCTACAATACCAAAAGTCCAAGCATCATACGATAGCAATAATGTGGAATACTGGTCTAAACTTTTTGAAACATTCAGATTTTCCCAATTTTCATATCCGCCGAATAAAAAAAATATTCAAAATCGGGCGGCAGTGTACAAAATGCCAGTCTCTGTCAGCCAGAGAAAGCAAAATACATCAGACCTTTGCAAACAGCTGGCTTTTGTGTCGAGCAAGAAACAAAATATTGAAACACCAATCGAACAACCGGAGTATATGAAGAATATAGAAGAAATTCAGAAAAATATGAATAAAATATCTATAGATGTTTGTAATAAATCTAATTTTGTGCATAGCAATATATCAACAATAAATTTTATGAGTGCTACTGAAGTGAAACATCCAAAGTTTTCCAGTAATCATATTCATAAATTGTTAACGTCTGCCAAAAAAGCCCCTGCTACGCCTGTGAAAAAAGCTATGCAAAATATCCGCGATAAATCTTTCCAGAAAAAATGGGGTAACCTGTTCAACGATAGCAATGATGACATTTTAGGTTTGCATAAAACGAAGTCATCCCCAAGTTTATTGACTGATAAAACAGAAACAGGGATAGACATGTCTCACAGAAAAGTGTCGATAAAAATAAACGAAAGAATATCTGGTATCAGAGAGATAGATTATTCAAGCTTCCTATCAGGATTGGGTTCCATGCCTGATTTGACAAATTCAATGAGTAATAAGAGTAAGGAAGCGCGAGAAAGTAGCGAGGCCTTTTTTATATCTCCGGATATGAGGAGTAAAGTTTTGTCTCAAAGAGGAAGTGCTATAAAAGATATAGATACTACTGAGTGTATATTAAATACACCTAAAGATTGTAAAAAGACAAAACTGAATAACAAAAATTCCGTGGAGCGTATAATCATGTCTTACAAAAAACTTAAAGAGTCATTGAAGGCCAACGAAGCCTTGGCTAAAATGAAAGCCGAAGGAAGTGACCTGCCTCTCGATTCTTTTATAGCACACCACGAGAATATACTTAACTAGACAGCGCAGTTATAACAACAAATATAACATGTTTGTCTGATAATTCGATTTTTGAAGTTCCAATGTTAATATCCTTACGAGAAAAAGAGCTAATAGTGTAAATAAATCCAAAAGTTAATTGTAAGTCTCTAATATTTTTGTAATTTTTTTAAATAGATACAGCAGGTACTGTACTCACTCGAGTTCTATAATAACAATGCTTATCTTGTAATCAATTTGATAAATTGTGAAAAATCGTTGGTTGACTGGCCTGAAGTGTGAGAATTTTATTAACTGATTTTGCATTCTTGTGTATGTACAATGGAAATATTCTAACAGTTTTAAGTACATTATTCAATACCCCTTTTCTGAAGTATGAATTGTAAATTAATGTGTAAATATTATGAATAATGTGTTTTAAATTTATGAATATACACCCGATTCTCTTTTTACATGGAGGATGCACATACCAAGGACCACTGTGTAAAAAAATACTATATAGGGTTATAATTCATTTAACAATTTAACAACCATCTCAAAGAATAAAAGTATTTTTGTTGTTTATGAATGCTAAATATATTGTTTTCAATTGAAACAATTGTAAATAACGAATTTATTCTGTCATAGCTTTCTGACTTTAACAAGATATATTTTTACAGCCTTCTTTTAACACTAGTTTGAAAAATACTCGTACAATTTTTTAGACTGGTTTATTGTAAATCTGTGTAAAAAAAGCCCTGGGAAAAAAGAGAATTGTTTGTATTGCTAACCGAAAACATATTTGATTTGGACAATGTCTAGTAATATTTAAAGAAACAATAGAAATTAATGATTAGTATAAGAAATGACTGAATTTATTTATTTATATTTGAGTAGCAATTAAATATCTACTATCAGGCAATTTAAATTCAACTTGTAGTTATTTTGCACACATATTTTTATTCTGGCTTCAGAAATGACTGGACGTGTAAGAATGAAATCTATATTTATTTAGCTCTATTAATAATACTGCTTTATTCTGTGCATTTATTAATATTTAAACTTTTGCCAATATTTCAATAAATAAAATATTAAAGCCACCAACTATCTTCGTTATTGACTAATTTTCCTTATCAGCTTGTAATCCCACCCATGACACTGGTTTTAAAAAAATAAATCGCTACAAAACAACACTTAAAAAAGAAACGAGAAACAATGCATTTTATTTACTTTTCCAATGAGCACCAAATAATGATTTTTATGTGCAAATTTTAAGCAATCTTTCGTGATAGTTATTGTGACAAAATATATCTATCACAGAATGAGTGAAACAGTTTAAAAATTTTGAAATAGGACATAATCAGGACAACCCAAGAATCATTAAACTCTCAGTTTAAAAGTCAAAATTCAATGAGAAGTACATCAATGTAGATTTCTTCTTCCTTTTTTTCCCCTGGAAATGTGTCATTTTGTCACATGATATTTTTAGAATTGATTTCAAATAAAGAACCAGCTAAACAAACAATGCTCATCAACTTTCAGCATTTGTTTTTTTTATGTCGTCAAATGGTGGGAACTTTTTAATATTATATTTCATTATTGCTTTATACATTATATACAATGAGCAAAGAGGAATTTGGTGATGTAATAAATAAACATGAAGAAAATCTTGTAGAATGGTTGGACCAACTACAACTCTTTAGGCCCACAAAAAGGATTCACAGAGATTTTGCTGATGGAGGTAATCGATGAATTCTCATAATGATAGAATGAGTTTGTTTTTTTCAAGATGCAGTCCTATGCATTTCATATCAAAAAGTTTTGGAAATATCCTGACATTGGAAATCATTTCTCGAATATATTTCTTGCCACCCATCTTAAGCACCATAGTTGGTAAGGTGATTGATATGTTTCAGATCGAGATAGGTTGAATCTAAAGTAATAAAAATAATGGAAATAATTGAATTACCCTATGAATAACTTATGACTATATTTCAACATCCAAAATTGATTACCTTAATAGTTTTAAGCTATACATGTTCATCTCATATTCGGGGGGATTAATTTTCCAGCTGACTTGCAAACATTGTAGTTTCAACATATATATAAATTTGTATCCATCTTGAACTTTTCGCAACCTGCATACTGTTACCTTAAAACTATTTATTGTCAAATACCTTCTGAAATTGAAAGCGTATAATATGATGTAAATATATTGTTTAATTTTTGCTGCAGTGCTTTTGGCTGAAATTATCAGCAGATATTATCCAAAATTTATTGAAATGCACAATTACCTCCATGGGTTTTCATTCACAACAAAGATGGAGAACTGGAAAATGTTGAACAAGAAGGTATTAAAAAAACTAAACCTGAGAATCAGTACCAAGACCATGGAAAAACTTTGCAATTCAACACCAGGGGTTATTGAAAGAATATTGATGGAAGTCAGAGTAAAAATTTTGCATGATGCCGAATCAAAAAATGAATTGCCTGTGGGAGATAACAAATCATGTGAGGAAGTGTGGTACGATGTTGGCGCCATTGATGAATCCAGTAAGATGTTTTCTAATTGAATCTCTACACCGTAATACTTTTATTACAGGCTTAGATTGTATGTGGAATAGTTTTCATCCATCTGATTAAAGTGGAGTGGGTTGTATAACAAGCTTTAATTGACTTATAGAAAAGATTAAAGACACACTTTTATGCATTCATTTTAATTCTATAATGGCTTTTGAAATATGCTCATACCATTAATTCATTGGCTTGTCAAAGCCGTTAATCAAATAATAAAAATTAATAAATGTTCAGGTGACACAATGGTTGTGCCAATTCGCTGCCGAAGACAATGTAATGACACTATTGAAATAATTAGAAAAAAAGTGGTTTGCTTTGATAGTTACCTAGCCATACAAAATGAGCTTTCTGAAAAAAAAGAACGTATCTACAATCTTGACCAAAAGGTATATTCAGTATTCATTTGAACATTTATTAAATTTATTGATAAATATAAATGTGGAAAAACTGATGGGCTATCACGCAACAGTTTATAATTATTTTGCTTGATACATTTTATCTATAATATTTATTAGTAGTATTAAAATAATGTATGGTAATTTGGTTAAAAATATATCACAGAGATTAGAAATTGTTTTGAATGAGTTTATACTCAATAATTTGTGGCGTTGTGACATGTTGCTGTGTAAGAATCTTTGGCTAAACCACTGAATGGCCTGGGTTCACATCTGGAGTGAGTCAGGGTTGCGCTCTCACTCCATTCCTATTCATTATTATATTCGACTTCATACTTTGTAAATCAATTCCGACCGATCCTGGTAAAGCTGTTACTCTCAGTCTGAGGTTGTGTGACCTTGAATACGTAGATGACGCTGTGATATTCTACAAATCTGTTGAAGGCACCCTGGAGACCATTTATGTGTTGGGAACTAATTCAGGTTGCATTGGTCTGAAAATAAACATGGGTACTATCCATAGAAAGCTCTCAGCGGAACTGACAGATGCTGGCATGTCATGGGCGGATGCAAAGTAACTGACGGATGACAGGGAATCATAGAGGCGCTGCACGGTGGCCATATGCTACACATAGGGAGCGAATATGGTCAAAGAAGAATGAAATTGTCGTATTGCATCTAGTATGTTTTTATAATCATCTGGGCTGTGCAATATTTCATTCAACTTTTTTTTGGCCTGTCTTAGTCTGTCCCCACTTAGTATGAAGTATAATATTATGTCTTTTAAGGTGTTAACTGGCACTTTTTAGTGGGAAGGCATTATTTTAAATAAATAAAACACAATTCTGTACTACTTCCATATAGATGCTCGCTTGGCTTCTTTATAAAATTATATATGGCAGAAGTTAACATTTTTGATTGCAGGTGAACCATTTGGAAAATCTATTGAAAGTAAAAGAGAATCACATTGATAATTTGCAGAAGCAGTTGCTACGGAAAAATCTGGGCTCAAGACGAAATGATTATTTGTGTTGTAATTTATTTGCTAATGATTGTAAAAAATTGAATCCTGTGCATGATTTTATGGTTGATAATTTTGGCGTAGTTTCTACAGATTCAAGCGACCAAATTATCAATGAAATAAAGAGCGATCTCGTCACTTCTTAAGTAGTACTGCAGTTCAAATTGGTCTTATTGTCGCTCATGGGTAGGGAAACCAAAAAAAATGTTCGTGACTATACAGTAATGCAAAATGTAAGTTTAGTTTTTTTTTGTATATTCTAAAAATATAAATAAATATCTGGTAAAAAAATGAGCTGTAAAATTGTTCTTCTTTTTTTTTCTATAGCACTTGCAAAAACACCTAAAATTGCAGCCTCTAGACCAGAATACTGCCTTAAGTATTTAGTGATTATTCAAACATGTGTTGTAGATTTGAAAAGGAAATGGTCGAGGAGTTCAGGGGATTTAAATAAAATATATCTATTCATAAATAAAAAAATACCTTAATAATCAAACGTGCATTCAACTCGTATATTATAATAACTTAATTTAAAAAAACTAGTCTTAAAAAATGCAAAATAAAATTTGATATAATAAGATCATACAACTACATCATAAATAAAAAAAGTATCAAAAAATATTCTGCAAGAATGAGTTAAACATTGCGATATTTAGATTTTGGGGTCAGTCGGTTGGAGCTTGACAATGTCTTCGGAGAGTTCCCACAGCTTCTTTGCCTTGGCCATATCGCTGGCTCCAGAATGAACTTCCCTATCTTTGCAATCCATGAAATATCTTCCGGTCACATTTTCTACCTCTTCGGAAACAGCAACATGTACTGTTGTTTGGCACCCCTGTATCGGCGTCTTGAAAAACCCTTTAATGATGAGCTTGAGGGGGAGGTTAAGAGGAAAGGGTACGTTTCGCCATATTCCAGAATCAATCATACCGGGATGGAGACAGTTAGCGGTGACGTTTGTTCCTTCTAGTCTGTGGGCCAATTCTTTTGTGAAGCAAATGTTAGCATATTTGGATACATAGTAGAGATATGCGGGGAATGTTGTCGTAGGGTTAGGATTCTCCAGATTCAAGAAAGCCATGCGGTACAGCTCTGATGCCACGACAACAATTCTGGCAGGCGCGCTCTTCTTCATCAGGTCGATGAGGAGATGGGTAAGCAGGAATGGACCATAATGATTGGTCGCCATGGTTGTTTCTAAGCCGTCTTCTGTTACCGTTTTTTTGAAGGTCTCAGCGAAACCTGCATTATGGATCAATACATGCAGCTTTTGTTCAGTTTTGATAATATCTTGGGCGAATTCACGGACTGATTTCAATGAGCTGAGGTCAAGTTTCTTGACAACAATTTCAGTGTTTTTGGTTGCTTCAACGATTTCATCTGAAAGTACAAAGAAAATGGTGATTATTTAATTATTAAACCTAGCAAAGTGATATTAGAAAATCAAAAGTATATTCAAGGGAAGAAAACGGTACTTTTATTAATATGGTAACCGTGATGAGTTGATAAGCTCTTTGAGAGGAACAAATTTAAAAACCAATCTATATTGAACTTATTTATTACTTCTGTCTGGGTATTTGATACGTATACAAGAATATCAAATTTGGAACCAGAATCTTTTTATTAGTTTTTTTTCCATTTAACGCGGTGAAACGGCGCTCCGGCATCTTTTTTCACGGTATTTTTTTTTCAAAATTTCAAAATCTATTAGTTTCGAAGCAATGTTTGAGCTTACGTCAACATCTTTTGGTCTTTGGACAAAGATTATCCGCTTTAGATGAAGTGTATGACAACATTATCATGTTGACAGCTTAGTTTGAGAAACCATGAAGTTAAAAAAATTGTTTTTTCATACATATATAAATGCATGATCGGAAGAGGATTTTAAATGGAAAATAGTGTAAATACGATTCCAATTCATAGAAAAGGTAATTTATGATTTAAATATAAAGTAAAGAATTTATTACCTTTGGCTTTATTTGCGAGTTCCAAATTTCTGCATGCCATGATAACTCGAGCTCCCTTTTTGCCAAATCAAGTGCTGTCTCTTTGCCTATGCCGGTATTGGCTCCAGTGATGATAACCGTTTTACCCTCCATCCTTGCGCGACTCTTGCACTTTCCTAATGTTAAATGAGCGTAAAGCCTCAAAGCACCAAGAACTGCTAAGATTGTGAACAAAATGAGCAGCCCAATTGCTATGATCACTGGAATGATGATGTAAAGATAGCTCCAGCTCCAAAAAGTCATCTTCTGTGAAATTAAAAACAAATGTTTTTTTTTTATAATTGGTTTGTTACTGCACTAGTATTTCGGAAAAGTGGACCATGAGTAATCAAGTAAAAAAAAACATCATTTTTTCTCTCACGGCACACCAGAGTGTGCACGACACACCATACGTAAAATAGTACGATCACACAAAAACTTTGATGGTCAGAAGAGTATTGGGTATTTATTAGAAATAAGTTATCTCACGTCTGTCTTCTTTTATTGACTATGAACCGCGGCTAACCTATAATATCTTCGCGATTAGTAATTCGGCACAACGGTTTCGTATCACTGATTTATGGCGCGTACTAAATTTTCTTTTTCAACAAAATTTCTATTTTGTCTGCGTTACCTCCAAGTGTAACAAATAATGTTATAATCAGGAATGAAAAACAAAGTAATTGAAGTGAAATATAAAATTCATAGCTAAGAATGAAAATGAACATAATTTCTGAGGCAGAATACTACGATCTATGACGTGCAAATCCCACGTCATGGCAATATTTATTTTTAATTTACAATTGCTTACAAGATTTTAATTGATTATGTCGCAATCAAGCACTTGTCCATGGAAAAATCACACAGCTTGTAAGAATTGTATCTACATGACTTGTTTGCATAGAGAATCCGTCAAATTAATTTAAATAATAATTATCTAGAAAACAGGTGCACCTGAGCAATCCTACAAAAAGACCGCAGTAAAAAAACACCGTTAATAACAAATAGTTGTAAAGAGATAAGGAATCCAAAAAACCAACCTATATTTCACATCGACCTTGTCAGTACCATAACTTGTAGTTGACTAGAAACTATTCTATAATTATTTTTTTTACTAAAATATAAAACAGTCCTGATGAAAACGTCGTGCGATGAGACAGGAGATTGAAAAATAACATATATGTTATGAACAACTGCCAGCTTAAGACAATTCCCACTTTTCCAAGAAATAGTCTCCCGCTTGGTTTACTGGAAGTTTGTATGCCAAAACAAGAAAATCAACATTTGGATTTTACCCCATTAAATACTAAATTAAAAACCATCGCTAAAAATTTTTATACACGTTTTTACGGTTTGAGAAATTATACAACAATTTCAAGCAAAATTTATTATTTTATTGATATTTAATTTAAACAAGTCGTAGTTTCGTAACAAGTTACGAGGCTTAGTGGCTTGAATTCTCTGATCCGTAGCCAGAATTAATATTCTGAATTTATCAAAATACATCGAACCAAGAAAATATTTCACTGCGACACATAGTTTTTCCATATTAATTATTTCGTCTTCCACTTCTTAAACTTCCTTTGAAATATTATTAAAATTTTCAGCTATTTCGTCATGATCTATGCTTGCTGAACGACCCGGTTATGCTAAAAGAGGGAAGCAAAAATGACTTAGAAAACATTAATTAACCTAGGCCTTCAAATATTATATTCTCATAATTGTTGTATGTATTATTATGGAATTAGTTGCATATGATTGTATTGGTTTTTTTAGTAAGTAAAAGATAAGAAAACATAACAAATACACGTGGAATGCAACTATGAATATTAAAGAAAGTGCAGTTGAGATCATACAACGATTTCAGTATCAAATTATTGGATAAAACTTTTTTTTTTTCTTTTAAGAGGTCAAATAAAGTATACTTGCGCGGTTGCTTTCACTTTCCAGTGAGAAGGTACATCTAAAACCAAGGTTAATTGAGTAATTTTAATCAAACTCAAACCCGTATATCTTTCCATATGTTTAATTAAAAAAAACTAATGATGAAATTAAAGATAAGTCAAAATTTGCCTATGTTAAAAAGTTAAAATACCAGATGAAATGTTCAAAATATTTTTTCAATTGTCCCATCGAGATGATTTTTTAATGGCATGTATTTAATGGGTCAGTAACTAATTCAAGTTTTGATCAGTTAAATAAATTAATGGTCAGTTAAAAATCATTATGGTCAGTTAATATTATAAACAGTCAATTGTCATTGCATCAGTGTGAATGTGGTCAGTTATTAAATAAAAAGGTCAGTAATATATTTTAATGGTTAGTTATTTATTAAAAACGGTGAGTATTTAATTTAATTGTTCAGTTATTTAAAAAAAATGATAAGTTTTAGTTTGACAGCTTGTGAATTTTATAAAATATGGTTGTAATAGAAAATTTATGACATGTTCTTTTTATTTTAACTGACCATTTATTATTTTTAACTGACCGTTTTAAGTATTTATTACTGACCATTTTAAGTATTTATAACTGATCATTTATCGAATTAGAAACTGACCAAATAATTAGTAGTCTTGTTTAATAATTTGTACTTGGTATTTGTTTGACTGTGAAAATAAATTTCATTTTGAAGCCCAGAATTATTAAAACTTTTTAAAACATGAATAATTTGAGCGAATAAAAAACCGAGATTTAATGCCAACAAAACTCATGATATCATGTATTTTTACGTGCCACTGCGGGACTAAGAACTAAATGTCTGGGATTTTTGAAATTGCGAGAAACCTCAGCTTGATCCCCGAGACAAAACCTAGGATTAAAAATTCTTTTTAAAAAATTTGATTTATCAAATTTTATAATGACATTGAACAATGGAATAAAATATCGTCTAACCAGCTAGTAACATAGTTTCAAATGTCAAATCAAGTCTATGCAAAAAATACCAATTAGGTAATATTATGTATTATTTTCCTTGTCGTCCATACATATTATATTAAAAAGAGTGAAAAATTTTCTTCACAAAAATGTAGCCATATTTAGTATCAAGGAAAACCTGTTTATAAAACAAGTGTTGGTAAACTGCAAAGATGTTATAATGTTTATCAAAAGCGTATGTGTAACCAATTATAACAAATACTTTCGTATCGTTAATTTTATATAGATGCTTCAGAAAAAACAATTGAATAGCTCCACATTAGTTTATATCCGTAGATTTGAATGCCCGAAGATATCAAATGACAAAACTCGGGTTGCTCGTCACAAAACTTGAGGAAATTTTCAACATATTGACTATTCATTTGATATTGTAGTTCCCTCGAGCACCTTCAATCAATATCTCAATGAGTGAATTAATCATGAGCCATCAACTTTGAGTCCAACTATCTTGAAATATAATTCCATGGACTTGGTCCGTTTTTAATCAGAAATATCTATATGTCAATGTAATGAAAAGAAAATTCCGTTACAAACTTAGTAAGTAAAAAACATGTTTTTAGAACGAAAGATTATCATTTTAATTTTGCTTTCGTATTAATAACCTTCCAATTGTGATATAATATTGAATATATATATTGCCTACAGTTTTTAATAATTAAACTATTGCTTTGAAGTAAGCCTTAAAAATAATAGAGAATTTCCAAGTCAGCTGTTTTGTGGAAACTTATTTTAAAGGTGAACGTAACTTATAATATTTAGCGTATATAATTCACATTTTCAAAAACTTGATAATATATAACGATTTTATAACACTCAACTCTAAAATATACAAGTTTTCGATGTACCTTCACAGTTTGTGATAAATAATGTACATAATTTAAGCAATCGTATTAGTATACACGAATGCAGGTATATTATTTGAAATAGAAATGTAAGATATTAGAAATTTGATGCCCACTGATAGCTAAGAATAAAATGCCAAATATTTTCTAGAAATAACGAATCTTAACACCATGACCAGAATATCATTTTCTGCATTGGTTGGCAGTACGCTTTCTACTCACATTTGTACATTTTTGGCAAATTTAACGTAAGGTGAAGAGAAACCTGTTTTACAAATAGTGGGTTTCGAAAACCTGACTGGGTGTCCCTACAAAATATTTTGAAGGTAACAGCAGCCAAGAAGCCTCACACATTATATAAACGTTTAAATAATTGCGTTTCCATCGAATTTTATGAACTTCATCGCTGGCTTCTAAAAAAATGAACTTCAAGATTTACACCAATGGTTTCTTTTTTACAAGTTAAGTTTAATGTAAGCGTATTTTTGAAATTGGTGAACAGTAATGATTGACCATGATGTACATGCCATTTTTTCAATATTTTTCACGACTACAGAATTTTAAGTAAAATGCAAATGAATGAATTTATGACGACATAAAATATGTGCGACAAAAAAAATTAAATACAAAGTAGTGCGTCCGACGTAATAGTAGATGCCTTTGTTAACCAAAAATAGTATGTTTATTGACTGTCAAAATCAAGCGGGAAAATATATACCTTGTCACAAAATTTAAATTACTAAATGATGTTGCCAAGTATAAAACATAATTTAATAAAATGAAGGTACGGAAAAAAATAACTCACATGCAAGGCCCATAGTATTTGAATATAGAATTTTTGTACTGTTTCCCGTCAATGATACGACGTCTGTGCACCAGAAGAAAACGAATCGAAGTGTGCAGGTGTCGCGTCGCACGATTCGTGAGTAGAGGAGCCTTAACTTTAATGACTATACTTAAATGAATGACTGATTTACCTTCAGCCTGTGCACTGTGCCTGAGCAGGGCTGCCACAGACCATGTAATCATATTTAATAAAAGTTGGTAACTTTTCTCGCAAAAAATAAAAATTAAATATGGCATTTCAGACATTGTGAGGCAAAACTTGCTTTCTAAATATATATTTGGGTGAACAAGTTGGTTCTCCCACCACCCTTCCGTTATGTGTGTGCAGCCGTTTTTCACAGCCGCTTTCCATAACGCTGTACGATCAAGAAAAGTAACGAATTAACTCCTCACTTACTTGGCCCGATACAGAGCTGCACGGGACTGATCTTTTATCCATGAAATACAGTATATTTTTTATGAGGCATCTTTTGCATAAAAAAATCAAGTCAAATTGTACATTAATTTCATAAACGTGTAGCAGTTTAGCCGCCAATTTTGATAGTGTTGCGAATAGTGGTAACTATTTGGGAAAAAATGTTTTCTGATGATGCTCTGTTAATAAGTGTGTGGTGAGCGAACCGGCGGCGATTTTCAAAAATGTGTTTTAATTCTAAAAATATAGTGCCTTTCCATTGAGAATTTACAGTTACCAACTCGAAAGTAAGAAAAAGGTTACAATCCCGCGCCCAAAGATCTCAAATACTAGATTGAAATATAAAATCCATATTTATCTTGCTTAGAATTGATCCCTGAGCCATTTAGATACGAGGATACAGCTCGTTACACGAGCCAGCAGAAATTGGCAATCAAGACTTTTTGGCAGTAAATATGAGGTTCAGATCGACCAAAATTCATGAAATTCGGCATATTTAGGAAGTAGAACTGATTTTAAATTGACTAAAAATACGCAAGGCGATGTTGGTAAACCCTGATGTCTACTTATAATAATTTCTGTAAGACTATGTTTCACAATGGATGTAAGTACCTCCTGAACATCACAATTTATAAACCTAATATTCGATTTCAATCTTCGTCTATTTATCGATAGAACAATTGTTCTAAGATATAACAATGGTGACGACATGAATTTCTGTGCTCGTTCTGATTTATCAAAGTGCGAATCGATAAATCGATATTATTTATATGTGCTTTTTTTCCTCTTTATGCCATGCTTCATATAACATGCATTATTGTGCATTAAATTCACTAACCTCACTGTTTGGCAGAGAAAAATAATTTATGAAATCTTTCACGGTTCCGAAATTTGCCAGTGCATTATTTAAAAATATGAATACGTTTATGGCGTGATGGTGTGGCTTAAAAATTTCCATTCCAATGAAAAATCTGAAACAATTTGCATTTGGTTAAAGTGATAGCAACATAATTGCAAAGGGTCATACTAAATCAACGATTTATCAAGGTCAAATAAAAATGTTCTTTTTTTCAAATGAAAAAAAAAATCGTTTTTATTTATGAACCATAAAGATATAGCAAAATGCAATGATTTTTACCAAGTATCTTCATTGTGTTTTTTTTTTTAAATATTATTGAGCTATAAAAATAAAAGTAACTGAAATCACCGCATTGTTTGACTGCATTAATCAAATACAATGTATGTACATATTTACCGACCATATCCGTAGTAACAGTTTTTTACATTTTGGGGTCAACGCATTAATAAATTTAATTGTTTGAATCTATATCAATTAAACTGAAAAGTTGATTGTTGTATTGTTTTGGTTTTTAATAGGTAGCTATTTTTTATATCGATGGTTGGTGGGGATCAATATTACATGTTTTTACAGTCACAGTTTTTCTATCTGGTCGAATAGTTTCAAAGAATCTTTATACGAGTAATAACCGTATCTTACGCCAATGTATATATTTTCATCTATTGAACGAGGACGTTTTCAAAATACTTCGTCCAGCTGATTACAGCGTCCAATTTTTTATGTAAGCAAACGATGTTAATTTGCACGAGCCAGAGAATTAAAAATCAATTAATATGAATAATATGTGGTCAGGAAATCGAATGGATTGATGAATGGAAATTTTATTGCCATCATAGTGAAATAGCGTTATTAATAGTAACGACTAAAGACTAGTGATTGAATAAGGAGAATTGTTATTGTAATAAGATCTGTTGTAACATGCCCTCAAACAAAATTTCAATAGAACGTTGTCGCTCTACTTTCTCATGAATTTCATTATTGTACGTATTTTAACAAATTTATAATAAAGTAAACAGAAACGTTTTCCTTATTTATTTATTACACTTGAATATGCTGTGGCGAGTGTTAGGAAAAACTGTGATATTGGATATTGACCGCGGTTGTGTTTTTTCTTTAATTTTTCTTTAGTTCTTAAGATTCTGCGAAAAAACGAAATCCGGGTTCTTATTGTTATATTCTAAAATATTTTTTCATCCAATAATTGTCATGATTTTTTTGTGTAACACAGATAAAGTAGCGTAAAAGATAATTTATTCTGAATTACTATAAAAACTGTTTTGTTGTTATTTAAATAAACACTGTTAAATTGAGAATATCGACCGACGACTTTTTGTGTAATTTTTGTGGTTTATATTTTTGAATGGTTTTCATTGTGATGGATGTTTTTACTACTGCGTTTTATTGACTTAAAATAATGTTTTTCCTCAGTGGTGACAAATATCTTGTTATCAAAAGTAACTTATGCGTGCTATTAATTTGTTCTGATATTAATGTTGCCAACAATTAATTGTACCCTACGGTGGATTAAGTGAAGAGTGCAAATAAATTGCTTGTTTAACACGACGACTGTTAAAATAGGTTCATATTGCTTGGAGACCACCATGATTAAATAGATAGCATAACGTGTCATTCGAACAGGTTTTAAAAAAATTAGTGTCTGAAAATCCTCGTATTTATGACATTTTCAACGGTTAAAAGTCGAGTATTAATATAAAATTATTGTTGTAGATAAATATAGATTTATAAAATTTAACCATACTCAAAAGTGAATGAAAAGCTTCAGATTTCAGACAGTCTCATGTATGAAAGAGACATATAGTTGAATTTTTTTTTTAAATTCCTTTACTTGATAAAATATTGCTAGTTAGAATCTTAAAAACGAGAGTCTAGAATAGTTGTTTCCGGAGCCAAAGGCTTATAATCAATTCTCTGTTTGCTCCCATCTCTATGACATATATTTTATGAAATTGACTCACGAAAACTCCTTGTACCTAAAACAATCAACAAAAATCCGTACGTTTAAATTCAAATATAGATAAAATTTGATAGTCTAGAATCAATAAGTATCAATAAGTTTGTGTGAAGTTTCTCTCGGTACGGCTCTTCTACGTGAATAATTATTGTCCAACGTGAATGCGCTTATAAATATAGAATATATTTTGTCATTTAAGCTAAAAATAATAATTATAGCTTTACTAATTATAATTTTCTATTTAACACTTGAAGCAATGATGGAATTTACTAATTGCTTGAAGCAAACAATGCCGATATTAAAAAATAGATAGATTATTATTTGAATGACGATAAAATGAACCAAAGAGCAATGTGCAATGGCAGTTGAAGGTCAAAACCATTTTTTTTGCCGTATCAAACAACAAAGTAATTTCAAACTCGATTTTCTAGTTGAGAGCTGGTTATCAAAAGTTGTTTTGATTTTATTTTGACCGTCGTATCTTGTATCGAAAATTAGTGGATATACAAACATATTGGAGAAATTTCAATGGCCCTTTTCTCACCAATATCAATAAAGATGTTTATTAAATTAAAAGCAAATATACACACAAATATTAATCGATTCCACTCTCAGCTATGTTTTAAAAATTAATTTGTACATGATTTTTAATAATGCTGCCATCAAAATAAAGGAGATCCATTCAATCTTTTAATATCTAAAAAAAATCAAAGTAAATAATGTCAACATATTAAATATAATTGAATTTAAACTTTCTACTAGGTCGAAACTTAAGTTCTATAATTAGTTTTTTCTATGGACAATATACTGAATTGGTGTATTTTAACTGTCGAAATGTTTGTTGTTTAAATTTTTTACTGTATCGTATGAATGAACAATTATTGTGTTGTTAACTTAATCATCTAATCTTTATAAAGCATAAAGAACTCTTTTTTTACAGTATAGTGTATTTGTCTCTAAATTTTATTGTCAGAATTAAACGAAGTCAAATCCACAATACGCATTCGGTGAATGACATGAATAATTTCACTCGATTTGACATCATTAGAGAATATTCATTCGGCTCTAATAAAGATGTGACGAGTTGATTAAAAAAACAAGATTTGTATATGAATTTAAAAAAGCATATGTACGTGTGTATAATTGCCGCCTTATTTTGATTCAAAGAGAGAGCACCTTTCACATTTTTTAATTATTGATGTTGATATTATTTCAGTGTAGAGAGAAAAGAATTTAAATCACAGCCTTTTAAGCACGTATGTTTTTACTTTTTACGGATTGTTGACTACAATTAGTCTTCCATTAACATTTAAAAATTTATTATGCATGCAATAAAAACATTCAACTGTCACACTCTTATTTGTCCCATTTGTGGATTCAGAAAATACTCGATGCGCTTTTCATGCAAGTGACAAAAAATGATTTTTAAATAAATAAATTCAATTGTCGACAAAAGACATGCTCTTGATGATCCTTAAATTAATATTAATTGAGTGCTTTCAAGACTATGAAAAATCGATGGCCAATATATCTCCGTCCTAAACTCTTTAAATTAATCTCCAAATGCATTCAATGTTTTGATAGATTTTACTGAGTACCGTTCATTACAAAAAGATGTTTTTTTTAAATGATCCAAAATATGTTCACACACTGTGTGTTTGGATCAAAAAGTAGTAAAACATTATCCCTGGTTGCAGCATGTAGCATTCAACAAATAACATCATTAACAATATTGTATTTAAGTCCTTGTATCGTTCGACAAACGGCAATATGGTGCAGCCCAGCGATTGTAATAAGAGGGTGACGCCATGTTGATATTATATCAAAACGAATATATTGACTATTAATAATTATGTATAGTTAGATAGATTCTAGACTATTTAAATAAATATATATATCAACTGAATTGTAATTGAACTTATTTTATTTGCCGCAAAGCTGCCGTTACAGAAAATAGCGGGAAATGACAAATCTTATCATTTCATTCTAAATCCAATGTGTAGCACAATCAATAGACAAATAATAGCGTTGTGGTCACCTGTCCCTGGACATAACCATAAATACTAAAAAAAACACAAATAGTTTCATAAATTTTGCAACACAATCTATGATACAATTCAAGATACCACTGACAAAACCGTATTGTTTAAATTCCCAAAATCCACGCCTTATAAGCATTACGTATTATACTATAAAATAAATAAAACACCTTTACTACCCGAAACCATTATAATTGTAGCAAGTACTTACAGATTCAAGCAATGGAACCGTTATTGTTTCCATATTGCCTTGTTGACAGAAGAAGAACTATGAATTTTGCGTGTGATCCGGGTATCTGATTTTCCAATGTTATGTAGGAACCTATATATGGAATGATAATATGAAAATGAGCTTAGAGTTGATAGAGTTGCATGGAGTTGTATGTATGTATATATATATTATTTTATAAGACGTATAGCAAAGCATAATGTATGAAGTTTTGTAAATAAATAATATGGCGTCAGTCGATTCTTGTCGTTGGTGCTATAATTGTACAAAAGGCTTAGACAATAAAAAAAAAAAAACATGTTTTTTTTTTTTTTTCAATTGAATAATCTCGATTTTATGGAGCAAATAATTTAATAATGATTAAAAAAATTATAAAACATTTTCATTACATACTTAATTCACAGTAAATTTATTTCGATCAGGACCGGTTTCGCT
Source organism: Himalopsyche kuldschensis (assembly GCA_028554975.1). NCBI lineage: Eukaryota > Metazoa > Arthropoda > Insecta > Trichoptera > Rhyacophilidae > Himalopsyche > Himalopsyche kuldschensis. The sequence goes on along the minus strand of JAHFWI010000086.1, from coordinate 1,196,924 downwards.
CATTGTGAGCATTTTCAACTGAACAGGTGAAGTTGCAGTTGAGGTCAGTTGAAAAAAGAGCGAAACCGATCTTGATCTAAATAATTTTTGTATGTAAAAAGTACAAAACATGTTTTTATTATTTTTTGATAAATGAATGCCTTTTCACCAAATATTGATGGTGAACACATATTGCAAGTGATCAATGATGATAATATTCCATATAAAGCAAAGTGACTTGGTGCTTGAGAAATGATAAATTTTAAAATTAATATTTGAATTCTTTTTTAGCAATTGCTTAGCCATGTGTCCAGTGCTAAGCAAAGCAACGCTATTATAAAATGAAGTCTAATGTTACTTTACTGTGACATACAAGATTTTTTACGATGGCCTTGAACGTGTTTCAAAAGAGGGATTGAGTACAAGAACTAATATCAGCGAATGCTTTTTTTACGCCCAGATTTTATGAACGTTTCAGTAGTAGGTGTGGATTAGAGATATGCATGCCTAATGACATACGACTTCCATACTACTGATAATTATCAACTCGAGAGAAAATATTTTTGTACTAAATTTATTTATAAATCAATGCTTTGTTACCTGCTGTATTACAAGAGCAATTTTGAATTATTCAATGATAATTTTTCAGGTACTCGATACTCGAGTAATTTGAAAAATACTCGAGTAATACTCGTTCGTCGCTTATGAACATCCCTTTCCAAATTTTATTTACTTATAAAAAATATATTCGTATAATTTCAACCGTTGCGTTTAACTGAGTCTTACGCGTGTTTTTAGGTAATATTTATTTTTAATGCTTTTACCGTTGAAAATGCTGTGCGAGAATTTCTTTTGTTTCTTTTGATTTGGGTCCTGCTGACTTATCTTATCAACGACTTTGATGACAAGAGACAAAATAAAATATTGAAAAATAATCTTTTGATTTGCCAACTATGGATGCAGCTGTGGTATAATCAATTAAATACGTTTATTTATTTAATAATCATTCATTTAAATACACAAATTTTAATTAGTAAAAATGAATTGCTACACCTGAAACTATTCGAGTATACTCAAGTATTTTGAAATTTTACTACTCGATACTCGAGTAGTTGAGATGTCGAGTAATTGGAGTCTCTATTCGCGAACCATTGATAAATAAAACAATATACTTTATGGCGTCGAAATCGAATTTTTATTTAATTTTAGTAACGCAAATGTGCCAAATACACAATTTTCTTATGTGGTGCATAATAAGAATATAGATGTACGTTATAAAAATAATTAAGAATAAATAAATGCACGTGACGTAAATATGTGAGTTTTGCGCGTGTCCATGCGTTGGCTTCTTTATAGGTACATACTATGATTAAGTTTTGACGTGGTGAGCGTAATTCGAAGTAGAGTGGGTTGACCTTACGTAGCCTCTAATAACAAAGTATCATCTTGGTCAATGCCGCGGTCAGGAAATCGTTTAATTACATTAAGCACCTGTTATACCAAATTTCAATTTGATCAATACAAGATTTTATATACTATTTCTAAGTAAGCAATTGCTATGCCTCTGTTGATTTATTCATACGTGGTACCAGGTAAATATACTCTGATACACGGATAAAAGTTTTCACAAATTGGTACCGAGTACCACAAGAACCGATTGATATATTTTCAAATGCACAGACTTTTGCGTTGTTTTTATTCTTATTAACCCATCAACTCATAATCTCTCTCAAATTGTAGAGAGGTCGATTTATTAATAAACAGTTCTGTCGTAATATATGCATCGCATGTGAATTACGTTATCAGTTAGAACCTTATAAACATAATTTCTTTACTGTCGTCGAAACTATTTAGCTTGAGAATAATGTTTTATTTGACCTTGTTTTTGCGGTTTAATCAACAATGCAAGATACGTACATATTATAACAGTGAAAAATCGCCCCCGTATTTTATTATTCCTTTGAACGAAATAAATTTAATTAAATTTAAAAAGATTTAACGAGCCAAATCATCAGTTTTAAAACACGTCCATTATTGAATTGTTAAGATATTCCGAACATGATTGCTGGACAGTTGGTAAATCAAAACGCAATTCAGCCAACTCAAAAAATCACGTAATTTTATCAAAGTAAGGACTTTTGCTGTATACGTAATGTCTACACAAGTTCAAGGTTAAAATATTAATACATTTTGGTTAAGTGTTTTTTTATTGGTTATGATGGTGTCAGAATACAACACTATAAATTGTTTAAAATTATTACAGATATCTATTTCGAAGTAACGTAAATGTGGTAATCATTAATACTAAAGATGCACTATTTTATCGATAGTCAAAGAATAGTGTAGTTCAATATGTCAGTAAAACTTGTGAATTTTATATCGATGTGAAACTGTTGAAGCTGAACAGCTGATTCTGCTGAGCTGAGAAGAGATTCAGTGGAGATGAATACCGTTGACGGTCTACTTCATAATATGCATCGACCATTTACATCAAATAGCATACAATAATGAAACAATAACTGTTAATATAATTCAGTATTGAATACAGAATGAGTCGGGGTAATGTAACTAGTAGTTTGTATTTATAACCGAATAGAATTTATTTCTTTTATAAAGCAAATATGAAAAAGAAAAACGAGCATTCGTCATGTTTTCTTGTGGTTTGAAAACGAGTTCAAAATTTTAGATAAACATGTTGATCATGGCTTGAATTTTAGGTCCATTGACATTTTTCTTTAAATATTTTTGTGGTTTCTAATATATATTTAGATACAGAATATATAATAGCTGCCTAACGTTTTTGAATTTGTTTTACCGAAGTGTTTTTTATTTGCATGTTGCAAAAAGCATCAAAATATACAAATATTAAGTATATTCACCGAAAAGCTCAATTATAAAATTAATGAACAGGTTGTGACATCAAATTTATTCCAAAATAATCTTGCTTAGAAGACGTCAAGGTCGATAAAAATAGACCTGTTTAAAATATGTAAATATAATAGCGTCTTTTCACAATTTTGAAAAATTTAATTTTTTTAAGCAAAATATAATCTATTTCATTTTTTATCTACTTTGATTCTGACAATTATTAATTAAGAGATTTAAAAGGCCAATATCAAGTAAGCCGATGGGCTGATGTTATGTTTATTTTGATGTTTCATTATAATCAAAAGAAACATATCTATTAACCATGGTTTAAGAGACAATACGTAACTGAACATTGTTAATTCAATCCATTTGTTAGTCATTAATTTAGGAACAGTTAGATTGGCCGGATTAAGTTGATGTAAAATTTTGGATATATTCAATATATTTTACAAAAAAGAGTGGATTGTGATTGAAGTTTAAGGGAGCATTTTCTTCTGGTATTATCACTGGTAATTCTTTCATCGACATACAATGTTATTTTGGTTAAATTCTTATTGATATTTTTATAGGATAAATCTATCTTGACATTAATAATTTACAGTTTAAACAATTAAAGCGATGCGTCCGAAATAAATCGATATCAATAATTAAAATTAAAATCAATATGTTTTCCGAAGGTTGATGTTTTTTTACAAATTAGCGCCAAAAATGTGTATCACACACGAATAAAACAAATGTTTTTAATTGTATCACATGAAAAAAATAATGTTATTGATTTTTAATAATGTGAAAGAGTTCTTTTAAGTTTACTCACCGTTAATTGATTGTAATATTGTGTCTTTGAAACCGGATGCGAATTTCTTCGTCACGTCACAAAAAACGTTGTCAACTCAACTCTCTTCGACTGTTTGCTAGAAGATTCAAACGCTTACTGGCTGGCAATGCAGCAAACTATTCACAAAAAGGCATTTTCTGTTCAGCATTTAATGATTCACGTATCTCATCACCTCCACTTGTAGCAGTGGTGGTGAACGGATTTTATTAAGTGAACTTTCACGCGACAGTGAAAAGATGTGTACTCTCAAAGCAACATGAATGATACGATTGAGGATTTAAACTAAAAGTGCGTGATGGAAATTCAATATCAATTTTGAGTCGGTTGAATTTTGTCCTACGTTTTGTCGCCACCGCTTCGGGTTTCACCTTTCGGAATCTTCAAGCATTTCAAGTGCACGAATGAACTTGAACTGACGTGAAGTAGATAAAGTTTAATTGCTATAATCGCAATATGGATGAATTATCAATTAACAAACTATTCAAATTAATATGGCACAGCACAACACAAACTGAATATTTTTCCAATCTAGGAAATCACTTTCAATGTGTTCACTGTCAATACATTAAATTTACTAGAACAGGACCGGTTTCGTTCATAGCGAGCATTTGCATAGCATCATCAGTTGATAATGCTTGCTATAAACGAAACCGGTCTTGATCGAATAAATTTAATGTGAAATAAATACATTTTTTTTATTATTTTTATAAGTCTAGGAAACTTGTTCTTTCAGGCGTGAATTATTAATTATATTAAATGATTTTATTTTATTATAATGATTTAGTAAATTTAATTGATTGGTATTGGCATAGTCTGGTGAAATGGTCTAATTGAAAATGGTTCCTCACCTATGTATTTAGTTCTCTATAGATACAGATTTTTTCTCACTTCCATACTGTCGTAAGAGTAAGAAATGACTTTGGAGAGATTGGACTTAATGTGACGTGCCCGCCGTCTCCGTCTCAGAGAAAGACTTTCACCGTGACTTTGATCAAAAACACCTTACATTATGGTCTAACATTGTATCCATATAAAAAATTAAAAACAAATTTATAATGGAACGTGTTTTCTGTTTATCCATGCCATTGAATGCGGTTGACGGTAAGTAGTTAGCATTGACGCACAATTTCTAAATGCAATCTGGTAGAATTTTCTTCCAAAGTACAAAAGGGTTAAAGAATATAATTTTACGAAAATTGAATTCCAGTTCTATATGTTTAGTCTGGGAAAAGTTTCGTGACCCTTCTTTTCCTATTTTTAAAAAATGACTTAACGTTTGAATAACACATATCATAATGAATTTAGTCACATCAGAATCATTAATATGGAATGGTTGATAGTTCGGTAAAATTCCTTATTAACGCAGTAAACTTAAGTTTTATGTAATTGAAAATTTATTCAATGAAAAATATTGTTACATTTTTATGTCAAAGTAAAGTAGGTAATAAATTGAGTTAATACTACAAAGCAAAACATTTTTTTATCGGAACTTGTTTCGCGTAGGTTATTTGACTCACCAGTCACAATGGTTTTTCGGCTGATCAATGCACTGACTATTAAGGTGGAAATTTTAACTGTGAACATGGTGTTTCTCTCTTTTAATTTCTACAGTGTGTCTTTTATGCCATTCTCTATTGAATGATTTCTGTGTTTTGTTATCTGTTGTGTTGTCTTTATTATAAATATATGTCAAATGCATGGCGCATTAGCGTCAATTGGAATGCTATATATTTTTCCTAATAAACAATAAAAAAACAGAATATAGTATATATAAAACTGAACCTTAACATTACAGAAGCAACATGTAGCTAAATTTAACGGACAGGAAATGAACTTTTAACTCATCTATCCTTTGATATTCATGCTTTCATATTACGAAAGCATTTTTGTGATGTTCATAATATGCTGTTTAATCAACTAGCAAATACGAACACACTTCATTCGTGACAATACTGTATACAACAGGGGGGGGCAAACTTTTCGGATGGCGGGCCAATTCCAAGAATTCAAAATAAGCCGCGGGCCGCAAGTAAAACACCATTTTTAGATATACACCCGATCTTTTTTACATTGATTTCAAAAAGTGGCGCACATAAAAAAATCGCGGAAATGGTATCCAAAATACAAGAAAAAACAAAAATTATTTTTCAATTTCGACCTAAAAAAATTTTTCAACAAATTTAAAAATTTTATTGACGAATTTACAACGAATTTTATAAATGCATTGTGCTTAAATAAGTTTCAAAGAAGAGTTACCAATAATATCGCATGAGTTTGCGCACCTTCTTGTCTGTAAAAAGAAAAATCACATACCTTCGACTAACTCGAATACCATTGTGAATAACGTAAAATCGAAATCACTAAAAAAAATCGTTTAAAAAGAGGACCAGGTGTACTCTATTTATTATCACGAAAATATCAGAAGAATGAAGCTGTTTCGAAGATTAAAATTTTTCAACAAGCTCATTTTTAAAACTGCTTGTGAATGGTCATAGAAGAAGATGGAATCAGAATTAAGCTGAGGTTCAAGATCGAAAATGTCAGTTCACATTTTTCGTGCAAAATCTTTAAATTGGTCGAATTTGTCTGAACTGAGATCATTGTAAAATTTGCAGATTTCGTCACGATGGTGTAAATCTCTTAAATCAGTGTTACATTGCAGATAAATAATCTCAAGTTGAAGCTCTTTCAATACAGTTTTAATATATATTTAAAATGGATCGCTTACTAGCGCCAAACTTGTCTCAATTTTTCGGAAGTCACCAAATCTTTGTGAAAAATCGTCATTCAGAGCCTTCATAACACGGAGTTAATAGTACTTAAGTGTAGCACGATGTCCAGAGTAAATGAAAAATCACAAATCCCTAATCATCAGTATCGAGAAAGTCGTAACATTCTTCATTTCCAAGAATAAAATTATAATATTTTTTATTTCCCGAACTCTTCGAAGCACTTTTTCCAAACAAAGGTTTTGAATTTAACTGTGAAAAGGAATATCTGTATACTCACTCAATATCTTGAAGAATTTTTTATTTTATTTTCAATATTTTTTTAAAAAAATATTAAGAATTTATTCTTACTTAGAATTAGGATTTATGTTGGCGGGCCGCAGAAAACACTCGGCGGGCCGCATGCGGCCCGCGGGCCACAGTTTGCCCGTGCCTGGTATACAACATAGGACGAATGAGTACAACATTATCTATGGTAAAAATATTCACAAGGTAGACCTGGAACCTTCCATGGCGGAAGGCCTCAATCATTTATCTGTAATGAAATTTGGTCGCATTCAAGAAACATCAATAAAAATATGAATTAAAGTATACCCACTGCATGATCTGGAGTAGCGAAGTTTCCCCACCCCTCGGTAAGATTGCCCAATCGTTTTTTATAGCGAATAGCCTGAATTGTGACGCCATTAATGAATTAACAAAGTTATCGATGCCAATATTATACATATTGCGTATATAATTATTCCGTAACATGTAATTCCATACATTATTTATGGCTGATACTATTCGGGTTTTGAGATGTTTGTTGATATTTTTACAGATTTTAAATTATTAATTTAATTCAATAAGAAATTTGGTTTTCTATAAAGACTTAATGTTTGAAAGTAAACTATTTGAATAAACAATCGGAAACAAATGAACCATATAATTATCTGAGGTGTTTCTTTATATGATTACGGTAACTTGCCGACCCGTTTATTGGCGCAATGATATAAATAGGCATCATATGTCTTAATTTGAATATGTTTATTTTTAAAATGTTTTTTTTTTAATAATCATACCTTGGAACCTGTTTGTCGTGAGCGACGGGTGTCATGACCAAATGCAGGCCAATGACTCTTCCATATTTTTATAGAATCGAAAGATTTCACGAGCAGCTTACGGTGAAAGGTGCTGCTTTTTTTGATATTATTATTACTAATCTAAATTTAAATGTGAGTACAGTCTGCTAACATAGACATATGTACTGTTTAAAATTTCAATAATTTAAATTTTTCTTCAATTTCGTTGTATAAATGAAACTTTTTAAAATGTTGATGCGTAACATTGTGTCGCCATGGTTAATATAAATATGTTTGTCTCTATGATTGTATATAACAATTCCATTTTTAATTTTGGTAATAAATATAAAATAAGTATGAATACATTATGATTTCATGAATTTAGTATTTTTGTGTTACAGGTCGACTGGAAAATCTTATAAAATTTAATATCTCCAAATATGGTATAGTACGATCTGTTAGGGTTGATTTTACGAGAAGATACTTTTAAAAAGTGATCAGACAGAATGATTATTTTGATGTTAACGGAAAACATAAGACTTTGTCGCATCATGAAAATGATTTCTTCAGTTTGATTATAAGTATGATGCCAGTTTTGTATATGTTACAGTGAAACTGTATTCTCAGTGAAAATGTATCAAGTAATAAATTTGTATGACAACATGATTTCACTGGCCACGGCCATTGAAATTATTGGCCCAAGTCGATGATTTGCCGGTCTAAAATTTTGATTTACTTCAATGAAACAAAATCAGCAAGTAGTCCCCACTTTCATAAAAAGAAAAACACAGACAAACATTGGGCTGAAGAATACAGTTTCACTGTAACATATATGTACATATATTATATATATATGAAATATATTTGTGCACGTATGAGTATTGAGCACGGAGTACTATACGGTCGACCCCTTTAGTTGGCTTCACCATGGATTGCTCACCGCTCAAGAAAAGAAAGATAATATATTATAGTGTATAAAAATTCTTAATATGTACATTAAGCGCCGTGTGGATTTTTTAATCACGCTTAAAATACGTTTTCTTAATAAATACCCGTTGCCTAAAATGCATGGTCTAATTAGCAACATTTGGTATTTACGCATGGCAACAAGCACGTTTCTCAAATTTCTCATTATTTTGAGCACCGACGCTTCAAAGTGACTCTCAGCTTAAGTTTTTTGGCGATGCGCTCGGTTAATAAACAACATCAAGCAAAATGTAAATATCAAATTCCCCACCACAGGTGAACGGCACGAATTGATATCTAAACATATATTTTTTTATACGTCCACTTATTGTAATTAAACGACAATTTCACAATTAAAAAGTTCGTTGATTACATAAGCTTTATTGCTTATCACTCATCACTAAACGCAGCTTATTAAAACAGCAACTCCAACTAAAGATTCAAATAACTTTATTATCGAAATCACAATTCCGGTATTTTGGCTGTTTTTTCAATACACGTTTTGGAGATAATAAATACCTGTATTTTGGTAATTGATGTTTGATTTCACAAATAAAATAAAGTAACTGTAGCCTTTTAAATACCCTGATTTCAGTCACGCGTTGGTCTTTGCAAAAGTTTGATGCATTATCTAATTTTCGATTGAAGCTGTAATTTAAGTGTTCAAATAGTTTGTTTATTTACAACATTTGTTAATAACGCTCATCTTATATTGAACAATTTATTTGACTCTGTATTCGACCGGTATTGCGGTCACAATTGGCAGATATTATTATTTTGATATTTGAATTTGAAAAAACCGGTAATTAAGTTTGTTGTACCGGTATCTGTTGCGAAATACCGGTTTTGATATGTTTATCTGGTTTTGCCATCAATGCAATCCATAATCCTAGCCCATCTAAAAGCTTTCAAGTATCACTCATTCTCGATGTCAATAATTTTTCAGTGATATATTTCTCGTTTTCTCATACTTATATTTCAATCAAATACCTACGAAGTATTTTGTAATGTTATAAAAAAATTTGAATATTAATACAACACAATTGACACAATCAATGAAAATAAAACTACATGACACTTACTAAATACAATATATTTTATAAATAATTATAATCTTGAAACTATTAAACTTTATGAGGTATGCATTCTTCATTAATTATGTATAACGGAATTTTCTTCTTTCTGCCTCTCTTCGTAGAGTTGTGAATTTTTGATTGAAGAGTATAGTGTGAATAAAACGTGAAGAGCTTGAATCCGTCCATTGAAATCAGCTCCCGGATGGATCGGTATATCAAATAGATTGCACAGTATGTCCACGTATTGACTCAAAGAACAATCCAACGACGCTGGAGGAAAGCCGACTTCATTGAGTTTGTTTTCCATTGCTTCGGGCCATTCCTGCATCAGAGAATCAATGTCTGGCATGGGCCTGGAAAGATTACAAACAATTGTGGCTAAAAGATTTTTAATATTTTTAAATGAGTTCATTTTATATGTTTCGAGATCTATTTTTACCTTGTATAGTGGAAATTAGGAGGAGGCTTAGTCTGATGCAATTCACTGACATCTTTGATCCAACGCTCGATAGCTTTTCCGTTTTTATCAGCGTTTTCAATTTTCTTCACAACCTGTTGAAATGAAAAATAATTCAACTAAAATTGTCATACATTGTTTTGACGCAGGAAGTCCACTATATAGTAGATACAAGTATTACCATTGTTTGCTTAGCAGAGCTTGATTTAGAAGCAGCCCTCAATTGAAGATGAAGCAAAGCGGGTTCACTCTGGTTAGGTGATGGCTCATCCAAAACAATTAAACCTATAAAATACGTTCACTAAAACATGGATGAGCAGTAAATGATTTGTAGTGCTTATTTAATCTTAGTATAGAGCAAATAACGAAAAATATATTCATTTCAAATATATTTAATTTATCATTCTATTTGAAAATAGAGCCTACTAATTATTAAATAATTATAGAAACGACAACCAGTAAAGACGTTCGAAAAATTACAAAACAATAGAATAATGATTCAATATTTTTTGTCATGGCATCTAAGTACAAATGATTCATTTGCGACTACCTCGTGGATGAATTAAATAAAGTCTCTTAAAATCTACTCTAGAACAAATAAACAGACAGCAAATTAAAACGTCATTTGGTATCAAGTTGCGTTTACAGAGGAGGACTACTTCTTAATTGAATTATGTACCTTTCAAACATGAAATTATTTTTTGAATGACATTTTTTACGAATCATAATTGAATGTGTATACCTAATTCTGCGATTTTATCCAAGGTGTTTAGACTCAGCTTTTCTCCCTTCAAGTTGAACTCAGGTGTGACAACCTTAATGAATGCATCAATATCTCCCACTGCTGGTATATAGTCAGGTAAAAATGGCTTCAGCTTAAAATCAATATCAATTTTCTGTGGGGCATACCTGAAATGAAATGATTTAAGAATAATCTGTTAGCGGAATGACATGACAATATGCCGTTTGGTAAAAAGTAAAAATAGTCAGAATCTAAACGGTTTGTGATAAATTTATGTTAATAACCATAGTTTTTCATCATTTTACTACCCGCGACACACTGAGTGTGACCGACGTCTTGCAAAAACTCGGCCACGTATGATGCGCGTACTACTCGATTATGCATGACAAAGTATTCTACGTTTTCAAGGATATGAGGAGTGTAAAAAGATTTGAAAGTTGAAGCTGACCTTTGAAATTAGCGCTGTCATGATGTCATACGTTTATTGACCTGCCCAAATTTTTTCTATTCAATATTTCATTGTTTGAGAAAATATAAATTTTTTTGAACCAATTAGATATTTAGAGAAATATTAACAATATTCCGCCAAAATTTATTTTGTAAATAACATGTAACGACAAAAGACACAGGAACTCAGATGAAATGAAAACAATACGAAATATGTAATTTTTCTGTAGTTGTTTCAAAAATACCGCAAAATGTGTTGAAAAAGTTCCGTCATATCAGCGTTGACTTGGATATCGGCAAACTGCTGAGGATCGTAGGCACCCTCTGCTGGAACTACCATGCCTGCTCCTCTAGTTCTTGTTCGATTTCTTCCACCAGCCACATCGTCTATATCATTGGAGTCAGAATCTAAATTTGCATAATTAATAAATTGCATCATTATAAATAGGTTAAGATTGTAACAGAAATTTCGATTGTTTAATTTTAAGCAGATTATGATGTTGTTGATCGCGTTTGATATGGAATGAAGCGTTCTATGTCACCTAAAAACGATGAAGTAAACTTGCCTGAATTGTCGGAAGAATCGCTTATTTTGTGTGGTTGCTTTATGGGTTCCGCCCTGTCTCTGGACGTTTGGTGTGATAACGGTGGACGTCTCTCAGTCATTCTTGTTATATTTTGTGGCTTGTCAGGAGACTGAAATATGGATACAAATTCAATTTAATTGATCAAAATCATTGGTAGATACGTAGGAATGGTTGGTCATTAGTGTTACTACCAATGTAAAATCTGGTTTTCGCCTTTCAGCGTCTTCAGCCATTTCAGGTGCACGAATAAACTTAAACTGACCGAACGTGGTGACCAAAGTACTGGTTTTTTTGTTACTATTAACAGTGCTTTAAAAAATGTCTTTCAGGTAACAGACAAATAAAAAATAAAAAATGATTTTTGAGAGTTGTTAGAATTACATACATTCTTAAATCATATCGTTCATTATAAATAAACCGTTTTTTCCTTAATTATGTTTTTCGGTGCATATAAAAAAAACAAAATTAAGGACAGTTGAGCATTTCAAACAGGTAAGCTTCCCCAGCTACATAAATATACCATTTGAATAACAAAAATGTTGCCAGTCAAATTTAATATTCCAATAAAAAAAAAATATTTACACTCCTTTGTTTTGGTAAATCGTTTATAAATCGTTCAGGTTCAGGAGAATCAGAATCGCTTAAATCGTAAAGGTCCATTGTTTTCTCTCTGCGAGCAGCGGGCCTCGTTCTACCAATTGGCCTATTAGGAATGCTCATCTTCGAATCTTCAGGATCTGAATTCTGCGGGCTCTTCACCTCAGCTGCATTAACTACGTCAATTGATTCGTCAAACATTTTGAAGTCTAATTATGAACCTGTTGAATTACCCCATTGAATATATTAAAACTGTTATTAAAATTCATTTTTGTATACATGCAAAAGAAGACTTCACCACTTTATAAAAATGGCATTAGAACAACAATATATGATCAATATGCCTTGTAGTCAAGTCTATTATTTTTTAAATATGTGCCAACTTACTTACTCGTACCTTTTATTATATTGTAGATATAATGTTATTGAATCCTTGAGTACCTGCCAGAGAATAGTTTAGAATATTAATTAACCATCAAGTTGGAATGCTAATATGTATTTCTAAAGTATTTAGAAATATCGTTCGACATCAGTTGTGTTTGTTGTTTTTTATGCTTGTTGTCATGGAGATAAACAACTAATGGCGAGGAAAATGACCTAACTTCAGAGCAGTCATACATAAATTGTTAAGATTGTTAATCATCAATATTAATGTATTTTATTTAATGGTAAGTAATCTATTTACATTCTTAAATAACTGTGCAGCTCTTAATTTTATTGAATATAAATATACCTATTATTTACACTATCTATAAAAATCTCAAATATAATATTGTTACTGCCATCTATCTTGTTATTGTAAATACTATTTTCACCGAAATGTTTTCTAAGGCATAGTAGATTTCTTCTAAAGAGTTTTACAGCTTTAGAGACAGGTATCACTAATAATTATTGTTTATGTAGGCTTCGTATTATAGAAGTTCAGACTTCCATACAAACTGAAATAATGACTTTGTTTATTTATCACAAAAAACGTATTTTTAGTTAATTTTTTACTTGTGCGTGTTTTTTTATTTTTCGTTCGAGTCAATTACTGTTATAATATTTTTTTCAAACACGTGTTATAAATGTTTTTATTTACATAAATCATTGCCCAACCACGTACATATTATATGAAGTTTTATAGGTGATTGTAAACAAAATGGGTATAAAAAGTTTAATGAAAACATCCTCACATGTATATCATATTATGGATATATTTATTTTATTATGAGCCGCTAGCTTGCATAATAGCGTATCCCACGCAGTATAATGTCGTTAATATTGTTCAATGTAATACAAATTTCTTTGGATAATGTAAAACTTTACTCAAATCTTGCTACACTGAACATATTAAGTGAAAGAGGTATGAGCGATGAAATAAACAGTGCTGAAATGATCTATTTCATTATATTCAACGGATGGTACACTAAATATAATTAAAAGTTCACGTTCCATAAGGCATCTTTTGAATCAGGTTTAATGATGTCTAGTTGTTATAATGCCACACCGCGTGCAGTGGCAGATTCTGGATATTCAGGTTGTCTGTCGCCCAATTTGGAAAATGGTTTTGACACCCACCATCGAATACAAATTGATAATATCTATGAAGTTTCGCAAACTGAATTGAAATTCTGTGTTGACAAAGCTGAAGATCAAACATTTTTTTTTCGAATCAAATTGAACTCCACTGAAATACCGTCAGATTTAATATGGATAATAATATCTTATGAAGCACATAAGTTTTTGAGTATCCGAAGGATTTTATTATTTTTTATTTTAATAAAAATTATAACGCATTTTTTTTGCATCAGCACGCATCAGGACCGGCTTAGTTCATCGGATGCATTATCAACTGATAAGAAATAGAAAAGTAAAGCGTTATTCTTTGCTTAGCTTTTGTATAAATAGCGCTGTATTTTTATGTTCTTATAAGTTGACAATGCTCGCGATGAACGAAATCAGTCCTGATTTTAATAAATCCAATGTGGCATAAGTACTAACAATATGTTATTATCTTTATTATAATGCCATTCCACCAAGTATTCACAGTGAACACCTTAAAAGAGATTTGTTATTTGTCAGGGTTGTAAATGTTTTGGAATAAGTTTAACTATTATATTTACCGTTTTAATTATTTGGTTGCTTTTTATTTCCGCTTAAACATAATAATCATACATATGCACATACATGAATCAATAATGGTGAACAACTGACAAAACTATATTTCTAAAAATATATGTTTTTTTTGTTTCTTTGAGGCACATCCACACTGCGGCACTCTAGTTGGCACATCATATGATATTTATGTCTGTTGGTAAATCCTAGCCTGGCCATGTGATTTAAAAAAAAAATAATGACATATACAGCATGTCTTTTGGGATGCCTTTAGGCTTTTACATACATTTCACTGGAAAATGAACACGGTATAAAAGAAAAAAGTACTCATCGCATCGGGCCACTATCGTATGCATTTCCATTCAATTGAAGGAAATGTGCAAACGAATAGTTTCGCTGAAAAGAAATGTTACGCTGAAATCGAGTACACTTTTCCATTAATTCTCTTCACTGTCTGTGGATGGTGAATAATATTTTATTCGTACTCGTGTTAAACAAACTCAAAGCAATCTATATTATCGATCGTTTATAAAACAATAATTTCAGTGATACGCTATCATATATTATTATTTACACAATAGTTATTTGAATAAATAAAAGCTGTATATGGTATTTCAAGGACGCTCGCTCGCGTAGAATGTCCGTCGTGGCATATGCTGTGTGACACGTAGCGCCGTCCCTATTATCGGTATTCATATCATACAGCTTAGGCCACAAGTAGTTGCGATCGATCTGTAGCTTGCCGTTGACGGTTATGGCAATGCCAGTTTCGTTTTGGAAGAAGTAAGGACCGATGATTCCACCAGACCAAAATCAGCACCAAACATTTCTTGGAATGCATTTGGAATGCATGCATTTGCTTAAAGATCAGCACAGGTTGAGGTTATTGCGAGCATTCTCGTCTGAATGATTAAAAATAATGACTTTTCACCAAGAAGTAACAGTTAGCAAATTAAAAGTAAATAGAAATCTACTTAATATATGTTAGTGAAATATATTTTGAATTAAATAATTACAGACTAAAGACTTTAAATGAGTCTTTTTTAAAGGCATGCTTCGTAATATTTATTTTGATATGTGATATGTGATGATCAACGGCGTTTGAGGATTATTTGTTTCAATAAACATACATAATTAGGATTTGTATTCAAATGCTTGTAATGCTTTTTATTTCAACCATCTTTATCTGATCCTCAAAAGGGATAAAGGGAGCAAAATTTTGCCTACCAGCGCTTCCCTAACTGTATACTTCCTACTTTATCTACTTGGAAGAGTAAGGTTGAGCGACAAACTTTAAAGCATTACTAGTTTTGCTGAGACTCTATTAGTTCCATGGCAGGCCATAATACACTTCGCGAAGAAAGCGGATATGAAAAAGGTGTAAATAATAGTCATGGTAAATGATTTTTTTTTTAGTAAAAGCCTGTTTATATCAAATTCAATATTTATAACAATCACTGCCTTGATGGAATTGTTATTTCAAATGATTTTTGCTTGCAGAAAACTATTCCTTAAGAGTAAACTTCTCCGATTTACAGCAATAACGACCAATTATAGTGTACGCTACACCTGAAGGGCGTTTGCTCACCAAAAACATCTGAAGGCTCTCCAGATTGTTCAGGATAAGTCATTGCGAAAAATATGTGATGCTCAATGGTTCGTGCGTGGTTCGCTTATACACATAGAATTAAGTGTACCCACTGTTAGCAAGTTCGTTCCTAAGACCTCTAAAAAGTTTCATAAAGCAGTGAGCCATCACTGTAACTCAACGATCTCTTGCCTGCAGAATTATAACGAGAAGGCACCAGAGAATTTTTGTTGATCGAGAGCCACTCTTCTCGATGCCCCTCCATAGATAGAGACGAAATCAGCAGCGATTGGAAAGGAATACAACTTGAAAAAAAACACTAAGCTTAGAGACCGAGGAGACTCGAAGAACTTTGACGTTACCGCGCATTTGAACTTGCAGCTCCACCAATTACATAGATAGATATAAAAAAAAATCCATATACAATTTTAATCTGTTACTTAATTTTAATTAGTACGGCTATTTAATTATAATTGGTACGGCTGGTTGATCGATATGAAGTTCTTGTCGGGGAAATTTTTGGTTTCATGATTTTGCGTAGTTTGAATAATAGTACCTCATCCCAAATTTTCTAAGTAACTCTAACCTTCTAAAATACGATTTTTCATAATATGGATACTATCTACGTGCAGATTGGGTTGACTGTATTGTGTTTATAACTATTCTTGTCTTGAGGTAGATACGTTACTGTAGGAAAGGCACGCCCAAAGAGATTTATCGTGACTGACCAAGGCCTACGATGGAATGTAGAGAAAACTGAAATGAACATGCGAATGAAATATTTGTATAGCGATTCTTTTGCATATTAATTTAGCCATACATTAAATAAATCACAATCATTATAAAAGCGTGGCTAACTTCTATGCGTGAAGATTCATTAACAATTTTCGGTCATTACTTTATATGTAATTATGGTAATGTATTTATTTTAATATTGAAAACCCAATAGCTAATCGAACGAAAGTTTTGTGAATGTAGGTACATATACCTGTATTTTAATAGATGAAATGGCCGGATAAACTTCTCACTGTATGCTGTTAATTGAACGGTCTATTGTTTAACTTATCTAAGTAACACTAGACTCGGAAGGAGATATCTAAAGTTAATAGAAATAAAACCACAAAGCATCCAATACAGATACAAAGCAAAAACATATTACACACCGAAGCAATCTCGAGGGAACGCTACGCTACTCCAGAAAAATCCCGTAATAGATTTGAAAACAGGCATTGATAAAGTTATCATGTCTAAATAATAAATTTTTAGTGTCTGCTTTTGATTTAACGTGTATATTTGATTTATAATAACATTGCAAATGTACCTCTCAAAAAATTATTCATGAAATTGACCGTAGCATAGCGTTGGAATAATATGGTATGGGGGTGTGCATAGAAAATATAGATATTTCACAAAGAAAATTAAAAAAAAACAGTGAAAACCCCTCTTCAGTCTTTATGGTAAAGAAAACTTAATTTTGGCAACAATAATTGATTAGGAGATACAGAATGTTGTTGAGTGGCAAATTATCACGAGTATGCACATTTGAAGCAGTTCGCGACGATGGCGTGGTGGTACTAGAGACTCCAATTCGAGTATCGAGTACTCGATACTCGAATTGTAAGTCAACAAAAAAGCTGATCTGCAGCTAATTAGAGGAAATTTGGTTATAAACTGAGGCAGTCAATGCAGTTTAGGGCTTAAAAACGGAAGCAAAATCACAGGTAATATACGGAAATTGAGGTATTTCCTAGCGAACACACAAATTTCAGTGAGCTTAATATGGACGTTAATGAAGGATGCAAATTGAATAGTTAAGGCTGTATGGAAATCCAATACATAAAAGTATAATGGTTTTGGAAACATGCACAGTTTCATTTTATTTGGTTCAAATAAAATTAATTTGCAACAAACAGACATTAGATGGAATGTTGTAAACGCCGAGTATGTTAAAAAAGGCTTTTCAAAGTAAATTTCGTTTTTGGCTCAAATCGGCAATGGTGGAGTACTTTTGAAATGTCTCTCAACGGTGAAAAAATACGTAACCAAAACACTATCACATACATATTTATTTTTGACCGAGTGAAATGATATGCTTTGACTGACAACACTATTCTAATTTGGCTTAAAACATCCTTCTTAGTTTCATAAAGATGTTCAACATATTTATGACGAACTTATTTTTTCTCTACCTTGAAAAACCTGTAAGAAAACCATAGTTAAAATTTTCTATACCATATTGTAGAAGTTTCTTTTTCATATTTTATACAATAAAAATTATATGTATACACAAACTTCCTAAATTATTTTTTCATTCTCAATAATGTTTCCGCGTCGCCCAATTTTTAAGGACAGATCAATATACCTAGTACATACTTATATAGACCAATCAACTTATAAAAGGAAGTCGATTAATGCAGTTGTATAGAAAGTGTCTCAATATTATAGTGCTTTTTTCTATCTACGGCGGTTTTCGTTCCGGCGCCCAAAAATGCTACTTCCAATTCCTTTGACGCAAGGACAAATGGTGATATATATCTTTTCTTGAATGCTGCTCTAGCGGCCATTTTCCTGATTTATATACGCTTGGCCAGTAGAGGCGAACTGCGCGCCAAGAAATTGCAAATAATATTTATTGAACTAATGATATCCAAAAGAGTTTTTTTAAAGACAAACAAATATTTCAGATTCGTTTGGCGACATGAATAGTTCGTCTAATCAACAGCATTCAATGATGTTTTTGTTATTGCAAATTGGAAATATTTCTGCTTCAGCTTTCGTCCCTAGTAGTTATTCTCTTTAGTCGGGTCCGTGATGTAGTGGTAATTTAAGCGAGAAACATTTTTTTAGTAGATTTATCGATTCTTTTAGAAAGCATGGGTTTGTGTTGTCTAAAAAATCCCATCCGATCCTATAAGCGGAGCGTAGCAAGAGCGACTAACAAAAGCCACTAGTCATGTCTTAGCGTTATCCTTTCTATCGCTACTCTCATCAAACTGGAGAGAAGTAGAGTGACTCAGTAGCAAGCAACTCTTGCAGAAAAAAATATCTA
Source organism: Himalopsyche kuldschensis (assembly GCA_028554975.1). Lineage (NCBI taxonomy): Eukaryota > Metazoa > Arthropoda > Insecta > Trichoptera > Rhyacophilidae > Himalopsyche > Himalopsyche kuldschensis. The sequence continues at coordinate 1,177,846 of JAHFWI010000086.1, read as the reverse complement.
ATTTGAATCATTTGAATTTTGAACGCTTCCATGAATTTTTTCGCTAACAACCTGGGTTTAGCTTTTCAGCATCTTCAGATATTAAAAAAAGACGAATGAACTTAAACTGAAGCACTGATATGCCTAAAGGTGCCGAAAGGCAAAGCCCGGGTCGTTAGCGACAGTAAGTTAAGGTGGAATTCCATCAAATACCTTCAGCTGAAGTCCTCAATTAGAAAAAAATATATCGACAGACCTCCATTGAAAAAAAAATTGTGTCAAGAGTCAAACACGATAATTTGTTTTAAAAAATGACTTCTACCAGATTACTGTGCCCTGTATAGCTGTCGGGCTTATACTGTACATAAACTTACTCACACTGATAATCCTATAGGTGTGTGGAACAACAGAGAATCTCGGAGGATTTGCACACTATGATTATGAAGTATGGATAAGATACTGTCAAACAAATAGAATAATAAAATTATTTTAATCTGTAAGCAAACAAAATTTACTCGTAACCTGTTACCTGTTAATTTACAATCAATTTACGTGCCAGCATAAAAAAGCAACTCGTGCCATAGGTTTGCCATGGCTACGCTAGGTAAAATGTAGGACGAGTAAGTTAGCGGAAGCGATCTAAGGGATTCCTGGATTTAGAGATGTCAATGTCAAACTAGTTTCTAAGAAAAAATCACACATATAAATCTTCTCACGGAGCAGAAATATATGAAAATAGAGATCGATTTTCATAATGTTACACTGATCGAGAATTCTACATTGAAAATACCGAAGATTAAAAGCACGTTGGTAATATTATTTGCCAACGTTTATTGATTAAAAAAAATGGTTGAGATTTTTTCTCGCGTCAGTTTTGTGGGACGATCTCACAAAACTGAGAAAAAACATGACAGTGGCCGTAATGATATATTACATAAGACAGCAGTCACCAAACAAGGATCTGCGAGATGAATCTTTTCATCAGTCGTAGGATTTTTTGAAAAGGTCCTCCATTATCTATTATTTCAGTCATATACATATGTACAGAAATAAAAATTACAACTTCTTTTAAAAAAATATTTGTTAGCTTATTTATCTATAGACTGAGGTATATAGTTTGATTACACGTATACACATATTGTTCGAGATATAATATAAGAAGGACAATGTTTGGGGTCTAACTGTTTGAGAATAGGCTGTGTAATTTATTAAAAGGTGACAGTTGATTGAAGAGACTGCCATATGCATGACATAAGAAGTGTACACGGTCTAAGAAACTATGTTCTAAAAATATATTTTTACAGTAAAATATATACATACATAAAATATAACTTGATTATTTCAGTACGATATTTTATTTTTGGTTTTATTTAAGCCTTCTTTTCTATTTTTTATTTACGATATTTTAACTGGCATCAAAAATCAATTATTTATTAAATAGTCGACAAATATTTGTATCACCAATAAAATTATATTTAATAAATAAAATGAGTATAGAATCTTATGTAAAATATTCTTTCGCTTTTAAAAATAACTAGCATATATTTACATTACGAAAAAGATATATTACTATATTTAGATTCTATGTTCAGTAAACAGAAACCTGAAATGAAAGACTGAAAAATGTGGCTTTGAAAATCGTGTTTGTTTTTGTGTCTGACGAAAAATTGTGTGATAACATGAGTCAATCTTACGTAAAGTTATTAAAATTTTTATTGAATAGTATATATCATGCAGTAAAATGAATTTAATATTATCAAAGTGAAAGCTTTAATTTATTTTACTTATTGGCATTTAAGGATTGTCTGATACTTTTTATACACTGTGATATTTTTATCAAAAGACTGTGTGTGTCACAGTATCAATATTAGAAGAAAAACAGTCGAAAAGATCTGAAAGAAATAGTTTGTTATTATTATTGTTATGTGGCACAAATAAAAGGGCATCGATAGAATTTTCACATTATTTTCGACGCTTTTCTTAGAAAAAGAGATGAATAGTCTTGGATCATCGGTTCTCGTGTTTTTAAGATATATTTTTATTTGCATACCTATATTATATATTTGCGTTATTTTAATGGTGTAAACATTGTTGAAAATTTATGCCACATTATATATACACTATCTATATATGTATATTGAAATGAAACACATTTTTTTTCAACGATGTTTAAAATTATTCCTGTTCATTTGGCAAAATTATGGAAATATTTCCCTTAAAAAGTTTATGGTATTTTTATAAATATTCATACACTTCTTCATTATTTTAACATAGCCATAGATTCTTTGTCTTTATTTTTTTCCGAAAGAATTCGGAATGAATTAGTCATTTTCACTTTCCTACGCCATAATTTAATTTAGCAAACTAGAATATGGATCTATTATTTGGGGTCCATATGAATATAAATTTAAGTCGCAACTGGAGCGAGTTCATAAAAAATTTCTGCGTTATTATTATTTCAAAAAATTCAACTATTTTCCGTATGACAATTCATTAATGGAATATTATCCAACCAAGTTTCTTTTAGGAATGCTGTCATTTCACTTGCTTGAAGCTCGAAAATTAATTTCAATATTGAAACATTTTTCTCTTCTTCTTCGGGGCCAAGTTGATAACCCTGACATCCTTGAAAATTTAAATTTGCATGCTCCCAGCTTTTACCATGTGTTCGTAACAAAGACAAATCAATTTTCTTTGTCAAAACTTGTTTGTCACGTAGGTCTTTTGAATCTCCAGTTGCAAGGGCTATTCGGCTGATAAATGCGCTGCCTGTTGATGTGGACATCTTCGGCAGTGAACTTGATGCTTTGTTAAAAAAAATTGTTTTCTTATGTAAATAATATGTTTCTGTTCTGTTTCTAATTTTTGTGTAATATGTTATGTAATTTTTATTAATTTGTCAAATGCATGGCGCATTGGCGCTTGCTATAATGCCATGTATTTTATATAGTTTTTTGCCAATAAATAAATAAATAAATAATTTATGGGGAAAGTTATAGATTTTTGTTGAATACAAAAAGAACTATTTTAGTGTCCAAATGTGGAAAATATGGAATGGAGCTTCAAAAAGAAAATGTTTTACTAGTTCTGCATATTGCTCAGTCACTTAAGCTATATTTTTTCGAAGAGAATAACGATACACGACAATGAACTGGTAGTTTTAAAGGTAAACTAATCGATTTCGCAACGCTTTGCCTAGTTTTAAGGATCAAATGATCGGAGTCATGAATCAAACTAATTGACAAATCAGTAAATTAAGCTCTATTGAGATTTGAACCTGTAAACAACTCAACTGAAGGCAATGACGCCAATCGCTTGAATACAGACTTAGTTAAAAAAATACACGTTGATGATTTACGTAAATATTAAAAAAAATAAAACGTATTTTTTGTACTCATTTTACATAATAAAAATTACATGGAAGTCCTCCCAACAAAGTGATATACATACATAATATTTTATTGAAAAAGGCTGAAATACTATAAGAATCTCTACTACTATTAAAAATACTCAAATGTTTACACTATTGGGCGGCCAAAGTAAACTCTTGGACATTTTTTAAACTGACAGGAAAAAACGATATAACAAATTTATAATACTTTTTTTCGTTACATATTCAAATAAAATACTGTAAAGCTTATTTGACCATATATAATATTAATGTTGTCGAATGCTAGCCCAAATAACGGTCGGTGCGTAAATATACCTATTCACTACTTGTATGTTATTATAATCGAAGGTTTTGGTGCTTTTCCCATCACAAAAGAGAAACAGGAAAATAAAGATCTTCAAAATTTGTGCTGTGCTTTGGTATTGTGTTTGTATTATTTTTTTTCCTGCTAACTGAGACATTTTAGGAAATCATTTTTGTATCAATGGATTTCATGCTTGAGTGTCAACGTCGTTGGCTCCACTCCAGGCACTTTCACTTTTCAAACGAATTATGAATACATAGATATCTGTTTTGTCTACAATACTCATTAACCTCCCACATCCAACCCGGTCACAAAGACGGGAGAGGGATTACCTTACCACTAGTCTTGCCATTTTCCTATCTTTTCCTATCTTTTCTTAAAAAAGAGAGTCCTCGCAGAAAAACATCTTTGAGTGAACTCTATAGACCGCACTGGTATCGGATATGGTAAAAGTGCAATATAAAAGTTCATTGTTTTATTACTACAGTAATTATTTCCACTAATTAGTCTGCTGATGGCATGATGAACATTCTTGAAAATGTTAAATTGAATGTTTCCGTGAGCATGAGTTGTTTGTTCTTCCAAGGGGTAGAACCAGTCTGCCAATGGGAATGCCTCTGGGAAGAGCTATTTTAAACGGCATTTCTTCGGATGTCGACATATTTCATATTGACGTGAGTGAGTTCAGACGAATACTATTTTATGAATAAAAGTTCATTGTCTTGAAAATTTCTAATATGATTTTATAAATTTTTTCTCTCAGTTTTTTATGACTACAATGTTTTAATCACTTTTAATTAATTAGTGATTAATATTATGTATTTACATGTATGGCATCATTGTCAGCTGTAATGCCATGATTTGCTTTTTCTTAAATAAATAAATAAATAAATAAATGTCCTAACAACTTTCAACTGAAAATTGAGGACTAAGTAAAACACCTGCTTTTTTTAAAAAATCTAACCTAACCTTACTACATATGTGTCATAATGGAGAAACATGATCTATCTCCATCACCAATAAAGTTCGTATGTGTCATTGAACAAACATTTGAGATCTTGATATGATATTTAAGTAGTGTCTTTTCCTATTTTTTTGATATTGAAAAAAACTGTAATAGCAAATATTTAAAAATATTGAAATAATGGTTTCTTTTTGATACTGATACGAAATTCTAAACAGACAAAATTTCATCTAAAAATTCAGTCTTTCAGTCGATGTTTGATATCGAAAAAAGATACTACTAATTTCATTATATGATATTATATTCAGTTGCAATGATTATAAATAAACAAATTCGTAAAATATTAATTTAAAAGTGATATTTATGATTAGGAATAACTGAAATAGACCACACACGCGTTACTGAGGGAGTCCCCCGTGCGTTTTGTGAGTTTCTCACGGGAATAAATCTTCATTTTTTCCCGTGGGAAGACGAGAATTTATGAATAAAAAATGAAGTGCGGACGTTTGTGAAGAAATGCGCGGGAAAAAAGGGTTTTTTGGGCGGGCAAACAGTGCTGTCTATTGCTTTCGATGGAAACTATTTATCAAATACGTATAGACCGGAAACCATAACTAGTGAAGTGTTTACTAAACTTGAGAGAATTTTCCTTTGAAAACTATGCATTGGGAATCCGATTCTTTGCTCGTACATTGCAGGAATGTATGAGAGTTGAATGAAATACTAAAATTAAAGTTATATGTAGGTATTTATGATTAGTTTTATTAAATAATGTCTTTCCACCAATAAGTGACAGTTAATACATTAGATATACATATGTATATGATTATTAGATTTGGGATAGGGCTTTCCTAGACACGACTAGTGAATAACTATCGTTTAATAGTAGGATGGAGGAGGGAGAGAATTTTAGAAATCACATAAATCCATGCCTTAGACTAAAAATCCGTACATCGATTGAATGACCATCTGTCTATACTGTGATTCGAGCCCTCGAGCACCGCAACCAAAGCTAACGATGTTGAATACTTGATTACGGACCCCAGTTAAATTTTATTGTTATGAAGCATTTTGATTAGCTGTTTTATTATAAAAGAATCTAGTCTAATATTAATAGATAGTTTATAATATATTTTGTTTGTTTTTATTGTGTGGACTACTATGTAAGTACTAGAAATTATTTATTCGGTCCGCGAACGATTTTAGTTGGACAGTGCTACTCTAAGCCTTGGTTAGAAATATGACAGTTACATTAATATCGGCAATTTAAAATCATTTATTTTGGAGATTGTGAATAAAATTTTAAAAGACGAGAGTTTAAAGTTTCTAAAGAGTTTGACGACAAAGATTTGTGTCGAGATTTGTATATATATAGAGATATTTATTTTATTTTTCATTGCCAATAAAGGAACGTTATACTGTCGATTGCCATACAAACGTAATAATTGATGGTTAACAGTAAAAATTATGCAATTACAATAATTCGTGGCAAATAACACATACAAAAAATAATTAATCGATATTCATATGAATTGTTTTTTTTTGACTAAACAGGTCTTCATCGCTATAAATGAAATATTCAAAAGTAATGCAAAACTATATTTTTCGATAAATTTTAATTTATTATAGTTTGTCATACTGACAAAAAATATTTTCCTTGTTTAAGATCTACAAATTAGCTATTATCGTTAAGTATCTACTATGTTTATATAAATAAAGCAATTGCTGAAACGTTTTCCTTAATGACAGCAATTTTATTTAAGTGAAGCTTGAAATTTGCTTAATACACATAAGTTATATGGCCCAGACTATTTAGGTACTCGATTACTTTGTTACAATGATTAGACCAAGACATATGTAGATGCTAGAAGAAGTTGATGAAGTTCTAGAAGAGAAACAAAGTTGCTGACAGATGCGTTTCTTCCCTACTCACTACTAAATATGATGTGGGAATATAATACATCCAAAAAATGGAATATTTTTACAAATATAAAACGGGAAAGTTGATGGACTAAGTGCATGATAAACTCCTCGGCTTTAAAGAAACGAAGGGCGAGAGAGCGATTAGCTTACTGCTAGTCTTTATCGTCACCGTTAACTATTTTGAAAAGAGACGTTGTGTGACTGTTAAACTACATAACTCATTTAATTTTTCCGTTGAGTATTTGAAATAAAAAAACGTGGTCAAAATTTCTTGATATAATAAAAGTATGTTCGTTGCAACAATTATACATATCATTGTTTGTCTTAGATGAAATTAAATAAATGAGATGACTGAGATGAGTATTCGAATAGCTATTATTAAAAAAAAAAAATTAAACCTTACTAAAAGAAGAAGTTTATAATCTTAAATTATCTGTTTCGATTTGTCATTATTGTGGTAATATTTGATCGAACGCAATACTGGTTTACAGTATTGATGGAACCTTTTTTGAAATCGCGGCACAGAACTGGTTTACTTGGAAATCATAAGTCTTTTAAGGTAAAAGAATATATGAACACGATTCTGCGATGAAAACAACCGAAAAGCTACAATTGTTCAACGTTTACTTGTTTCGAGATTTGATCGTTGAATAAAGAAGGAAAAAAATCAGCAATTTACTTATAATTATCCCGTTTCGATAGAAGTGTCAAAATATTTTGTTCATTTTTAATTAGTTTGTCATTGATAATTTTACGTTTCTTATAAAATTTATATTTGAGTCTCACAAACCATCATCATAATTTTCTTTTAAAAATGTACACACATATATAACATAATGGTCGAGTTTTTTTTATTATTATGATGGAATGGAAAATAAGTTTTGGTAAATGAATAATATAATTGTGTAACATTTTTTGCTACGTGATTAAAATAAGTTTATGGTTTTTGGATCCTATGATAACACTACAATAATGCACCGCCAGTGGCCCGTGATATACGTCTATATCTATGGTTTATTTAAAATGGCTGACTATCAAGCTGACCACGGAAAAATGGTTGAATTGTGGCCGGTGAAGAACGTATTGAAATGTTTACATAATATGTATCTTTAGTATGTTAATTTTATTAGAACTTTCCGGTACGACAGATTTTGGGCCAGTCTATTTTAACAATGCAAGAATTAATTTTTCATGGAAAATAACAGCTCCTTAAATATTCACTCCAATAAATATTCTCATCGCAACATATCGGTGACATTTGGGATAATGGTCGAATATATTATTCACATGGTTATTTAAAAATGGAAACTCATAAATTAAAAAAAAAATCTTTTCAAATTAAAATGTAAACGTTATTATTTATATTTCTTGGTATTTCTTATTTGTGAATAAACAAAATTGTGGATAAGAATTATTTCTACTGTATCTGTCTGTAGTGGTTGCATTATCTTAAATAAAAAATAAAAATAATAGTAAATTTAAATATGGTAGAAATTTCAACAGAATTATTCAGCCGTTTTGAATGTCAAGAAATTTGCGATCTCTAAAAATGCCTGCTTAGAAAATAATATTTTTAATAAATAATTGTTTTTATCATCGTGAATATAAAGTTAAGGTATCGTTGAATTCATCGTTTATTTGAAGTGTTGTATTTTATTACAGTTCGGTGACGTTTAACTTAGATTTACAGCCGTTGCCTGCTGCTTGAAAGAAATACTACCCTTAGAATTTATATAAATCCAACTATTCTCAAACCTTTTAGATGGGATGAGATGTTGAGATAAATATAAAAATAAAAATAAAACCGTCGCGTCTCAGAAGTACTGAGAATGTGCTGGCTAGTTTTGAACTAATATATTAAATATAAGACAAACAATATCTTAATTTGAAGAGTTATTTGTATGAGACAGCTACGTGTAGAGCGCCTATTAAAATAACATGATGTTTGTTAATGTTGAACAGAGCTTGTATTCCTTTTTTATTTTTTAAATTCATTTTTGTTACTAATGTGGTTTTCTAATGAAGGTATTACAAACACGTTGTTTTCTACAAGAACTGCTCGTTAGTCAGTCGCTCAACTTATCCTTAGTCCGATAAGAGAAGACAAAGAAAGGATAAGGCTAGAGCAGGATTAGAGAAAAGTTTGAACCGAAGTGTGCAATGAAATTTTTTGACACCAAAAGCACGACTGAAAAAACGCTGCTCGTACTGGTACTTGCATCTGTATGGCCCGTCACGAAAGCCAACGACTATAACCTCTGAACCATGAACACGCCACTCACTTGTTTAGTCATTAAATATTTTATAATGAGAATGAGAATTCCACCATTCTTGAAAATTTTAAATTGAATGTTCCTGATAATTTTTTGAGGAATTGTGAGCATGAGTTGTTTGTTCTTCCAAGGGGTAGAACCAGTCTGCCAATGGGAATGCCTCTGGGAAGAGCTTTAACAATTTTAAACGGCATTGCTTCGGATGTCGACATATTTCATATTGATGTGAGTGAGTTCAGACGAATACTATATTTTATGAATAAAAGTTGATTTTGTCAGAACTCACTCGGTTGACATCTTTGAAAATTTCTAAAATGATTTTATAATTTTTTTCTCTCAGTTTTTATGACTACAATGTTTTCATCTTGTTTTTAATTAATTAGTGATTTTTATTATGTATTTACATGTATGTATGTATGTATGTATATATATAAATACATGTATTTATATTTGTCAAATACATGGCGCATTGGCATCACCTGTAATGCCATGATTTGCTTTTTTCTTAAATAAATAAATAAATAATTACTTCCATCAAATATGAAATAATATTTTTTGGTCTAAAGGTTTGTTTATTGTATGCGTTCACTGTTGTTTTGACGATCATTCTATTAGATATCATATCAGTAATGAAACATGCTTATTGAAAAATTTCCGAAACAAAATGGAAACTGCGTCTTCTCTAGCAAATGTTCATTTGGATATCGATGTTTATATTTTTTTATAAAATTTATCTTCTTGATATCATTTATAAAAACAATAGAAAATGCCCTAAAAAAAGAAGACTTCATTACGTTAAATTGGTAAGTGCTATAAATAATCACTTTTAAGGTGTTACCTGTCGATTCTGGGTGGAGCAGCAATATATTAAAATAAGTGCTACGGATAAGGCTCCCGTAGGATTTCAAATAAAAACTATAAAGAAACACATTAAATGATTGCGGTGTTTTAATAAATCAAAGTTTTTTTAAACTTCTATATGTGATATAGTTATATATTTATAAATTTTGTATCGTGAAATGAAAGTAGGATAGATTTATTAAATGATGAACGTCAGATGTTTTTTTATAAAATTGCCAATTTAAGTAGCTACAGTTTCTGTCCCTAATTTTATTGATCTGAGCTTTGGATTAAAAAATGTGCGTTTTTATCATTTAATTTGTAATTGGAAAAGATAAATACAAAATTGTGGCCGAACTGAAAGCATATTATAGAAAAATAAAACTTTTGTTTTATCAAATTAAGCACACTAGTATTGCGGTGGCTTATGTATCATCGATGCTTATATGGCTGTATGTAGTTTTCACGAAAGGGTAAAAAGCGCCTCGAAGTTACGATGCTGGATTGTCATACATAATCAATATACCAACCAAAACGTGTTTGTATGTTTGGCAAGGTAAATTTACTTAATTTTCTTCAAAAATAAAAATGTGCTTACCCTAGTAACCATGAATGATAAGTACTGGACAGAAAACAATGAATAAATGCTAATTGTGAACGATGAAAATTAGTGTATAAAGACACATTTTAAAACCTGCAATGGACATTGAAAAAATAAATATTTACTTTGTGCTTAGAATAGATGAGTATTTTAATATTTTTTTTGAAATAATAATAAATGAATTGCTGGCAGATTCTATTTTGTAAAAAAAAAACAAAACCAACGTGCTCGAGCTTGGTTTCAAATGACAAAAGAATTTTTTTGAGTAATTAATGACTACTTAGTGTCTTTGTCAGTCAGTAGAAATTTTGTTTTTCATGAATATTATTACTTCATTCAAAGTTTCACTTTTTACGTGAAATGAATTAATAATATTGTTGAAATTGTTTTTCAATTGCGGTGAAATAAGCCTTTTATCTTTGCCCCATATCAAAAATGACAGCGGGATAGCAATTATTAGTATTATGTTTTTTCCCTTTTGTGCTACATATTTTATGAATAAAATGGTATTTTTTTTTAACAGGAAACTATCATTATGGTGAAGTTAACAGTTACAGGTACAATCAGAATATTGCATTAATTAAATGGGTGACTCCAATATATATTTTTTTAATAAAATACAAATGTAACGAAGTGTTAAAAATGTTGATTGAATTCTATCAAAAAAAAAATTCCAATAGTATGAAAAGAAATTTTGAGATAAAAATATTAGTACCTAATAAATATACAAGCCAAAAAGTTAAACAATATATAAATGCCTATTCCACAAATATTTTTATAAACAAAGTATTTTTTTCAGAATTGAAAAATATTTTTACAACAATGTATTGGTACTAAAGACACATGCCGAAAATTGTTTTTCAGCATTGGATGGTCGACGGAAATTTAAACATCATTCTCAATACTGAAACCACTCAGCTACATGCCCTGCTATTTATATAAAATTATTTTATTGTTATCAATTTTTCTTCAAATAAAATATAAAAGTATGTACACACTTCGAATGGAAAGTTAGCATTGAAAAGGTTGTTTTATTCTGTAAACGAGATGTAAACACGCGATATTTTTCCACAAACAACATCCCCACTTACTTGGGGTGAATTGAATCGAAGTTATAACTGTAAATTGTATAAGAAAGATAAATATTCTTTTCAAACGACGTGAAATTGAATAAAAAGTGTCAATTTTTCCGAACAAGTATTTATTTATGAAAATAAAAATAAAACTAATACTTTTATAAAAATATTGTCTTATGCGTTCCACGACATACATATTTTTCTTGCTTATTATTTAAACTTTCGTTTTTAAGAATCGATTTTAGACTAATACTGTATACGTGTAAAGAACTTTATCGTAAAACAATGATCATGATTTTCGTACTTTGTTTAATAATTTATATTATGTTTAAATTACAATTTTAAGCTTTTAGTTTATGAAGTTAAGATCTTCGCACTCTAGGCTGACAATAAAGTGCCCTGAGATCAACAAGGTTAAAGATATATTTGTTTTAGGATAAGTCTAAAACAAAGCTTGTTTCAAGATCAAACTATTTAGGGATTAACCAAAAATATTCCCAGCTGAAGGTCAAGAATAATATATGGCTGTTTTATGTTCAAAATGAAACATGTTGAATATTTCAAAATGTTTTGAGCCATATGGAAAATATTCTTAGAGAGGGGTGGAATAATAAGGTCAGTCTTGATTCGGATAAATATTTTGCTGTAAATATCAACGCTTTATTTTATTTCTTGCAGTTGTCAAACGAACTATGGTGTCTGAATTGATTGTATTGCCAAATAAAACAATCGTCGTTGTCTGCTCAATTGGGGAGTTTAGATAGATAGTTAGATAGAATTTAGATCATCAAGAATCTGGGAAAAGTTCTCTCCATTTTCTCCTTTTATTTGCCTTGATTTTTGTTGTGCTTAGAATTCTACAACGCGAATGAAAGAGGCTGGAATAAAATAGATAAAATAACTACTGGTTTATTTATTCTATTAGAGTTAAATATTTCAGAATCTAACAATCAAATAAGTTGCAATTGAATTAAGAAAGACAGCTTTTAACTGCACATTAATTCGAGTTCAATTGTATATATTGTTCAAATAGTCTTTATTTTAAAGTAATAACTTTTATATCATACTAAGCATACGACCATTTTTGATTTATATAATCGCTTGGTGGGCAGTACATTACTGTTTCTTAATTTCTCATTATTCATTTAGGGTCGTCTTTTATTAAAGCTTGACAACAAAAAATGGAGAAGGTCTCTCTTTTCTGATTCTGTAATTTTATCTTATAGATCATATGCAATATACAATAGTAAGTGATATATTGCTTCCCCCTATAAATTTGTGGAACATATTCATTTATAATGCAAGTTTTTCAATATTATGATAATATTTGCTAAGCGACTTCAAAATAGTTCGAGTGGCCAATGCAGATGTCATAATAAATTAATTAGTTTATTTGAATCACAATCAGTCATCTGAACGAGATCTGAAGTCCAGTTTCATATGAAATATTTCTCCATTTGAATGTGACAAAACAAATGTATAACTAGCTGTTTCAAGTGAATACCCGTTATTCTGTAGGTACATATCAGGCATCTAGTGTTAATAATAAGCTCTTTGTGGAGATTGCTTAGCAAACAAAAATATATTTTGTCTTCACATTGTGATGTTTATTGTTGAAATGAGTTTAAAATCTTAGCCCAAAAAAGATGAATACTAAGATGATTTTAAAATAAGAGTTGGATACTATGGTATTTATAATTAGAAACACTTAGAAATGTATATGAATTTAGACTTATCTTTTATAATTATTAATTTAGATACACTATCCAAACCATATAACTGTCAAGAAAACACCATTCGAAATAACAAACAATGAATTAATAAATATTTACCCTTCTATATTTTGACGTCGATACAAACTCGTTCTATTTGATAATAATATAATGAAAATAGCTAAAACAACTTGGTATGCGGCAAAAAATTCTCTTGATGTGTCATTTCCCTATATAAGTAAATCATTTCCATCGCAGTAAGCCAACTTTATCCATTGTTATCTAGTAATAAATATTCGCCCATGTTGTAAAGAGCTCAGAAACCTTATTTGCTCAAACGTTTTCCGTTATTTAAAATAAGCTTTGACGCGTGAGCCATCGACGGAAAAAAATACAAACCATATAAAAGGTAACCGATAAAGCTGTCAATAAATTGAAACATGTAAATAACAATTGCGTATTTTCCGATGAAATATCTTGGAAATATTTTTGACAGCATACGCCTAATAATCTTCGGCTGCCTGACATCAGTTAAAGTCATAAACAAAGCATATTTACATATTTGTTTAATGTTTAATTGAGGTTATTTTTTAAGCAAATATGCAACGAAGGAAAGACATGAAAGGATATGTGACCCATTTACTTACCTGAAATATTATCAAAAAACCACGATCTTTTAATAAAATCTAATATGCAAAACTATTGAAAACAGAACGTTGCTTAAATACTGACCATATAATTGTGTAAAATTACACTGTTTTCGATGATTAACTAAGCAATGCTAATCTGAAAGCTTTCTTAAAATATGAAATTACAAGTTTTATTATTTATTGTATGATCTTAGTTAAAGCTATTTTTTTAAAAATAAGTTAAAGCAATCGAGTGAGTCCTGTTTGATCTATCATTTTTAGTGAGTTTTAAAAATGATACACAATATTCTTAAAGCGAAACTGAAAGAATTTTTACTCAGAACAAAATTACAAAGAAGTTTTTTTCCTCTGAGCTGAGCGTATTAATAAACCTTATTTGACTAGTTGATTTTTCTAAAAATAGTAGCCATCTACATAACCACAGGTGGCATATATTTTACTTGATGAAAAGTAAATAATATATTGCCATTATTAAATGTGACTTACTTTCAATCGAAGTGTATAAGTCTGTGACAATCAATAGTGAAAAAGGCGTTGATTTTCGGTGGGTTGAGCTAAAGAAAAGTCGCTTAAACTTCCAGTAGTAAAGTGACGCAACTTTCCAGGCCACAACACTTTTAGAACAAATTTTCGAATTGATGTTCTAGTCGGAAATTACGCTTCAATAAATTATTGTTCGATCGTAAAGCGAAGCTAACGAGATGAAAGATGCCTAAACAAAATTATGTGCGTGTATAGCGGCACAATTTGTTGAAAAAAGAAAGTAGATTTTTTACACTTCGATTTTTACTAAAAAAATATAATTCGCATTTTGTTGCTCCAAGTAGAATAATACGTATCAGTGATAAAAGAGTTCTGAGAATATAAACCACTTTTTATTTCTTAATATCAGATATTTGTACATTTAAACGAAGAGCAAACAGAAAATATCACGAAAATTAAAGGTTCCTCAAATTGTACGAAAAGTGTCAAAATTTGTGATACACTGTGGACTATGGGGTAGACACTTTCGATACGAAATCATCAATGGAGTATTTGTAATTGTGTAGTGGCTGAACATAAAATAAAGTAAAATATTATCAACAAATTTATTCTAATAATCCACGTAACAGACAGCGAGAACTAAGATAACCTACAATTTTTCTCTTACAAAAAGCGTTCGCCAGATTACCGGATTGTTTTTTGAGGTGAAATATATCCAGGAAGAATAATTATTCAGTGACGATTTCTAAAATAATTAATGAGTATACAGAAAGTTTTTGATAAAACTTCATAAACTAAAATCGTTACGACGTCTGCAGACTAGCAATTTTTTAAACTTATTAAAGAATGAAAAGTAATATTTTGCAGTAAAATATTTTTTTTATGCGTGAAAACTTTTCTTTGGTTTGTAAGCGTTTGTTAAGTTATGACAAGTATTTGGGTACGTAAAGAGCATTGATTTATTTGCAAAAAAAAAAAATAATCAGATGAAACCAAGCTACGGCATTTACCAAACGACCCGAAAAAATATAATACAATTAGTCTCTGGTTATCTTTAGGTTTATCAGTATTTTTAAACCATGGCTGCTTTTAAGGTGTAGAATTTAGACTCCTCATGGAAAGTTTAATCACAAATTGTTTTTTGACAAAACTTTGCTATGTAATAACTCTATCATCTTTTGGAGATAGTGAGGATAGAAACATGAATTAAATATAGTACTAATAACCGAGCAAGGTTTCTGTATTGGGATTTAAGCCGTGGACACTAAACACGAAAAAAAAGTAAATAGAGTTGACCATTAGCTACAGGGCAGAAAAATAAAATGTATTCTAGACTTCTGTATTATAAGAACAAACAATAAAAATTGAGCATTACTGATTTATACTATAAATTATCTACTTTTTTTTTGGAGTACAAAACCAAAATGAAATAAAACAAACCGGTATATCTATTGAGCATTATTTATTCCTTATTTTTGTCAAACGATTTATATAAAGATCGATAGTGCACTCTCTAACACAATACGACAATTCATTTGAAGTATTACGTTGAAAATCTACGCCATTGCCACAGAATTCAACTGACCGTAGGTCGTTCAATACATTGCTTTACTAACCACCAATTACAAATCGCTACGCTTGCTACGGTAATGTAGTCAAGTGGCGTAGCACAAGCTCTACGATATATTATAGTAAAACATAAGTGATTCTTTGGCAAAGCTCGAAAGATAATTGCAATATAGCATCAACTATTAGTTTTGTCACATTTTACTTAAAATATTATTGCAGTGAAATGATAATTATAATGATATATCGATAAAATCAAATAATTATGAAATTTAGAATGCCCTAAAAAACTTTTTGCGAAATATTTTAATATATTGCAACCGTATTATTTATTTTGGCAGAATATTTACACTTAATCATCGAATGAAAAAAACTACGTATTGAAATAAAACGTTTACTTTATAAGACAAAAAAGCATGAATGTTTGTGATGTATGTATACAATCTCTCCCACTAATCGAGTCTCTTTTTCTAATTCTATCTTCCCATCATCCGTGACTGAATATATGTATAATATTCTCGGAAATATTTTCTGTTGTGATATTTTATTAGGAGCGGACATGGGTGAATGTTTTATTGGTTATAAGTAAGAGTATTTTACATGACATTGGCGGTACTAATTTCTCAATATGTGTACGGCTTTGTTAAATCAGGAAAGGCAGCACTACTTCATCGTCCCAATGCACAATAAAAATGAGACACATAATTATTATGTTCTTAATTTTGAAAATTTTGTTATTCCATCGCCTTTTTTATAAAAAGTGACACGTGTTTCGCATCGTAAGGAAAAATCTTCCATCCTTTCTAAAGAGGTAAAAGGCGCGTCGTTTTTTGTAACGCAATAAGTGGAATCATACCAATATTAAATTAGATTGTATATTTACCTATCGCCAGCCATCCTAAAAATATTGCATGTCAAGCCATGGAGTAACTTTAGTCGACCACCATAATTTATTCATATTTAAGAAACAAAAAAATATCATTACGCTTAAAATATATACATCTTAGTTTTGGTATACATTTAACTTTTATTAAATTAATTGCAATGGTACAAATTACTTCATTTCAAGATAATTCTATGAAGGATCATTATCGTATTTAAAATTAATCATGGTTATTTCAGCCAATTTTTTCTCTGTTTATTTACTGTATTTTTATTGCAATTTAATTTCTACTGCATGGCCATAAAATGGTAAATCTAATACTCCAAGAATTCCCTCATAGCTGAATCTAACGTAAGTAAGAGACAAAGAAATTTCCCCTCGAAAGAAAAAGGTTTTCAAATTCTCAGAACTTTATCAATTTTTTAACGATATATTGTCAGATTGCTTATTAACTTTAAGGTTTTAGCTGTGAATTCTCGGTAAAAGAAATTTTATTTATAAAACTGTAGAATTTTTACAAAAAAAAATATGTGTGTTTTATCAGGTTTTTTATTATATTTATTATATATACGGCTGTCTGGGAAATATTCATTAAAATTTCGTTTCAAATAAGAGGTTTCTATTTTAAAACGGAGCATGTTGCGTATTTACTGTTTTCGCTCGTAGCATGTGCGAGCTGAATCTGGAGAGGTCCCAGTCGAGAGTGGGAGCCGTTTAGTCGACGCATATTCCAAAGAGCTCGAGGGCAAGTAAACAATCTCAAATCTTCGTATGTCATTATAACGTAAAGTCTGAAATTCAATATCTCCGTAAATATTGTGTGCCGCTGACATATATTCCACGGTGGCCAATTTTATCACCTACTGAAAATATACTATCACATTTAATAAGATTTAAGCCAAACTAAAATAGATATATGTACAGTCTATCTTCTTTTTTACACGGTATATACATATGTTCTAGACTTCTAGTACATATCTGCATATCTGTGAGTAATTTTACACCATAACTTCTCATTACGTATAGCGTTTATCATTTGAGTAAAAACTGGAGCCTAACTTAACTTGTATTATCTGAGAGAGTAACTGATAAGCAAATCTAAATATAAAACTATCATTCCATATTTGAAATAGTAACGCGTGGGATCATTTTCAAAACTCATTTTATGGGTGATGTAGTTTATTGTCGTCTATAAAATAAAGTTAGCAATAACATACAATTTTAAATAATTTTGATTTTTTCACATATTATGTTACTAATTGTGGCACGTGTTTCGCTTCTTTCAGAGACATCTTCAGACTTAATATAGCAAAGTTTGCTTAAGTTGTAATAAAGTGATAAATATTTATATTTTTTAGTATATTGTTCAGTGAAATCAATTATAATAAGAGTTAGCTAAAAAACTTTTTTTTACATTTAATAATCAACACCCGAATGTTAGACTATCGTAACCATATTCTCTTCAAAGGTAGTGTTAACTTGGCGATAACTGATAACTGAATTCGTTTCACAGAAGCGTGTTTCATACGAGTAATAAACTTATTATGAAGAGCGTTGTAATGATCATCTGCCCGCGATTAGGACCATAATAAAAATGAACGTAGTGATTTGTTTACAACTCGAGGTGAATATTGCTATCGTCGGTAAAACATCGAGTCTTTATAACGGGAAATGATTCACTGGCATTTTATTGCTTAAGAATGCTCAATTTTGGGCTTTGCTTAATTTGACATTTTGTTTTTTTTAATTATCATGGTAATTTATGCATTATATACTGCTTTAGCAGGGTGTAATTTTAATGTTCTTTATCTCTTTGTATTTTCTTCACTCTCTCCTATATTTCCAACAAGAATTTAATGCCAGAGGTAAAAATATTAAGCACAAACAAATATTCTGAAAATAACTTTGTTAATATGATTTTTAAGATACAAAATATTTTATTTACAACCTTGAGCTTGTGTTTATTTTCAATCGGATGGAGAAAAAAGAAATGCTAAATAGATTATCAAAGTCTATTTATAAAGAAAGAAAAATGTATCTTTTATGCTCTTTTCAAAGCCGCCATTGACCGATCGATGAACTTTTTATCATATTTATTACTCTAATGATTCGCGATTATCATTATCAACCGTATCTAATTTCAATCAAAAGTTTTTTACTTAGAATCATGTATTAATTATAATCAATCCTTTCTCCTTTCATTTTAAAATTGTGTCAGGTGTGGATGGCAACATTCCTTTCTCTGTGCAGGTATTATTGGAGAGCGAATTTTTTTTTTTAAATCGTTGTATTTTTAAAAATGTACAAATTGATGAGATTAAAATAAAAAACTCTTAATTTTGGGAAAATAATTCGATCAATATATTCCAACATAAGTTTTTTTAAATCATGTGTACAAGAGTGTAATACGAGCTCAATTGTAACCATAATGAATTCTATTTGCTGAAATGACGCCAACTAAAACATACTTTTTAACGTATTAAAAATTAATTTGCAAAATGAATATGTCAATTTAAAAAAATCTCATACGACATGTGACCGTAGCGTTTCTATGAAAAGATTAAAAATGTCGACATAAGCATGCAAAGAAAATATTCTTAAGAACTTTAAAAACGAGTAAAAATTGCAAAAAAGTCAAAGTATTTTATGAATTTTCTGAAAAGAACGGTAATATTTTTTCAGTTTTACGTTTTTAGGGATTCTGCATATTAATTGAAAAGTTTTAATACGAAGCTGGGCGATAAAGGAACATAATTGATACCAAAAAATTTCCCCTAAAAGCAAGCAGAGTAATAATATTTACCAATGGAACAAAAAATAGAAAATTCAAAGAATTTAAAATCGAATGCATAGCAGTTGATACAAGAAAAATTACTTTTCTTAACAAACAAATTTGTATTATCATAATAAAAATTGTATCATCTATGAAATTCAAAATGATTTTATCATTTTCTTTACACTAGACTGCTTCGCATAGTCTGAAAATTTTTTATCGATCTCCAAATATCAATTAATAACTAAGTTAAAATTAAATGACTGATATTTTTCAAATGAAGGTTTTAAGAAAATCAGATAAAAATATCAGGCATATTTTGTGCAATATTTAGTTTGAAAACAGCTTCACATACATATAATGAAACAATTTTTTTCCTCAGAGAAATGTCTTTTTAAAATACTATTTTTCTACATATTGACTTTTCTGGTCTCACCATCTCTATTTATTAAATACTGACAGTTAGCAAAATTAGATGAAATTATTTCAGCTGAAAATACTTGCAATGGGCGTAATTAGTACAGAGCGCTAGCAAAAATTGTAGAATTAGCACAAAAAATGTGCCTTGTTTTTTAAAGATTAAAAAAAATCGAATTAAAGAAAGGCTTTTGTTTATACCTATTGTTTTTACATCAAAAATAGCCACCTGTGAAAATTTCGCACTACTTGTAAAATGTTCGATAATTTGAAATTCGAATTCGATTTCATTGACAAGTATATTATCTAGATGAAATTTATAAGATTGCCACATCTCAGTCCGTGAATTAATTCTTTCGATGGATTCAGCGGTAACTTTGGCGGTTCATTTTAATATACAATTTATAACATCTTTGACTATTCCACGTATTGTGTTACTAACTGTAACATATGTTTCACATTTTCAGAAGGATCTTCAGACATACTATCGCAAAGGTTGCTAATCTCATAAAGCAAGATGATTTTAATATTCTAAAATGATAAATTACAAAAATGAAGTTTGGGATTTTTCCTTATTACGGAAAGCTAGGAGGGGAGGATAGAAACAAAACAAAAAATAATTAATACTAACATTAGATTCGGTGGTAACTTGCGAAAGTTCATTTTAAAATAAAATTTAAAATAGCTTAGATTATTCCAAGTATTGATAATAATTATATTATTTATTTATATTACTTTTAAGGTGTTCACTGTCAATAATTGGTGGAATATAAAATAATAATAATAAAAGATCTGTTGATAATGCTCGCCATGAAGTGAACTGGTCATGATCCAATAAATTTATTGTGGAATAAGCACTAAAAATGTGTTATTATTTTTACTACTTATGAAGTTAATGTTACAAAATTATTAACTAATGAAATACAAGCAATTGGGAAGAGTGAATCTCTTTGCGATACTAATCACAATACGTGGAATAATCAAAGTTATTTTAAGTTTTATATGTGTATTAATTATTTTACGATTTAGTTAATATAATTATAAATGCTATTAAATGTCCGGGGAATCGCGTTAATTGTTTCATCTAATATTTCAGTTAGTTTTCCATTCTCACGCTTCCTACCTACCTCTCATTCTCCCCATTCAAAATTGCCCAATTTTCCATGGGAACATCGGAACGACGGAAGCACACGTTGCTTGTATAGTCCCCGCATGACACGTGATCGAGACCGCGCTTGAAGCTTGTGTGCAGGTTCTCGGCTGCACTCAAAGTTTAGCTAGATTTCCCTCGTTATATGTCACATAATGGATTATGTTAATATGCAATATTATTAAATAAAGTTAGGCGCTATTTAAAGTACATAATTGTATTCAAAGGATAGGAAATTTATATTTTGACGAGTGTGGGAGAGTTGAACTTTGTCTATGAATATTTCGTATAAGTAAATGAAAAGATATTTTACTAAGATGCCATTATGTAGTATATTGATAAATATCACATGATTCTGAATACGTGTCAAAGAATGGTATATATTTTGAAATTATTTGAAAAAATCTTATATTGAACATTTCGAAAAAACCAAACGAAATTTGATTGACATTCGGAATAAAAAATGACACGTTATTTTTGTGTGTATTTTTGAATCATATATAACGATGATTCGATTACCATACAAGAATTTTGAAATACACTGTTTTTATTAGAAAACTACAATGGAAAAATAAAATATTTTGACAATTATAAACGTTTGATCTCTTATGGTGTTTTTTAAAATCTATTCCTTACTGTTAAATACTTACACCCTTCTATCAACTATCGAATCAGAAAATAACTGTTTTTTAATACAATTTGCAGACTCTTTTTTTATCTAATACTGAATACAAGCTATATAAATACTCTTTCAACTCCTAATTTGGATAACAGAAGAATAACCTAATTTATTTCAGATACCATGCGTATAAAATAAATATTTTAATACCAAATTTATTGCCAAATCATACCAAATTTATTGGTCCGTTTAATTCTAACAAGGAAGCAGTGTCTTTGGAGGTACTAAAAATAAAACTTATTGGGCTGAGTGTAGGGTAGCAAAGTACACGAATTGAAGGGAGGTTTAGTAATTGACAGGTAATTGGCATTAGACCTTTGCAGTACCCAGTTAAGCAGGGTTTGTTATTCTATAATTAAATTATGAACGATAATAAGTGGCTATATACGTTTCCGAAACAAAGGGGTTGGCACAAGAAGAAGGGAATATTTTACTAAACAAAAAATTGTAATTTCAATGAATGATGTGAAATTGGATTGAACGGAAGCTGCGTTTAAAATAACTAAAGAATTGTTTTGCGAGAAGTATTTGCGTAACTTCAAGTTAAACATTTAAATATGGCTTAGTGAAAAAATGTAGTTTCTGGTTGGAAAATAATCTTTTTGTTTTACAAAGTGTTGGTAAAATTAATTAATATTATATTTTTATAAAACTTGGGTTTAGTTAAGAGCAAATTTATAAAGTTACCATCAATTTTAAAATCGATTAAAAATTTGTTGAAAAGTTTGATGCACGCACTTCCTACCGTTTTTCGTGGAATCAATCAAAAATTTTGTAGGATTCAATCAAGAATATATTTATAAGGTCAATTTTAGCAAAGTGCTACGCAAAAAGAAAGGCATTTGTGAACTTCCATCGCACTACCAGGGTGAAGTTATTGGTGAATTTGGACATTTTAATGGGCGAGAATGGGGTGGAGCTGTCGTCAAATTAAATAAAGTTTGTGATTTCATTTTAACTCTATTTTGTGATATAATTATGTCGAATGATGTAACATTAAATAATTATCGGTCGCTTAGTCCGAGCGACGCCGGGTAGCAATACTAGTTATATATATGAGTTTATGACCTTTGTTACTGCATGACTAAGCAAATGAGATCTAGCGATATTTTGAGATACATTATAAAAGCGATATAACGGTTTTCACTTTGATATAAACGACGTGAAAAAATGAAAATAAACAAAAATAATATGTTTCACTTTGCCAAGCAGCGCCTTGAAAAATTGGCTAAATCATAAATCTTGCAGTAGGGAGTGTGTATTAACCCGTCGTAGATTATGATAGAAAACGCGTAGAAATATATTACACAACGGTGACTAGTGAATTTACGACCAGATAATAGATTTTTCTATATATTACTCTTGGCAGCTTAAAAAAAAATCTTTTCTTTATCTTGTATCGTGCACGTAAAAAGCGAGCATACGGCTCAGCAATATATAAAATAAAGTGACTCAATGTTATTATGGATGCAGATTGTACATAAAGTTGTCAGGATTTGCAGCAAAAGCAACATCTGTGTCGTTTACGGCGCATAAATTTAGTAAGTTAATTTAGAGAGTGATATAAAGAGATAATGAGCAACTCATACGTAGAACATGCTGATTGAAATTTCTTGTGGAACTCCAATATACTAAGCTAATGAATAGTAATATGACTAAATTAAATAATGCTTTTTTAATGTTATGAAAATGACAAATGAATTATTTATGGTATGCTATGAATAAAAGGAAAAAATGATAATCTAAAATATATGTATTTTTTTTCAATTGTATTCTTTATTCGAAACGAACAGATTGTTTTGTCATTCACTAAATTCATACTTGTGGCAGCAATTATGTTAAAAGCTTCCATTCTATTTTAATGTCAGTCAATTATCTTTTATTTAATTTGGTTTTAAATCGGTGCCCATTATTTTTTTTATTATTAAAAATCTCTAATTAATTTTGATTGTAATAGTAATGCAAAGAAGCGTTTAGTTGGTGATTTCACCCCATTTCCAGTGAGACGAGCTTTAACTATAAATATTTGTTTTGCTTTATATTAATATATGTCTAAATGTAACGCAGCACATACACACATTCTCTCTGTTGGCGCATCAGGAAGATGATAGTGTGTGTGTTGTGAGTGTGACTGTAATCTTTCTGGTACGTGAATTGCCAACTCACACACGGGTACTCTCTTTATTTATGTCTGCGCAGCGTAATGATATCTAGTTTTGATATAATTAGAATATATGCCATGAAAAATAATAAACGTATTCAATTACATATTTATAACAACAGTATAGCGAAAATGTTAAGTACAAAATGATACTAATACCATGCAAAGATTTTGCACTCCTGCAATCGTTAATTCCGAATTTACAAACATTCGAATCGATAAATTCAGTTTGTTTCGTTCTTTGGAAAGTATAACTGGGATACATTGGAAATAATAATATAATGCGTTTAAAAAAATTTACTGTTTATGGGTTTTTTGCATTTTTAAATGTATTTAATATTGTTTTGTCATTAAAGTGCTCAGATGTTCTTCAAAATTCTGAAGAAAAGATCTGGTCGACAGAAGAGTTACACACAATGTCCCCGGAAGATATCAGTGCTTGCATTCATCAATTGGGGAAAATTCAACTCCCTTTGAGACAAGCACAAATTATTTGGGATTCACTGGTGAAATTTTACGGGGGGGCAGGCATGATACCGGAGGAAAAACTTAATGCTTTGCATTGGGTCACGATTGCAGTGGAGCCGGAGCATTATTTAAATATGACAATATCCAATATTGACGCTGTCGAAAATTTTGGATTCTTTTACGATCTTTCAGAAAAACAGCTGTCAGCTATTGCCGATAGAGTAAGAGAAGATTTTGGAGGAAAAGATCCTGAAGATTATACGTCATACGATTTGACAGCATTGAGGCAAATTGTCTGTGCTATGAATCCGGGTATGAGGCTTATTTTTTTTCAATATAAATCGCAATACAGTTATCTAAATATGTTGTGTATTGCAAGAAAAGGTGATATATCGACACCTGAATGTTTTGAGATATGAGCGTTTGAAGTTTCGATTGATTAAAATTCACTCGTAACAATGAGCAAGTAAAAATGTTAAATTTAGCAAAAAAGTGTGCAGATGCAGGACAACTCCGAAATTCTGCTAACTCCGTTATTCAATCATGGATAATTCTGAAAATATAATTGATGGAATGCGGTAAATACAAGCTTTTCCAACCAAAAGATAATTTTAGGCAAAAATTTCAATTACAACCTTTTCAAAGTAAGGTAACGATATATCTAATGTCAGTCTTTTTGAAGAAGAACAATTGTTATTTGGTTATAAATATACGTCGTGATATTTTTAAATTAAGATCAGTGCTGCACATCCCGCGGCCCGTGAGCCACATATGGTCCACAAAAAATACTAACTCACAATATATAGACTATTACTGCAATGGTCGGGAAAAAGTAAATTGTTACTTATTCCGATATCAACTCCAGTTAAGGTTCTCAAAAATAAAACATTTCACAACATCTCCAATGTAGTCGTATTCTCTTTTTTTCTTCTTCATAGATCTTTTAATGATAATTCTCATGAAAAAACATCACGTGTAAGTGTATGCATTCCATTTTTTTAAAACTCATATCTGGTATTTTGTTACTATATCAAGAAAAAATGATTCTCACGCTATATTTCAATCCAAAATATGGGTGAAAAAAATGGGGTAAAAGAAAAAATCGCCCACCGCCCACCACGGAAGCCATGGCCACCTACTAATGGGCAGAACTGACTAGGTTGACGACCTATGGTTATGAATGATAAGAGATTAAATATCATTAGTCCTCTTGTAAAATATTTGTGCATCACTTATTTATGATTTCCTCTGAATATGATATCAATTTTGTTAAAACTATTTAAACATGCAATCGGTATTTGATTTATTAAAACAAAATATGGGTTTTTTTATCTATAAAAATGACTGAAATAAACTTTAAATGAAGAAATTACAGATGAAATAAAGCGAATTCATCCATTGGCTTACAAAGATGCTGCTGCAGCTTTAGGAAGCCTCAAAAAATGTCCGAGGGAAGTTTTACGAGGCTCTCGCCCAGCTGGCAGTACATCCAAAGGCATTCGGATTGCCCGATACGTGGAACGAAGAGATTATTGACAGCATTGGAATTGTTACTAATGGCTTGACACAAGATATGATCGATCTGCTTCCAATGAGGCTTACGGGAAAAGACAGCCAATTAAAAACAGAATTCGTAAATGAAAATTAGATCATCGTTAAAAAAATGCAATGTGTAGGAAGAGGACACTCACATCATATTTATTAAAATACAAGAGAAATTTTAGGGCTGTGGTAGGGCAGAAGATGCCACCTAAATATAAAAATTGTATTTAAGCTTATCTTAATTTATATTTAAGGATTTCGACTGAGGGTGCTTGATGGAATTTCAATATCAAATTTTAATTGTTTGAATTTTGTACTTTTCCATGAGTTTTGTCGCTAATGACCCGGGTTTCACCTTTCTGTATCTTCAGGCATGAATACACGTATGTACTTAAACTGAGTGTCAAGAACTGTCAGTTCAAGTACATCCGTGGATTTGTAGTGGTACTACGTCATTTTTTAAAAATGATGTTTCTAAAAATTTCACACTAGTGAAGATTGTGAATGGGATATAAAGCACACACTGAAGTCAAAAAAGACTTTATAATGCACATCAAGAAAAACTTGAGAGAGCTTTACGTGACTATTTTTCCAGTTCAACATATTGTTGCACAGTTACTTTTTCTCAGAGCTTTCATCCAGCTAGTCCCTCGAGCGTATTTAAGGTCTTTTAGTTTAATTCATATACCTCTGGGTGACTTTATACATCCGATTGTTGTTTGTGTCCCGAATTCACTAGATTTTATGCTGTAATTTAAAATTATTATTTCGATTTTATGTTGGAACGGTATTCAACCTTAAAAGTTGTCAAATTTGAAGATGTATTATGTATGTGTATTGTAACCAGGGCTGTGAAGTCGGAGTCAAAGTCGGAGTCGTGGAGTAGGTAGTTTTTGGCCGGAGTCGGAGTTGGAGTTGTCGCGGCGTATTGGACGGAGTCGTACCCGAGTACGAAATTTTGAAAAGTTTGAATTTTTTAATATTTGCATATAATATGTAAAATTTGGTTATTGGCCGGATTGGTTAGTTGGTATATAATTGAATACACATATAAAGGAAAGGTAGGAAAAAAACGTGGTGAAATTAAGCCTTTTTTAGTCGGAGTTGGAGTCATGTTTTTGGTAAATGCTCGAGTCGGAGTCGGAGTCGACAATTTTTTTAACGACTCGACAGCCCTGATTGTAGCACTCGATTCTACTCAGAGACAATGGATGTTTGTGTTGTTAAAAATCCCAAGTCCTCGTATCCTTTCCACCCCTTATCTATTCGAAAAAGAGAGGTTGAGCAACTAGGTAACAAACAGTTCTCATAGAAAAAAAAACATGTTGAGATAAACTCCGTGAGTGACGAGATATGTTCAAAGCTGGGAGCGGATATATGTTACACTACATATATATACTAACACGGTGAAAAAATAAAAATGTAGTTTTATTCTACCGAAATTATATGTTAAATGGTTGATAGCTATTACGGCTTACGCCATCGTCAGAAATTTTTAGAATTTTTGTAGAGCTTAAATGCATTGCTATTTTTTCACCGTCTTATAATGGAGTTCTACCAAGTGAATGCCAATTCAATCAATATGTGTATTGTATATGAAACATTAAAGCGGTAGTCTGAAGTCGTAAATCTTTAGAAGTGTGAATCTTTTTCAAGCTTTTGAATAACAATCAGTTGTCGTTGAGTAACATCAGTTGGCATAATCCATTTAAAGTCTTAATAACATTACATTAATCTTTGGGAATATATTGGAAAAAAGGAATATTTGTGTATGAGGAATTCATGTTTCCTGTGACAACTTTCTATATGGAGTATTTTTCAATTTAAGTGTATTAAACGAAAGGTTTAAATGAAAATAAAACATGATTGTAATTAAAAATGCCATCTTAATAGAAAAAAAACAAAATTAATTTAAATTTAAATTGCAATTAAAAGAAAATAAATCGCACATTTATTAACCTCACACGTGAATATAAAACATGGGATAAGCAGTATGAATATAATTCCGAGAAGCTACATAATTAAGAATGTCACGAGTATAGAAGAAAACGTGATTATGACGATAATATTTCTTGGGAATTCACTAATACACAGTATTTCTTTTATATAAAAAATAATTGGCATTATTGCCAATAAGCTAGATATTTTTGAATCACTGGGGGATTAAGCTCGAGAAGTTTTTTGTTTTAAAAAAACGAGACGTAAAAGATATCACAAGCACCCATGTCAAACTGACACATAATTTGAAGCCTGAACGTTTTGATCGCCAAGCAAAGTACTTATTATATTATTATTATAAACCAATATTATTACAATGACGATGATCAGTTTGCCGGCTGACAATGACAGCGTTTCATCGGAGTTTGATGATAGTAAAGATGCTCGGAGATAAAAAACTTTCGCTAATATTTTTATATTATTATAGTAAAATTATATTTATGAAAAGTACACTTTGACTATTATTTTAATAAGATCTAGACCGGTTTAAATTAATTTATCCGTTTCAATAATATATGCATATTTATGAACGAATTAACTAAGGATTAATATAATTATGAATTTCCACTGAGGGTGCTTGATGGAATTTCAATATCAAATTATCATCGTTTAATTTTGTACTTTTCCATGAGTTTTATGGCCAACGACCCGGGATTCGCCTTTCAGCATTATCAGGCATTTTAAGTGTACAAAAATTGCCTGAAGATGCCGAAATGTGACACCAGGATCGTTAGTGACCAAACTCATGGAAAAGTTCAAAAGTTCAAAGTAGGATTAATACTTTTTTAATTTTTGCTTGTAAGAGTTATTGATACCTGTTGGTTTTGTAAAAACATTTCAGATGTATGTATTGGCCCGCAAAATATTTTCATTCCCACTTCACCTATGTGCTATTTAGAATTACCGTTTGATACTAAATTAATTTTATTTTTTATTGAAATTTTTATTATTCTTTTTTAACAGAGCATAACAGATAATTCGATAACATATGAGTGGACATTTGTACGATGACGCTTTGCACACTATTTGTATATATAATATTATGTATATGATGTATACATTCATGTCACATTAGTATACCTTGTTGTTAATCCGCCTCAATTACACATAGAAAACCCCTTATTGTATTCATGGTTTATCTGTTAATATAGCTTGCGATAAGTGATTCCGGTACTGATCATTTAAAAATATGAGATATATTATGTAAAGATAAAAAACATTTTGAAGAATATGATATAATTACATTACTTTATGTCAAGATTCTTCACCAGTTGAGCACTCCAAATATAGAAATTCCTGTCACACGCCAGTCTTTTTGCTTTTTACGATCATGCCACAATTCATTGTTAAGTGGCATTCCACAACATCGAAATTTGGCTGAATTTCAGAAAAGAAGGTAATGCTTTAAAAATATAAAGCCTTCTCAAGTATCCACAATTGATGACAAATACTGTGACCAAAAGAAGTCAGGCTTAAAGTAAAAATATACAAAAACAATTATTAATTTTTCATGAAGTGCGTATAGTAATAACAACGATGCATCCAATGCCCTAGTTCTTCCTCAATATTTGATGTATAGCTTCATAATAAACTCAAGATGGTGTCGGGTATGAATGGATGAAAATCATACACCCTTACTTAGCTTCTTTTATCAGAAAAAGAGCAAATAATTGTAAATATTATATCGAAGAAAAGAAATGGTATTGTGGTTTTCTATTTGTAACAAACTTATCTAATGTTTTATCTAGCGTGTAGGCGAGTTTTTTGAGAGCTACACTTTTAAAAGTAACAAACATACATATCCTGAATCACTTAGCCATTGTTCCGTAAATTGTTTTGAAACAAATAAAAACTTTCCTCGTTTTTAATAATAGCAGTGAACACCATCCACAAAAACGTTTATACTACTGGTGTATTTGTGGAACAGAAATGATTGATGATTTGGATCTTGTAAAAGTGTTACTTTTTAGCTGAGACCGTGTTTATTTAACAACAAACAGTTGAAGAGAGATATCGATAAAGAAGCCCTTCGAATACTCAATATCAAAAACCAAACAGACAGCTATCAAACGCCTTGACAGGCACGCATAAAAATAAAACTCGTGTGCTGAAATATATATGATAAATATGTCGGAGAAAGAAAAATAAATTACATCGATGTCATCTAAGAAATTCATTCTAGAATTTTACTTTGTATGATTCATCACAATTTTATTAAGACTTAATCTTTTATTATTATAAGGTAGATTCTTTGATGCGATGCGAAGTTATTTTATCGAAAAATTTCAATACATTTCTAGTAAAATTCAAAATGATAAAAGTATTAGTTATCTTGCTGCCGTAACTTTACTTTATTTATATTTAAATCGATTGAATTGAGTATACTTATATAAGTTTTGTCATAATCGGCCCAAAATTTGCATTCTGACATTTTTCGCATTCGAGTGCATGGATGAATTATATCTGAAGGACAAGCTAAAAGTTTTTATGTTCAAATGTAAAATTTCAGATTTGAATGATAACAATGTAGTGCATAGTGCACTTCCTTGAATAATAAATTTCTATAAATACGTCAAATAAAAATCTTCAGATCAAAATGTGTAAAATGTGTTTGTTATCAACCAAGCATCTGTATCAATAATGAAGATATTTTTTAATGAAATGAATTGATTTAAGCAGACATGTAAGTACAGACAATGAAACTCTAAAACATCTAACACTTAATGTATTAGAAGGAATGGAAAAAAAACCCGTCAATTAGTGGTAACACTGGTAACGAAATATAAACTATTTATGATTTATGATGAATATATGATTTTCAATGTGTGTTTGTTTGTCTTTAAATAACATAAGTATTTTATGTCGGTTTGTAAATACTATATTTTAAATTAAACTATGTTTATGCCATCTTCTTCACAAGAATCAGACCGAGTCACATTTTAGTAGGCGTTTTTCCAAAAACCTTGTCATCAGCACTAACAAGGGCATCAGAGGTTTCCGATAACGATTTTGAAACATTTCCAAATGTAAAACTCATCCATCTTTCAGGGACACAGGCATACGAAAAAAGCACGTGTCCTAGCATTGATGAATTATATATATAATGAAATTAAATTAGTTTCGAAAAATTCTGTTTTATTTTTATAAATTATATGTATTAAAGTGTGTGAAGAAAGATTTAATTGAATTCAATAAATGTGACACTGAAAGGTGTCAAAGTTTTTGGTTGGATTATATGCGCGGTAAGAAAACTTTGGTTTTTCCAATAATCAAAAGCGTCAATACTTTTCCAATTAATTAGTCGACGGTGAGTGATTTATTTTTTATTGCCATAGTAGAAGAGAGGGGTATTCGCACTCCCCATAGCTCCGTCTGGTTGGCACCCTTCGAATACACGACTCCAACGTTGTAACGCTGCTAGCTACATCTCGCAAATGCGGCTTGCATAATAACAACGTGATATTAGAGATCCCCTATCACCGGGCTTTGTGTGGCCAGGCCAAACTTTGATCGAATCAGTTTTGCATGTTTATTGGCCGCCTTTATGCGCACGCTGCCGGCTGCCGGGATAAACCTCGTGCCTTGCCAATTATTTGTAAATTGTTTGACAGAATTATTTTGCTTGCGATCACGACACGGGTCTAATAGGGGTTAAGAAAGATCTTACAACAATGTGAAGTTAATTTAGGATAATAGTTTAAATTCATCCATAAGTTAGTTATCTTATTAACTGTCGGTGGTTCGTAAAGATATCAAGAGTTATTTAATTAGATATTTTCATGGGGGATTAAGAGATAAACACATCCGTTTCGTTTGTATAGGGACGCACAGTGTTGCATGCTCAGTAGCCGAGTGGTCATCGTTTGTCTTAATTTTATCAAATCACCCAGCATTTAAAAACTGGTAGTAGAGAGTGCAACGAACTAAAATTGTATCCTATTTTAACACCATCCTTTCAGTCTATTCAATAACAGAGAGACTTCAGTTGAAATATTCCATGGAGAGTTCATGTATAATGATCTACTATAGGAGCGAACGTGGTCAGTGAAAATAAACATCTCAACATTGACGCGATAGTATGTTCGAAAATGCCTCTGAAAGAGGCAAAACACGTGTCACAGTTAGTAGCACAATACGTGGAATAATCAAAGTTATTTTAAATTTTATACTAAAATGAACTTCCACAAAGGAACCGCCGAAACCATCAAAAGTATCTCAACGTTACTTGTTCTAAGGTAGTTGCTCAGCCTCTCGTTCTCTCTTGAGACGGTAAGTAATAAAAAATAAAATAAAAAAAGCAGTAATATACTTGCTTTCTTGATGCTCAGATTTCAGGATTAGATTAAGGATGCGGGGAAAGTGTATTACTTTCAATTAAAATATGAAACACTATGCTTAAACAACCGGGATTCGAATCCATGAAATCCCATCCGTACAGCTGACACAACGAAAGCTCAACCGATTTGACTACTCGGTTGTTAGACCAATTTAATAAAATGGTATGTAAATTAGAAACAAATTAGGTGAACGTAGAAAACAGTAGCTTATCTATCAAGATAACCTTAATTTCTATTAATATTATTGTAATTATATTAGAGCGTTCGTAAATATTTAATATTATTGCGATGATTTATCTTTGTAAAGTGTGCTGTTGAAGCTGTTGTCTAACTATTGCGTAAAACAATTTGTGCTAATTACGAACATATAATTATCTAAAAAAGTGAAAGAATAAAAGAACGAAAATGGTAGGCGATAATTTCGTAGAAAGTTTGCGTATGATTGGCCAACTTCTTATCATCAATCAAAATAATTGATGCATCTGTCCACTGAAAGGTGATGATGCATCAAATATGATCAATTCTGAAGTGAGTAGCAGTATTTCAGAATAATGTTTCAATGTTAAAGATTGAACCATTAGTTGTAACTCTCATTCTGTGAAAGAAGAAAGTAAACAATTTAAAAAGGTTATTTTATTATTTTTACTGACATGATATTTTTTGGCAATATATGAGTTGATCTTTATAAAATGATTGACTTTTCTTTCACGCTTCATTCGTATATTACTTATATTGCCTTGCGTCATTTGAAAACCCAACCGTTTTTTGTGCTAAGAACGCTTGAATATGGATTGATTATTTTGAGGAAAAGATGCAATTTGAGCGAGAAAATAATAAACTTTTGCGATATTTTTTTTTTCAAGGCCAAGCAATATCGAAGCAATATTTTTGAAGTACTTTTTTATTTAAAAAGCATTTACTCTTCTTCCACGGGGGCGAGTTTGCCATCCTGAAATTCTCAAGACTATAAAATTTCATGCTACCAATTTTTATCTACTAAAAATTTTCCTTCTGTGTCGGTCATATGAGTCGTTTTATAAAAATACTTTTTCTTCATGTACATTTTCTAATAAATACATGGTGCATAGGCGTCAACTGCTATTCTATTATCGTTTCTTAAGCATAGAGATGTAGCACGAAGAATATTTTCATATAAGTAGCTCTCTTAAAAATACATAAAATCGTC
Source organism: Himalopsyche kuldschensis (assembly GCA_028554975.1). NCBI lineage: Eukaryota > Metazoa > Arthropoda > Insecta > Trichoptera > Rhyacophilidae > Himalopsyche > Himalopsyche kuldschensis. The sequence goes on along the minus strand of JAHFWI010000086.1, from coordinate 1,144,490 downwards.
TCGACATTCAAAAGCATGCCACAGTATTCAAAAAAGTGGCAGATCTCTTGCATATTTATCAGGTCACGGTTTGATAATATTTTAACTAAATTCAACTTTTATAAGCTAATAATGGATTGCAAGAAAAGAGCAAAGACTGAGTAATCTTAAAGAAAAAGCTCGCTTTTTTAACGATCAAAGTATTAAACTGATATGGGTGCTATTTTGTGTATTGTAGAAAAAGGAATATAGAAATAGAAGAAGAGAATATTTTGTAGAATTGAAAGTTATCTAAGCATTTGAGACATTTACAGCAGAATAAAATAGCTTACAATTGACTTCAAATAGTTAAGTTTTATGTTAAAACATAAATATGATGACAGAATTTGATGAAAACGTCTACATATATATTTACGATAGAGCTAATTGAACTCTCCGATTATATTCTAAAAATATTTAAGTCATACTCTTTCATTAAAATGGTAATGAGTTTTGATCCAAACGAATGATAAGGTTTGACTTACGCAAAAAATACCAGTCATTAACAAACGAACAAACCTCCGAAATTAATGCTCAATTTTTCTCGCTGTTATAATTATTATATCTCAAATAAGTATAATCCATTTCGAATTTTCATTTGATGTCTATTTATATGAGGGGAATGAGCTCGTGGAGTACACTCCACCAAAGGAGGTAAAAGGTGAATTCAAGAGAGGTGTGAGGCGTTTTGTGGAAAATTTATCGCAATTGATTTTCAGTTCCGTAAATTTTCTCAGTCGGTCGCTGTGGTCTAAAGCTAAACACCCGTCCAACGATCAACATGTTTCCGGCTTGCGTCCTAGATGAAGATTTGTTTTATTATTCTGCCCTAATATTTTGCACTGTTTTGATCTCAATCAAGACTCCTTTTGAAATATTAAAAACATATACAGTGGAACCCCGATCTTACGTTCTCGCATTATACATTTTCCCGCGTGGTGCGTTCATTTTCTATAGTCCCGGCATTTAGTTCATATATAAAACTTTCCCGCATTCATCTTTTCCCGCATAAATCGTTTATTTTATACGGTCCCTTGAAAAACGTAGAATCGGGGATTCACTGTATATCTACCTCTCTTTTTTTAGAATAGAGTGCGGAGAAAGGATACGAGAAGGACTAGGACAGGACAAGTGATTATTTAATTGCTGTCACTATGCTTCGCCTTCGTCGTGAGAGGTTGAGCAACTGAGCAACAAGCAGTTCTCGTAGAAAAAACGAATGTTGAGATTAACTCCGTGAGGAATCCATATGCTCCAAGTTGGGAGCGGACATGGTAAAAAAAAATATATATATCTACTCCGAGTTAAACTCTTTATGACATTGCAAAATAAAAATTATCCCTTTCATGTTTTCATGAAACAATAAAAATTACATAACGAACAATATTTAAAAAAAATCACCACACAGGTACCGAGGTTAAGGCTTCTAATATTTGAAAGAAAACCTCACTAAATTGTTTTCAAATTCAAATATGATTCTAAATGCACTCGTTTCAGACATTTACGTGTCTTCTCTTAAACAGATTGATGAATTAAGTGTTGCAGTAATACAGGAATTAAATGACTGTGTGGACTGGAAAATACACAACGCATCAAAATATCAAATAATTTTAAAATGTAAATCGTTAGACATACGAAATTTCGCAAAACATACAGCACCAATGTTGAAAAATAAAAAATATTTTTAACGTGTTAATAAATAAGAACAGTTTTTGAAAGTGATAGTTTAAGTATATTTCCAACCAATATAAAGAATACAAATAGTTCAATGCACCCAACGATGTATAACATAAAACTTTTGTGATAAAAATCTCCATCAAATCAATTTAATGCCTGTTTAAAAATGTGCGTGACTGTATATTATATACAAATAGAAATGAGAAATGACACATAATTTCTCATTAATATTTGTATCCGGTCTTCTTTTGTTTAATTTATCAAAAGACAGCAAACAGTAGAATTTCATTAACAGCAAAAAATATCTCAGAGGTATTATTTATTTCTTCTATGTTAGTATCGAAATGTGATTTTTTTGCCTAAGCTTAGCTTTTAAAAAGCCCATGATGCTGAAATTGTAATCAATTACAGTTTATAATTTTTGCCGAACATACATCTCTATATATATAGAAATCTCGACCCAAATCTTTGTGGCCAAAGTCCTCCGAAGCGCCTTGACTGATTATTATGATTTTTTTTTAGGTATATTGGTTAGATATGTGAGAAGGTTATAAAGTATATTTCATTCCGCTAGGTGAAGGATGTTCCCACCAGGACCTGTTTTAATATTTCTAACATCTGTCATTTTATTTATGTTGTTGAATCACAGATGGCGCTACGTGCGCAAAACTCATGAGTGAAATTTTAAGATGCGCGCGCATCACCGAGAGTCGAAAATTCATAAGATGAAGTTAGTCATGCATGTTAAATTGTTGATTAAGTGAAGTTAGTCACAGGTTGAAGCTGTCAATATAATTGAGGTTAACTATCCGTATGTATTATTTATTGATATAAATTAAAATATGATTATACTAAATATTATTAAATTGTTAATGTTGAATATTTATTATTGGTTATTTAATATTTACAAAATAAAGGAATAAATTTAATTCAAAATTTGTGATAACAATGAAAAGTGTGTATTAAATTAAGAAAATAATAAATATTTAATAAATGAATAAACTAAATCCATTTATTTAGTTTTTAATTATTAAATAATACGATTTACAACTGAAGGTCTGCTCAGTAGTCATAATGCTTAAAAATCTGAACCAACCAAAACTATGTAACGGAACACGTTTGGTGGCGATACAACTCATGAGCAATGTGATTCACGAAAAATATCGTATGTCATTAGGTCCTTCAATGAAGGGGATCAGCCCGAGTGCAACCCATCCAGCAAATAGTTTAACAGAAAGTAGTGCAAGAATGCTACGCGAATCATTTTGATTCTCTTCAATAAAGCAAATGCCTTGCTGCCACGTGAATTACATTCATTTCAATGTAATTAAAATACTTTTCATTTTGATTCTTGCACATTTATTTTGCATATTCACTTTGAGTATTGATTTTGACTTAATAAAAAACTAAATTTAATTCAGCTAATAAGTTTACACATCTGTTGATTCTGAGGCGGTACGAAGTTTGCCGGGTCAGCTAGTTAATATATATTTTAAGCCATGCCTAATCCCAACATAGAACATAAAACAGTCACTGAAGGTTTATTTCAACAGAATGTTTTGCTTGATATTTTTTTAGTTATTCTACTTTTCTTAATAAGAGATATTAAAGTTACGAGAATATGAGAGAACTTGTATTGAGATGATCGTTTTACTGATTATCCGAAACGTGGAAAAGATTGTAAACGTACCAGAGATTCAAATCTTTAAAAACATAAATAAATTAAGGTGTGCGTATTGGCTTTCGAGCACGTGCACAATGCCACCGAATAGGACGCTCATGAGCGTTGAGCATTCTGATATAAGACTGGCTGAAAATATTCTATTATTTTGAATCTTAATATAATATGAATAATATTGTATTCATCCGCCTTTTTTAATTACGGTGACTGGATCAAAGAATTGCAATAACAAACGAAAAAAACGTTGCTTTCATTTCATATAAAAATGGTAGTGTATATCGTTCCGGTATTAAGAATATGAATAGCGGTGTTAGAAAAATAAATAAAAATAAACAAAACAAAAAAACCACCAATTTGAATCGCAACAGCGGATGATTCGATATTACAAATGAAGTTCCGGAATAAAAAATATCTCTATCATAATCATAAAATACCGATTTGCATCAAGTCCGCATTTTTTCTTTGAATGCAAATATCATTGTAAAAAAGTTATTGATGTTATCTGTCAATCTTTATGCAAATACGGCTGCATAAAAATCTCTCTCAGATTCAATGCTTTTCGGATAAAAAAATATTTGTAAATTGAACCCTTACATAGTGTAATATCGAAATACCGTTATTTGGTATTTTCGAAACCAGTATTTTATTATTGAAAAACAGTTCAAATACCACAATCGACTCATAAATAGTATCTTTAAAACTGTATGCATCTTTTAATATGCTTTTCAATTGTAAAAAAATTACATATTATATATAGAAGATTAGTAGAAGCCGCACCTTTTATTGAACAAATGGTATTTTTCTCCCCACGAAATTTGTGATGTATTATATACATATCATCTCTTCTTTTACAGGATCATATATGACAATTATCTAATAAAATAAAACAACTTACGGATTTTTCGTGAAACATTAATGAAGCTTTAGCACGAGGAACAACTTGTGTATGATATTAGTAAATCATTGTGGTTGATTTCCAAAATTAGACACCTGACAATATCACCATGTCACCTAAATAATAAGATCGAGATATCGCGATCAACTAAAGAAGTGTCAGGTTCTGCTTGTGTGTTGACGTATTCGTAGAGTTGAGATTAAGTTTTTTTGTATGTAATTTTCATGTCTTTATTTTTCAACAAATATGCAATTTTAGATTTATTGTTTTGTGCCATCAATAATTTTAGCCATGCAACGAAAACTTCTTATAGAATGGTCACTGAAAATGATTTCATTTTATCCACATTTTGTAGTTATATTACAGCAAACGATCAATGATATGTTACTGTAAAATATAAAAATGCGTAAAACAGTGTTTCTTTTGTTTTCATAATTCGAATTATTTCAAAATCCTTCCGACGTTTACGACAAAAATATTTAAAATTTAAAAAAATAACTTTCCCACAAAAATCAATAATGGTTCTGATGGAGCAAAAAGTATTCCGATTGGCACGAAAGTGTCACTAACAGAAAAGGTCCCACCAAAAACAAGGTCGGGAAAAAACTAACATACTTAGAGGAAATTACTAAAAGTTTTTGCTGTCGGGAGACCTTTTCATAGAAGTTTCAGTTTTTTTGAAAAACTCTTGTCATCCAATATAATTACCTTTTTGATCCTTTATAATAATTAAACTTCTCAAAATATATTTTATTTGGAAACTATTAAATATGTGTACATTTGTATTTAGTGAATATTGGCTCACTGACAGTGGTTGACGTCTGTAGCTTAGCGGTAAGTTCTATACGATCAATACTGAAGCGTCAAGTGTTAAAAAATATTGACACAATTGTCACAGAAGCAGAAGTTTAAAATTTTATAGCTGTTATCAAACTATATTAGATTTTTATTAAAAAGAGCATCAAAAAAGAAGCTGTTCCTTTGAATAGAAAACAAGGAGGGAATATATTCTGTATGCACAGAAAATATATTTACATTTTACAATAACAACTATAATATATTAATATTAATAAAATAAAATAAATCAGAAGTTCACTTTAAAGTTAAGAATGAGCTTTTTACTAAGAAAACCTTATATTTAATATTTTTGTTACGTCATTATTCACAGAAAAAATGCCAATTAAATTAAATATTTGCGGGTATCAGAAATTTTTTATTCGGTGTTAAGTAGGTTATCAAGTGTTCATAAAAATATTTTTCTTTATTTGGAATTCGAAAGCAGTTTATAAGTCATAAATAAAATGATTACTTTGAAAGAACAAATAATCTGAAAAATACTTTTACTTCAGAAAAGTTAACATAGTAAACCAATACGCCATTTTTATGAATTATACTAACTTATTATTGATACCCATTCAACTGATTTATTAACCCAATAAATAAATGTTAGTTTATAATGGACAATGAAAGATTTTTTTATTGCGTTTCGTTATTCGGGTCGTCGCGTATTTTTTTCAGTATATTTTTATCAACTGAAAAATGATTCGTAAATCAAAATTACCCATTCAAAATCAATCTAGATTAATTGGATCAGTTTTTTAAACTATGTCAATTGACTCAATGTTAAGCAATTCAAAAATATTAACTGATTTAAAATCGACCGTCTATCTCTCTCTGAAAAAAAGAAAAGGTGATGGAATAAATATGGAACAAAACTAGTTTTAACTCTCTGTGGGTGTCGTTTATTTTCTATGATTAAATAATCAAAGCAGCATAGATAAAGACATCACAAATATAAAAAGACTATAAATCGAATAGAAAAGTATTGAATGAAATTTTCCATTCGTGGAATTGAACTCTTGACATTGCAACTGTGTTGGATGAAATCCCAAAAGCTTACCCATCATCTCAAAAAAAAAAAACCGTTTATTTACTTTATGACATTTTATTTTAGCTTGCACTGCATATGTTAATGATTTAGATCTGTAACAACTTGAATCTATATTGAAAATGCCAGATAACTATTACTAAGGATTTTCTTTGGTTTGGTTTTGTCTATCGCTTATGTTTTATTACGGATGTTGTTTGTTATATCTTTTTGTACGAAATAAAATATAAATTCTACTCAACCAATTTTCGAAAATTGATCTATGAGATACGGTATTCTTTTTTGAAGCACTCGAACGAGTCGATCTTTTGTGAAGAAATAAAAAAACACATTGTCTCTTATACAATAGAGCTTGGGGCATTGCTTGAGAAACTTTGGTAAAAGCTTTACTATTTAGTTTTGAATAAATAAAGTCGTACATTATTTTTTAAGATAAAATAGAATTGTCTGTTTTAAATCTTGTCATACGATAGACAACATTCATGATTGTCTTTTTAAAGATCAGTTCATATAGAGCGATACCTCTAAATGACCATCTCATATTTATAAAATAATGTAAAGACTTGGTGACAATGCAAGAGTACAAGGGAAGATGGAAAAGATGTAACAGAATATGGAGCCAATAAGCGAAAAAATTTAAAATATTTTTTTTTCTGAGGATAAAATTTATAAAACCATAACATTTTTATGAAATAGTTTCAACACAACATGATTTTGTGACGTAATTTTGAATCGGGAATTGAGTTTGGTTAAAAAATACTGACGTTCATCTAATTTACATTTATCCGTCTTCACAATATTCTCTATCATGATGTTTATTTATGTTCCTTTAGGTGATTTAAATTAAGTTCAACTGATTTTTCATCAGACGTAAAATTTTGGGTTATAGGACAATATAAATATAATACAATCAAATATGTAAAAAACTCACTTCAAGCTACATCTTATAACCGGTATACCTCGACATATTGTAAGAAGTTCTGCTTCAAATAAAATATGATATAATAAATAGATGTTACATATCTTATTATGTCAAGAAAATAGCCGCGTAAGATATATAATGGGTATGTAGTAGAGACTCCAATTACTCGACATCTGAACTACTCGAGTATACTCGAGTAGTTTTGGATGTACCAAAATATATATTGTTGGTTAAAATTTGTGTAGATGATTAATTTCATTAATATATTTAGTTCAATTTATAAAATTTTGAAGTTTTGTTTTATAATTTTGACAGTAGAAAAAACTGCCTAATATTTTTTTTTACCAGAAGTATAGTCCATGCATAAAACTCAGTTGAACGCATATATATATATATATTTTAAATAAGTAAATTTGACAATTTGTAAATAAATCTTCATTTATAAATTAAGAGTATCACTTCAAGTATCAAGTATTTTTCAAAATACTCGAGCATCGAGTACTTGAGAAATATAAGAGTATTCTCGAGTATTGAGTACTCGATACTCCGAATTGGAGTCTCTAGTATGTAGGTATTTGAATGAAAATTAATAATCATTTTGAATGGTCAATATTTAAATCGTCGAGTAAAGCTATTCAATTATCTGAGTTTTATACTTCCAATGTAATTCATTTGAGACTGACAGCTTTAAAATTTAGTATATGTTTTAAATTGTCAGTGTGATAAGTTTCCAACCTAATTTCCGTTCTGTTGTCAGAGTGAACAGACGTTTCGACTTCCATACGAGTTGTATACGCTATGCTTCAATTGCAGGAAAGCATTCGAAGTTTCACTGGCAAATTATCATTATTTCATTTATAATGTTTATGTTTACGACTAAACAATAAAAAACCTAATTGATTTATAACCTATGATCCTATTATTTCTACATATGAATATTATTTTTAAGTATATCTATATATTTACTTAGGTGCTTGATTTATTAAGGGGGAGCTAGTTTATTTTATTGTGTTTGGTAAAACTTGTTGGGGTTTATAATTTATGACGGTTATCTTTCAAATGATAACTAACCGTCATAAAAAAAAAAAATCAATTAAAAAATCAGTCATCATTCAAAACAAAAGTGAAATATATAAGTATCTTGTTAAATATTCTCACACACAGTTAGTTATGAATGAAAATTAACCAGAGTTCAAACGTAATACTCAATTGATTTTTTCAAATGACAAATATTCGACAAGGTATAAATTATTTGTACTAAATATATATTTAAATACAATTTAAACTAGTCTCAAATAAATGATTCCCATCGAATAGGCATTTCTAAAATAGTTGAAAATGCTCGTTTGCCGGAAAGGTATTTCTGTTAATATATTCGGAAATTAATTACAACAAATTGTGTAGAAATTAAATTTCACAAGGGAACGTTTTTCAAAACATATTTTTTATGATTTAATAAAAGTTGCTTGATAATGTGTGGAATATGATACATGTTATCTGTAATTATGCAGCTACACTTTGAAGAAAAAATTAAAAAACTTGAATTGTGAATTAAATTTGAAAATTCATTATAATGTATTTTTGTAATCTAAGGGATTTTTCGCAAGGGTTTAATTTAACGGAAATTACCGTTTTCAAAAACAAATAAAAATTGAAATCTTATTTCATCGTACAAGAAAAAGGTTCACCGCAACCATGTTGTGCCATAAATCAATGGATAAAATCAACTTTGTATCACTTATTTTCAACATGGCGTAACTTTTTCAACACGTGTAAATTTAAACAGTATCGTGATATATGTTCTAAAATTGTTACTTTCTAACATCGTTGCGTTATTAAAGTGATGTTTTAACGTTATATGCTTTAAACATGTAACATTACAAAAGTAACAGTGCCTGACATTTACAGATTTTTTAAATAAACAATGAAAATTCATTTCGACAGTAAAAACAATATAACTAATAATAAACAGATTCATATTTAAAAAGTTGACATAAAATCTTGGTTGATATAGAATTGAATTGGTTATTTTCTTCTCACCCATGATGAATATAATGATGCTGACTTAAAAGTTCTAATAATATATAATTTTCATAGAATTTATTTATAATCAAGACAAGAGTTTTCCAAACCTTTTCTGTAATGAAAATCTTTGCAAACCCGGAAATTTTAACGAAATATTTAGCTTGTATTTTAGTTTGGGTAATTCCTTGTAATTTAAAAGAAATGTCAGTATCACACATTATTTATTAAGTAATTATTTTAAAATATAATACTTTAAGCCTTTATTCGTGAAAGTATACATTCACTGATCAAAGTATGCATTATTCAATTCGTTCAAATCGTCAAGGTACTTTAATTAGTGAAAGTATAGATTTATTCGCCATGGTAAATATTTAATCGTCAAAGTATATATTGATTTCAACTATTATTAATCTTGAGCCAGAGCAGTGACTCTCTTGTTATATCGCTGTTGCATATAGTAAAATATATTTTATGAAGTACTACTATTGCTACCCGGCGTCGCTCGGACTAAGCGACCAATTATTATTTAATGTTATATGATTCGAAATAATTATATCACAAAATCTATCATCCAAAATAGAGTTAAAATAAAATCACAAACTTTATTTAATTTGATGATAAAATGTTATTATGTTATTAACCCATTAAAATGTCCAAATTGAAGGAAAAAATCTAATTTGCTGTCAAAGAAATGTCAAATAATGCCTTCGCGTAAATAATAAACAATATTATTAATAATAAAAGCCGGGAAAAGTTCAGTAGAAGACTAATTTATTACATTTTGACTAAATGTCTTCACCGATAAAAATTCAAACATATTTTCTTTCATATTCGTTTTTATGGCAACTTAATGACTAACAATGCAAAAAGGAATTACAGACCCACAGGCATACATCGGTTTTATATATAAGATTTTGATAAATCCGAATTGAAATAGATTTTTTAAAAACGCCAAAACCACTTCAGAACGTGCAATGAATAAAAGTTAATTATAACTGTAATAAAGTAAAGTGAATATGAGACATTGTCGCACAGTTTGCACTCTTCACTTTTATATTTGAACTTAAAAAGCTAGCTGGTATGAATAAACAGCCATACATCTACACCTATTTCATGTTACCAACGAATAGAATTTACAATAAATTATCTTTTATTTTATTTTTGCGTCCGAATTTTTTTTAGACCTAAAACACGTAAGTTCTCATCTAAGCAATTTGGTTAATGGCATTTTTCGAATCGAGGCCGACAGTATTATTTAGTAAAACATCTCACGGATGCTATGTCAAAGTAGAAATAAATTTAGAAAAACTGTTTTCCCGTTAAAAATTGTTTCTTATTTGTGTCTTTGTTCTTGGAGTATCCATTTCTTGGCATTGCGAAAATCCACTTGGAAAACTCATTTGTAGGAAAGGAAATCGATTTTTTGTGCTTTGATGTGTGCTATTGTATCTTCTCTGTACGTACGTACTCTAACTAATTTTGACATACTTTTTATTCGTCACTACACACAAATTTGAGTTCTTGGATTCCTTTTTAGTTAAGGGTCCAGGTTTTTGCACGCACATGTCTGTACTACAATTTAACATTAGTTGAATTCTCACGACTCTCGACATTTATGATGATCACATTTATGCATTTAAATCCACAGTTACCGAGTTTATTTATATCAGACATAACTAATATAAACCAGTGTACAAAGTGTTAAGGGATATCATAACGACTTACTTAGAGTATTTCTTTTTTTGATTTGTTGAATTATTTCCTTGCAAAGCATTTCCGTGATAATTGTTTTCTTGCAGCTGTAAAATAGTCAATTATTAATTAAAGTGTTTATAATTCGTTCCAGTCCACGTTCATTAATCTATGCCTGCCGCAATTTCCATCATATCATGACTGTTACTCTAGTGAAAAAATCGGAATTTTTCCCGTTTTCTCCCCGATCATGATAATTCGTGTTTAAATTAAAAAATATATTAAGGCAGTGTATTTTAAGATTTATGTAACACGTTTTTTGTCAATTTGAAAACCATCTTCAGACTATACTAATAATGCTTATGCACATGCGCGTTTTTAAAAAATGATATCGATAAAAACTAAATAAACATACGATTTTTTAGTACATACAATCAAACCTCTTTTTCTGCAATTTCTTAAAAGTTATGCAGTTTTTTAAAATGAAATTTTTTATTTTTTTAATTATATTTTAATTATATACAAACGTAATTAACAGTGAGTTTTTCACATACTGTGCGTGCAAAATCCAGTTTTTCACCTGTTTATTACAATTTGACCTTGATGTTTGCGAACTTGAACATGTTATGTTACTGTATTAAGTCAGAGATTTTATTGTGCGATTTTCCGCGGAACGCATCTTCCGCACAAAGAATGGTTTAGGTGTATGCTGAGAATATTTCGGGTTTTCTATTTCCTATATTCCACATATATAAAACGCGTTGAGTATTCCAATACATATTTTATATTTTTTGAATAGCGTATCAATTTCCCAGTGAACGGTTTCAGAATGTGTCGCTAGTTTTAATCCACATGTTTTTTTTTTGGAATACAACTAAAATGATCCTGCTGTTTGCGTGTAAGATGATTATGTTCACACCTCAAATGCAAATAAGCTGCAACCACGCATTACAAAGCCATCGATGCATACATTACACACCAAAATGGCATACACTTTTTTCGGAAAGCCTTGAGTGAATTAAAAAACTAAATCTATATACTATTTTTCACCACCGTATGTATTTAGAAGATAAAAAAATACCCGCGCTTTATTGACATAAAACTTATGGGTAAATTAAATTACTAGTAAATCATCAGTTTTTGGATGCCTAAAATAAGTTTTACTTTCGACCATATCTGCTCCCAATGTAGAAGATTAAAATGGAATATACTGATTAAGTGTGTTGTACTGTTTTTTTTTATTTATTAGCATAATCTCTCTTATTCCTTATATGATAAGAATACAAATAAAAGTAAGATCAGGCTGGTAACGACCCGTTTTTTTAATCGGATTTTGATTTTTTTACAAACGTTCTGGTTATTCATCGCTCAACTTCATGACTGGTATTATTATTTATTGTAAAAAAATAATTAAAATACATGGCGTTACAGCTGACGCCTATGCGCCATGCATTTGACAAATAATTAAAAATACCACAAAACATATTACACAAAATTAAAAAAAATAACAAATATATGAAACAGAACAGAAACATATTAGATACAAAGAAAGAAAAAATTATAAACAAACCACAAAGTTCACTGCCGAAGATGTCCACATCAATAGGCAGTGCATTCATCAGCCGAACAGTCTATAATCATATAACACAGTATACGCTAAAGGTATCCTGGCGATTAGTTCACGGTACAAATTTAATCTTTCGGTTTCGTTCATTCACTCATGACTAGGGCTTGCATTACCGGTTAACCGTTTTACCGGTAAATAGGCTAAAATACACTATCGGTAATTACCGGTAAATTGGAAAATTTACCGGTTTTTACCGAAAATGATTTTATCGTGAATTAAGGACAGACACAGGCATATTATAACGAAAGTTTGTTGTGATATGCATGCGGAATCGAATTTTATAAGATCTCGGACATAATATCGGCATTACAACCAGTAAAAGTAGCTGTAGAAGCTCTGTCTCGTGAAGACATAAATCTATATACAGCCGACATAACATTGAAATTTATGCTTGATGAACTGTCTAAATTCAATTCTTTTTTAGCCATGGAACTTAAAGAAAAGCTAATAATTCGAATAAAGGAAAGAAGAACGATATATTCCGATGTGATTAATTATCTTAGTGATCCTGATACAATTAATGATTTTGATACATATGGAATATTTAATATAACAAATAAACTTCTCATAGACAGGAAAACCAAATATTTCACAGTCGTAATTTAACTTAACCGAGCTTTATGTGGCAAATAAAAGATTATCTGATCTCCCATTCCCATATCTCAGTTAAAAAAGGACAAACATATACATAAGTGCATTTCATGACATTGTTATTTTTATGAAACGTATTTTAAATTCTTTACGTTTTAGGATACCGTTTTTAGTAAAAGTAGCCACATATAGTTATTTTATTTATTTTTGCCTATTTTGTTTCATTTATCAAATTATTTACCGTTTACCGGTTATTGGAATTTGACGATAAATTGCAAGCCCTACTCATGACACATTAAATCATTTGTATGAAAGAGTAAATACAAATAAGCTCTATTAATAACAGTTAGACGTATAAATTAGAGTACGATACTGATGTTAAAGCTTCACACAACGCTGTGCTTAACAGTATTTACGCTTTGAATAATTCAAAAAGCTTAAATGCTTTCTGGTTTCAGAACGTAGATCAAATAGTGGCACATGTGCTCGCGAGAATGGTTAATAATCCTACAAACATAATACTGTATTACCACGCTCATATTATTGTTTCTTTATTGTGACATTAAATACTATTTATATTTTCAATTTGATTTGAAAATCAACATCTGCCGGTAAGAGTATTTTAATTATATTTCATACATATTTAAAAAAAAACTTTATTCCTCAGTCTTTGTATAGAATGATACAAATTATCATACTTTTTTTAATAAAAATCAGTTCAGTTTTTCACGCGAAAGATAAACAATTTTTTTTTATCTAGGTATCCGTGTAAAACGGGCCTCTTAAAACATTTAAAGTCAAAATCACTGATAAATTTTATCCTTCAATTATAACTTTTTATAACAATGGTCGTGACGTTATTATTAAAAATTTAATTAATGTCGTTAACTTTATCTTTTTCCAAGACGTCCAACGTTCGGGTGAGATCGGTGCCACGGGACACTCTTTGTAAGAAAAGCAATACCATCAGTGCACTAAAAAAAGAAAGTCAAAAATGATACGAAGATTTGTTTAATTTCGAAGTAATTTTCATTTAAGAAGCTAATGGATGTTTGAATTAATTTAATATTTGCAAACTTGGCATAAAACAAACCGTTTAAAGCTTTAAAGAGATGAAATCATTTTACGAACGAAATAAAATATGACATTTCTTATTACGGTATGTAATTTATGCAAAAATGTTACCTATTTTAGATATGAATAGATAGACAGATATAAGGTTTTAAAATGAGTCGTATAACTTTTTTTTTTATAAATTCGGCGATAATTTAGTATTTTTTATTGATTTTATTGATTATTGGTCTGACACGTATTACGCCTGTTTGATTCAATATTTAATTTGAAATTTTTGATTGTAACGTAGAAATGAATAATCATTCTTACTAATATAAAATTTAAAATAACTTTGATTATTCCACGTATGCTACTAAGGTAAATATACCAGTCGTTGACCATGTACCAGTAGTTGACATTGTGAGAATAAAATGGCCCAAAATAAGAAATGCAGATGCGGGATTGCTCTAAATTGTAAAGTTCAGACAAGTTAAGGCATCTGTGGTCGGAATGAGCCACTAACACATCACCATATAGCCAATGGAGTGCCAGGGTGGCCATTTGAAAACAACACCTAGTGAGGAAAGTGTATTATTTAAAATTTCTTAAGTGATCATCTTTCTAGAGACGGTGTGTAACTTGTAACTGAACCACCCATTGCTACTAGATTCAACCAAGAGTGGTGTGACAGAAAGCCCTGAGGCAACTCTGACAGAAAATTCACTATAAAGCCTCCTGTTTAGACATGGTCAACGACTAGATTTTTCAATTTGTGAGATGGTCAACTACTGAAACAAAAACATGAAATAATATAACACTTTTTTTCAACATGCCCTTTCGTAATTTTTGTTACATAATATTAATTAAACATATGATCCAATATGAGTATACTTGCTTTGCCATCATTCGGTATAATGCTAAACCTTAATCGTTATTTTTGTTGACATTTTCTCTTAAGCGGTCAGCTACTGGTACATTTACCTTAACTGTGACACGTGTTTGAAAATGAACTTCCACAAAGCTCCTGCCGAATCCATCGAAATCATTCTTCCATTCATTTAAAATAATATTGAAGCAAATAAAAACAACTGAAACTATATATATTATGTATAGTAATAATGATTTATTTTGATTTGGATACAATTAGTGGAAGCATATCTTTCTGTTTCACTGTCTCCGAAAAAAGAAAATATTTAGTGGCTGAATAACACGCCGTTTTCGTAGAACAATTTGGTTAAAACATATTTATATTAAATAACACAATTCCGAAAAATATTTTTTTACTACTCGTCGGTAGTAAAAAATATGTTTTTGATCAAAATAAATAATAAACTGTCAAAAAATACAAGAGAATTCATACTGTAATATTTGAAACAATTGAATCACTCAAAATAATCATTTGAATTTCGAATAGCAAATATGAGACTCGAATTTTAAGTATTCCTATATATTTTTTTCCATTTAACCTTTTGTGGACCTTTTGTTTGTATACATGCTACGTTACTGAAATGTGCTTACAATGTACACGTAAAACACAAATGAAACCACATTTAGTCTCATAAATATGTCCCCCAAAGCAATATAGAAGCATACAGAGTAATAATAACAGTAGTATCTTTGTGTCTTTTCTTGGGCCATCGCATGTTTATTTCTGATTTATTGATATAGCTATAAGAACTGCCCTATCAGTTGAATAGTGGGATTTAAGTGGTGCGGTATCTTACATTAATTAAGCTTGCGGTAAGTAAGAAAATTTGGACGGTTTAAATGCATATAATTGATTAGTTTTAAGGTGTGCAATACTTGGTGGAATGGCATTATAATAAAAATAATAACACATTTTTAATACTTATTCTACATTAAATGTATTAGATCATGGACCGGTTTCGCTCATGGTGAGCATTATCAGTCACAATATTTTGCATACATATTCAGCATTTAGCTTTTATTAAATTTTCATAATGATATCACATCTATCAACAATATATAATCCACAAACTAACGAAGAAATTTTATTTTTCTTTTTGAATGCTGAATACTGGATATTAAGTTAATGATTGAATTTTCAGCACGTTTTATAGAAGAGAGGGGAGAAAAAGTATTCATTTGCCACGAGCCAACATTTTAAATCCAGATATTGTTATTCTGATTACGTAGTTTGCAATACTAATGCGAAGGCATGTTTTTTTATGGAATTTAGATTCTATAGTTTTATTTGGAAGGAGGTGAATTTCAAAATAATCTGAGGCCCTAGAACCCGCTTTATATATTTTTCCTCTGGAACTTAATATCCGAAAAAATATCAAAATTTGAAGCAACGTACATATTATGTTGTTCATTCCGACTATCTCTTTTTTTAATTGACTTAACGCAAAAAGATCAAAACGATTTAGACATATCATTAAAGTAATTTAAACTGATTAAGTTACGCATTACTGGTTATAATTTGTGGCTGAAAGATTTTATCTCCATATATGTACATACATAGTAAAAAACACGTTTTTACTTAGTCACAAAGATGTATAACTTTATTATCCCTTATCCTTATATGATATAATACTTATACGACCGTGGAGCGAAAAATAATGGCGCCGGGCGATGAACGACCAAACGATAATTTTTCGTTCTTCTGATAACGCTTCCTGTAATCGACCCCAGGTTTTCGGGTTCATCATGTTATTAAAAAAAAAAAAAACCAATATGGGAAAGAAATTATGTCCTATAAATATGTATTCGTTTTTGCAAAACATATAAAAACCGGTAAAAACTGCTTGGTTATTTTGACTTATCCCTTCAAACAGTTTGGTCGTAAAAGAAGCTTACCTTACATTACGTATGAATATAATATTTTGTCATAAATTAAGGTATCATTGTATACAATTTTAATGTCAACATAATAGTTTCCAGGCATGATTCTCTCAAGCCGTGAAATTTATAAAAATGTTTTACAGTCAATGCGAAATTAAATGCATAAGTTAGTAAATATATTGTTGTCTATACAACAGAAATACCGCTCCCTGCAGTTACAGCTTACAACGTCATTAAATGTCAACGGTCATGGGGTAAAACTGAATCTGAAAGCTCGTTTAAAAAAGCGCTGGCAATCTGTAAGAAAACGATCAAATAAATGTACATCACCTGCTTGGCTGAATCATTATGCAAAGTGCTCGTTAGTTGGAAGCTTTTAGTTTTTGTTCAGTGTGCGGTAGAGATTCCAATTCGAGTATCGAGTACTCGATACTCAAGTAATTTAAAAAATACTCGTTATTTATAAATGGAGATTTATTTCCGTTTTTTTAAACAGTGGACAGAAAAAATAGATAGCATTATTTAATTCATTGTTAACTTTTAAACCCGACGTCCACAGCAACAGAGAGTTGTATCTACTGCGGAATTAAAAAAAACAAAACTTCGAAACCAAAATAAAGTTTGTGACGTTTAATTATCCATTACTTTTGAATGTTTCATAACTTGAAATAAATGTATTGATTCAAAAAAATAAGCTTATTTTTTATTTATCATCTATTTATGTACACAAATTTGAATAAATAATATGTATTTTGGTACATCTGAAACTACTCGAGTATTTTAAAATTTTACAACTCGATACTCGAGTAGTTGAGAGGTCGAGTAATTGGTGTCTCTAGTGTGCGGCCACGAAGCTTAAAGACTCGCAGACAAAGAAAAACATTCAAATGCAGAATGATCTTTTGTCAAACTACTGAAGACTGGTTTTGACTTCACGAACAAATTAAAATCATTCACTTAAGATGGCAATTTATCAAGAAAACAATTTTCTGTAAGACTCTTATTCAACTAATATTACTATGCAGAATGTCGTTGTGGCAACTAAGAATAAACGCTTTTGGGCTTTCGTTAAATTCAGTAGCACGGTTCAAGGTTCAAATATCTGCATAAAATCTTCCTGTTTTTATTTTTTTATAAAGATTTTGGTAATTTCATTTACGTTTCGTTTACAACCCACCATACCCGATAGTGAAAACGGAACGGAGAAAGACCTTTTGGGTTAATATTATACTAGTTTTTTCTTCAAACAACCTTTCCTTTTTAGTTTATTCACATTGAGTATTGGTGGCGTCTGAATGATTATTCCGCGTGTGTGCTTGGATTTTCCAGCTAGCTGCAGGAATCATATCGCTCAATAAATAACATACAATATGTATCACCATACCAATATATGTTTTAACATTTATTAATTTTGCAATTCCTGCACAAAGTAAATACGTAAAAAAGTAAGGCCTAAGATTGTGGTAATTATTATTGACGTGACAACGTCTTATAAATTGATGAACGCCCGCTGCACGCACGAAAAAACATGACTCATTGTCCCGTTTGTCGCATTACGCCGAAGGCAAGCGTGTGAGCGAGAGCGCGGATAAGCGATAGAGAGGCACGATCGGCCTACCGTTCGGATTGTGCCGCATCTATCTCTCTTCCACTCGATTGGTCGATGCGTCTGAGTAGAAAAGAGACAGCGGCAGCACACAACTTATACACCTACAGTATCTACACGTGATCTGTTTACAACTGTTTATAAAGTGAAGTGAAATGTTAATGTGGTTTTCATTGTTTATATTACAACAACAATTGCGGCAAAAAAGGTAATTAATCCTTGAATTAATGAGTGCGAATAAAATATATCAATAAAAAATTGTAGATTTCATTTCACTCCTTCTTCGTATCCATACAAAATAATGATAATTCAATAAAAATGATTCCATTTTATTCATAAAAGTATGCAATCATTTCATCAATGTTTTCTTATGACGTTGTCACGTTAAACTATCGTCCGTAAACCGACTTTATAGACAACCATTTTTTTTGTAATAAATTTGACTTACAATTATTTTGTTTTACGTCCTAGGTCGTGGAACGGAACCCTGTCGTGAACTGACTGTAAATATTTAAAACTATACAAATGCTAGAATCTTAAGTTTTGCAGATTTAATTAAAATGATCATTTGATGATCTGAAAATAGAGATAACAATGTATGTATATTGTTGCGTAACATAAATAAAGAATGGGCTATGAATAAATTGAGTAAAAAAATAAAGAAAAACCAAGGCATGGAAATTGTTTAGGTGGACTTGCAATTGAACTCGCAGCGATGTTTTGCGTGTAACAAAAAAAAATGGCAGAAGTCTGAGTGGTTAATTTAAAATCGTTAGCATTTGTCAAACTGTCAATAAAAAAATGTCTAGTCTAATTTATGTTGATTACTCTATGTATTATTCTGTTTCAAGTTGTTTTTTTTATTGACTTTGTTAACCTGTAATGAGAATAAATAATGAAAATTGTGATGTTCGTCTTTTTTGCTTATTCAAACAGACACAGAGTTTAATACCCAATTTAAAATTGTCAAAGTTGATTATTACGATTGTATTTGTTCTAAATTTACATTATGGATGGCAAAAGATTAGATTAGATCAATGGGCATGTTACAATAACGAACACAAAAAAAAAATACTGAGTACGCATTTAAAAAACATCAATATATGTATATATAAGTAATTGTTTGACATAAAACCATATATGAAGTTTTCTTTTGTAATAGTATTAAAAATACTAATAATTTTTTTTTATTCCACTGTAAATGCTTAGTGGAACTTAGCGTGGTAACGTAATGTGGAATAAGTACTAAAAATGTGCTATTATTTTTAATAAAATGCCGTTCTACAAGTATTGACAGGGAACATCTTTGAATAAGCTTTTTATTAGTGTAAACATTAAAGGTGATTTTATTGAGATATTAAGAAAAATGAGTTTTACACCAACCTTTTGATATTTAAACATTAAGATTTATCAATTTTCGTTGGATTGCATTGGTAAGCTCTGTTAAATAATTAATTGAAATAGATGTTTAATTAATTTATAAAGATATTTACACATATAGAGCTGTAAAATCATATACATGTGTAATCATAATTTAAAAATCTATGTGAAGACGATCTGTATTGCGTCATAAATAGTTTATTTGCCACATTATTGGTCGGATAATAATTTTCCATCTGCCGATAAGATTATACATAGGAAAACCTCGATTGAATTTATTAAAATTTGTAAAAGTTGAATTTTAATTTTGACATTGTTGGTTATGTTGGAGTCTGTACATTTTTAAAATACCCCACAGTCTTGGGCAAAATAAGGATAAAATGAAATTACGAGTATCAACAAACAAAAAATTAATGCGATTATAGAGATAGCCAAACAACAAGCGAGTTTGCACTTTTGTTGGTTCTAGAGGCTTTTAAATATCATTCAAGGAAGAAAACTCGTAGCTATTCTTAAACTTAACTTTGTGAATGGATACGAAGTAACTTTACATCTAACTTTATAAAGTTCGTGAACGGAATATTAAGGATATTGTAAAATCGCCAAGGTGTGATCTGTATCAATTTAAAGTAACTAAACTTTCGTCATTTAGTATAAAAAAAATTCAAAACATTGCATTATATACAGTTGTGAAATCGTGTGAAGCGATAAATTATGTCAAAGAAAGAAATGCTAGTACAAATAATATGTTCAGTTTTTCCAAATGGATCAAGACGTGGTATATAGGAGAGGCTCCTAATAGAATTTATTTTCTTCTACTAACATACAACTACTTCGTTCATTACCTTACACAGACATACACGTACACTATTTAGATTATTTATTAAAATTGTCTGTTATATGTTTGTAGAAAAGTTAACGTTTCTAAATATTAGTCAATAGTGAAAAATTCAAAAAAAGAATTTATCGCACAGTGTATTTGTACACGCTTCTTTTAAAATGCATTTTACCGTAATAATATCACTAATAAAATGGTTAAGAAAATAAAGTATTTTTAGTAACATTTTAAGGATTAAATCAGGTGGGATATGATTAAATTATCCATGACATCAAAACCTTTAGAAAAAATCAATAAATTTAGTGTATCAGACATGTCCGTTTAAAACCGCCGGTCCCCTTTCACAGCCATGTATGAAAACCATTTTATGTACCACATAAAGCGACAACTGTGTGTACAAAAAAATCTTTGAAATCGTTGAGAAAAAGAATAAAAATAACTTTCATATATTATACAGCGATTATTAGTAAAAATTATAGCTTTTGTAAAGAGCACTTGGTTCTGTTGAAAATTTACTTCGAAATGAAAATTGAAACTCTCAATATTACCATATAATATACTTACGTAGTTTGCCAATTACATTACCTTAAGTGTATTTGTTTGGGCTCTAAAAGCCTGAAGCAATATCCTGTAAAAACTTCATGAATTTTATGGAAATCTGACAAAGTGTTAGTAAGTTTGAATAATCATTACTGAAGAATTTTGATTGATGTCAGTAGCCTTTCAATATATTGAGTTATTTGTTTTTTTACTCAATTAGCCTCAAGTTCGTTAAATTTGCCAGGTCTTTAAAACATTTCAGGATATTTTCGTGTCTGAAAATATGTACATTTTGTTTTAAAATATAAAACTCTTGTTTATTACATTTAGAATCTTATTGAGGGGTATAATCAGGAAGAAAATTGGCTGAAAAAAGTTCATTTAATACAAAGAAAATAGTTTTTTGCCTAAGAACTTAGCCAAACATGTGTAAGTTGTTCATTATTTTATATGTTTATTAAGATCAAGAAATAAGTTCAAAGATTAGTTGCATTGATACAAAATGCAATGGTAGTGTACAGTTATTTCCTTCGACGGTAAAATAGAGAACTTATATGTATTTACAAAGATAAGGCTATTCAAAGATAGGGTGTTTTTAAAATTTTAAAGTGAATTTAAATAAGCCATATTCGTTTAGGCTGGCAAACAAAAGCTTTGAACATGACCAAAAATTTTAATAAAATATAGTGAAAATCATGCTCAAAGTTACCAAGGCTCATTTTGAATCGCGATGGTATTATTATACAACAATATATTTAAATGAGCTTTGTCTTTTCACTATGGAGAGTTGTATAGTGATCTTTTAAAGGTGAATTTTATTACAAATCTCACTTTTAGACCAAGTCTGGCGCGCCTAAAATAAGAAATATGTAAATATTATATATTTGTAGTGTTGAAAAGTAATCATATTTTGTTTATCAAATCTTTGATGGTACCCACACTTGGCTTTTTGAAATAACTATTTCCACTTCAATGTTTAGTTATTTATCAAGATTAAAAATTAATGTAGTTTTTGGTTTTTTGTTGGAAGTTAAATGCATCGAAACACTTGTCTTTACCCGATGCATTTGCATGAAAGTTTTCTACAGAGAAGAATAAATTTTCCCTAAATGTTCCAGTCGATTGGCAAGAAAAGCTTTCACTGTCTTAAGGGAAACTTTCAAAGTTCAGATCGAAGTTTGAAGAAAAACTGCTGCTATCATATGACCTATGGTATTGTCTATTATGGCATCTGCAAGCTTGCTGTAGTTGATGCACTTAGTGATTGAAAGGTTTCGGATTGGATAGAACGTAGAAACGTGAGTTGATTCAGTGTGGTTTTTAAAAAAATAATTGCTCTAATAATTTCCACATGGTGTCAGATTACTCGCTATTTATTCACATTTTTTTTATAATTATATAATTATAAAAAATATATATACAAAGAAATTGATACGTCTGTGGTATCGTTTAGGAAGCTTTATCAATTTTTATTCATTCATAATAAATCACAAAGGCCATATTTTTGTTTGTGAAAATCTGGAAACATGATTCAATTTCACGTTACGCTTCGTATAAAAATATTTAATAATTGTTTATTTTTAATTATATTAAATTATGATTTATTTCAAATTATCTATATTTACAATCCAATGCTGAAAAATAAGACTCACAAGTATCAGAAGCGGTATTTTTTTGCAAACCCAGTTCAAGGAAGATTATTTCGTCATAAGTTTATATGAGTCAGCTTATCAAGTAAGGTTAAAGAAAAATTATTTTGTAATTAAATTACATTTAACGTTTAAATGCCACATTTTTTTTAAGTTGAATCAAATGAGAGACAGTGAAGTTGAATTCATCATCTATTTTTGAATCCCTTTAAATAATTCAGAAACATTGTAAACGAAAAGTTCAATCATGGCACAAATTAAATCATTGCCTTTATGTCGCAAAACAATTGAAATTCAAAATTAATTTGTATAACTGTCGAATAACAACTGTGCAGTGATTATGTGAATAAAATATATTCTTCTCGATTGGATACCAAATCAAATATCGGGTGACTGACTTTTTGTTGTTTATTTAATTTATAATCCGTTTCATAAATTTTTTATTAAATTTATATTCACAAACCAATTGTTTTGTAATATGCATGTATGGATAGCTTTTTCAATTGAATTTTTACTATAAATGTCGAAACTCATTCGATGAGCGAAAATAGTTTTGGCCATATAAATATACTGTGAAATCAGTTAGAAATTCCTTACTTAATTTTTACTGGTTTTAAAGGTTACGATTTATGTATTGAAGAATAGTGAACATGAGTTGTTTGTTCTTCCAAGGAGTACAGCCAGCCTATCAATGGGGATGCCGCTGAGAAAAGCTTCAGCAATTTTAAGCGGTATTGCTTCGAATGTTGATATATTATATTTTACATGGACGAGAGTGAGTTCAGACGATTATGTTTTTTCTGTATTATAGTTGATTCATCGGAACTCTTTCGGTTGACTTCTTTGCTAATTTTCAAAATATATTTACTGAACTATTTATTTTTTTTCTTCCAATGTTTTCATCTTTTTTCACATTGCGAAAGTAATAAAATAAATAAATAAATGTACAAAAGAAATGATAGAAACATCTTGTACCAAATACGTTTCAAAATTGCAGAATTTTGTATGCTATGGAACGAATGGTATTACATAATATTCCCAGTGTTCAAATCAAGGTGGATTCGGCCTGAGCCTCGATAAATCTCTTAGACTTATTTGTGACAGGTTGGATCTGCATCGCTTTATATAAAATTTTGCAGCCTGTTACGGTATGTCTCCTTTATTTTGGCTCACAATTTATAAGGTTACAGAGCTTTATATTGAAATAAAATTACGTGTTTCCAAATAAAAATGAAATGAGTCATGGAATGTTTCTTGTCAAAAAATCATTACTTAGATTATCTTTCATTAGAGTTTTAATGACCCATGGAAATAAAGTGAAGGATTTTTTTTCAGAAAATTCATTAATGTAGCCGCTGTGAGGTCGCGATGAAAAACGCTGATGGCAAGCCCTTTAATTTTCCACAAAAATTTACCAGAGATGTGAAACTTTGTAGATTTTTTAGGTTTTTGGCTTAATTATATCTACCAACATTGTATACAATTTGTATAATATAAAACAATGGATGTGTTTATGTAAGCAATAATTGTTTAATAATGTTGTAATAACAGTATTTCCCTACACATTTAACTTAAAAAACAGGCCAAAGATTGCTTAGATAAAAATCTTGGATTTTATTTATGTACGATAGGTATTTAAATTGTCGTCAAAGGCATTTAATTGACTAATTATGTGACGTACCGTATGTCATGATACAATAGATCGCAAATTGCAATGCAGATGCCAAACTTTGCTGAGAAATTGATACCAATTGGAGAGAAGTTTCCTGATGAAGCTGGTTTTTAGACGTTAATAGAAAAAATATTCATGACTCCAATGACTGAAGGGAACATCTCGATTGTGGACTATATCTACAATGCTAAGACGACGATTTTTTAGTAAGAAAGGCTAGGTACGCAATATGGAATACAATTGTTTTTACAATGCCAGCTATTACGATCTACAATAGACTGTAAATGTAACGCTGATCATGGTTAAAAATATGTATATTTACCTGGAATGTATAAAATTTATACATGTTTTCATTATTTAAATATTTTAGGTCGCTTAGTTTTATAATTTTACCACTTATTATTGAACTAAGACTTTTGTGTTTTGATTGTTTTTTCAAACAATGAATCGAAGCAATCATTGCAGTTTGTAATTTAAGTAATCAGTGTAAAATTTAGTTTATTACTACTCTCTTGAGCTCAATTTAATGATATGTCATAGAATTAACAATCGCGATGTATGAGGCTATTTTAAGTTGCAATTTTCAGTGATTTGTTTTTTTCCATTATTTTCATGTCTCATTGCCTCGTTAGAAAGTATTTGCCTTCAAAGAAAACATCGGGAGAAATTCCAAATGAAGCACAAATAGATTGAGTGGCCATAATATATGATTGTAGTATAATAATCTAAATCAGATCTACCCGCAAGATACAATAGCTTAGGGTCGTCTGAAAAATGCATGCAAGCTGTGCGTCCGTTTACCATAAAATTTTGATTTAGTTATCGTATTGTTTCCATGAGCAGACGTGATTTTCTTTTCTCAGACTTCAAGGATTTATTTTAAATGGCATCAGTAGATTTAGAAACGAATTTTGCTTACTTGACCGAATAATGTAATAAAATTTTCAAAGGTTTTTTTACAATTTACTGTAATGCTAAGACCGATTTCGTCTTAACAAAAAAATGGTATTGGAAAATTATATCATTATATGTATATATATATAGAAACATTTTTAAGAACTTTTAAGCGAGTACTTTCATCTTTAACAACAGCTCAATATTTTTCTCACTAGGGCTAGGTTTTCAAATAACATTGTTGCATAAATCTACAGATTGCTTTTTTGTTATACAAAGTAAATACGGTAAGAAAAATAACAATTTATTTTAGTTCTACATACATTTTATAGAACTAGTTCTGACGAAGGCGTAAGCCGAAATAGCTATCAACAAATATATAAAATTTATGTAGAACTAAAATACATTGTTATTTTTCTTACCGTATTATAATGGAGTTCTACCAAGTAAATGCCTACTCAATCAACAAAGTAAATCCTTATATGTAATTGAGATGAATTAGCACAACATACATATATCATTTGTTAAATATTGAAATATTTATGATGACTTTTCTTCTTCCAAATATTTATCATAATTGACTTTTAGTACTATTAATACTTTTGATTAACCGATAATGATAAATAGTCTTAATTTAATGACATTTTGTTTGATGGATATTTTTACTTCAATACTTGAAATCAGTCGTGATGTTAAAATGAAATGTATATGTTTATAATAATATCATAAGAAAATCAAGGTTGTTTTCGCCAAATTGTTTATTAAAACCGTTGTTATTTATTTCTTTTTTCAAAAGAAAACCTTATTCATAATCCTTAATTAGAAAAACACATGTGTCCTTAAAAGGTTTGTTTCCTCTGTTTTTGACAGTGGCCATTATTATTTTAACATGCATGAAGAAATATTCAAAAGGTAGAATTTAATTCAAACGGAGCGGAGTCAACAAAATTAGTCTGCCCTGTAATTTAATGCACACATCCAGAATAAATATTTTGAAACAAAACATAAAGACATTTCACGGAATTAATGTTGATTTTGGCAAAGAACGTACACGTACATGCGTTCCGGTTCTTCATCAAAAAAATAGCCCAAGTTACTAGACGAAGCAATATTTGCACTTACGTCATTACAATATATATTTATACAATACGTCAAAAAGATAAAATATGGTATTGTAATGAACCGGATGAGTTGTGAATGGATTCAAAATTGGCGGTGTCCTGTGGCGACGAGGGAGAAGGGGACATGTCATGTTCCCATTGGCCACTCGCGCTCAAGGACTGATAACGGCCAGTAACTTCTGACGCATAGACTTATGTACTTTCTGTATGTCTGACAATTGTGATTAAATGCACGTTCCTAGCGATTGATAATGTGCGGAACATTTTATTTTCTAAATTTTACATAAATTTGACGTCATTATTTTTTTTAACTTTAGATATATGTATGTATGTACAATAAAAATAAAAAATAAAAAATCTTAAAACCGATTTGTTAAATCTTTTCGTGGCATAGGAAAAGCTGCTTTATATTTAATTTAAATGATATTTGAACATAGTTTTATTAAGTAACAAGCTTGACATGAAGTGAGTTCCAGCAACTTTTTTTTCAAAAAAAAGCTCTGGTAATAACTTACGTTTTCAAATGGTTTGTATCCTCTAGAACAGAACTAATGGATAGCTAGTGGATAGGAAATGGGTGAAAAAGAATATTTAGACAACAGAAACACAAAATGCTACTCGTACTGGGATTCGAACCCGTGAAGTCTGCCACGGAAGCCAACGACGTTGACCACTGCACTACGGATCGTGCCAAATCAATTATACATTAGATATTTTTACAAAATTAATGATACTACTTATTGTCCATCTTATATGTATATATTTACTTATCTGCCATATCAACTGAATAAATAATAACTTACATAGACACATTACCCTATAAATGGCGGGTTTTACTATCGATGAAGCAGGTTTTTTTCATGGGATATTGATCTCAAAAATGGGTTATTTTCAGATATGTGGCAAACTAGATATTTCCTTTTTATTCATGCATTTTTCTAATAAAACTTGAGTAAAATACTGGAATTGAACATCTTACGACCTCTCCACAAATGAAATAACCCACTGGTATATAAACAAACGTATGCTCACAAGAATAAATATAAAGTATTTTTTCTTCGAGCGAAAAAATATGTTCTGTGCTGGGTGTCTTCTGAGAATTATTTCTCTTTAACACTTCGTCACCATGTTCTTTTGTTATTTGATCAAATGATTGAAGCTGCATCAATATATATGATCATATGTAATTATGCTACTTTACATTTTCAGACATACATATATTCAAAGCAGTATTCAATGAAATCGTACATATCAGACAAATAATATTTACTGACAGTTAAAAATGTTCAAACAAAGTTTTCCTTACAGTGAGCGTTATCAAAAGTACTAATCATGATGTATGGGAAGTGCAAAAAGATGCACAATACGAGAGAGAAATATTGTAAAATTTTATATTTCACAGGTGAATGACTTTGCATTTCTCATATTGTGTTTTATATGTCCAAATTTTTGAATTACATTGTATCACTTTTGGTGGTTTCGGCGGTAACTCTGTGGAAGTTCATTCAAATTTAAAATAACTTTGATTATTCCACGTATCGTGCTACTAACTGTGTTTCGCCTCTTTCAGATGCATCTTCGGACTTACAATCGCAAAGTTTGCTTAAGCAATGAAGCAAGATTGATTCTAATATTTTAAAATGATAAAATTACAAAATCGAGTTTGGGATTTTTCCTTTTTACGGGAAGCAAGTTATGAATGACGTTAGCATTACAAAATATTAATTGGAAAAAAATAACTCATTGATTGCAGCTCATTAGTTAATATTTTGTAATGCTAACGTCATTAGTAGTATAATTAATTGGTTGCTTTTAATTGGCTAATTCTATAACCCTCTCCTTGCTTCCCGTTAAAAGGAAAAATCCATTTTGTAATTTTATCATTTTAAAATATTAGAATCAATCTTGCTTCATTACTTAAGCAAACTTTGCGATAGTAAGCCCGAAGATACCTCTGAAAGACGCGAAACACGTGTCACAGTTAGTAGCACAATACGTGGAATAATCAAAGTTATTTTTAATTATATATTACATTTTATCACATTCCAGACTTTTTTCATAAAAATATCTTTACTTATTTAATAGTATTTTTTATTCTGGTTGTTTTATTTTTACCGTACATGAAAAATTGATGTTTAGCAGATGGCAAACTGGTCCTTAATAAATTTTGCTGTACCAACTATTCTTTATAAAATTTGGTCAATATACGCCATTATCGGAGCACCTTTCAAAAAAACGGATATTTATTACTTATGTATCTTTATCGATAAGGTAAGCAGTAGCTTTGCGGTAATATGATTTTGATATTAAATTTAATTGATGATGAAATCTTATTTATTCCAATGCTTCTATTATTTAAATATGAGTTCAGAATTTATCTGAACAATAATACTGTAACAAATTTTATTTCAGTCAATCTAGAGGTAAATATTCGTCACCAATCATATTCTGCCACGATTTCTGTCCTCTATGAAGCTCTGTATGGTCTAGTGATTATGTCAATATCAACAAAAAAAAATGTCATAAATAAAAAATAAAAATTGTACTACCTCCACATTTATTGATCAGTCTTTCAGTAGGAAGTGCTTGCGATGAGCGTAGGTGTTTTTCGCAAAATATATTCGGAGGTTATAAAAAAGAATTTTGTATCAAGAAAAAAAAATAATGGAAAAATAGCTTAATAATTCAATGTTTAAGATTTTTGTCACGGACCAAATGGGTCAATGTAGTCCCTCTAAGCTGCGCGCGTGCGCAGTCGATCATTAATTTAATAAAACAACCGCCGCGCACTCGTTCTAGGTGGACGCGCACTACAATAGTTGATGAATTTTACGATCCGATTAATAAATATTATTGTAAACATCTAACATATCCACAACTTTTTTTATCAATTATCGCTCCCAATGTGGAGACCTCCGGATGGAAGTATCTTTACATATTTTTCTACAATAGCTGATACTCAGTCATTTAATTTATTTAAAGTTCGATGAGAGTAAAGATGGAAAGGGTAAAGCTCGGAAAAGATTAATGGTTAACTAGCCACCCTCGTTTCGCCTATTTACGTATGTAAAGCAAACTATTTTTATATTAAATTTAAATTGATCTTTGCAAAGAAATTATGCCACGCATTTGTTGGGTTGGCTTGCTCAGCATAACAATTTTCCGAGCAGCTAACCTGTCGACTTTGAGGGGACATTGGTCATTGGTTTTCTCTTTGATTTTTCCTCCCTTGTATTAACAGATATTTCCAAACATCTGGTGCCTTTGCTTTTATTATATTGTATGCTAAATTTATATATAAATAATCTTGATTGAATGTTTTTTGTTCGGATGTAATTCAATTAAAAAAATAATAAGGACGTTTTAGATAGCCCTGTACGAAGTGTTTCACTTGCGTGTTTACAAAAAAATAATTAAAAGTTTCCCATCGGATGCTATAAGGCGGACGAAAAGGGCTGAGCGTGATACAAAGACTAAATTACACACTCTTGAAAAAAAAATCTTTATAAATTTACGAACTCATTGGCAGAGAAAAAAACGTCCTTAAATTATTTGCTCGTCGCAATAAAATACCTAGTTTATTTTTGGTATCATAGCAACACCTGTGCATCGAGATATATGATGGGATATTAAAATATGAATATATTTTTTTCATCCTCTGGAATTTGTATTCAAGTTTATATAAGAAGTCATCGTCGTATTTTTGGAATGTTGTCCCGATATGAAAAGAGATTTATAGAATTTGTGTGCTTAGTATATTTAATATTGTTTAACTTTTCTAGACGAAGAATACAAGTTTAAAACAAAAACATACATGAAAGCTTTTAAGATCTTACGAACCGTTAATCACTTAATATTATTTATATTATGAACTTTCAAAATATATACTATAATTATGTACCACAATTTACCAGTGTTTTAAAAATAGACCGTGTGTTTTTGGTTGTTGTTTACGATGTGGTATTTTCAATGAAATATTTTAAAATTTAACAGTACGATAAATAAAAATATTTTTTGATCCTATACGATCTTAGTGATAAGCATTTGTATTTATAATGAAATATATTAAAAGATTTTTAAAAACTTTTTTTAACCATGTTCGGTCCTTGAAGCATATAGACTCCTCACGGAGTTTATCTCAACATATGTTTTTTCTACGAGAACTATTTGTTACTCAGATGCTCAACCTCCCATTTTCGAAGAGAGAGATGGAAAGAATTCGAAGACTAGTGCAGGACAAGTTAAAAGCTAATCGCTGTCACTATGCATCACTCTTTGGATCGGAAAGGTGGGAAGAGATTTAACAACACAAACACCCATTGCCTCAGCAGAATTAATTTATCGACTGAAACAATCTGTTCGTACCGGGAATCGAACGCGGGCGGTACACGGTATCCAACGACGTTGACGACTGCATCACGGACCGGCTTATTTAACTTTAATTACGTTTAATTCTGCCATCTGAGGAATCATAAATCAGTCCAGTGCTCTTTGTTATGAAAGGCGGCCACCAAACATTGGGTGCGTATTATACACAACGGGTGGTGGTGGAAAATAAAAATAGCGTTTGGAAGTGACACGCAGTCAGTTTATATCTCGATTAACGTCAAGAACGAGGTAAGAATACATGAATATATCCATTTGGAAAAAATCTTAAATCGATCAGAAAATGAGAAAATGAAGTGTCTACTCAGAGATACAGTGATATAAACATCCTTGACATTCTAACGTATAAGATAAAACCATACTCAGCATCAGCAATGGATTAAAGTGATTAAACAGTCATACGTAAATATATAAGCTTTATAGATATAATTAAAAAAAAAACAAACGTGTACTATAACTATGAACATTTTTTACTATAATTACAGGACAAGATTTGGTGCGCCAGTTAACCTTTTTAATTGGTACACTTACATGTCAGCTGAAAAACATACTGAGTAGACCAGTCCTGTTTTTTTGATAAAATTAATGAAATATGTTATTGAGGACTTCGACTGACGGTGCTTGAAGGAATTTTAATATAAAATTTTAATCGTATGAAATTTGTACTTTTCTATGAGTTTGTTGCTTAAAACTCGGGTTTCTACTATGGGCATTTTCAGGCATTTCAAGTGCACGAATGAACTTGAATTGAACTGTCAGTTTAAGTTCATTCGTGTTCTTGAAATGACTGAAGATGCCGAATGTAGAAAACCCGGGTCGTTAGCAACAAAACTCATGGAAAATACAAAATTAAAAAAAAATTGTGGAATATATTTTTTTCACTATGCCCGCTCCGAATAATAGACATTCATATCTTTGAACAGAACTGGGGTTCGAGCCCGCGACCACCCAAGCTCAAGCCAAAGACGTTGAAACTCCATTTATAACATACTTGGTATTCTTAAATGTAGTTATATCTTACCATAACTTTTTATTAAATTTCTTAATTTTACTTTATGCTTTTAAAAAATGTAACATCGTTTATTCAACGATTCACTTAAGGTTAAAAAGCATAAGCTTTTAAAAATTATAAATTCAAGTATGCATTTCTGCTACAATTTTTACTCGAAGTTCCTGGCATATTATGTTCCATACAAAAATGAAGCTTCACGTTTAATCTGGAGCAAAATTGTAACTGTCAAAAGGCGAGATGTTTTTAGAATAATGTTACTAAGTGAGAAAATATTTTCTCGTTTAGGATGCACGTAAAGAAATCCGTCTCAAGGAAATTCTTCCCGGAGCCACCGTGATATATCTCCGGGGAATTTGGTGAAAAATTGATTCATTACTATTTTCTCGCATCCTTGTATGCGGTTCTTGGCTTCCTTTTTATTTATATTAAATATACGATGGTCTCAAGTGGATAGGCTTTGCAAATTTATTAACATAACGAATGTTAATAATACCGGCTAGCATTTCAAAAAAAATTCAATAACATACTGCTCGTATCTGATATCCTGTTATAAAAATATGTATTATTTGTAAAGAACTTAGACATACTATGTAATTCATATATTTTCTTCTTAAATAAGCAATATCATTCAATAATGTGAACGAATTATACATGTGATATATATGTAAGTGTTTAATTTAATATTTTTTTTTTTTTTTTACATTATTTAAAATGACACAGAAAGATGTGTGTTGCTTCTTGTCAGTAATATTTAAAAAAAAAATGGTTGTCTGTAAAGTCGGTTTACGGACGATAGTTTAACGTGACAACGTCATAAGAAAACATTGATGAAATGATAGCATACTTTTATGAATAAAATGGAATCATTTTTATTGAATTATCATTATTTTGTATGGATA
The DNA here is from genome assembly GCA_028554975.1 of Himalopsyche kuldschensis. Classification (NCBI taxonomy): domain Eukaryota; kingdom Metazoa; phylum Arthropoda; class Insecta; order Trichoptera; family Rhyacophilidae; genus Himalopsyche; species Himalopsyche kuldschensis. Next base: position 1,111,616 of record JAHFWI010000086.1, on the reverse strand, counting down.
CGAAGAAGGAGTGAAATGAAATCTACAATTTTTTATTCATATATTTTATTCGCACTCATTAATTCAAATATGTTTATTACTTTGATGAACAGTTTATTTACAAGTAACAGTGTGCTTTTAGCAATTTATTTACAACTTTTATACATGTGTGATATTTGACGTCTTCCAATCTGTGTTATTCGTTGATAATTTATTGTTTATTTAAAGTATATTTGTTATACGTTAATCAGATTTTTAATATGCAAGAATTAATTACATTTATTGCCGCAATTGTTGTTGTAATATAAACAATGAAAACCACATTAACATTTCACTTCACTTTATAAACAGTTGTAAACAGATCACGTGTAGGTACTGTAGGTGTATAAGTTGTGTGCTGCCGCTGTCTCTTTTCTACTCAGACGCATCGACCAATCGAGTGGAAGAGAGATAGATGCGGCACAATCCGAACGGTAGGCCGATCGTGCCTCTCTATCGCTTATCCGCGCTCTCGCTCGCACGCTTGCCTTCGGCGTAACGCGACAAACGGGACAATGAGTCATGTTTTTTCGTGCGTGCAGCGGGCGTTCATCGATTTATAAGACGTGTCACGTCAAAAAAAGAGGTTATATTCAACCATAGAACGCTGTCATCTTTTTTCCACAGCCAAGTCTTGAATGATTCCAAATTTCACTTGGAAACACTCTTGTCCGTCATTTAAAAATACTGGTATATTGTCTACGTCCTTTTAAGGCGGTATATATAGCGGGAATTTTTTAAACATATTTTTACTTTATCCGGAAAATAGTGAATTGTGATAAATGGAGCAACTCGATAAACCGTCATTGTAAACAACGGCTAGGTAAGCATCTGTAGTTAGCTAATCATTATCGATCCGTTACATTTTCAGAATCAAAAACCGATCATATAATCAATTAATAAATTTATTGTCGCTACTAAAATTCGGACTAATCGACTCCAACAAGACAAACGAGCAAGTCGTTAAAAATCGGTTAGATGAGATCAAATAGTATTCATTTATTTATTCATAAAAAACAAATACAAATCATGGCATTACAGCTTACGCCAATACGTCATGCAGTTGACAAATTTATTTACATATACATACATACTTGTATATATATAATAAAAATTACAAATTGTAGCCAAAAGAACAGAGAGAAAAAATTTATAAAATCACATTAGAAATTTTAAAGATGTCAACCGAGGGAGTTCCGACAAAATCAACTTGTATTCATAAAATATAGTATTCGTCTGAACTCACTCTAGTCAATATGAAATATGTCGACATCCGAAGCAATGCCGTTTAAAATTGTTAAAACTCTTCCCAGTGGCATTCCCATTGGCAGACTGGTTCTACCCCTTGGAAGAACAAACAACTCATGTTCACGATTCCTCAAAAAATTATCAGGAAAATTTAATTTAACATTTTCAAGAATGGTGGAATTTTCATTTTGGCCTCGGATAAGCCGAAAGAAATATAATGCCAAGTACATTTCTCATCGAGGATTCAAGTAGAGAAAAACTAGGTTATAGATGAAATCACTGTTTATTTTTCTCGCTATTTGATTAGATAACAAAAACGATCTTCTTGAAACGTTAAATATGACCAATATGAATTCAAAACACGACCAGTAACCTAGTGTGTCTACATTATTACAACATCAAACATGTGATTAACTGATTAAACAACCGGTTACTCAAAATCCCTGTTATTAATTTTCCGCGTACTAAAACCTTGAGTGGGGCTCGCATTGCCCCTAAATTATATGAGGGCTTAGTGTTTTATGAAAAAAAAAACTCTGCGCCCTACAAAGTCGTTACTACGGGTAAACTAAGCTTATTATTAAAACTTTTCCCGGTTAAAATTTACCTCTCCATAACTAACTTAATAACAGCCTTTTAGATTAGAGTGTTTTTTTGATACCACAACATGGCTTTATGAAAAATTGCATCTCATGTCAAAACATTTGTTAACTTTATTATTTATTTTGTTTTATTAAAAGAATTTTTTAAGCACGAATTTATGTGCATTTAAAAAAATCATTTATTTTAATGCATGTGGACATACATTAAATTCAAGATATATGACAAATAATGGTGTATCTTTCTTATAAACTTGTGATGCTTATAATGCTTTGTCTTTTGTTTCTCCATTTCATATAAATAAACTTTGCAATTTCCATCATGAATTTATTAATGTTCAACACTTGACATGTTTACAAATCGATCCGAATATTTAAAATTCATTTTTTTTTTGCTATGAAAGACATTTTTTAATCTCAGAATGTAAATATTTTCAAGTCATCAATAAAAAAAGAATACCATTGGTGATAATATAAATAATATTATACTCATATTTTTTTGAATTCATTTTAAAGTTACAGAAATGAATAAACTAGAGCACCTAATTAAAGTTTCCGATTCATAAAATATCCATTTTTATACGAATAGATTTAATATGACAGATAGAGTTACTTTGAATAAAGTGATATTATTTGTATGGTTTATGATATCAAAACTGTTAACAACTTGGTAACCGCATAAACTAGGAATAGCCTCTTATTCAAAAACTTCCTTTGTACTCACACTGCGGTGTTACTTTGATATTCCTAGATTGTTACTACGGTTTACTTCAATAAGATCACTTACGACTCACGACTGTTTTGATGGGGACATAATAAGAGAATAATAGATGTTAATTGGAGCGAGAAGATATATATTATCCGCCTGGCCTTTTCTTTTTCTCTCCTTTGTTACATTGTTTGATAAATAGATAAATTTTGCAATATGCTGGATGGACAAAGCAGTAAAGATCACTGAGGCGTCTAAAAGCAAAAACCGATCAGTCCAAATTTTGACAAAATCTAACACAAAATATTTACGTATATAGTGGAACCCCCAATTACACTACTCCGAAATACGCGCTGGCTTCAAATATTTGCCGCAAATCCACCAATTGAACGCTTGCATTTACAAAGCCATTAGTAACTAAATATTTCGCCCATATTTTTTTTCTTAGTTTTGTATTTTTCGTGGAAAAAAACAAAATCCATAATTTTGTCCCTACTTTAATGTAAATGGGGGTTTACTATATATTATTTTATAATTCATTTCACGTTATATGTAATCATTTAACATCTAACGCAACAAAAATTCAATTTTATATACACTAAAAATATCTAAAATTTAATTACTTTTACCCTTGTGGCCCTCGAACTATCTGAGAATTGATTATCTGCCCCTTCTCCCAAAAAACGTTGTGCATCACTGCTTTAAATGATACTAAAAATTTTAGTGTGACCCATAAAAAATTCGTGTACAACATTACACAGTGGACATATCGGTTTTGTTTTAGGCACATAAATTTTAAGTCTCACCGCCACTTGTAAATTCGAAGGTAAAAATTAAAATTAATTTACTTTGTCATTATAAAAAGCAGATTTGAAAGTTGTTTTAAAATTTATTGGCAAACTTGATGACGGCGTCTCTAAAGTTTCATTCACTAAATCTAAGCGCGGCATGAATAAATTCGGCGGAGTAAAACAATTCAGTATCATGTTCAAAATTCTTGAAAGTTTCCTCGATAGATTACGCTGAATTGCCAAAACTGACCTAGCCAACCGCCGGCCCTCTTGATTGAATCCGATCGACATTGCAAATGGCAATTCCCAAAAGACATAAAATACATATTGCCACTAGCCAGACATCATTATATTATTTTTTGTTGACAAATAAAACGGGTGAAATTTTACTTTCATTTTAAATTTAGTCTTTTCAGTGAATACATAAGTGATTCATTTATCACTGGGAAAATTGTCCGCATGTTATTTCACGATCGTAAAATAATAACTTCTCTGAGTATAAAATTTGTTTTATTTTTCAAATGTGTGGACCTTAAGTATCGCCATAGTTCAATAAATATCAAAGTATATAAATGGCAAAAGTGAGTAGCAGATATTGATTCGAGAATTGACATTATTTTTTTTGATTTTCTATATTTCAAATAACATATAGAAAGTCAAATAAAATATCTATACGATTAGCACTATAAAATATATTCAAAAAATCTTTTATCATCTCAAATAATGAATCCGACGCGGAAGATAATGTATGGATTACGATGTTAACTAAATATTTTATGTAATAATATCGAATCCATCATTGTCGCGTATAAACGATTTTTTCGATTCAATTGATTAATTGATATCTGTTAATCAATAGCATTAATGTCGGTAATGTTAAAAAATTAATCTCACAACAACCAGATATTAAAAAAGGGTCCACTAGTTCAGTTCTAGCCTTATATTACTACCTTTCTTACATAAAATGACAAGTATTGCAACTGAGCAACGAGCTGTTTTTGTACAAACATATATTCAGATAGCTTCATTAGAAGTTTGAATTGGTGGCAGACATGGTTTGAAAAAAATTAACAAAGGACTTAACATATCAAGTAGCTCTTCACTATTTGTTTGCAGCGCTAACTAGTAAGCCACCTCTGTTTTATGGCATGTACTGTATAATTGTAGAACTACGTTTGAATACTGTGAAGATATGAATGAAATTTTAATTTATATACTTGTTTCAAAACTAGTAGAATCCCAAAATATTCTATTTTAAAAAAAATCTAAGTTCTTAATCAATGTCATATTCACATGAAGCTTATCCATTTAATATAAATACATACCTAAATTATTAACTGCTAAAAATTAAGATTGTTATCTAGCCTGCTTCCAGAGCTTTACCCTGAGATACAATTTATTTTTATTATACACATGATTAATATGTATCTCAGTTTTCTTTATTTCTACTTTATGGGTGTTTTTGTGTTCTTTGTTTATCATCTTCTTATCAGACGTATATGAAATTCGCAATTTAACATGGTATAGTGAATAATTATTGTTTACTTCGTACATATTTAAAAAAGGGCAATTCAATATAAATAATATGTATCATTTGTTTAACATCACACAAGTTTATTATTATAATAAGTTTTTAAACATCTTTATTTTATCTATATAAATATTTCTTTATTGGTAAGAAACGTCTGCAAACTAGGCCAGTGGGCTTATGAATATATATAAAAAAATGTTACAGTAACTAGAAAGTGGTATACGTTTTACCAAATTTTGTAACAGAGAAAAAAACTCAATTTTTCAAGATTACTTTCATGCGAAAATATTGAATTTACGAGGAGAGAGAGCCTACAGCAAAAGTCACACAAATTGAATGAAAAGTTTTCGTCACCGGAAAATTCAGAAATTATTTTTGGCTTAAAACATATTTTCAAAGCAATGCACCAGAAGTGTTTTAAAATTAAATGAAAGCTTAATTCGGTAACTTAATTCCATGTAAGGGGCTCTTGGGCTTCATATCATGATGCTATTATTTTCCCATATACATATGTTTAAAAATCTTGTATCAATGACGTGATGCTAGAAAATTGTTAAATTTTGAAAAAAGAAACTGCCAATAATTATTACACTTTATTTTTTATGTGAGAAGCATAACTATTCATTGGTATGTTTTAGGTATGAAGTATGTTAGTGCTGCCCGTTCTTTATAGGAACAGACATGACCTGGTATGGTACACTATGTGGTTTATTATCTGAATCAGACTGTCTATGGCCTGATAAATCCCTAATAAATCATAAAATTAATCAACGCACTGCTCGAATATACCATTATTTGAAAAAAAAATCGATATTCGTCGTTTTAGGTTTAAAATTTTATTTCATCATTACAACGCAAACCTGGTTGAGGTATTGGGCTTTAAATATTGAAAATACTAAACAGATACTTAGAAATCAGAAATATTTCTATGACTGAAAAGATGGTGAGTTTTACTAGTTATTGCAGTAAATAAATACTTGTTTTATAGATTTACACTGTCAAGAAGTGTGGATTTGAATTACACAGCACAAGATTGTTAGTAACAGAGTAATAAAAAATGACTCTAGAAATTTTACTCTCATATTTTGTAATTAATCATTAACAACGCAGTCAAGCATAACAAAAATTATTCCTACTTATATTCTATCTACTGAAGCTAATATGTGGATTCTAAGCTTCCTGACCTTTTTCATATCTAGGGCGAGTTCAGACTGATTCTTTATTTCCTTTTCCCACGTGCTACTCTAGCTAAAATCTGTATTAATAAAGATTGTGGCAGCTGACAGATTTAAATGGAGAAAAAAATAGAGAAAAAGCTCTTACGACAAGATTGTAGACAAGTCCGGCTATTTCATAATTGATTGAATATATCATACAATAGAAAGTGAGCGTGAACCAGCGGCTGCCTACATATATATATATATATATATCTCATAATAATATTACTGATACAAAAAATAAATTATTAAGTAATATTAACATACATATTCTGATAAAGATCAGGGCCAGTTTGGCTTATCGTTAGCATCAAGGCTGGCAGCTTAAATATGTCATCATACAATCGAGCACAGCTAGTTGAAAACATTAAAGTATCCAATAATATCATCATCTAGGCTTAACTGAAAGCAATATGAGATATATTATGTTGACTGATTGATTATGTTTGTTTATGAATCATGGATTAAATATTTTTTAACCGTCTTATTTGAGATAGTTTCCAAGATGGTATAATAACGAATTCTCTCTCGTTACTGAATTTTTACAAGAAGAATTCTAGTATAAGGTAAAATAATAAATGAGCACAAAACGTTTTGCTCGAATTGACCAAAAGTCTGTTAGAGTCATGGACCTCACGTCTATCTTTGAGACATCTGTCACTGTTTATCAAAGTTTTGCCGCAAAGAAAAGTTACCCAGTTTTTGAAATTATGTTATTCTATACAAACAAAAAAAATAAACGTTTTTGTGGTATGATGAAAACTGTTATCGAAGTTAAAATACTTCAACAATATGAAAGTTCTATCCGATTTTAAGTATAATAAGTCTCTCGGCTTATACAATATAAAAGTAATATAATCAGACAGTCTTAATTTAATGTTGTTATTTTTAAAGGTATGTCCAATTTTTCTTCAAATTTTGTAATACAGAATGATACAAAAATACTATTGAATAAAAGAGTACAAGAATTATGAATACTTTTCCTTTGCTAAAAATATGTATCCCTGAAAAAATCTTTCGATTCAATCATAGTCTCAATAAAGTCGAGCATGCTGTAAATAAAAGAAAATATTTCATATCACTAATTTCACATATTCAGATATGATAAAAACTGATTACGCTTATCGCAAGAATTATTATCGGAATCTGTTAAGGAAGACAACGACGGGTAAAACCGATCCCGATCTAAAGATTAATCGATCGGACTATTTTTGGAAGTAGTTCTCAAAACGTGTTTTAATTAAAATTATGCTTTTCTAACAAGAAGTGACAGTAAAAGAAGAATTGCAAGTGAAAAATAACATATTGTAATTGCCAGTTTGTCACTTTACTAAAGTAGCCTTATGGTGGTAAGTATGAAGATGTTAATCAAAGAAACAAAACACGTGTCACTGTTTATCACACAATTCGTGGAATAAAAAGTTTGCTTTTATATAAAAAAGAACATTATCAAAGTTACCACCGATCCATAGAGAGTATTTTTTAAATTCATTAATAAAACTTCGGTGAGATATGATGGAAAAATAAAAACTCGAAACTTGAATAAGCATTGTTTCGCCACTCTGTACAAAGCGCAAGAATGGGCAAAAAATTGGAGACTTAATGAATACGCGTGAAAAAAAATGTTTGTAAAGATAACTTTGTAAGTAGAAAAAGCTCTAAGCGAGAAATTTAACGTAGTGAAAGAGAAGTTATTACCAAAATAATAAAAATAAACAGTAAGGAGGTATTATGGTGTAAATATATGCCATAATTCTTTCACATAATATTATGCATACAAATGAGTATAATTTGGGTAAAAGCTTTTATTTTATTTTTGGAACAGAAAAGGACGAAATAAAAACATAAGCTTTTGACAAATATTCGAGCCAACGGATTATGATTTTTATGATTCAATTATAAAAGCAAGTTTATGTGAAGTAGTTTATCTTAGATATACCTGGCGATAAGGTTGTCCTGGCCAATAATATTTTATATACATAAATACGTTAAAAATAGCTGAAAAAATAACAAGAGAAAGAATCAAAAGTTCTTGACGATTCTTGGGCAAAGATGAAACCCATACTTGACATTTTAAATGATATATCTATTTTAAAGAAAAAAACAACGCTTAATATTTTATAGGAATCGTACCGTACATATTGCTTTAACCACATTTAACATTAGTCATATTTTCAAAATGGTTATTCTGTGCCTAAAGAATCAATTAATGTAATGTAAAAAACTAGCAATAAAACACAGAAAAGTTAAATAAATTTCGAGTCTATTTTATAATAATACGAAATATTAATTTAAGGGAAGAACCATTATATGTCGTCAATTGAAGGAAACAAAACCATTTTTGTTTTTGTTTTTTATATCATATTATAATACCTACTATTTTTAAAGGTTATAATGTCAACTAAAAAATAATTTCATCGATTTTGCATTTTCACAGAATCTAGTGTTTTTTCAAGAAGCTTAAACCAGTACCAAAAATCTAAAAATAGGAGAAAAGGTTACAAGATTGTTAAAAAAGGAATTCATACAATTACATGCGTTACTTACCTAACGTTTATTTAGAGTAAACATATTTGTATTTCAATGTATCGAGCACTTTTTTTTCCGTAACCGAAAAAATTCTCTTAGATTATGAACAGTATGGAAAGCAAAAAACACAATAGATTTGTTAGCCATTTTCAAAAATCATCTAAAAATATCTAAACTTCAGTTGAATTAACTTCCCATATAACTCCCTACCCTGGAAACGGATATGATTGTATCGTATGTAGTCTGTGTGAATGTTAATACATACATTTATCTAAGAATATTGCATAATATCACCAAATCTATGAGACAGGAAGATAATTTTTCGCTTTGTGAATACTTTGTTATTCCATATTTTCACTTAATGGCGGTGTGTTGACATTTTTCTTATAGTCCACCAACGAAAAATAGTCTCTAAAAGATATTAAACGCAATAAGCTATGTTTAAGAGGTTCATTATTGTGTGGTAAATATATATAAACAAAAGTAAGTATATAACGAATACGTTTATTTTTAATATAAATCCTTAATATATGTTTGTTTTTGTGATGTTATTAAGGAATTTAGTAACATTACGTAAAGGAGGTTAATATGAAAAATATTTAATAACTAATCATTCACTCTATAATCGATGGTTGAAATGAGGATTCCTTTAGGATAGTTGTACCTTACTGAACGTTTTTACATGTTAACAAAGGCAAGATAAGATTTAAATATTAATTAGTCAGGACTATTTTATATCGTTGGTCGGTGTAATAATCTTTTAAATTTTATTATTCTGCATAGCTAATCAGTGCATTTCAAGCCATATAGAAAAATTTATTGAATATATAAAAATATTTTTATATAACCAAAAAAAAAACAAGGTATATATTATATTTATTTCAAAATTGACTTTTTTTGGCTGAAAATCTTTTCACTATTCGCTATCAATACTGGAATAAAAATCGTTTTTCACCGTTTTTGTTTGTAAAAGGCAATAAAATCTCTCAAAGGATAGGTGTTCACATAGAAAAGGTCCTTATCTTCAGTTATTTTAAAACGCTTTATGTCTTTTGAAGAGGGCGCAAAATGCAATTACTTGTGTTTCGTGTAGGAAATAGCAAGGCTAAAAACTGCCTTCGATATATCCGGGAGCTTTCAAACGTCAAATTTAAGGGTATAATGTAATATTTGTCTGATAGCCTCAGGGGTAGTACAACCAAAGCTGGTAAAGCTTTGATAGTCAATTTTGAGCTCAGTTTGACTGCGTTTAACCTCAAACATGTGCAGAATGTCTTATCAATAGCTGTTATGTTGGAAATATTACATCTAAGTCAAGGAAGATAGTTCTACCGATGATCTGCCGCATGAATCATAACATGAATGATTTTGTTTTATAGTAACTGCAGAATTAGATAATGTTCTTTTTTTATCGCATACTTTTACAGTTTTTTTTTAAGTAGTTGAAGAAGCTTTACCAAATATGTAAGCCTAGTTTTATCCAGTTAAGCATAGTTATAGAAAAGTCTTTCACTAAGTGTATTTTTTATAATAATATTTGTTTTTAGTGCTGCCCTTACAGACGAGATCGACAAAGGGATTCTTTTTCCCCTATATGTAAAATTTTCATGCGGTTCATGATTTTGTAAATAAAGTTTTGTTAAATAAAATTCCAAATTCTACCATTAATTGATTTCGCGTTAAATGAATATGATATCCACTGTTAGTAAACTGCTCGATGTATACCTATTTATTGTGGCCACTATTTCGGTATCGGATTCTTCTTCACTAAATTTGTATATTGGTTAGTTTACGTAAACAACTGTCAGTTTTAGTCTTTTCATCGACATTTTGTATGCCATTCATGTCTGGTGATATCTCTTATGTACTACTTATTAGATAATGAGATTTGTCCAGCCCGGACCCACTCTCCGAGCAATTTTCACGAACAAAGTTAATTAATACGACACAGCTTACACAAAAATTCATTACATTTACTTACGGCTATACTGCGATATTAAAACAAGATTTAAAGAGAGTATAGAAACAGCTGAAATCAAATCTTAAAATTACCAGAAAATCTTTTGACTTTAAATTAATTAAAATATTCATTTGATTGTGGAGAATTAAGTTATCAAACACCATAAATACAATTAATTGTCAGCCTACGCTTTGTTTCAAATGAAATATGAATATATAATAAATACGATAATAAAAGGTCGGCATTTTAATATCTTCTCGAAAATACAAACCCGTTAAAAGAGCAAGACAGTCTTTCGCCAAGTAAAGTCGTCCATACACTTGCTTACGTGAATTCATTGAAATGTAATCCTGATGACAATTGAATTTTCAGCTCATGAAATTATGAAACATTGATGTTTCGCATTTTTTTTTATTTGATATTGTAAATATAAACTGCAATAAAATTATTCTTAGCGTCTAAATGTCAGTTTCAAACAGATTGATTGACTGTCTATCGCGAGATCGTATAAAAAAATACCTATCAATAAGAATATCATCGTCACACTAATAAAACATAACAGTTTTCTCAGATCCTCTCATAAAGAGTCAAAAGCCTAGTCTTGAATCGTTTGTGCACTCCCACAAAAACTTAATGATGCCATTAATTCAAAGGGTCGATAAATACATTAAATTAATTTATTATGACATTTATTCAGCATCCGAGTAACCGGGTTTGACCATTGACCATTTAACGCGGAGGTTTAACATTGTAGTAATTAGTATTAATTCCTCGTATATTTCCTTAATCTTTCTCAATTACGTGCTATTAAAATTGTCCATATCATTTACTGTGCTCTTTTTACATTGCAGTGGTAATAAATGTTTACAAAAACCAAAATCAAATAGTCAAGATTATTAAAAAAAAGGAAAGCTTAAAAAGAGCATTATTGTCAGAACAAAATAATGTTACCTGTATTAATTCAAAATAACCAAAACTATCGCTACTTATAAAAAAAATAGCGGCTTTTGTACTGATTTACGCACTGACGTTATTGTTCTTTGCCGTGTTTAATATTAGGTTAGAATTTTCCGACTTAATCCAGTTACTAGATATGTATAAAAAGCAATGATAAATAATACAAATTATGCTTTCGGAACAGATGTCGCTAACCGCTTCACTCCTTTTATCTTTTCGTAGAGTATGTCTTGCCAAATTGTATTATTCATAAATTAAATTACGTTTTATATTTTTAAGCAGACTTAAAAGTTGACAAAGGCTAGTAATATTTTAAGCAAAATATCAAATTTCTTGCAAAAGTTGATATAAGATTGAAAAAAATGTGCAATATTTATGAATACACTGTTTACCGAGACGTAAGTGTTTATTTATTTGTGACATAATGTTTTAGGAAATTAAGATATTGTCGTACGATGTGGCTTGAAAAGTCTTTCTGTAGACAAAAATGATTCCATGGAATAATGCTTTTTTTCAAACGTTTCGACTTTTAATTGTTTATTCTACGGTTGTGAGTTGTATAAACACTCTTATATTGTATACGTTCCAAGGGTCAATGGTTTAACTTTTAAAATAGATACGGCTTAAAAGAAACATAGTATATCTACTATACCGCTACTTCAAATGTAATCAATGTGATACCTACCCTTTCTCCTCTCAGGTTTCATACGTTTTTATATGATAAATAAAAATCATCTCAAAAACAGCGCGTTAAAAAAATGATAGAGAAGCACTAAAGCGTAAAAGGCCTAAACAACTTGATAATCTACTGACTCATTTTAACATACCATGTTATTATTTTGCATACATATACTGTGATAAAATCATTAATGGAAATCATCGTTTGGAAACCATTTCTCATATTAATGAACAAAATAAGAGCCTAGAAGAAGGTTTGATGATAATTTATTGATGGATGGACTCCCTCAATTAATTATTTTTCCAAGAGGTTAGGGAAAGATGGATTCGCCTAGAAAATCAATAGTGGCTGGGCAGTGATGATAATATCCCATCCCAACAAAGTTTTCTTAAAACAGACCGTTGCCATCATGTATCTAAGCTAACAAACAAACAAATCAACAGAAAAACATATGAATTTTTATATATGGAAGAAATATTACTAATTAAAATTATCTGCAGGTACTTTTTTATTTGGGCTATATTTTGCCCAGTGAATGTAAAGAACAATACGTTTTTACTGCGTCATCAGTGTCATGATAATGAAAAAAATTGCTTCATCACATTTTCAACACCCAAATGGGAGGAAAAAAATGCAAACGGTAATAGTAACGGCTCTTATCGCTGGTTTTCAACATTGCTTTTAAATTTTTGTTTGCTGTTTCAAAAGCACATACGCTTTCATAAACATTTCATGTACACTTAGAAGGGTTGCGATATCTATAGGGATGGATATGGTGTGAAATATTAAAGCTTTAGAAAGGTTAAAAGGAAAATAATTATATTTTGCTTTCACAATAATCATCGGTAAAGGCATGTTTTATTTTGCTATACAATGAAACCCCAATTTTACGTTTTCCAAGGGACCGTAAAAAACAAACGGTTAATACGGAAAACGATGAATGCGGGAAAGTTTGAAATATGAACTAAAAAAAATAAACTTTTGAAAACTTATTTATTTATTCGAATTTATTATTCAACCTATAACATTCATTTTTTTAAAAAGCCCTTAACACTTCGTTGCTTCTTTGCAGTTTGGCACTTCAATTAAAACAAATTCTCCCCAAATTATTACATTTTTTTAGCAGATTCATCTATAATTCATCATAGATTCATCCTTGAACTTGAAAAATATTAAAAATTAAAAAAAAATTTGAAGGCCAAAAACGTTGCTGTTCAATGTCATTCTAAGATTCATTATTGCGTTTTTCGCTATCTCCTACAGAATACACAGATGCTCAGTAATTACTAGACACATTAAGACAATGAATTGCAATCAATTGCACTCTAGAAGTCTTGGTTTTTTTCTACGAATCGATTGGATGGGGAAAGGAAATCTAAGAAATAGTCCATAATTTTTAGACGATAAATCGAGGAAATCGAGAAATCGGGAAAAAGTTAATGCGGGAATTTTTAACATTGTTCTTATGGGTGTTTCGCCGGGAATATAGAAATAAATGAATAAACACATTGCCTTTATATGTGGGCTTAATCAAAGTATGTAGTATTTCCACGAAACTTATTAAATATTGTTGAAAAATATTTTAGCGTAATGTATTAATCAACATTTGATAATTCTCATGGAAAAGTGATGCTCAATTGGTAGTATTTTACCATTAAAAAAAGTGGTTCAATTTTATTTGTAATTAAAAGAAGCTGTTTTAACAGTGAGTAACAGTGAAATAAAAGATTCCCCACTTCCAAACCAAATCCATTGCAATATTTTACTTTATTAAATACATTTCGGATGCGTGGCGCAGTGGTCATCATCGTTGAAGTCCGTGAAGGTTCAAATAGTTTTGATTTTTTCCAGTTGATTCATATTCAAAGACTTGGGTGTTTGTGTTGTCTAAAAATTCATTCCGACCCATCTTATTCTATAAGCGCTGACTCTGCCTAAATTATATCTGTTTATAATACGGTAAGGAAAATAACAATGTATTTTAATTCTAGATAAATTATTTTATATATTTGTTGATAGCTATTTCTGTTCTGTATCTACAGTTCTGATGAGGGCGTAAACCGAAATAGATATCAACAAATATATAAAATAATTGATGTAGAATTAAAATACATTGTTGTTTTTCTTAGCGTATTATAATGGAGTTCTACCAAGTAAATGCTAACTCAATCAGTAGTATCTGTTTATACTAACTCTCATTAAACTAAAAAGAGATGGAGCACTTAGGTGACAAGCAATTCTTGTAGAAAAAAATATGTTCAAATACCTTATTGCGAACATAGATTTTTTATTAATTCCCCCTATCATATGCCAATTCAGTCACCGAGAAGTAAAAATCAATCATATTTATAAACTTATAAATAATAGTGGTAGTACAATCTCAGAGGTGCATAATACTACGATGTGAGTAAACACAGCATATACAAAGAAAATATAATTCATCTTCGTAAACAAAATTACTCCAGATTACTAATTTAAATTACGGGTAGTTAAATTTTACAAAACGATCAAGAAACCTTTATCAAACAAATTTGCCGTCGATAAACAACAAAAGATGGTAATAATTATTATCTATTGCGCCATTAATGCCATCGAAGGGTACGAAACATCATCCACTGATTAACTCCAATCACAGTATACCCCTCCCTCAAATCACTGGGCTCTTTGCCGATGGTAGTGTTAAATATATAAGATAAAATGAACTGCCTGTGTTATCCCGCCAAGTTGAACTTTTTCACCGCGCCCTCGGTGCTAAGTTCGAAACGTTAAAAAGATTTATTACGCATAAAGGATAGATAGCATCTATTATAAAATATCAGAGGCCGTCGAAAATTACCTACAAGAGTTTGGCTGAACCCACTATAGGTATGTTCAGCGGAATTTTATTAACAGATGCTATCGCGTTACTATATGTTATAAATATGTTTACTTATGATGGAAAAAAATATTTATTAATGATGCAATGATTGTAATCATAACCAATTTTTTTAAATCGTTAACCATCTCTTAATAAAAACAAATGGTGAAGTTTTCATTATCAACAAATTATCTAGCTTCACCGAGTTAGTTATAATATCAGCAATAGAAAAAAACATAACTAGTTGAATGACAAAATTCATCAAATTAAGTTTAACTATTTATTTATTAATTGGCAAAAAAATAATATAATATATATGGCATTACAGTAAGCGCCAATGCGCCATGCATTTGATAAATTAAATAAAAAAATATATAACATATTACACATAAATTTAAAAAATAAGAAACAGAACATAAACATATTATTTACATTAGAAGAAAAATAAATAAACAAAGCATCAAGTTCAATGCCGAAGATGTCCACATCAACAGGCAGCGCATTTATCAGCCGAATAGCTCTTGCAACTGGAGATTCAAAAGAACTACGTGACAAACATGTTTTGACAAATAAAATTGATTTGTCTTGGTAACGATCACGTAAGTAGATTTGGGAGCATGCAAACATACATTTTCAAGGATGTCAGGGCTATCAACTCGGCCCCGAAGAAGAAATATAAACATATTATGCTTTAAACCGGGACAGGAGCATGAACTAAGGTAAAAGAGAATACAAACTACCAAAAACTATTTATTAAGAGTATTTATAGATAACTTAAATAGACCAGAAGAATAAAGTATTTTATTTATTTATTGCACCAGTCGTACTACTTCTGTACTGTTTTTCATAAAAGTTGTTGCATGTTATGCGAACGTTTAATTTGCAGTTTGGTAACGCTCGCATGGTCGTCTCCAGCATGCGGCTTCGGACATCCAACCAACTGTGTTTCATTATAGGAGAAATACATATGTGGTGACGTTCTTGGCAGACATAACAATAGACACATTTTTATGAAACACTTTCAAATAGCGTCTTCTGTAAGCCAGCATGTAATGGATTCACAGGCAATAGTGCTTGAAAATTTAAAATGATCGTTTCGCATTCTTGCGGCGCCAAATGTCAAAAGTTTTAAAGCGGCTCTCATCGTGACGCGAAACAACAACCGGAACCAAATACCAAGCCAGCCGGAACCAATTTCTAAAACCGGGATAATCCCGGTCAAGCCGGAACGTTTCGTAAGCTTGTTATAGTGATCACTGTTATGACCTAAAGTAATCAGCACTATTTTAGCTCTAATGATATATTTCTCAAAAGTATCACATTATTTATAATTACAAATTTTTACTCAATCCTGATTATGTTGATGTAAAGATGTAACTAACTTGAAAAAGAAAGTTCAAATGCGTTCTAGAACTATATAAAATTTTAATCATCGAAAAAAGCCTTCAGTTTGATATATGTACATAATACAATGAAGCAAGTTTTCATTTCTGGATAGCGTAGCTGATTATATTAATTATTTTGAAAGAGTCAACAGTGTTTTTTTCAGAACCGTAAATTATTTGGAAATAGCGTCCAATTTCATTGGCAACAGTAAAAACCCAATGACACAAAATAATAGTATTTTGACGGGAAAACGTTTTTTCCTTATATTATAAATAGCAGAAATATAATGAGAAAAAAATGTAGACAAAAACAAGTGATTATCTAAGAAAATAATTAAGAAATGCGACATTGTTTATATGACATTTCTCTTGAAACAATTAAGTTTGAATAAAAAAAGACATTACCATTTAACGGAAAGCATATTTCGTTTTTATGGCACAAGTTTTATTCATATAAATAAGTGTTATACAATAAAACTTATTGCCATTGATAATGAAACAGAGGGCTGGCATTAATAATAATTATTATTCAACACGAAATTGTCTTTCCATTCATTGTTAGCCAAAACAATAATATGTTTGGCAACTCTCCAGATGTTGTTCATACTATATGACGAGGGTTTTAATGAGTGTCACAACGCGACAGTTGTGTGTACTGATGTGAGAGAAAATCGATGAAATCAGTGCTTTGTGGAGGCGTTTATCAACATGTGACACAAAAAATATATGACGCAGATAAAATTAAGTAATATTAATATTTTCAGTCGGTGAAATTTTTCATGTTTAAGTCATATAAACTACCTAAAGATGTGAATAAAACGAAATACAATACTTTTAAATTTGAATTGCTTGAATTTTGTACTTTTTCATGAGCGACCCGGGTTTTACCCGTTTGGCAGTTTAAGTACATCCATGCACTTGCCTGAAGATGCCGAAAGGCGAAACCCGGGTCGTTAGTGACAAAACTCATGGAAAAGTACAAAATTCAAACTTGATATTGAAATTCCATCAAGCACCCTTAGTCGAAATCCTTAATTACACAATAATTTCGATAGATTTGGCTTTGTGGAAGCTCATTTTAGTATAAAATTTAAAATAACTTGTATTAGTCCACGTATGTATTGTGTTAGTAATTGTGACACATGTTTCGCCTCTTTCAGAGGCATCTCCAGACTTACTATCGTAAAGTTTATATGTATGTATTAGTAAGTTGATCCTAATATTTTAAAATGACAAATAAAAAAATGGAGTTTGGGATTTTTCCTTTTTATGGGATACAAGGAGGAGGAGGGGGGCGGTTTATAGAATCAAAACAAACGAATAATTATACTTCTAATGACGTTAGCAATTAAAAAATATTAACTAATTACATGCAATCAATTAGGAAGGGTTAATCCTATCATTGGAAGTAATGTAAGCAGTGGCGAGCAACCTGTCCTATTAAGGATATTATTTTGTAATACTTCTTTACTGTTAATACCTTTATTTATTTTTTAAAAATCTAAACTATTCATTTTTAAACCCCTTTTATTATCAAAAGTGTTCTATATTCAAATAATACATAACGTCAGTAAATTTACTGAGTAACTGTCATATTTTCATTTAATAAAACTGAACAATAATATTATGAAAACCACACACTTTTTGTCTGATATCAATATTGCTTAACATTCCCCGTAAAATAAACGTAACATAAAAAAACGTTTTCTAAAAAATAAAATAAATGGAAATTGCGTCAATATCTTATTATGAACTTCTTTACTGTTTTATTTTTCGCTTGGCGGTGTGTTTTTCAACCACTACATTTTTTTCGGATGAAGACAGAAAGAAAAGTTCTTAATTATAATATTTTTCGCACAGTTTAAATGTCTTTTTTCCCCTGAGAACTTATCTCTAGATCTAAATGTGATCTTAAAAAATATTTGATATTTTAAATGAAATTTCAAGTATTAGAATTTTTGATCTTAGATTCTGATTAGTACCGTAAAGCGGTGTCAATAGAGACACTTTTTACTCTTCACGACTATGTATCTTCATATATACATGCGCCACATAATTCAAATATGAACGGCTTGAAACTTATTTCTATGGTCCTACTACACATTCATGATAATATTTTTCAAATATTCACTATCGTTATTAAGACACAGTCAATTTTGTTCAGTCAACATTGAATCGGGGTGAATAGAGATGGGAGAGGTTAAATTGAGACTTGGCAGGTGAATAGAGACAGAAATACAGATTGTAATAATTGGAATATATGAACCTATTCATTTCGTTTGACGGTAATTATAAACCAAAAAAAACATGGTTGATTTTAATTTTCGTCCAATAAAAGAGAAAATTTTCAGGGGTCAAAAAGTAAGGATGCATGTGCATCTAACTTAACCCTTTAAACGCCAAGCCAATTCCATGGATTTTTGCTGTACGCCACCATTTTCAATCATCGATTTTTCCATGAAAATGCCACGTAACATACCCGGAAAATAATTTTATACTCAAGTTATTATTGATTTTCATAGAAAAGTGAAAAAAATATATCAAAAGTACAAGATTTAAAAAACGTCTCTAGGGCTGCCAAAAACAATAAATATTATAAATAAAAATATGAAATATATATATTTATATTTTCTATGATAAAACAAATTATATAGGTAGCACAAATTGCATCTAGGACTGCCACAAAAAAATAATGTAATTTATGAATAAATTAGAATTATTTTGTTATGACTGGAAAGTTATTTTTTTTATAATAAACTATATTTTATAAATAGCACAAAATGCTATGTGTTGTCTACTCGCACTTACTGATATTTAGCTATTTTCTTCTCACTCTGATGCGCTCTATCAATATATCGATCATTGCGATAGTAAGGTGCCAGCCCTAGTGACGTCTGTTAGCCCAACTTCAAATAAAAAGAAAACGGTTGAACATATGGGTATTCTAACCACCACATTGCCTCCAAAAGGTGTCTCTGCATAATATTGCATTTAAAAATATTTAATTTATTCATTAATAAGCTCGTAATCGCGTTTGCGTGCCTGCACGCCGTGGTGCTGGTAGTAGCACCGATTTCGCGTGCCTGCACGCCTTGGCGTCTGAGCGGTTAAACATGACTATTTCAATTTTGTTTAATCATTTAGTTGGTTTGGTTTTGTCATTCGAGAGATAGTATTATAGTCATTGTAAAGAATTATATACATATAAATCGTAACAAATACATAGGATACTTAGTTAAGTTGTGCATACAAGTTAAGAAAAGAATACAAGTTTTTCTACATGTTTCAAAGATATTAAAATTGACCAGTCTTGCTTATTAAGAGCATTTCCAATTGCGTTAATATAATATATACAATTTAACAAATCTCTTTTTTATTACTATTTCTGTGTTATTTTTTTTTATCTGAAATGGATCAGTTAGTAATGCTCGCAATAATACTAATTTACAAAAAATATATTGTATGGGAGTCGTGTTTTATTATTTCGTATTCTTCAAGGACGAATATAAATGAAGTGTTATTCGATAAAAATAATAATAAATGTTGTACCTAAATAAAACATGAACATTCTTTATTTTCATCAATTTTGAATTTTCACTATCGAAATAAATATAATGTAGTAAACCAAACGACCCAGCAAACTTTTAAAACTTTAAATCTCGCTCAGAAAAGCTTTTGGACGATAGTTGAGAATAGTTCAAATTAAAATAAGCTCATGTAAAATCAGTTTTCCTGGCGCTTTTGGTGTTGGTTGCTTTTACTATCAGTTAAAATATAATAATATTTCTAACGTGTAATGGGTTATATGTAAATTAACTATGTTAATGGCTAGGAAAGGTTTCAGTTAACGAATAGGAAGGTTAGTGTTAGTTAATACTTTTTTTGGAGCGAGACCAATTTATTATATTAAAAATTTTTATTATTCGACTTACTGCCATCATTGTGTATTATTTTTGTGTAATAAGAGTCTCACTTTTACTTGACGTAAGTGATTCATTTTTACTGACCATTTTATATAATTTACAATGTTACCAAATTTTGTGAACAATCAATGATTTAAAACTAAACTATTTCACATGGAACTTTGCAAACGATCTACTGACTAAGCCAATGATTTTGGAATTGGAATGGGTTTACATATCTCAAACGTGGACGATATTTTAATTCAGAGCCACAGAAACATTCCTTGGATATTTTAATGGCATATCAAGCGGCATTGCATTAACGCTCATTCAGAACAAAACATATGTAAATAGTAAAGTAGTCCGCCCAGACATAAGCAACCATTTGAGTACCTACATATGTACATCTTAAAATATGAATATGAATATAACAGAATGATTTCATCACGTGAAAATATGATACGTGATTCGGTCGCCCTGAAGACCGCTGAAGAATTTTCTTTTTGAATATATAATTTGTATAAGCTGTATTCTCATTGTTAATCCGAGATTGTAATATGCATTTGAATCTCGGATCGTTTGCGACGAAGCTTTTGAGAGTGCAAAATATTTGATAGATTCACTTGCAGTCATAAATGTACATTAAATTGTGTTATTTCGATTCGATTACACATGATTTCATAGTTCACACATGCAATAAATCAAGGAATGCTCGTCTAAATGTTCACAAGCCAAAAATCATTCTAATTAAAACACATATCGTGAAATATGCACATTATGTTTATTTGAAAGCGATTAAAAATAGCTGAATTCCAACGAAACAGATTAACTTTGTACAATTATTATTCTAGCTTAAGCAAATGTTTGCGAAAATAGTAAGATAATTCACGCCGAATATTTTCGCTGTTACTTTGTAATGGTTGTACGATATGAACAATTTTTAACGATTATTTAGCCACTAGTTCCTAGATCTCTTCTTCTATCCTTAATGTCCCCGAAAAGAGAGGTTGAGCAACTGAAAAAAAATCATTTACTATAGAAGAGCTTATTTTAGAAAAAAATAAGTCTCTACAAGAATAAATTGGATGCAGTATAAACAACCAGAGCTCTTATGTCCCTATAAGAAGTAAATATGATTCATAAAAAAATATATAAGCGTAAGAAAATGCAAAAAAACAAGCTTTCATTTAACATAATTGCTTACAATACGAATAAAAACACACTTTTAGTAGTTATTCCATATTAAATTTACTGGATCAGAACCGTTTTAGCTCATTGTGAAACCAGTCATGATCCAATAAATGTTGATAATTGCTCACTCTTTTATTTTACAACTGCGCTATTCTCACTGCAAATTTATAGTAAGTTGTTATAAGACACAATTATAAATATTACCGTCGCAATCCATATGCTACGCGTGAAAATCGAACATGATGTTACATGCAAAGCGTAACCATCTATTTTATTCTAGTTTTTTAAAAAAAGTTTTTATTGCAGAAAGACGCGACAGTGCGAATTTTCCACATCTTCAACTATAAATCTAGAAATCTTTAAAATAATAAAAAGGATGAATAAAATCAACATTCTTCGAATATTTACAAAAGCGAGATTTTTCATAATGTCTCTAACACGAGTTTGTTTTTCAAAGGATTTCAATAAGTCGACTTGCTTCCATCGTAGATTTTTCTTGTTTGTTTTCCACCGTCAAAATATTCGTTTGTTAACTTTTTCTTCATGCGAATATTGTATGCAGTTATATATATGTATATTTCAAATAAACTTTTTTAGATTTGCTAGTATTCAAAGTATGCTATTTTTCAAGCTTAAATCATAAATAACTTAGAATACTATAAATTTTAAATAACTTTGATTATTCCACGTATTGTGCTAATATATGTGACACGTGTTTCGCATATAAGTATTATAGTATTATTTCTAAATGAATAAAACCATTAACAAAAATGAAGTATTATTAAATAATATCATTAATAGGACAGGTTGCTCGCCACTGCTTATATTATTTACAATTTAAGGGATAACTCAACCCTATCTGATTGATTGCATCTCATTAGTTAATATTTTGTAATGCTTACGTCATTAGTACCATAATTATTTGTTTACTTTGTTTTGATTCTATAGCCCCCTAAGAAAAAAATCACAATCTCCATTTTGTAATTTTATCATTTTAAAATATGAGAATCAATCTTGCTTCATTACTTAAGCAAACTTTGCCAATAGTAGGTCCGAAGATGCCTGGCGAAACACGTGCCACAGCTAGTAGCACAATACGTGGAATAATCAAAGTTATTTTAAATTTTATAATAAAATGAATTTCTGCAAAGTTACCGCCGAATCCATCGAAAGTATTAACATAGAATACTTTTGGGTTTTAAAATCCTCTGAAACTACAAGACGCTGGTAATTTCGACATGCGACGGGCGCCGAAAGGAGAGTTGACACAGTCAGCTTCGCTAGGCTCGGGTAAATCGTAATGCATTTAATAACATATCGGCGTCAAAGGAAGATCGAGTAGTATCAAAGAAGCATTCCAATAACATCTTGTCAATGTTAGCATGCTAAATTTGATGGGAAGCACGCCTTGCGTAATTGCTCTTGAGACATTCCTAGCAATCATTTTAAAGTGCTTCACACAGTGGGCACAAATAAAATACCCGCAAGAAAATCGCGACACATGTTAATTTTTATTTACTGACAAGCTTAAAAAATGTTTCACTAAAAAAATATAATTTTATAAAGTTGAAAGTCTTTTCTTTAGTATTGTATTAATTAATGCAACATTTCTACCAATTAAAAGATAGTTCACTACGGTGAAAAAAATAACAATGTATTTTAATTCTACAGAAATTATGTTATTTATTTTTTGATAGCTATTTCAGCTTACACCACCGTCAGAACCAATTGAGAATTGAAATACATTTTTTTTTTCACCGCATTATAAGGGAGTTCTACCAAGTAAATGCCAAATCAATGAATTCACTTTTTTTAATTTTCACTACAATACACTTTATTTGGATCAGGACCGGTTTCGTTCATCGTGAAGATTTGCAGCTGATATAAAATACAACAATACATAGTTATTTATAGAATATTTACGTAAGACGAATAAAGGTGTGACAAACAATTGGTGATAGAAAAATGCTAATAATTTAAAGAAATAAAAAAATGCATAATTAAAGCATGGCTATTATTTATATTACGACATTTATTTGTAATTTTATCATACCAGTATATCACATCGAAACTAAATGTAAAAGATATTGTGGGTCAATTTTGAAAACAAATCTTGCGTCCGCATCAAGTCTTAATACTGTAAAATATTGTACATACGTTTAAATAAAGTAGTTCAGAAGATATTGTATTTTTCAAATACATAATATGTTTCACCAATATTTATTATGAACTTCAGGCATGTATATTTTACGTCTTATCATTCCTACAATCATAGAAGTCAGTCTTAAAATACCCCACTCGCTCAAAACAATAAATTAAAAGGTTAATAAATTTTCTTATCGAAACACCTAAATTATAATGGAATCTTAGATCACAAAATTCAATTTTCTCAACACAGACTTAATTGAACATAAAATATCATTGTACTTAACTATCGTTATAGATTTAACAATCAAAAAATATTTATTATACGGCTTTTTGCAATACGGAGGAAAGTATCGGAATAAATATTGTAGAATATAACGATAAATTTGTAACGTAAACTGATTCCAAATATTCTGAAACACACATATGTATGTGCAGAATAGTTGGGTCAATAGTTTAACCCTGTCGAGAAAATGCATTAGCTAAGCGTGATGTCAGCAACCAACTGAAATAGATACTTCTTTCACGTAACACCTTCAGCACCACAAGCGTATTGTGGATAAATATGAATTGTTATGTTTATATGCCATATGTTGTTGACAATCGATTTTAGAGGATTAAACTGATAAGAATGTTTCAATGATTAAAAAAAAAACTATAGCAACTCCATGTATCGTTTACACGGCACTCCAGGAAAACGGCACTTAACGGCTTCAAATTAGCACAGTACATGTTTTGTTAAAAAAAAAAATTGTTGACTTTTTGATTGGTTTCTTACCCAACACAACAAGATTGATTCAACCAGTTAGTCAATGAATTATTTTAACATTTCAGATATATAAAGTAACATATTCTATTAAAAAAATCGATGATTTTTTATGTACGAATATTATTATCAATAGTATTCAATTTATGAATTGATTGTAGAAGAATGATTTTTTTTTTGATATGAATACTGGCATCACGCGAAAGCGATATTGAAAACTCTGGTCTTATTTCAAAAATTAAATGAGTAGACTTAGTACAAAGATAATTACAAGTATTAAAAAAAAAACAAACACTGATCATTGATTTCTTAGTGACGCCGACAAAACATAAAAGATTATGAAAGTAGTAGTGATAATGAAATTCAGCCAATAATAAAACTAATTTCTATTGGGAGCATAGTGAATCATACTTATTTTTATCTATCTCGATAAAATGTTTCAAAATGTTTTTCAATTAAAAAGTTTGTTTTTCAATAACTAAAAAAAAATGTCTCGCTTTAAATGGTTTAGTTTTACACAGTGATATAGCAGAATCTATTTGTTGTTCTAAGCCAGGGACGAAAATAACACATATAAATGTTTTTACTTCATTTGACGGAATAATTAAACTATTTTTATGAAAAAATGTATTTTAATACAGTTTATAATGTTTACTTGAAGGTCATGTACAAGAATGTCAAACTTGACACGCCTTTTATTAATTGATTATTTTTTTGACATACATGAAAAAAATTTACTACTAAAAGTATAAGCAAATCATGTACCTGAAAGTGTTAACGCTGGAACACTGAAAATGCAGCTGTCAGTAGGTTGCACTTACGTTGTGCAACGTATGCATGCCAAATTGCTCGCTGTGCATTGTAGGAGTCGAATTAAAATAGACTATCGTTAGTCGGGGATGATACAACCTTTTCAATTTTTCATAGAAATATTAAGAGTGGCTGGAAGTTTGACCTGCTCACTTATAAAAGCGCATTTTTACTTTTTTTAATTCACAATTTGTAAGTATTACAAGCGCTATTTGGTAAGACTAGTTTTTGACTTTTTTTTGAATTACCCATTAACTTGGTAGATAGCCAATTTTAACAGGGTAGTAAAAAGTTTTCGTCGAAACAAGTTCCGTAAAAATGCTAAAATTAGGATCCCATACGTTCTACACATTGGTAGCGGACACAGTACAGATTTTTAAGACTTTTTTGTGTATATATATTTATACAAATATTTATTAAAAACTAAAGCTGTTTTTTGTTAAAAATGCATTACTTTAAACTCAACTCAAGAATCTTTCATAAAATGTAATGCATGGTAAATATAAACCTGTCGACTATTTAACGACATTGGGCTGGCTATCTTACTAATCGATTGCATTGTAAACGGGCCTAGTCTCGTAATGGACACTTCCATACCTTGGTTCTCACCCCAATGGTGAAAATGGTTCGTACAGTATGGTTAGAACTATTTTTTGTTTTGGTTAATGAGTTAATGACAATTATTGATTTTTTTTTGTTATTATTCCACTGACTGGTTCTCTTCACCGCGACCTCTTTAAACTTATTTGTCATGTCAGTGCAAAACCATTGATGGAAAGTTTCCCTTTCCCAGTGATGTTTATACTATAATCAGGGAGATATAAGGATACAATTAAATTTATGTTCAAATCTTATATATAAAACCGAAACGGTGTATGTATGTATGTCTGTAATTCTTTGTGAATGATATAACATTAAATAATTATTGGTCGCTTAATCCGAGCGAAGCATTATCGTTATAAAATAAAAAAGATCAACTCTGCGTCCAAGATTCGAGCCGAGGCCGGGCTATCGCGACGGTTGGAATCTCCGACATCGACCGCTACGCCACGATAGTATTGCGTGAAGCATTCTTTACTTACATGTTCCAAATCAACGGAAAAGGAACTTTTGACGTGCGAGTTCTTAATATCTTATATATAAAACCGAAACGGTGTATGCTGTGGGTCTGTCATTCTTTGGGAACGATATAACATTAAATAATTATTGGTCGCTTAGTCCGAGCGAAGCCGGGTAACAATACTAGTAATATTATAAAATAAAATAAAAACGGCCGGTTAAATTGAAGGTTTGGTTAGGTTTAATTAATAAGCCACATTTTTTGAGCTACTTCTTAACAAAATATATGTAGGAGTTATTTAAATTATTTAATATTATGTCTTTCCACCAATAAGTAACAGTAAAAACGTTTAAAGCGATTAGGTATAATAAGCCATTGATATTTCTTTACAGAGAGTCTAACGCATTTCAGGTTGTAAAAAAACAACATACGCAAGCTTATACTGAAAAGAAAGATTTCCGACGTGTTGAGAAAAAAAATTGTTTCTCTGTCAAGCAGTTAACTGTCACTTCTTGTCGGAAAGGCATTATCTAAATAAATAAAGCACATTATATCGCTATAATTTTACTTATTTTCTGATTAAGATAAAAATGTTCCAAAAACTTTAAAGATTGATTATAATTTAAAGTATCTTTTGAATGTAAGAGTAACAAAGGCACACCATGCTACTTTCAGTTTTAATATATTATAATAATCAATTAAATTAAATTCAGAATACACCTTTGAGAAACAACGTTTTTATCAATAGTTTGATGCTAATGCCCCTTTTATTGACCTGCAGTTTAGTAGAGCATATGTAATTACAGGAAGCATTCCTGGGGGTGATATGTATTAAAGTTTATTGATGTTCATGAATAGCGTGCTCTAACAACATTATATGTGGGCGGTAAATGGCTATCCGTATCGCAAATTGATACTTAGTATTAGAACTTCTATGAATGTCCTTTGTACACTGTAGGAAAATTCATTGCCTACACTACATATCTACTTTAACTCACGATATTTTAGTTAGATAGAGTTTTATATCAGCCCCGGATATAGAGAAACGTAACTCATTTTTCTTTACTATTTAACATAGACAAAAAACAGGTTTCATCAGTTTTACCAGTAAATGCGTGCACTTGAAATTCCTGAAGATGCCGAAAGGCGAAACTCGTGTCGTTAGCGACAAAACTCATGGAATAGTACAAAATGCAAAAAATTCAAATTTGATATTGAAATTCCATCAAACACGTACGTATTAATTAATTTTTGATCATATGTAAACCCCACTTGAATGTTTTGGTTCTTATCAGGGCTGTGGAGTCGGAGTCGGAGTCATGGAGTCGGGGGATTTGGCCGGAGTCGGAAATTTTGAAAAGTTTGAACATTTTATTTTTAAATCTAAAATGTAAAATTTGGCTATTGTCAGGATTGGACAGGTAGAAAAAAAATGTGACGAAATCAATCGTTTTTTAGTCGAAGTCGGAGTCGTTTTTTTGGTCAATGTTGGAGTCGGAGTCGGAGTAGGAGTCGTGATTTTGGTAAATGCTGGAGTTGGAGTCGTTTTTTTTTACCGACTCCACAGCTCTAGTTCTAATATTAAATATGAAACACGGTTAACAAATAGTTTTTATTTATCTAGTCATATTTATTCACTCAAAATTGTGTTATTTTGATACAAATTTGTAGGATAAAAGCCTTATCTGACCTTTGTAATGCTTTTAAGCCGGAACTATCTATCAAAATCTCGCCGCTAAGTAGTTTTCTATTTTCGATGCAATCTCCCAAGCCAATCTTTCGAGTCGAAGGCGGAAAAGGTGTCGAGCGATTGAATATTTTTGCATTAAATTTGACACCCATCAAGGGTGGTGCCCGAAAATATCCTCTCCTGCGTCACAGACTACTTTCAATATTTATAAGCGTAAATAATATTCGATCTCCTTTGAAATGCAATCTCATGGTACTTAACAATCTAGCAAATTTAAATATAAGAATCTGTGCCAGTTCATCCGTCATGATGAATTATGCATACCATGAATTTTAATTGTCCTATTTTTTATGTCGTTTGTTGATATCCAATTTTCAAAACAAATGAAAAATAAATAAAAATTCAGTTTGTTGCAAGTTCAATGGCGATTAAAAAGATTGCTTAAAGTCAACGTCACCTAACAATACGGCAGTATGGGCTTTCGAGTAAATATTTTTTTTAACCATGTCTGCTCCCAACATGGATCATATGGACTCCTCACGGAGTTTATCTCAACATTTGTTTTTCCACGAGAACTGCTTGTTACTCAGTTGCTCAACCTCTCTTTTTCGAAGATAGCAGGGATTGAAACGATACGAGGACTAGGACAGGGCTAGTGATTAGTTAATCGCTGTCACTACACGTCGCTCTTTGGGATCGGATAGGTGTGAAGGGATTTCCAACAACACAAACATCCATGCATTTGAATAGATGTATCGACTGGAAAAATCTACTCGTACCGGGAATCGAACCCGGGTGGTCCGGCACGCAAGCCAACAACGTTGACACTGCGCCACGGATCTACGCGCGAAGGATTTACAATTTCCTTCGATGGATTTCGTGGTAACTTTATGAAAGTCCATTTTAATATAAAATTAAAAGTAACGTTGAATAACGTTAGAAAGTCTAAGATGCCTCTGAAAGAGGCAATACACGTGTCACACAATAAGTAACACAATACGTGGGATAATATATTATTATTTTAAACTTAAGCTTAATTCCTTTCTAAATTTGAAGAATACTATTGGACTTAAATATGCTGACAAAATAACATCTGAATCATCCTCTTTTCATTAAAATTTTCCTTTCATAAGATTTTTCATTATATATCATGTGCATTATATTGTGGAATCTAGTCGCGTGTATCTATTATGGCTTTAAGTGGATATAATTAACACTAATATTGTATATATCCTAAGTAAACACCATTATTTCCACACTTAAGGTTATGATGGATTCGATATTAAAATATTAAATCGCCAAGACAAGGTTCAAAAGGGAGGAAATCATTTTTCATAATATTTTTCCATTAAAATAATGGCCTTCCCAGAAGAGCGTCATGAATAAAAGATAAATGCGTTAGCCTAAGGAAACCGGAAATAGATACATTTAAAAGCTACTGGTGGAAAATTTATGAAATTGTTTATGCAAAAAATCTGGTGAAAATAGGTGTGAACTTGTCAATGCTGAATTATTTGCGATTATAGATTTTCATAATACATATTAAGAATTAATTTTCTTCATACACGGCTACATGTTTCTAGTCATTATTTATCTTTATTTTGCGAATTGCATTTATGTTTACAATATTTTATTCATATAAAATTTAAAATAACTTTGATTATTCCTCGTATTGTGCTACTAGCTGTGACACGTGTTTCGCCTCTTTCAGATGCATCTTCGGACTTACTATCGCAAAGTTTGAATGAAGCAAGATTGATTCTAATATTTTAAAATGATAAAATTACAAAATATATTTTTCGTTTAAGTATTTCGTTCGTGTTGCCGAGTGGTTAAAGTTTTTGAGCTGTTATCCTATTTCGTTGCACTCGAACCACATTAACGTTACTTTCATTTTGATTTAACGATGGGTTTATGGCATTTGTACTCAAAGAAAAATGTGTCTTTGATATAAGCACACCCTCAAACCCTTCCGACTCAAATAATTAAAGGGTAGCGACGGCGATAAGCTTACCAATAATTAATTTTTAGTCCCATTCTTGCATTCTCGCGGTGTGTGAAAACATATATGTTGAGAGATGGAATATTAATCAGATCTCGTAAAACTATCTTATGAGAAAATAGTGCACCTGTTTGATCGATATGAGGAGCAAGCAAGATTGATAAAAGTATGCTTATAAGTGAAACGAACGCTGGCAGCTAAATTTGATTCATTGACACGCAAAAAATAAACAATAAAATATGGATAAATAGATTGTATTTTTCTGTTTTTCGAAACATGTCTTCTATTTGTATATTTGTCATTGTTTATTTTGAAAGTAACTGGCGCGCACCTAGAAAAGCTCAGTTCAACATTCACTACCACAAGAGGCAGACGCGCATCGAGCTTTCTCTTTCGTATCGTACTGAAAGCTTTCTCGGAGCTTTGCTACGGCTTTCATGCACAACTTTTTTTGATAAAATTTCAGTCTAACGAACGCATTTCAAATTATAAATATTTGCGACTGAATGCAATCAAATATCAACAGTGTTGCCTATTCTAGTCTACTCTTCTCCAGTGTATGTCAAAAGAACATTTGAACGGTGAAAAACTTCAAAGCTAATAATTTAGTAAACAGTGAATAGTATATACATACAAACACCTCGATTTTGTTTAAATAAAATAATTTCATATTAAAAAACATTAATGGAAAACCTTTATGATAAAATGAATAGATGTATGAAAAATATCAAATTAACTCTTTCATAATTAAATAAAGCTTTTATATAACGTGATCAAAAAATCTGCAGTGCATATTTGAATGTTTATGTAAATTTATTTAAAAAACATTTTAAGCATTTTCCGGGTGATTAAACAATAAAAAGTTTGAAAGTTCGATAAAATACTAATATGTGACGAGTCGGTAATCTTAAGATACATTCGACTAATTTTATCTATGATTTAGGAATGGAAAGTGAATATTGTTTATTGAACTTACGAAAATTGAATAAATCTGCATATTCCTGTTTTAAATGTGAGTATTTTAAATATTGAATTAATCAAAAAAAGGAACCAGCGAAGCATGTATCCAATTATATTTAAATTGAGCATAAATATTCCATAATGAATTGATTATAATATGTCACTGAGATGACATAAAAAAACAACATATTTAGCATTATTTTGTGTGGCAAAAAGCTACTTAAACTAAGCTTGTTGTGAAAAGATTATTAATTGAAAATCTCTCTTATTTTGAAATAAAACGATATTTTATAATATGTATTTATTAACTGAAATGTTAATGATGATGCTTTATGCTGATCTCATTGTGAAAAAATCGAGTCTTAAATAAATGCAAGCGAGGTGAGGTGTGGTACAAAAGGAGCTAAATCATACACGAACATACATTATTTACAAGAGAGCTTGCAATAAAAAATCTTATTAAATTTGCGCCGAACGAAATAAAGCCAATACAAAGAGATATTTCACGAAAGATTTTTTTTCACTCAAGTAAAAGTAAAGGTGCTTTATTAAGTTGTAGATCAAATTTATTGCACTTACAGCCACCCAATTTATATATATGTATATACATATATAGAGATCTTTCATTATTATTGCTCTGTCTGGGCTTTTTAATTTAAAAAACTTGTTATTATATGTCGTTATCTAGAAAAGTCTAGCACTTCTAGAAAATATATTCTTGAAAAAGGCTTATTAATGACTAGTTAATAAAAAATACAATTTATTGCCATACTTCCACAATTTCATCAGTTGAAAATTATCGTAGTGAGAGAAAACGATTGTAAAATAAAAATAAACTTCTGCTTTTCTTTTATAATACCTTTCCACCCTTTACTTTGATAAAACTTACAGTTAACAATATAGAATAAATAATCGATTGTTTTAAATTACTCAGGAATTTGTTAATTATTTTTTATGCTATAAATTGTAATAAATAATAGCTTTGGTTTTGTAAAATTTTATTTATTTATTTGAGATGTTTTCTACTCTGAGTTTTTATGATTTATTTTTATTTTTAGACGTTCGATTGACTGTTTTTCTGTATATCCAAAGATCTTAAACAAAAGATGACCCATTATGAAAAACGGTGAAAATTATTAATGAAAACTGAATCTTAGATTGGTACATAGATCTAATAATCTAATAAACATAGCGTATCAAAACTCATGCATTTTCACTCATTTTATGTTTACCCTATTTAGAAACATTTATTTCATAAAAAAATAATGCCGACGATTAACAATCACTTTTAAGGTGTTCACTGTCAATACTTGGTGGAAAGGCATTATAATAAAAATAATAATACATTTTTAGTACTTTTTCCACATAAAATTTATTTGATCACGACCGGTTTCGCTCAAGGCGAGCATTGTAAACTGAATTTTAATTTGAGTAAAATCTTTTCTTAAACTCAGCAAAAAAACATCTCATCCATTGTAGAGTTTAAGAACAAAGAAATAAGAATGAACAAAATGCTACGGCATCTGTATAATAGGCCATTTCGCATATGCAAATCTCTCAATCATAACGCCTAGCTTGAGTTTCCTTGAAAGCAAACATCAAGAGGTAATCTGTCTAAGCATAAATTACCTGAAACTTACTGTGCTTGGAGAAATCTCAAAGGACTACTTGCCCGATGGAAATTGACAGTATATGGTAATATTTTTACCATATTATATACTAAATTATAATTTATTTATCTAAACTAGAGTAAAAAATAGTTTTATGAAGAGATCGAGGATAGGTGGGTGAGTTTAGTAAAAATGAATTTACTGTTTTACATTTTTTTCACTCTTGCCAAAACAATTATTCAAAAAATGATCGTCACGACATTATTAAAACGATAAGGTAAAAATAAAATATCACTTACGTTGGTCTGAAGCTTAAAAAATAATAACTTACTTTATGTACTTATTTCACATTACGATTATTATGATCAGGGCAGGTTTCCCTTATCACGAGCATTTTCATTC
This sequence comes from Himalopsyche kuldschensis, assembly GCA_028554975.1. Lineage (NCBI taxonomy): Eukaryota > Metazoa > Arthropoda > Insecta > Trichoptera > Rhyacophilidae > Himalopsyche > Himalopsyche kuldschensis. The sequence continues at coordinate 1,078,598 of JAHFWI010000086.1, read as the reverse complement.
ATCGGCTGAAACTCTCGCAATGAGCGATACCGATTCTGATCCTAATTACTTTATTGTGAAATAAGTAAAAAAATGTATAGTATAAGTGTAAAAATGTAAGTATGAACAGTGATCACCTGGAAATTGGTTATAAGTATTTACATTTAAGCAATAGGGAGATAAATGATTACAAGTACATAAATGAATCTACTTTTAATTACAATGCATATTAATGGACGGATATTGATTGGGAATGGACAACAGGTTCGCACAGTTCAACACATTAGAAGATTTAAGTTATCTACCAGTGACCAAAGAGTACAAAATAACAAGGATAACTTTGGGGATGCCGAGTTGATTAAATGGTAGCTTGGAGCAACGAACGACTTTGCTACTTCGAAAACTGTGGTGAGATAGTCAGACTTTTATCGAAAAATGGCTAGTAAGAATAATGAAACTGGATCAACCAGTTTCGATATATTTATGGTTCTAAGTTGTATCACTGAGCATCATTATAGAGTTATTTTTGATTCTTTTTTTTTATATTGCAAAAGATAAAAAGAGTTTCTTTTGAATTTTTAAAGTGATCTTGCTAACCTTCAAATCACTTCAAACGATTTTCTCACACGGTTTGGCTTGTTTTTATTTTGACGCATGTTTTTATGAATGTCAATCACACTGGTTATTTTTTTCTTATCGTCTTCATGATCTATATTTAAAGTCTTCTGACTTGTATCTTAAATCCATTATTTCATAATCTACGTGAACGTTTTTTATTTGTAATAATTAAGCGGGGTTAAAGCAGAGACTCGAGCGTAATAAATTATAATTTTAGGAAATCAAAAATGTTGGATATAAATGATATTTGCCTCTAAAATTAACAGTTTGAATAATTGGTTACATAATTGTTACGCAACAAACAATATGTTGAAGCTTTAACGATATTTAGTGAAATATCGGAGGATAAAACACTGTAAGCCTTTAAGGTTTCGATGAATAATGTGCTTCGCAACATTTTGAATTCAACTTTTGGACACATGTATTATAGTGTGTATAAATAGTCGTTTAAAACCTGTGTGCCCAAATCGGTAAGGTTTTTGAAATTGAAAAAGCTCTGGTTGGGAACATTATTAATACATGAAAAAAATTGCAAAGACAGTTAATATTTCACATAAACCGTTGGCGATTATTCAAGCCGTGAAAAGGTTCCAATAATTTCCCATAGGCGCTGTAACAGAAAAATAATTTGTTTTTGTAAATTTATAAACATCGGTTATTTATATGTAAATTATTTAAAACAAAGAGTATATTCATTTTAGAGGTAATAAATATAAAGACAAATAACCTTCACGAATTCTTCCTTCATATAAACTCTATTGAAAAAAAATCGTTCGTTTTTTTACTAAATTACATTTTCTTATTATATTATTCTAACCAACATTTTCACATTTTTTTTTTCATAAACCTTTACGAAAATTTTACGAAATAAACTACACTACGTTTGGTATAACTTATATTATCTTTATATCTTTCCCTTACTTGATATCATTTTATATCCGTAAAAAAAACTCCCTTTCACTCTCGAGGGAAATTAAAATGAATTAACAATCGATATATATCAAATATAGCGATAAAACGTTTGCGTATCTCGAAATGAATAATTATTATATTAGATATTCAATCATATCTAGTCTTAGATATGGATATAGAGTTAAACTTTAGTTAAGATTCAAAATCCTGACGATATAAAATATCACTATTTAATTCAGGCGTTATGATAATCCTTTGTAATAATAAATGATTTTTTTGTTTTCTGTTTTAAAATTTTGATGACCATTGCATGAGTCGAATGAATATATGAGATCTTAAAACAAGACTATGTATAATTTTTAATTACCATGACCATATTTATTATAGCAAACAAACATGTAGACAGCAATTGGCTAATTGGAGGGTAAAAGGCCGAGTAAAAAGTTGTGATATAATTTATCATGTGGTAAATTTGTTGATACTTCAAGATTGTTTGTCGAACATCTAATATTTATAAAGCTATTTTGTCATGCCTGTCTCGTTTTCAGAATTTGGCGTTTTTCAAAACGCCATCATCTCATTTTGAGTAATACATGGGTCACAGTGACTTCTTTTTCATTATGAATTCTTATTATAGAGCTTTTCGTTAATTTTTTATGTGAACCAAAAAAGCTGTTAGGCACATATGTCATGAAACTATGACGCTTCATATATATACTAGTCAATGTTACTGTTTAATTATAAAGAAAGTACTTAAATACTTAAATGAGTAAAATTTCCTCGTCGTAAATTATGAACATACATTAAATAAAAGCACTTAGCATTTTCTCATAAAAACAGCATAGTTTGCCATTTCACTTTGTATTAAAATGTTATTAAGAGTCGATTTCCTAAGTCAGTGTTTCCAAACATACAAAACATAGTACAGACATAATTTTCACACGTTCTTAAGTAAGCTCTCCAGTACTCGATCGGTTTCTTGTAAGACACCAACTTTATTTTCACACCAAGCTCGTCATCAATAGTATCTAGCGAGCATAAGCTATATATCGCTTACTTGATGATATCGCTTCTCCGGCAAAACAAATGCAAGCGACGATTGTATAGTTGAAAGAGTGAGAATTGAAAAATTTCGCATCTGTCCTTTTAGATAAAGATATGTACATGTCATCGCTTCCAAAGCAAAATCGCAAAATCAGAATATTAACCATTGTTCAGGAGAAGGTAAAGCATCACAAATGGAGAGACAAAGTGTTTTTAAAATTTCAAATTGAGGCGTTCCTAGTAGTCCCTCGTCTCCAGGGTTTTACCGGCCAGTGTAGAATACTAATTTGCATAGAGTGGCATTCACAACGCAACATCGCATTTTTTCCTATTAACTTACTCGTTTTGCATTGGAAGCGACGATGTTTTACAAGTGTGTCAATTCTGCATTGGAAGAATTAACCCTTATTAGAATATTGTCATAGTGAACTCAAAATTTCCACTTGCGTCGTTGTTCTGCCGAAGAAACGATATGGCAAGAAATGAAAGCAAAAAAAGATAACTGTATTTCCTCTTGATCGATGTATCACATCATTTAATTTAAATTTAAATATAAAAGTTACTCATATTAAAAATAGTTACACATTTTTTGTACTTATTACACATTTGATTTATTAGACTCAGGACCAGTTTTGCTCATTGCGAGCATTATCATCAGTTGATAATGCTCGCGATGAGCGAAAACGGTCCTAATAATAACACTTGTAATGTAGAATAAGGACAAAAAATGTGTTCTATTTTTAAGTATAAACATGTCTGACTATCTTGCAATCATTTAAACAACCGGATAATAAGATACTCTAAATATGCATCTGAAAGAGGTGAATCACGTGTCATACTGATTAGTAGCACAATACTTGGAATAGTATAATTAACCCCGATTCTACGTTTTTCAAGGGACCGTATAAAACAAACGATTAATGTGGGAAACGATGAATGTGGGAAAGTTTTAAATATGAACTAAATGCCGGGACTGTAGAAAATGACCGCACCACGCGGGAAAACGTATAATGCGAGAACGTAAGATCGGGGTTCCACTGTATTATTATATTTAATATTTAAGACCATATCTGACAAAAAATATAGTTTCTATGTTACTATCTTACAATATCTCTAACTACACTTTTGGATAAAGGAAATCAATTCTTTAGGGTTAATAAAAGTAAATGTTTTTAATTCAAAAAAATATTCAATATTGAGACTTCTAAAAACTGTGTATGATACCAAAAAATCATTTTTGCCGTCGAACGCGTTCTTTGAGTATTTTGAAAAAAAAACCGTTTAAGTTTCGCATACAGTAAAAAAAAATCACGCACTTGAGTTTAAGTGAGCACTGCCCTAGGCAATGACTTTAACAACAGCTTTCTCAAAACAAACAATAATAGAGTCTTTACGTAAATATAAATAAAAATTACCATAAGGCAGACAAACAAAATTAGCCTTTCAAATGACAGAAATTATAATTTGCGGTGGCGCCAATGTGTCGCTTTTATTAAATACTCTGTACTTCATAAATCATGATTATCGACTGAAGATGTTTACTATAAGATTTTGTCTGGAAATAGAATTTTGTTTCTCAGAGAGATGGAACAATATTCGAAAATTTGGAGGCGATAATTGGACGTGAGCACAATGTGATCGTCATAGAAACGCACAATTAAATAAAATTGTTTTTATCATAATCTTCATTCCAATTGACGAATTATTGTTGTAGCGATAATTTTCAGCAGTAGAGGCATAACAATCTAAAATGAAATAAAACGAAAAAGGCAAAAAAAACACAAATTAAAATTTTCAAGTTAAGTTTTTTTAATGCCTATTTGAGTATTGTTAATATTATTATAATGATCATAGAATAATTAAATAAAATGTATAAAATTTTTGCTACAAGCGACCCGTGTTTCATATACATATCTTTCGACGACGACTTTCGAATACGGATGGCAGAATACGAACTTGAATTGACCGCCGAAAAATGTTTTATATGTTCGTGCGGACATGGAATATAAGTATAAATATATTCCACGTCTTTTCTACACGCTCTTGCTCGTTGCGAGCGTTATTTTGATCATGATAAAATATTTTGCTTGAGAGAAACCGGTCCTAATCAATTGTAGAATAAATGCAAGCAATTTGTTTGATTTTGATAAGAATATAATAATTCGTTTCACCAAGAATTGAAAGGTTACAATATAAATAATATAACTTATGAAATACTTCTCTTGTTGCATTCTGAGAGGGTATTTTTTAGAGCATACAGAACAAAGCCGATGAAAAAATATTTTCGAATCGTTTTATTATTTCGTATCGCTTTGATATATTTCATAACCATAGTTTTTGGTATGCGAGTATGAGGAGTATTATTAGGCATTAATATTTCATTATCCATTATTGAATCTCTCAGTAGCAGGTAATGGAACTCTCAAAATAACATTTGTCGTATGTATGTACCTTGAATTGATTCCTTAGCACTGAGTTAGGTACTAAGTGTATCAACAACAATACAAAGCTGAGAAACGGATCGATTTACCAGAGTAATCTAAAATACCTTCAATAAGATGATTAATTAGTTATTATTATAATAAAATATATTTAGCTTTTTTCATTTAATCCTGGTCTGATTTATTGATATAAGATTCAGCACCCTTTTTATTAACTGTGAAAACAAACCGAATATGAAGCACATTTTTTTTATTGTATAAGTATTATTGAATGTAATCTATTTGTTATTAATATTTTAACTACCAGAAAGATTTTTTTATCGATAATTAGTGGAATAATTTAAATTCTGAAAATAATTTATTTGATCTCACTATTTTTTTCATTGTTTCAATAGCTTTGAATATTCCTCCCGTTAATTCAATATTTTGCAGTTATCGGGTAATGGCCAAACTTCACCGGTTGTTTTACGAGAACTGGTTGTTTAGCCTTTTCTTTTGAGAACTTAATGATTATGATTATGTAGCAGGGATGATAAGTGGTATTCTAATAAATCTCTAAAAACCAATGAGATATTTTTTAAACTAATTCTACATTAAATTTATTTGGATCAAGACCGGTTTTGTATGATAATGCTCGCGATGAGTGCAACCGGACCTGATACAAATACATTTAATGTGAAATAAGTATAAAAATGTCTTGTTATTTTGTAATATAATGCTCAGTCTACCAAGTATTGACAGTGAACACCTCAAAAGTGATTAATGAATCTGTATACGCTTTGTTTCCAGTGTAATATCAGTGGGAAAGATACATATAATATATCCATGCTTTGAACATAAATCTATAAATCGTTTAAATAATCATGTTTTAAAATTATCTGTTCTGGATATCGAATCCTTTTATAATACAATTTAATGGTTCGCATAAGAACATAAACCACTCAGAATCTAGACCGGCTAAACTTTGTTTTCTTAATAAAGTCCAAATAATTACTTTTACATAAAAAATATAGTGATTGATATTCAAGATCTCATTCTGAAAGCGTATCGATGTCTTCAGTCAACGTGTCACTACATTATGATATGATATCAAAAAAGCTTTTCGGATTACCGCATTACCTCACTATGAAAAATGTTTATTTTGAAAGGTGGCGCTTTTTTTGACGCTGCGGGAAAATATGTAAAAAAAATATTTTCACCGAGCAAAATTTCAATATTAGGTTTGTTCAGTCCAATAAGCAATCCAGCCATTGTAAGACTGGATAAAAATTCTCCTCAAGACTGAAAAATTCCAAGGAGAAAATTCAATGTGCTTATTATGAAAAAGTAACTTGATTTTCCGTTCAGTAATACAGTTGTTTTCAATGTTGCCACCGAAAAACAAATTGGGATGAATTTTTGCACGTGCTTTAAATTTATATGATTATGAAACAACTAAAAATGTATTCCTTATTTATTTTAAGTTCTGTATTTATTATTAGACAAATGCATTTAATATAACTAGTAGAATAAAATTAAGATTTGTAAATATCGATGTACTGATTACAAAATATAAATAATTCAATTGATTTGACACTCAACACAAGAAAAAGAATATAATATAGATCTTATATTTAATTGAGCTCCACCATAACAGATTACAAGAGAAAAAATATATTATTTAATACTTGATAAGATCTATTCGTTATTGTTGATATACATTTCTGACAATGCTTAAAAAAGTAATAATCATTTTCGTAAAACTGAATAAAATTCATTGCCCTTTCCCCTTTATGGAAGAATTAGATTTCAATTTGATCAAATTATACCCATAAATTAAGCATCGTTCAAAACGAAAGATAATTATTTATTTTGATAAAATTAGCATGACTGCTTTTTCGTTTAAGTGATTCTAGGCTCTAAAAATATATAAGCGTTTATGGGTTTATGATTATTATTAAATAAATACCAGTTATCAAAACTTGGTATAATTCTAAAATCGTGATAGTTCTATTTGCAGATCTTAAATTAATAACGATAATCTAAAATAAGTTTAATTAGTGTGACTCAGATATTTATTCAACTGCAAACATAACAAGAAGGTGGGAGTATTTTCAGAAAGGTCAATTAGATATTATTATGTTTATTTTTGATAATTTAACCAGCCAAATTTCTACCCAAAAACTATTTCAACAATAAATTTGTATATTTTTTGGCGATGAAATTATTAAACGAATAATATATACAAGATTTCTTAGTTCGTTAGATAAAGAGCTACATATTTTATACAATCAATACACTATGTACTTAATAGTAATTTTATTATATGGAAAATGCATGCATGTAGATGCTGGTCTATTAACAAGTGGCTTTGGTCCTATAAGTATAGTCAATTGATCAGCACTTTTTGGCGGTCGTTTATATTATATGTGTAAAATACTTCATTTCTATAACTAAAACGTAAAAGTTTAAAGTTTAAATAATGATTTCCGATAACTAACTCAAACGAAAATTGTGCTGCGATTTCTTTTATTTCAGTGCTCAATCCGTGACCGGAAATCATAAGTTGTATCGTTATTTTCTCCCGCTGCAAAACTTTAGACTGCACAAATCGCCCAGTAAATAAGATTTCCCGACCAATTTCACCGAGATATATGTGATAAAATTCTAAATTTAAATTGCGGCGAAATTTCCAGGACGGAAAGAAATCTTGCCAGATGCGGCTGCGGGTAATTTTATTCTTTAACCATGAGCGCTTAATACTTAACTGACTTCATAACAACGTTTGTATTTTAACCTTACTGAAAAGTTGAAATTGTAGAAACTTATTCAGTAAAATAGTGTTAATAATGATGTCAAATTAAGTTCAGCTATACAAGTGTTGTTAACTTTGTATGATTAAAAAACAGTTTGTGTATAGTATTCCATGTTTTCTCGTTGATTTTTTCAAAATGGTTTCCGACCACTACCCAATTTTGTCAGGGAAGAGCGGTATAGCACTGATTTTGAATAAATAATACAATTTATGATTTAAAACATATTTTAATTGACTAGGTAGTATTTTTTTTTTAAATCAGGTGTAAAATTTTTGTATAGTATTGGAAATATTCTTAAAAGCACAATCCGCGTAACCATGTGGTCTCACCTTTGTGAAATTACTCTTAAAAATTAAAAAAAAAAATGCTACCCTGAACGAAATCTTGTAGGTATTTTATTTTAAATATGCCGAATTTATTAATTTGCACCGCTTTCAATGCTGAACCTGTTTTTTTAGTATGGAAATGGACACGCTAGGCGTGTTCTCAGCATCCAATGTGTTAAGGAATGGATGTATTAAGCTTCTATTTTTCTCATTCCAAATAATCATAAAATATGACGCAAAAAGACGGTTCACGATCAACTCTTTTTGCATAATGAAATTGAGTGGACATTCAAAGCTTCTTCAAAGATAATAAAGTATCTTTCAAACCGACGATGTCGTTTTTCAACAAACATTGACGACAAAATTGTTTCGAAACTGTAGATGGCTTTGTAGTGTTATTACGATTTTTCAGTTGGCTAAGCAATTTTAAAGGAATAAAAAGATAAATGAATTTCAACGGATGTTTAACAAGAATCAAAAAGTTAACGATTCATAATGAACCTATTTGTAAGAAAAATTTTTCATCTATATTTTTCGGTTTTAACCTTTGAATTTTTGAACATTATAAATTTTTGTAAAAATCCTATGTCTTTCCTTTTTTGTGAAAAAAAAAAACGTGAATAAATAGTAAAAAGATCGTTTATTAGGGCAGTAGGACTTGAGTACTTTGTTATTTTGGTTTTTTTTTTCCTACCTTTACTTTTCTGCTGAAACTATATGTGGAGTCCGCTAAGCGGGCTTCTAGTTTCCTAGCTATTTTTGTTGCTAGGGTGGATACAGACTAAGTCTTTGTTTCCCTTTCCCGCATGTAAGCTAGCTAAGTATTGACTTTCTAAAAGATTCTGTCAGCTGAGGGCTTTGTGTGGGGAAAACACTTAAGAAAAACGCCTTACGAGAATGATTGTATTGGAATCATTAAAAATTTTCAATTTTAGTACTTTGTATGGTTAAGTTATTTTTATAGTAATTCAGACAACGAAGAAACTGTTTGTGGACAATTTCGACAACGGTGATCTCCCATTTCTCAAACTAAATAAGATAGAAAGGTTATCAAAACTATTAAAATCATAATTTAAAAAAAACGTACTCTTGAATATTATACCTAGTATATATGTACCTGTAATATTTACATCTGAAAAGCAAAGAGGACTGAAAGTCAAAAATACAGATAAACAAAAAAAAATCTTCCAAAATAAATCAATAATGATTGCTTTGAGGAAAAAATAAGAACACTTCATTCGAAAAAACCAATTTCGAATTATGACTAATCAAATTCGAATGCCTTCCGCACCCAAAATTCAACGTTGGCAAAAAAAAAGTTTATGAGTATTTTTCGAACCACATAAATGATGTATAATCTCAAAGTTATCTCGTTGCAAATACAAGATGAACTTTATCATTTTTTTTTGTTGACAAACAACGTTGAATGTTTTCGGAAATAAAATTATATTACAAAGAAAGTTATTCAATTAAAAATTTTGAGTGCCGGCATCCCCTTGAAAATAGTGTAAAAAAATGAATAACGAAACAAACGAGTGGAAATTATATATTTTTTGAAAAAATTATGTCGGATTGTTTAAAAAAAATATATTTATTTTAAATTGGATTGAAATGCAACAGAGGCCTCAATAAAATGGAATTTCTATCAGTGAAGAGTTTTTCACTGTATCAATATTTGCTTTGCAAATATATATGAAAAATAGCTGCGTGCAACTCACTAGAAACTGGGTGAAATTATGACAGTTTTCTCATTATTAATATGTGGAAAGGACACATAGTAATGTTTTTTCTACACTTTTTCTGAAATATAACACATAAAATGTTTCATAATATATCGAATAATATCAATGGCTGTGGTCGAGCAGAAAACTGTTAATCTTTCATCAAAATTTGAATAAACAAAGTAATGTTAGATTAAATCAAGATGTGTTCTTAATTTAAATCTTTTTAATAAAAATAATAATACATTTTAGTACTTTTTCCACATAAAATTTATTTGATCAGGACCGGTTTTGCTCATTGCGAGCATTGTCAAGTAATCAGTTATTATTATTATTCTCACGTATTTTGCCTTTTCCCTATGTGAAAATATAGTTATATAGTATAGAATAACTAATTTTAAACTAGTTTACGTACACTATTTTACTAAAATAATTTAGAGGATAAATAAGATTTAAAAACAAATTAACAGCCTTTTTTGTTAATTCATATATGAAAAGCTTTGTTGGTCTGCCAAGGAAATATATTGAATGAAAGAAATTAAAATAAACAAAATAATTACAACCAGAAATTCATATTATATAATAAACACTCGAAGCGTTAATTTGGTTGTTCTGTTTGAAATATTGAGACATTGTTACTGTGCTATCTATGAGATTAATATGAGCCATAATATTTTGATTTATAGCTTGGCCATCTCAAACTCATTGCTTTAACTCCTAACGCGCTAGTGGGCATCAAAAGCAGATGTTAAATCTAACTTTTATTTGAATATACTAAGCAATAATTTATTATTAATAAATGTTTCACAATTTAAACTAATAAGGTGTCATGCTGATGAAAAAATATCAGAAATTTTCAATCAAGATTAAAAATTTGATGTTATCTTTTTTAAAATATTGATACCTATTAATGCTTTTTATTTTTTCTCATCGGACTGTTAGAATTGCAAATTTTAGCCAAATTCGAAATCGAAAACTCTTTTTCCTTAATTTTTTTTTTATGTAACTAATTTTTAGAGTCTGAGAATTTGATGTTTGGTTTATAAGATACTAATATTTTGTAGTTTTAGCACACTTTACAATGATTTTCTTTACATGTCAAGGAACTGTTGATTGTTAATGGTTCAACAGATGCTGCAGGATTACTGTTCGAAAATATTTATAATAAATGTTTATAAGTCCGTATATTTATTTAAAGCTGATATTAAAAATGACAGTAAGGATTGTAATAAATTACATAAAAAGCTTAAATAGATAATATTATAATCTGCAGAATTTTTCGTCGTTCAGGTTGTTCTTAAGTGCCACTAAAAAGGAAAACAGGGTCCAAAGGTCACCATAAAGACTACTAGAGTGAAATAATAATAAGGGTTGAAATGAAGACGGTGGCCCTAAAACGCAAACGTGTTTACTTTTATTTTGAGTAATTCAGTTAATTTTATTCATTGCGACCAGAATAAACAAACAGAAAAAATAATTTCAACAAAACAATAAATAACTAGAGATATTTTGAAAAATTAATTGTTCAAAAGTTTTAAATTATTCTCTAAAAACCACAATTATAGACAGGCAATAAAACATAAGATTCGTTTCCATTTTTTATTTTAACTGTAATTTATTACTACGGCTGTTTTTTTTAATCTAGGAAATAGCGTATATCTAAACAGCTTCAGTTCACGAATAGTGATAAAAGTGACACCTTAAAAATGGCCGGACAATTCTAAGGTTTATATGGAACATTATATTAAGCAATTCTAACTGGTTATCTGGGTATACACCATAGGGTTAAATAAGTTTGACGTACTTTGTATACGTTTTATGAAGCCTCTTGTTTATAATTGGTTTTGCAATCTTGTAGACAAACAAAACTGATTTAAAGTTTCAACTTCCATCAAAATACTGAAGTGTATCTTATCTTTGCTATCATATGAAGTTAAAAAGTCAATAATACATCTTTACTGTTTGTAGTAAACTTCGTATGTAGTGATTTGTTAAATTCACCAAATATTTTATAAAAATGGTAATCTGGTACCATTAGTTACTTTTAAAACATCAATTAAAAATGTGTTTTCTATAAAAAGTATAATTCAATATGCAGGCATGAAATGGGATGAATGAAAAATCGATTTTTGGATGATAGAGAATCTTACAGGCGTCAACTGGGCAATATTTGCTCATTTTAAGGTTGAAATGATAATACGGCCAAGAAAAAAGCATTGCATTTTAGTTCTACAGAAATTATTAAGAAAATTTGTTGATAGCTATTTATGAAATAATTTATATAGAACTAAAATAGATTGTTATTTTTTTCACCGTGTTATAATGGAGTTCTACCAAGTAAATGCCGATTGAATCAATAAAATGATAATGCTAAAATATTTCAAATATTTCAAACGAGTTTTACATACGCTGTCATTTTTTTTTTAAGTACAGAGTTTGTTCAAATGAGAATTATTCAAGAACACTAGTTCAGTAAATTATCCAAAAAATGTAACTATCATGAGCTTTTAATATTTTCTCATGTATAATGTATATATTTTGTAAATATTTGACAAAGATTAAAAAAGTGTTTAAACAACAAAAGGGATATAATTTTGAAATCGTTTAAGTTGAGTTGTTCTTACTAATTCACCAAATACGCATTAGTCTGTATTGAAAGGGATTAAGACATCGCATGACTGAAAATCAGCCTAATACGAACGGAAATAGAAGCTTTTACATGACAAAGTAAGCCATTACACAGAAAACATGCGTTAGGGGTGGGTAGCATTATTTCACGGTTGGTTTCATTAGGCAGAAAGCCCAATAATATCAACTGTCTTCCCGTTTGCGACGTTCCACATAATCGACTCGATAATGACGATGGAAAAGAATCGCTTACTTTCAAATTTTGCAATAAAGGTTGCAGTATACAAAAGATTTCAATCCGTCTTTCGATTGTTATCCCCCAAATACGTTCTTAACATTCTTCAATATTTTTTTTCAATTTTACCTTCGTGAAAAATTTTCTTTGTGCATTTCCAATTTCAAAAATTAATAACTTCAGCATTAAACTTGTCAAATCGATGACACGTATCATTTTGAATTCTTGAGAACTCCAATTATTATCTGACGAATCGTGGACATGCATTTTTTTACTCCCAAAGTAAAGCATCAGCCAGTCATTAATAATACTACTCAGAAGAGTCTTTAATCTAGCTCTCAATATAATCTTTTAATCTATCTTAACAATATTTTTCTAGTTAGGTATGAGTAGATTCAGACAATTACTACATTATTTTATAATGCCGTTGAGTGGTTTATGTTAAATATATTCATTATACTAACTTGACATTTTGTAATATACTAAACAAGAGCTACTTTTAGCGTTAAAGAATACTTAAATGTATAATTTATATGTATTTAAAGATGTAAGTTTTTAAGGAAAATATTCTCCATCTTTTAACATGTTATCAATTCACTTACGTGAAGCGTACCTATGCAAATATATATAAAACACTCGAAAATGAATTTAATTGAAATTTACTATTAATTCAGAAAAGATTATTATCAAATAGAGCATGCTTAAAGGTGCTAACATTAAGTGTGTGGCCAAAAAAAGTTTAGAGACGATAATACAGACTGACAACAATTAATAAAGTCAGGTTTTTCTAACGATCGCATTTATTTCCTTCACTTATTTGTCGTTTCCCATTATTATCAGTATTTATCTGATGTGGCCATTAACATTAAGACAAAAGGAAGCGCATTTTTTTAGTTATTTATAAAAACGTTACAAATATGTGGCACAGTTTGCTTTAGTGGACGTATTAGGAAAATGTATCATGCAAACATACTTTATTTTGATATTGACTCCGAATAAATATCGGGGCTGACTTTAACTTACATACTCACAAGACAACACAAAAGTGTCACAATTCTTTATAAAGGTGGTACTGAATGTGGAGATAATATAATATTATTATTAAAAAATTCGTAATTAATAAGAAAAAATAAATATTATCTACAACGATATTTAAATCCTCTTTTTGCACGGTATCGAAACTGAAAGGACTGATTATTTTATTATATTTTTTACACTGATTTTTTATTCTCCAAAAATTAAATACTGAAAAAAACAGTTAACGGACACGGTTAACATTAACGACACTTAGTAAATACATATATTTATTTATGTTCAATTTTATGTTAATTGAAAACTATGTAAAAAAAAAGTATAAATAATAAACAAATTTGATTTTGAGTTGATTTAGATTTTTAGAATAATATAAACTATTTAAAAAAATTTTTTTGGGCACTTGTCTCTTTTACACGGTCTTTGGAACTTATCCCCCGAACAAAAAGAGGATCGAGTCTATTAAAAAATGATGTCGTTTTTTACTGCTGGAAAATATCCCATATCTTAATGTTTCTAAAAAGTGAAGCTTATACATTAATGCTTAACATACAAATACGTCTGTGAAGGTATTTATTCAATGTTTAGAATTCATAATCACGGAATTTAAGTAGAACAGAAGCCTCAAAGTGTAATAATTCGACTGCGTCTGTTGTTTACGGTATATGCTTATCTCGATGTGTCTTTTATAAGCACATATATAAGTTTAATATAATAATTTAAGTCTTCCTTTGAATCGTTTATGGTTAAATTCTTGTTTTGAAATAAGCAGGATTAACAAATCTGGTTACATAATAAGACAAAGTTAAACATACTAAAGGTAACGTGTTAACCAGAAGAACCAGATCAAGGCATTCAATTGGCCTTTACTTTATTAAGCCCATTGTAAACTAAATAATCGATGAATATTGAATTTGCTAAATTTGTATATTATTACAATTTTCATGGAAATATCCAATGGATTAACATTTTCCATGTGAAACTTATATATTTTTTGTCGTTTTTGTTCGGTGTCTGTGCTCAAATGTTAAGAGTTTTTTCCTAGTGATCAGGTGGGCACAGGTTCAAGTCCCGGCAAGGTCAATTTTTTTAATTGAAAAAGACATCTTGAACATTGTTGTTCTCAAATAATACAGAAAATTTCTCATCGATTTTATCTCGCATGACTTTCAGATTATAACATATTTGGCGCATTGGCTTTAGCTGTAAAGCCAAATATTTTAATTTTCTTTTTAAATATTCAAACAAAAAAATATCTATTTACCATTTTCAATGCTCAAAAATTAATGTTAAAAGTAGTCAAATTATTATATTTTTCACATTCGTGCATAGGCTTGTCAGACTGCTATAATTTGTATATGTTGCCTACAATTAATAAATCTTTTTAAAGTGTTATCTTGAATATGTATTAAAAACATTTCTTTGTGTTGAGTTAGTTTATGAAATACCCCATGTCACAATTGTTCGTCTGCAATAAAGACTAAAAGTTTATTCATACGTTTGTCACGCCACTTTATCACTAAACCTCAATTTTCTTAGAGCTGTGTATAAGTGGGTTGGCTTTTACTATTGCAAAACACAGTCCATTTGTCGTCGGAGTAAATAACTTTTAGTAATAACGTTAGTAATGTATACTGTCGCAGTATTTTCACTAAATGAAAAGTTCTTGCTGGCATTCTGTGGCCTTATGTTGTCTCTGGTTACGGACCGATTTGCATACCGGAAACCCTGAATCTACGCGCGATTAATGAACGGCGTAGAGTTGTAAATAATCACGCGTTTAAATATTTATACAGTTATTATAAACCAATTGACAATGAGTAGTGCAAGGTATCATCATACACGATGTACCATGGATGGTCAATAAATTGATCACAATTTTGCTATATCATTAAGCAGATACAAAAAAAGAATCAAATTTTGAAAACTTATTTTTTTATATGTGAATCTTTGAATTGTGTACTTTTCAGTGAGTTTTGTCGATAACGAACCGGGTTTCACCCCTCGGTATCCTCAAGCATTTCAAGTGCAAGGATATACTTGAACTGACGCGTAGTAAACATTATTTTATTTTTGTATCGTTAATATACAAAATTAAAGAAGATTTGAAAGAAGAGCGAAAATTTGAGTTTCAATGAATTAACTGGGTTTATTTATAAATAAAAATAAATAATACATAAATCATATTTTTAATCAAATAAAATCAAATTTGATATTGAAATTCCATCAAGCACCCTCCGTCGAAATTCTTATTTTTTTTTTTTGATTTCTGATAAAACAATAAATACTAATCGGGAATCATAAATTATTCCCTTATAAACTACCATAAACAAATGGGATATTTTCGAATATAACTGAGATACACTCACAAAACAATTAATACAACTACATATAAGATTCTAAAGAGGACTGCAGTACGAGGGATTGATTTTTTTAGTCATAAGCAACAAATGGCTATCTTATGTTCAATCTAATGAACTGGATAAAGAAGAAGTGCCGAAGAGAATATAATTTGGTAATTCAGTTAGTACAAAAGAAATGCGGTTAAATTATTTAAAAATAGTGCGTTTCCACCAAGAATTGACAATTTACACTTCAAAAGTGCAACATTGCTTCGTGTCCTTTCCAATATTATGCTAGCTCTTTCTTCTTTACGAAGTTTTAATGGCCATACGGTAAGAGTCTCGAAATGATTGAACAAATTATTATAATTATGTATTTATAGTTATGGACGTGACCCCAGGATTTATTAAAATTGTCAATGCGTATTTTGGACTACCAAAGGTTGGACAACCCTGACATAGACTATTGTAAAATATATTCCTTTTGAATTCTCTTACTGGGCTTTAAGTTTACCACTTAGAGGGATGTGAAACGCCATCTAAGCACCCTGTATAACTTTACATGGGAATACAAAGCTACCTGTAAGTTATAAACGAATATGTAAGTACGGGATCGAGAACTAAACGTTTACAATGTATTAACGTTATACGTAGAAATTGGTTGAATATATTAAATTAACCTTCACTGTACAAAATTAGGTTGATTTACATCGCAGGTGTGACGGTTGAATTTTTCTTAAAAGCTGCCTGTTTGAAATTAATGAATTAAATAAATGTAATAATCACTTTTCACTGTCAATATTTGGTGGAATGGCATTATAATAAAAAAATAAAAACATCTTTAGTAATAATTTTTTTCAATGTCCGCTCCCAACTTAGAGTCCATCCTCATTGAGAAAAATAAATCTCAACATATATTTTTATACGAGAACTGCTTGTTACTCAGTTGATCAACCTCTCTTTTTTGAAGAAAGTAGGGAATGGAAAGGATACGAGGACTCTGAAAGGACTAGTGGTTAGCTATTCGCTCTAGCTATGCGTCGATTTTTGGGATAGGAAAGGTGGGAGAGGATTTTCAACAACACAAACACCCAAGCTTTTGAACAGCATTATCGTCTGAAAAAATCTGCTTGTACCGGGAATCGAACTCGGGCGGTCCGTCATGTCACCCAACAACGTTGACCACTGCGCCTCAGACTGGAATTTAGTACTTATTCCACAATACATTTATTAGATCAGGACTGGTTTTGCTCATGCTGATAATGCTCGCTATGGGTGAAACCGGCCCTGATCTAATAAATGTAATGTGGAATAAGTATTAAAAATGTTTAATCAAATGTAATAATGTTAAAGCTTCATAACTTTCTCAGAGTATGAAGCTTTAACTTCACCTAATAATGTCACCTGAAGCAAATGTTTTGGCGATCATATAATATATGTTGGGTGACAGTGGTATTTCAATCGAAATTAAATTTGATTAAATATCATACAACAAACACCATACAAAAGATCGAACATTTTTTCATTTAAAAATTTCAGCTTATGAAGTTTTTCTAAGGAAATGCTTTTTAAAAACATGCTCATTAAAGCGCTGACAAAAAAAATGAATGTGAATATATTATTTTTGACAATGAAGGGGAAATTGTTTTATTTTTTTGATTACGTAAGAACTTTAAAAAATATCTGTTCACTGAATTATGACGCAAGTAAAAATAATTTATCTTAGATTCCAAATAAAATCTTTAGTAAAAATTGATGTTGAAATTTTTAACTGAATGAAGACACATTTTTTTGCCAAGACTGTTTTTACCATTGTTCTGCAAACAGTATATTTTTTCTAATCAACTGAATATATACTACATATTGACACAATATTTATCTGGCTGTTATATAATACTAGTATTGCTACCCGGCGTCGTTCGGACTAAGCCACCAATAATTATTTAATGTTATATCATTCGACATAATTATATCACAAAATCTAGAAGTTAAAATAAAATCACAAACTTTATTTAATTTGATGACAGCCCCATTCTCGCCCATTAAAATGTCAAAATTCAAGGAAAAAAATCTAATTTGCTGTCAAAGAAATGTCAAATAATACCTTCGCGTATATAATAAACATTATTATTAATAATAAAAGCAGAGAAAAGTTCAGTAGAAGACTAATTTATTACATTTTGACTAAATGTCTTCGCCGATAAAAATTCAAACATATTTTCTTTCATATTCGTTTTTATGGCAATTTGCAACAACAATGCAAAAGGGAATCACAGACCCACATACATACATACGCCGTTTCGGTTTTATATATAAGATATGAAAGCCTCTCTATAACATATCCTCTTTTTATCCCCTTTTTTTATCAATGTCAGCCCACATTTACTTTACGTTGATTGTTATATTTATCAATCTCATCTAAATTGTGCATTGATAGTCTGAGCACGAACGGAGCAAAAAAGTAATAAGTTAATCAAGAAAAGTTCTTTTGAAATGTCAAAGTAAGAAGTATTATTGTCTTTGTTTTCATCAGAGTGAATGTAAATGAAATTATCATTCTTGAAACGTTTCAAATATGTATACCCTGTCATAAAAAGACAATGTAGCCTTCTAGGTAATTATCTTGAAGATCTAATGAGAACTTTTATTAATAAGGTTAGGATGCTTCTGTTTATATAAAAGTAGCAAAGGCCGCATTATCATTGTTGCTTGAAAAGAAATATAAAATAAATAAATAAACATATAACGGACACACTTATTTTTTAAGCCTTACTGACTAGAGACTCCATTTACTCGGCTTCTCATCTACTCGAGTATCGACAAGTACAAATTTTAAATACTCGAGTAGTTTCTGATGTACCAAAATAATTATAATTAATTTACATTTGTGAAACAATAGATGAAAAATAAATAAATAAGCTTATTTAATTTCAATAATACATTTATTTAAATTTCTAAAAATAGCAAATAATTCTCCGAAAGCATAGTCAACGGCAAACCATTTTGAAAAAAAATATTACCGGACGTAAAATCCACATGTAAGAATTACTAATACGCATCGGTTAAGCATAATACAAATAGGTTTTTTTTAAATAGGTTTTAGAGTATGTAGAACTTTTGAAAGATGGACGAGTATTCGATTCTCGAATTAGAGTCTCTATTACTGACTGAATGTTTATCAACAAAATTTTCACACAAAAATACTATACAGGATAACAGATGTGTTTATTTGAATGATACATATTATGCTTTTTAAGCTATGCATCAAAGGATGTGGAAGGAAACAATTACGGTGCTATTATTATTACATTAGGTACTATTCCGCATGTTAGCAAACTGTGCGTAATGAATAGTAATAATTGCTTAGTAATCAAAAGAATATACCAAATGCTCGAATAATGATAGGTATTCGTTAAAGGTTATAAATAAATAACACAATCTATCCTTTTCGTTGATGTGAATTTTATCACTTTTCTTTATGATTTTTACATAGGTAATATGCTATGAATGAGTTGTAACAGTTTACGATTTATATTTTATGTCCCAGTTTGCATATTATTCTTTTTTTAAGGTTTCGAAAAGTGAGAACTAAAGAACTAAACACCTTTTCACTGCCAAGACCATTACTATCGTAAACTTTGCTTGCTTGTATTTTTGCCCACTTTCGTATAATTTTATGCTTATAGTAATATTTTACTGAGAACTGGCAACATTTTGGTCGTAATCCACTGTAGAGCAATAAATAACATATTATTATCTTCCCTTATTTTACTTATAAAGTTACTTTTATTTACATGCAATCACTGTGGTGCGTGAGAAAAATTTGTATATCATATAATATATATTTAAAGCTGCTTAATATATTATATATGGAACATATACATATTTCGATTAACGATAAAGTGCTTCCGTAAAAAATTCTTAGATGAATATTTAATTAATAACTTTAAGCTCAGTTCAAGATTGTTAACTACTGATAATAAAAGAGGAGAAAAAAATATATAAATATTTAAAAAATATACGGCAGAATTCCATATTTTTTTTGTTGTTATTTTTAGCTTCTGAGTTTTAGACAATGTTTTGTGAAACTGTACTCTTCATCAGTGGTATAAAACTGGTGGTTCATACACCGGTGCGACCATGTATCAATTTATAATGATACGCAAAATTGTAATGACCGCGTAAGTCGAAGATTTAATAGTAGAAATGTTTCGAGTATTGAAAAAAACCAATTTCATTGATGATGATTTTAATTAGAAGTATATATTCAATAATATTTGTTTAAAATTAAAGTAATTCGCAAAATTATAACTTCTGAATGTGAGCCTTTTGTAAAATAACCTTTAGATTAATGACCCTTTTGTACTATGCACACTTTGTGGAAAATCGCCTGATTGGGGTTGTCTTCTAATGGCACTCGGCTGTCATTATCGGATTTTGTTTCGGTATAAGAATACACATCTGTCAGTTGACCGCAGTTACCACCAGTTGTTTTATAGGAAAACATTTTCATACATACCAGTGACGAAATAAAATATAAAAACCGAAAGACTAATCTCATATGAAAAAAATTGCGACCGTGAAAGTCTTTTTCCCTTGTAAAAAAGAAGCAATAAATTAAATATTTTTTTGTCAGAAGCTCAAAATATTAAATTATTGAAAGCCTTTTGATCATTTTTTTGTAAGAAGTAAGCTGTCGGTTGACCTTAGGTAAAAAAGCATTATTTGAAAAATAGTTGGTACTTTTTCCATATATAGTTTGACAAAAATCAGCGCAGGTTTCAACATTATCAAGTTGATATATTCATCTTTAACAAATTATATGTGAAAGTAGTAATAAAAAAATGTGTTTTATTTATCACTTTTAAGGTGTTCACTGTCAATACTTGGTAGAATGGCATTATAATAAAAATAATTAAACATTTTTAGTACTTATTCCACATAAAAATTATCGGATCAGGATCGGTTTCGCTCATGGCGAGCATTATATCATTCACTCATTGTTGACATGAATAAAATAAATTATATAGTACTATTCCCACATATATTCGGACAAAGATCAGGACTGGTTTCACTCGAGCTTTGGTGTTGACAATGCTAGCGATGAGCAAAACCAGTCCTGATATTTGTCAGAATATACGTGGAATAATCAAAGTTATTTTAAATTTTATATTAAAATGAACTTCCACAAAGTTACCGCCGAAACCATCGAAAATATTTGGATATATATCCAATTTATTTATTTAAATAACGCATACCCTCCGAGAAGTACCAGTTATCACCTTAAAAGTGTTAAACAATAATAAAACATTTAAACTGATGCTCGTGATGAGCGAAACCGATCCAGTATAATGCCTTTGAACCAAGTATTGACAGTGACCTGAAAAATGATTATTTTTATCAAGCGGACAGTAAAATATATATCTGATAATACTATTCAGTATAAAAATATTTAAAGGTTGAACAACAATGAAGTTAACTCAATGCAGTAATGCTTTAATATAGTGCATAGAACAGCTTCGTAGATACTTCATGAAGTAGCATACTGCAGTCACAAAGCTCAAGGAGGCCGCTTATCCAAGTCTAATTAAAAGCTTTTACGTACAAACCTAATGTTTTTCGCTTGTTGTAAAAAATACAACGAATTCACGATGATGTTAATTTCTCTTAGTTTCGTTGAGTTTTGCTACTAAAAAAATATAACGTAAAAATGTAGCAAGGTTTTTTGTGAAAAGTTTATTTAATATTTTTAAGTATTTTTAAGAGAATAATGGTAGAGTAATGTAGAGTAGTGCAAAACAAGTAAAGCCATTTGTTTTTCTTGTTACTTTAATCCAAAATGGAAAACTGAAGTATTTTTGTTTATAAAAAATGCATCATACAAAAAGACTTCTCAACATGAGAAAATATTGAAAACTGGCTTATCGGTAATATCTGACTTATTTATTTGTTTATACTTATTAATAATTTCAATGTGGAATAAGTACTAAAGTTATTTTTTTTTACTATAATGCCATTGCACCAAGTATTGACAGTGAACCACTTAAAAGTGTTCTTACTTGGTAATGAAAT
Source organism: Himalopsyche kuldschensis (assembly GCA_028554975.1). Lineage (NCBI taxonomy): Eukaryota > Metazoa > Arthropoda > Insecta > Trichoptera > Rhyacophilidae > Himalopsyche > Himalopsyche kuldschensis. Next base: position 1,056,453 of record JAHFWI010000086.1, on the reverse strand, counting down.
TTCAACGTTCTTTTAAGACCGGTAAGATATTTAATGTTATCATATGAAGTGAATTTGTTTAATTTTTCAAGTATTTATCGCATTAGAATAGCTTCAGAGGCGTTGTTCGTGAAAAAAAAATTATGCATTAAATATTGAAAACCGTTTTATCTCATCTATAACTTAAAAAAATGTAATTTGATGTTCAATAACATATCATTTTGTTGTCTTGCAACAATTTAAACATATTATCAAGTCGTAATTTTTCCCGGGAAAATAGCCTTTTAACACTTGGATTATAGTGATAATATTGTCCAAAGTAAGTCCTCATTCAATGTGTTATTCACAATTATTATGACGAATTAATAATGAGAAATTTCTCTGCTCTCTGTAGTTGTGTCGCTGACAAGTTAAGCAGCTTAGCTAGTTGAAATACATGTCATGTTATAAATGTCCACGTCAATTCAACGATTAAGGATAAATAAGAGAGTGTCTGAATATGAAGAAGGATGTTCAATTTAAGTACAGCCCTTAGATGAATCGGTCGGTCAATCTGAATTAGCAGCTACCAAGAGGGTTGTATTAAACTAATCATTTAGCTTCTACACAAGCAGAAAGTATGTAAGTCCATAAAACCTTTCCGGTCGAAATTCGCATTCCTTACATCACGCTTCAATGCATAGCAACCATGTTTTGGATAAGACTTAGGAGTAGAGACTTGAAAAGTTTAGCATTACTATGTTGCGAGATAAGACCTCTAAAAAGAATATGATGTCGCAATAGGTGGTTGTGGGCAAAAACAATAGATATTTAGACGAAATAAGGAATGAAACATAACCAAAAAATTTCGTATTTCACTTTTACTGGGAACTTGCATTGCTTTTGTTTTACATAACGCCAATTGTTTTTTAAAATATTTCATGCCGTCAGTCTTTCAGCCCGTATTTATTTTTATAGATTTTCACTGTAAACGTCGATTTTATTTAGTGTTGCTTTAATTATTTTGTAAGCCAAAACAAAAAAGCGCCCTCAGGCCAATTACGAAAGTTTGTTAGAGACTGGACAGGTCAAAATTAATTGTTCAATCTTAAAACTTCATTTGATTACTACCTTCTAAACATTTTGATTTTTTTTCACTGAAAAGAGTGAAAGGCCACAATTTAAATCCGTAAGATATATTTTTTAATTGTTTTGCCCTATTCAATCATAAAAAATACCCAGAGACCGAAAGTCCGCCTTACAGGCTTTGAATAGTTATAGTAGAGAGTTATTGTAAAAGATAAGTATTCAATTCAATTATTTTTGTTTATTATTGCAATGTTAGAAAATTACAGTTTAAGATTCCTTTAATTAAGTAACATTATAGAATTACGTAGAAGATTAATAATTTCACATTAATTTTCGGTGTGAGAAGTATGGAAATGTATCAATATATCAATATTTCCTGCCAAAATACCAGCAGATGTTCATTTTTCCATCACGTTGCTAAAAGGTTAAGGCAATTTCGTCTTAATGCTCTGACGGATCAGCTGTGAAGGAATTCTGTGTGTGAAAATATTAGTATTACGTTGTAACAGTTACCAAGAAGTAAAAAATATTTATTTTTCATTTAAGATTTTATATGTTGAAATTATTTAATTCAAAATGTTTTCTTCTGAAAAAAATTGAAAATGATATGTCACGTTGTCTCAAATAAAGAATTATGTTTAAATAGTAAAATCATATTTAATGTTCTACTAAAAACTTATAGCTGTTAGCTGAAAAATTATCTATAAATAAAAAAAGTAAATTCATTAGCACACATAATTGGAAATCTTACCACTGCTGGTAAAGATATTTAATTAATTGAATGAGAAACCTTCCCATTTCAAAATTATAATCAAGCTTAAAAACAATATGCAACAGTTGAAAATATGCTGACTTTTGTAACCTTGCAAATATTTAATATCTTCATGCAATACTAATGCTCTACACAAATATTACTGTTAGATTAAAATTGGTAATTTTGGAACAAATCAATTTAAATTTGAAATCAAATAGAATTTTCCACAAAAAAGTCTGCTGAATCCAGCGAAACTACTACGGCATTAACCATAAGTAAGTGATAGGGATTCCACGTTTTTGAATATTTAAACGAAGTATTATAACATATTTATACATTTTAATAATAATTTTGATTCATGAATTTCATTATGTAACAATTTGTAATATTTCTGACGAGACGTATTAATTATTGTTAGCATTAATTAGTTGCCAACACGTGTCTTGAGTAAGTTAAATGCTATTTAAATAAATAAACTAAACTATATCAAGGTTTAATGCGTGGTATTAACACGGAGGTTAAATATACATTCAAACTCAAATAATTTAACGAATATTCTGTTATTAAATATATTTTTTCTGAATAGATTGTCAGTACAAACTCACCATCGTCAACTTAAATAAAAATATCAATTTCTTAAATTCAGTGTACCGAATTCAGTGTACACAAATCCCATAATATAACATAATTGGAAGGCTGTTGTTATATTCGGATTCGTGCTTAGCTTCTGATTACCGGAAGTGATGTGACTACGACAGCGATTGCTTAGAAAATTTTATGAAAAAACATTGTTACAAAAATAGCTCTGTTCAGAAAATTCTAAATAAAACGCATTAACGCGAGACGTGATTCCAAACTTATAGCATGTGGGTGTCAACTAAATCCGAAAACAACATTAGTGAGAGGAAATATTATGTGGGAGGTCGAACCTATTTACTTTGGTGTTGTTGTTATAGAAACGATGAAATATACATACATCATAATTTGGTTTATTTAACATTGAAAATATAGTGATAATTTAAACAGTATTAATTCACAAAAACTTCTCCGTCAAATTTTAACGTTTTTTTTTAAATTTAAAAATTTTGATTTTAATTTGTGTCATTTATCTTTCACTTTTCCTATACGGTCTCAAAAAAAATAAATATACGATGATGTGTAGTCACTACGCAGCAAGATGGTGTTTTCATGGTGATTTATTGCATATATTATACTTACATGCAGTAAATCACCATAAAAGCACCATCTTTTCATGAAGCGTTGTGACTACACATTACCGGATCAGATGTTTTTTTGGGATCGTAAACAACGATAAATAGCGTAAAGACTATGTAATGAGTTGTTTTATAGTTCATTCAAGATGTTTGTACTAAAGTATAAATGAAACAAAAATGTATAGATTTATCATTACCTAAATAAATCTTCACCACATTAGAGGTCTGCACGGTTTCGACGGTCTACAAAATTTCACTCGGCCAGAGGCTTAAGGCTCATTTCCAAAAATCGTACCCAAACCCGGCCCGAGCCCGACATTTTTCAACCTTGCCCGATAAAACCCGATTTTTTTTCACAATTTTCGACAATTCTTATAAAAATTAAAAATAATTAAAATTGACTCAATTATCTATTTACAAATTACTTTTTTCTAAATTACTTAATAACTTGACTTAACAACATACATTTGCTACGAGCAATGTCTCCATGGTTACCAGTTTCCACTATTTTAAATTCCGTGTGCTCATTCGGAAATAGCCCGAATTTTATTATATTTTTTGTGTGGCTGTACCCGAGCTCGGACCCGGCCCGAATTCAATCCCTCGTTACCCGGCCCACGGGCCAAACCCAAGCCCGTGCAGACCGCTACCGTACATTGTGTGGTTCACATGATAACTCATAACTGTACTAAAATTTTTAAGCATCCTCTTAAATGCTTTTAACGTATAATACATATTATTTGATTTAAATACTTAAACTTTTATTATTTCAACATTTTGGGGGCTTATTTTTATCATGTTTGTTGTTTTAACATTTGCTTACATTTTCGTATTGTAATATTTAAAAGTGGCTGTGAAATCTTTCTCAAATAAATATGATTATATAAATTGCCACTGAGAAACAACAGAATGGTCAGCTTTCAGAACAATTTTCAAACGTAATTTCATAAAAAGTATGTCTCAAACTCTTATTTTATACGTAGGTGTACAGAAAAAAAACAATATTTATTTAATATAAAGAAGAATGGTCGAAGAACTTGTAAGACCTAGAATTGAAGATTTTCAAAGAATCAAAATTCTAAGAAAATTGTTAGCTCATTGTACAATTTTAGCATTGTACTATATTTTGTATGTTTAATTATAAAATGTCCATTCTTACCATTATTTATCTCAGTATAAATAGTACATATCTTTAAATGAATAAATTTATTTTTACGAAGATTTTCATTGAGTAAATACGTTTACAGCTTATATCATTAGGTATAATTATCGTGCCGTGCTCGTGATGTACGTTTTTTGCTTTGTTGGTACGCGATCAAAAAGCTCGGAAATCACTGCTCTATACAACTGCCGTTGGCTTTTATTTAATTTTCACTGTTCTACTGTAAGTAACAAAGAATTATTGTAAGTATTCAAGTAAAATATCGATACTGCGAACGTAAATAGCCCCTTAACAATAAAGTTGCACTGTAATAAAACTTTTTGTGTTAATCAACTGACGTAATAGTCCACTTTGTATTACTTGAATGCTTTCGGCAAGCATATATTCGCTGATTTCGAGAGGCAGCTACGATTTATTTGCCATGGGTGCTTTAAGTTATATTGCAACCGTTATTTTTTCAGTAAGCTTGCCAAGTTATAACGGCCGTTACTCGCTAGCCGCTTGATTAAATAGACCGTAACTAAAGTGGTGCCTGTTAAAATATAACACCGCAAATTGATGTGCACAAGATCGTAATATCGTTTGTTTGACACTGTCTGCTCACTTTGTAGATGTTGTGATTTAATATAACTTATTAACGTTCTGAAAACGTGCAGTAACAAGTGTTTTAAGCTTCAAAAGTGTTTTTGAAAACGCGCCATTGAGAATAATAATGCATATTTTAATAGACATTGACATGGTAGAAAACTATTGACAAACCATCACCTATTAAAGTTATCTTTGTAAAACTAAACACAGAATAGGCAGAATTAAGATAATTGTGGTCGACTTTTTTAAGCATAAGTCCAATTCATAGCCATCAAGGTATTTTATTGTGCTGTGCACATACTGTCAGAAGCGTAAAAAATCTATTTGACAAGTAAATTAATTCATAAACGGAAGACACAGAGCGCCATGTTGGTAAACTATGACAAGAATGAAGGAAAAGGATCATAAGAAATACTTGTTGGACTATCGGGCTCAATACGCCTAATTTTTTGTAGATAAAATGTGGATTTAAAAAAAAGAAAATGACATATTTACCGAAAATGAAAGTTTGTACCGGTGGATTTTTAACCTTTTGCATGAATTTATATTTTGTGAAAAATTGCATATTAAAAAGTGACTTAAAAAATCCGTTTTGGTTGAAAATTGAATCATGTTATGAGTTTTTTAAAGTCAGAGAAATAATATTCCGATACTACCTGATGATTCAAATTAAAAAACTCAGTAATGAAAATTAACAAAAGCATGGACTTATCGGCTATCGTTTCAAATTTAAATAAAATTAAACCGTCTTTTTTAACCGTCTAGTAGCGTAATAAATTATATAGTAAAAATGTATCCAGTTATAATGTGTAGATTTAAATTGTGTTGAACGAAAAAGAAGTTTTCAAATCTTAAAAGGAAAATTATATCGCCTTGAAGCACATTTATCAAAGTAGTATAAAAATATTCGTACATTTAAATGATATTCAAGAGCAAGTGTGTGCCCACATTAAATAGTGGTGAAGTTTTTTGACGTTGTCTGCATTCGAGTCAGACGTGTGAAATCATAGCCCCGTGAAGGTTGAAGGGTTACAAGCTTTTTTGAAGCTCTCGAAGCTATTAGAAGAAGGCTTTTTGTATGCAGCTTTGCCATCCACGGGTGGTTTATTGTGAGCGTAGTAGACTCGCAAAATAATTTTCCAATAGGTTTGGCAATAAATTTTATATTTTGATGATAATAATGGATTTGTGTAAAAATGCGAAAATCTGTCTATCGGCTGATTGAAACCTTCTAACTCCTATGTGTGACAAAAGATAAAATTTTAAATATCATTGCATTTGTTTATATTAAAATGTTTGGCGTCAGAAGCCGAAGAAAAAATATTGGTTCACATTAGAGACTTCAATTCGAGTATCGAGTACTCGATATTCGAGTATATTCGTCCAATTTTCAAGTAATCGATACTCGAGTAATTTAAAAAATACTCGAGTAATACTCGTATTTTATAAATGAATACCTATTTTTATTTTTTTTATAAACAGCAGACAGAAAGCTAGAAAGCACTATATAATTCATTGCTTACTTTTAAATCAACGTCCACAGCAAAAAAGAGAGTTTTATCTACTACGGGATTGAAAAATAAAACTTCGAACCAAATTTAATTTTGTTTAGTTTTATATTCTATTCTTTTTGATAAACATATGTGTCTCATAAATTGAATTAAATGTACTGATCGAAAAAAATAAGCTTATTCTTTTATTTATCATCTCTATATACACAAATTTGAATAAATAATATATATTTTGGTACATCTGAAACTACTCGAGTATACTCGTGTACTCGAGAATTTTCAAATTATACTAAGCGATACTCGAGTAGTTGAGATGTCGAGTAATTGGAGCCTCCAATTCACATATATGTTGACATACGCTTTTACCGGTAGTATAAACTAACGATATTTGATTTTAAAGCATTAACATAACATTCTATATGCAGTTCATGCGATATTTACAATTGTTATACGATGTATCATTTCATTCATTCAATTAATTAATATTATTCAGAAGGACATACACTTAATTTTAATGTTACAGTATAGTTTCAATGACAAAACAATTAAAACACTACTGAAGCTTATGAAAAATTACAAAAAACACCAATAGAACCGTAAAAAATGTAAATATTAAAAAAACAATCCTATTTTAAATAACTATATTATAGCATGGTCACGATAGACTCTTTTGAATAATTTACTCGGATAAATTTAGTTTGTATCGTTATTAAACTGAAAGGGCTTGCTGGAACTTCAATTCCAAATTTGAATCGTTTTAATTTGCACTTCTGTAAGATTTGTTTTTATTTGACGACCCAAGTTTCGCTTTACGCCACCTTCATGCATTCCAGTGCACATATGAACTCGAATTGTCAGCTCAGGTTATATTGTGGTTATACAGAATATGTATAATACAAACGGTATTTTTGGCAAAAGAGGGTTACACATTTCTCAACGTGTGAAACAGCCGTTAAATTTATTTCATATTTACCGAAAAAATAAATCCGCGTTAATTTTTGTTTTCACTGCATATCCGCGGTGCCTGGGGAGGTTTATTTTTTTGTTAAATTGAACAAAATAAAAATAATTTACACTTTATTCGAACCTTTGGACGGCTATTTTTGCGAGTAAATCCAGGGGGCCGGCATCCGATCCCGCCTAGCGATATGAATCTTCATGATGCGCAGGTGTAGCAGAAATTCAGTCCGGAGTTATTTTATCCGGTATGTATTGTTCCCAGGAGAACAGTTTTGCACAGGTAACTGGGCCTACTGAAATAAAGGACACGCGAACAACTCGTTGGAGCTTTTTTGATTTCGCAGTGAATATAGTAAAAAAAGACAAGACTGTTATCAACTTGAAAATAAATAAATTTCACCAGGACCGGCGCTAGAAATTTTGCCACCGCAGGGAAGATTTATTTTTACCCCTTGTTCTAATAAGCCAAACCTGATATGTATTTGTTTTTATTTACCCGCCTCATCTCATATAAGAATAAATTTTATATGATAAAATATACAACAGCAAATTAGATTTTTTCCTTGAATTTGGACATTTTAATGGGCGAGGATGGGGCTGTCATCAAATTAAATAAAGTTTGTGATTTAATTTTAACTCTATTTTGGATGTTAGATTTTGTGATATAATTATGTCGAATGATATAACATTAAATAATTATTGGTCCTTAGTCCGAGCGACGCCGGGTAGCAATACTAGTAATATCATAAAACTTCTTGTATGGAACTAATAATGTGTATTTCAAGTGTTATAAATATCTTAATAACACAATTTTTATCATGGCCGAAGTGCCCTTTTAAATTTGCCGCCTGCTGCGTATATGCGTAACGCCTATATTGAGCGTGACTAATGTGTGAAGGGAAATAGTATTTAGCAGCATAATGGGAGATTAGAAGTTAACGGATAATTTGCTCAGTCATTGCGACATATTCGTTCCCATAAAAAGGATTGAAACAAAAAAAAACATTTTTACCACCATATAGCCTTAATTGGTGAATATCAAAACAAAAAAAACAATCTTAAAAAAGGTTATTCGCTAGACATTTTAATGGTGCATAATATAGTTTTCGATATACGTGTAATCGGAAAAAATAAACGCCGCCCCAACTGAACAAAAAAAATGTTTTGTGCGGTCCCCAGAAAAAACCCCTCTAGGAGGCCGCGGACCCTAGTTTGGGAAGCACTGATCTAGATAGAAAAGGACTAGATATTCGAACGTACGTATATTTATTCTTGTCAATACTGCAACCGGATAAAACTAACTGTCTAAGAACGATTACCACATATCACGTCTCATTTAATATACCTACAAAAAAAATATTGATTTATTATACTATGTTAATTATAATGCCCAAATTAATTTATTTTAATGAATCAAAGCGATGAAGAATTATTGTATGATAACAAATTTACTTGGCGTGTTTGGAAACGAAGAGGTGTTTGGAAATAACTCATCCACCATACAACGGAATAAAAGCTTCAAAACCCGTAATGTTTAGACGTGGTTGAGAATTGGCCGCAGTTATGAACATGATATCTTTCATCGGTTTACCTATTTCCGGCTTTTGTATTAAGCACAAGTATAGCTTTTTTAACTGCACGAGCAAAGATAAATTTTCAACCATGACAGTAAGTTAACTAATGCGCTGTATAATTTTATTTCTTTGGAAGAAAATACCGCTTTTCCCCAATCTACATTTAAGTATATGCAATTGAGTTCAGATATTTTTCGTAGTTTTTTAATTTAAATTAACTTTATGTGGACCATGTTGACAATTTATGGAGCACTTTGGTATTAGTACATTAACAAGTTATTAAATAGTAGGATGAAAAAAGGTGACGGTTATAGAAAACATCACAGAGCTTTTGGCTGCAAATATAAAAAGTGTAAGTTTGGAGATTTCAATCTGCAGCCAGGCAAATAAAAAGAATCAAAAACCTTGAACCATATTGTAACAGTCTAAATGTTATAAATATACAAAAAGCTGTATTTAATCAGTTTATAAAAAAAATGTAAATGCCCTTCGTTTTTTTTAGAGAGCTTTGATTTTGAAGGACCAAATTTTACTTGACATATAGGTACATTGTATATACATACATATATATAGTATAAAAGTTTGCCGGTTTTTTAACCATTAATTTTGTGTTTTTGGGCTTTCTTTTAACTCAATTGCGCAGTAATACATAAGCTTGAATCTTCAAAAACCAATTGAAAAAAAATGAATTTTCAGCCTAATTGTTGATTTGTATCAATATACATAAATTTTCTTAATATTTTTTTTTTGTGTTTTTGTCTCACCATATAGTTAGGTGATTGACTTCACTTTAAATCTTACCATGCAAAGTCATTGCTCTGGATTCAAAGATCATGTTATAAATTGTTGTCGTGTATCTGTGTGGAAGGGGTGCATATGAATGTATTGGTGGCAAATTCATATACAGTAGAACCTCGATTATCCGGACTGATTGGGGTTGAAGGTAGTCCGAATAAGGACAAATCTGGATAATCGAAAAAATCATAATTGATAGGAAAAGACAAGGATGTTCAGTATAAGTCATTTTTATTTCTTTAGATTAATACATGACTTTAATAATAAATTATTTTTTATTGAAAAAATCAATTATCAATTTCTGCTTAAAGCTAGCTTTTCTTTTCGATACTGCCAAATCACGAATACTTTTAAGACACATAAGTTGTCTTGAATAGCACTTTCTTAACTCTCAAGCCACTTCATGGTGACATTTAGACACTGAAAAGCTTCAGAATGTGTAGGACCAATATCTCCCCCCTCACTAATCTCTTGTACGTCTTCTTGATCTTGGTTGATATTTCTTTAATTATTTCGTCATCATTCAAAATTTGGAATCCAGAATCGTTTGCATCGCAATTTAACCACTCAGTTATATCTTCGTCGTCGCATTAAAAGATGTGTAATTGCTTCCAATTGTTTGTCATACCTTGTTTTTCATACTTAACTTTTGTATAAATATCACTGTTTTATTGTATTCCTTATCAGTTGACAATGCTCGCCATGAGCGAAACCGGTCCTGATCAAATAAATTTTATGTGGAAAAAGTACTAAAAATGTATTATTATTTTTATTATAATGCTTTTCCACCAAGTATTGACAGTGAACACCTTAAAAGTGATTCAATAGATGGTTGGGACAGAACATTGTCAAGTAATAATAACGTTTTTCCTCTTTTATCTAAGAAATTTGGATATTTTTTTTCAATTCTGGAATAAAATGTTTTTCAAACCATCTTTTAAAATTTTTACACAGGACTTATTGTTAGAACAAATGCAACGATCAAAAATTAAGACTGCATTCCATCACGCACGTAAACAGTGGACGCAATCCGCCACGTGCATATCAGAAAATTTGTAATATTTTTGGTTATTTTGACCAATCCGGATAATCGAGGTTCTACTGTATGTATATCTGTGTTGGTATCGGATTCTACTTCGACTGTCAAACGCTATGCTTTTTGTATATACGAACAAGGTTACGGAACGAATTAATCTCGTATCTCGAGGTACCACTGTATATAGATTAAACAATTTAAGTTTTATTTTAGTACAAATTTTTGCTGAAGCATCGTGTTATATCTTTCAATTTTCAACTCACCGAGTACAGCTACTTACATCCATCTATTTCAACCGGAAATAACTGTTCGATTCTTATGAAGAGAAACCTGTAACATCAATTCCCAAGTCGGGATGTACACGTGGTCGGTTCGACTTGTTGTAAAGTTACTGACGTATGAACGTCTATTATCTTAGATTTAGGATATGTTTGATAAGATTTCTATTTCTGCCGATAGTATTACAGCTGAGTGAATTCAATGTGCTATTTAAGCGGGTTGAATGAATTCTAAATATTATTGGTAACCATAAACAGTGATAGATGAATATGTGTTTGTTGGTGTTCATACAACTCATACATATATGTATATTATAAATACCCATTCATAATTTTAACTTATTTAGGTCCATATACTCGTAATAATTGTATTCAATAGTTTGAACATAACCAAGTCTTCATTTCATTCTAAATTATTTCATCATTGAATACAATAATATCTCTCATGTATTATTACATGTTATACAACTATATTATACTTCCTCATAAGTCTTAAGAGGAAGGAGAATAGGTTTCAGTTTGAGTGATATTGAAATTTATTAAACAGGAAATACTATTAAGTGATTTTTCTACCAATATTCGTATAATCGATACAATCGAAATTAGGTATCTTTTAGGTCAGTTGAAAGTGCTCGGTACATTTTATAAATGTGTTTTTCACTATAGCATTACAGCTTACGCCAATGCGCCAAATATTCTTAATTGTGAAAGTCATACGAGATTAACTCGATGATATTTTGTTGTGCACAAAATCAACGATAAATAACATACACCCAGCTCTAACCTTGCCGAGAATTGAACTCGGGTCCCCTGATTGCTAGGACAAAGCTCTTGCCACTAGACCAGTGGTTCTCATGTGCGGCCACCAGAGGATTTTGCTGCGGCCACCAACTGCTTGATAGTTAATATTGATGATTAGTAAAAATGGTTTTTTATATAATTTGTCACACTGAAAATGTAACATGCATTGTACTGCGCATCAAGAATTGTTATTCAAAAACTTAAACACAAACATGCTTAGGTATTTTTGACAGACTCGACACAGAAATTGGACATTTTCGTAGGACAACTGATGTTCAATACAGCCAAATTTACAAACCACTGCCACTAGACCACAGGGACCGACTATTATGATGTAAATCTGATATTAGATTATTATTTGTGGACTAACTGGTATAGAATTTACTTAAATGTAGTATTTGATTTATAAAATTGCATTGAATATTTAAGAAATTAAATTAGGTACATATTTAAAACTAGAATCATTTTCACAATTTCTAGCTTCTAAATAAATATATCCATTTATCATGACTGAACAAAATAGTGCACACAATATGCCATGATCGAAAATATTGTAGATAAAAAAAAGGTTTCTGAAATGAAGAAGAGCAAAAAGTCTGAAATCTATCTGCTATTTCACTCGTAGTGTTCTTCAGCTTATTATCCGCTACCGATGCTGATATTCTTATCTTTAATTAAATAATGAATTTTTCTTAATTGGCATAGTGTTTTTTTCATTATTTTTCATTGGGTTTCGTTTGTAGATATGTTAAAAATAAACCCTGAATATAACGACAGTTTACAATAGTTATTTTAAAATAAATGAATGCTTACAATCTTAATATGCCGAAGAGTTAAACTTTTTATGGCCGTCACTTTCAATAAAATATATTCATATTCCTATAAAGTTTAATGATGAAACATTTTATAAACTAATTTAATTTGTTAAAGCAACAATAAAGTTGTCATATAATTTTATTGGACCATTTAAAGCTATGTTTTGTCGTCCAAATTTTTGCTTATTTTAACTATTTTAGAAAATTTCCGCTATACAAATTTCTTAAACAAATTCAGTGAAATTAAAATCTAGCCCTAACGATTCGCTTTATTTAATAAGAAGCTTCTAATTATGTTTTTAGACCGTCATGATAGTTGACATTTGTACCACTTTGGCGTTGTTAAATTTTATTTATTTTTGTCATATTTACATCCTCGCTGAAAATTGCTTTTAAGTGTCGTCATATAACTTCTCTGACCATAGTACAATTATTATTCTGACAGCTAAAAGTTCACCAAATATTCCATATGTGTAATATTTAACGATTGAAAATAATTCAAAACTTTTGTTAGTGTAAATAGAAGTCATTCAGAGATGAAGCTTTTTTATCATATTAAATAAATCATATCCATATATCATAAATAAAAACACAATTCGTAGAACATGCTAAATTATTATTATATTTATTTCAACTAGTAAGGCAGAAAATTCGTGTACGATTTTTTTGCGTGGTTGTAAATCAATTCAACTTTTCTTTGAGTTCATCATAAACTTTGACGGGAAAACTTTTGAAATATATGAATATTAAATATGTGGGCAGTATTGAATGAGTTCAATGAAGTTCCGTTAATAATAAATAAATAAAATCATGATAGTTTTCAGTTATGAAGTTTTTAAATAGTGGTAGTAGCGGAACCATAATTGCCATGCAAACGAAAAATGTGTAGGTTGCAATTTTTATATCATGTATTAATTTGTTTATGTCTTATATATTTGGCTTTCAATTAAATGATTATTTTTGAATTGCTTCTTCTCCTATAATTAAATGCAAATACATCATATAAAAATAATATATTTGAAACACTTCGTGAGTAAGGAAACAAAAATTGATTAAACTAGCTTTCCTTATTGTGCTGACTTGTAATTTTTTATACTGAATCTCTAAAAGTTTCAGAATGTGCTGATGCTACTTAAAAATAAAATAGGTGCCTTCTATAAATGTATTTTAATATCATTGTAAGACTTCATTTGATATGATAAGTTTTTATATTTCTATGATTGTTCGTATTCATAAATTAAAGTGTGTTTTGTGATATAAATATGGATCGTTCGTATCAACGAGAAGTTTATTTGAAAATTATTATTAGTCCGGATATTTCAGGCAGTAAAGCATATCATATCAATTGATAAAGTCCTTGGACATATTGGCAAATATAATCTGTAAATTTCAACTTCGCGTCCGAGAGCTTAAAGATTATGTATTTCAGTTTAAGCCAAACTGAATCTTGAAACTCTCCGATGATAATAATTCAATGTCTCCGTTCGGTGAAATTGCTTCGATCAAAATTAATGTTTCACTACAATGTTGTCTCCGCTATGTCTTGTACTTTCGGCTTGATTGATTGATCAGGTCACTCGATGGTATTAGCACTGTGTTTTAGAAAATCTATAAGACTCTTTATATCAATTAAAATACTTTTTTAAAAACTGTCCTCTTTTTAGAATGGTGTTGAAAACAATGGAAAAACAATGTTATCAATTTTAATTTAAAAACTAACCGAAGACAAATATACGTTTTATATTTTTTTTTGTAAACTTTCGATTAGTCAGCTATCCCTGTTCTCTTTTCGAAGATAACACGGATATAAGAATGGAATAAGATAAGGTATATACGTCAACTTATCACTCTTTTTACGCCGTTTTATGATACATGAAAACAACCAGACAAATGTAAAAAGAGTTAGTATTAACAAAGTAAAAGCCCAAATATTTGGGCTTTTACTTTGTTAATGTTAAATTCATAATAAAAATAATAACACATTTTTTAGTACTTTTTCCACATCTGATTTATTACATCAGGACCGGTTTCGCTCATGGCGAGCATTATCAACTGATAAGAAATACAATAAGACAGTGGTATTTATGCAAAAGTTAAGGATGAAAACAAGGTATGACAAACAATTGGTAATGCAACTAAGCAAATAAATTAAGTAAATTACAAGACAAATAGACTAAAAATAAAATGTTCAAGACCTCTTAGCAATGCAAAACTAAAACATCAAAAATCAATTAAGTATGAATTTAACATTAACTAACACATCAAAATCAATTAAGTGAATTTAACAAAGTAAAAGCCCAAATATTAAGTGAATTTAATAAAAATAAATAAAGCTAATGTCTGTCATCCATAATTAGATGGAAGTCCCGGTAATGAGTTCAAATGAGATTATTTTTATTAAGTTCAAATGAAATTATTTTTATTAAATTCACTTAATATTTGGGCTTTTACTTTGTTAATGCTAAATTCATACTTAATTGATTTTTGATGTTTTAGTTTTGCATTGCTAAGAGGTCTTGAACATTTTATTTTTAGTCTATTTGTCTTGTAATTTACTTAATTTATTTGCTTAGTTGCATTACCAATTGTTTGTCATACCTTGTTTTCATCCTTAACTTTTGCATAAATACCACTGTCTTATTGTATTTCTTATCAGTTGATAATGCTCGCCATGAGCGAAACCGGTCCTGATGTAATAAATCAGATGTGGAAAAAGTACTAAAAAATGTGTTATTATTTTTATTATAATGCCTTTCCACCAAGTATTGACAGTGAACACCTTAAAAATGTTAAATTCATACTTGATTGATTTTTGATGTTTTAGTTTTGCATTGCTAAGAGGTCTTGAACATTTTATTTTTAGTCTATTTGTCTTGTAATTTACTTAATTTATTTGCTTAGTTGCATTACCAATTGTTTGTCATCCTTAACTTTTGCATAAATACCACTGTCTTATTGTATTTCTTATCAGTTGATAATGCTCGCCATGAGCGAAACCGGTCCTGATGAAATAAATCAGATGTGGAAAAAGTACTAAAAAAAAATGTGTTATTATTTTTATTAAATATTTGTTGATAGCAATTTCGGCTTACGCCATCGTCAGAACTATAGTATAGAACTGACGACGGCGTAAGCCGAAATAGCTATCAAAAAATATATAAAATAATTTCTGTAGAATTAAAATACATTGCTATTTTTTTCACCGTTTTATAATGGAGTTCTACCAAGTAAATGCCAATTCAACGAAGAAATTTACAAAGCCCAGATGAATTAAAAACACGGCTGCGATACTAGCAGCACTCTGGTTTTATTGCTTTCTTATCAATGTATACAAAAAAAAGTTAAATAAAGTCAAAGATACCAAATATATGTAGGAACACGGTGTTTCATTATCAAATAACTAATGTGTTAAAAGTGATTAAAAGAACACAAATGACGGTCTAGATTGAAACTACTCTCTGATTAGCGTGGAGCAAGGAATCGAGAGAGTCGACGGCTGGTATTCATCACGGGAGATGGAAACCCGCATAATGAGCTCGAAATCCGATAAGGGCTAGCTGGAGCAACCTTATGGAAATTCTGTAACTAACGGTTGCAGTCGGTCAGAACCAAATTAAGTTAACCGTATATTGTGCTTTGGAAATAGATTCTTACCGTGAGTGTAAGGATTGCGTTGTTTTGACTTTGCTAGGAGCTTGGAGGTAAACCAGCCTCTTATTACGTCAAAAATAAAAAAAGCAACAGTGGATCTGGACTGGACATGTGCAGTATGTCCAAAGGGAGAAGTTCCTGAATACTGCCCGTCTCTTTTATCAACCAGATGAACTCAGTCACTCTGGAAAACTGCTGGTGACTATCCATAAAATTCAAGCTACGATAGAAGAAGATAGAAGGTTGGCGTGTGACAGCCATATGCTCCGAATACGGAGCGGATATGGAGAAAGAAATAAGAAAAAATAATTAAAATTATTATTGGAGACGTGATGCAAAGGATTGAGAAGGTTGGATTACAAATTACAAAAAAATTAAAATTATTTCCAAATATTTGTTTTATATTAATGAACCAATACTTTTGAATTGATATATCAAAAAGTTTCAAACTAGAAAAATTAAACGCTTATTGAATACTTTTTTTAGAGGCAAAGTTATCATAATCGATCGTTCGTTTGACATTTACTCAAAAGGTTGTGTATTTATTTTTGGATTGACTCGAATGCGATTTGTCAACTCCGATATGAAAAAGTATTTCCAAAATTTTCTTCTTACGCTCAAAATGTTGAAAGCGGCTATTTTTCAACTTACAAATCGATTTATAGTTGATACGATTTTGTACTCAATTATTTATTTATTTATCATGTATAAAAAAACATTTCTGAATAAAAGATAAATAGATGAATCAGATGTGCTTGGTTTTGTTCGAGAATAAAAGACTTTTTTATGCCTAACAATAGAGCATTATATATACATATTATTAGATTGAAATTATTGTTATTACGGAGCAGATACGCCAAACCACTGTAAAACTATCGCTACTATATTTTAAGTTGAAATATTCAATGATTTTTTTTAAGTAGTTTCATAAATAAATTGAAATTGGAAGTAAAAGTATACGATCCGGCTCAAAATAAGTATACGACCCGATTTATATCTGTCTCCCTATTATATAATGATCGAGAATTTTAATCAGTCGATTCTCCGGGCAGACACGTGCTATAAAAAAACTAGAGTTTGATATTTTTGGTACACTTAAAAAACTTGAAGTGAATAATGAAAATTATTTTAAAATTTTCCAGATATTTATTCTAGCGAAATGTATTTGCTAAATCCGTTTTCGAGGGGACAGCATTTGTTGCGTTGATCACGGGTTCGAATCCTAACCAGGACAGTTTAATAAAAATGATTTTTTAATATTTATAAATTTATGGTCGAAGATGTGGATATGTTGAAAAATTAACCCACATGAATCGTATTCTGAAAATCGGAATGTAGCGAGAGCAATAAGTTTATCACTAGTCATCCTCTAGCCTTATCTCGTGGATGTATTTCTCACTCCAATTGATTTGCATAATATTTATATATTTGCTTATACGATTATGTATTTTGAAATTCTCAAAGATTTGGTGAAAAGTGTATAAGTTAATTATCCACAAAAGATTACTACGTAAAACAACACTAAGCACATGAGATCGTTTTTGAATAAAACGAAAAATTTTAAATCTGTATGACGTCAGGAGATATCAGAAAAGAAATGGATGGATGTGATAACAAAAGCAATCTCTTATTTCAAGTTGTAAGCCGTTTATTAACGATACATATGACATTTAACAACTTGCTGCGTATAATTTTACATTTAAAGCCTTTATTACGCGTATATGTACGTTTACAGAGACGAAGCCATTTTATTTGAGAAAACCGGGATGTGAAATCGCTGTTTCTTATATACTTAATTCTATACGATTTTCTATCGTTGGTTTCTGTGCGTATTTTCCATTTTTATTCGATAGGTTTTTTGGCGAAGCAATGAGATTTACTTTTCTTTGATTTCAAAGGGCTCGACATCTCTCTGGAGTATTTTGTTTGAACTCTATAGCAAGTCTAGGGATCAAAGAGACAAACCTAATGAAGAAGATTAATTATCTGAGGGAGTATACTAAGTAAATCAATACCAATGTGAAAATTTGCCCATTGTAAAATTTGCGAAAAAATCGTACCGCTGTTGTGGTTTATTTCTTATAAGAGGCAGGTTAAAAATTTTCGTTTCTCAGAAAAGACTCTTTAATTTATGATCTAATTTTATATTGATATCCAAAAGCCTGAACGTGTGTCAAGTTTTATTCAACGCACATCGTGCCTCTACGATTCTTATGCATATAAAGATATACTATTTAACTACGAACCGTTCCATAGCCCATTTATATTATTATGTTCTTCGAAAAAAATGCTAAAAATAGCATATACTGAATCCATTCACTTTGAGTCAATATGCTTAGCATTGGAAAAAAACACACGTTCAGTTTTACTGGTTTTATAGGGGTGCACTGAACGCTTTTAGGCGTTCGCCTTCTTCAGTTTTGGTGAACACGAATTCGGTCTCCGACGGGAACATTACTGTTATATTGGTTAATTATATTATTTGCAAATTTTTATGGAGCTTACATTCCCTTATATTTTAATGATCCAAAAACGGGTCAAAGACAGAGTGCTCAGCTAACTAAGGGTCCTTTTTAAATCTTATTCTTCTTACAAATCTGCTGAATGACTTAATAATAATTTGATTTTATGCATGTTGGGAGAATATAATACAAGGGTTTATATTCACAGTCAAAAATACGAACACCATCGAATTCCTTGAAAATTTTAACCGTCCTTACATTTATAATGCTGTCTCTATACATCAAGTAAGGGCAAGAAATGAAAACCATTAGTAATGTACATATTTAACTATGCTAAATCAAGAATATAAATTGTAGCATCCCATTTTCAAAACTTCCAAATATCAACCAATGGGACAAAGGCCACTGACGTGGGTCGCACAGTTTACGTAGCTCAAGGATGAGATTTTCAATGATTTAACTATTCTATTCCAGCAAGGGTTACATATAAGTGCTCCATACTTAATTAATTACTAACTGTCTACCCATCGCAAGAAATTTTGTGTCCTGCTTAATATCCCTGACATACTTTGTGAGTCTATTTTTGACAAATACATTTTATTTATTTATATCATATATATGTAAGTACTGAGCTTGACATATACTACATACATATGTCAAGAAGTTTCACAGTGACATATTTTTTGCGTGTGAAATTTTTTTAAAAATATCTGACTGTAAATGCCTGCCAGTACAACCCAACAGAAACCTTATGGCGCTACCACCCGACTATATGTGGTGATCAGAAGATAAAAGATTCGTTTTACGAAAATTCCGAAACTGTAATTTGAACGCCAAAGCTAGTTTTTCACATGTTTTGAAAATAGTTTTGTGAATATATTTTTGTATCGCTCCATTATACATTTTGATGCCTCAAACATCATTCATTTTGGCAGCGTTAATGTATACATATAAAATATGATGACCAACATAGTTATCCATATAAATTGATTAATTGGTTACTTCACATATATATTTTTCTATAGATAAATTGCCACAAGGTTTGTTATTTTTTGAAAAAATTAATGCTTTTGCTTAGAAACTGTTTTAAATTTTATCATTTAAAGAGACATATGCGGACTACGCTAAGAATAATATATACACACTAATAACTCAAGTTATTTACTCCTTTAGACACTCATAAAAATAATTTTGAAAGCTTTACTCTGATGTATTACAGGATACGCCAAGTGTGTTGGACTATAAATAAGAAGTGGTTTGTGGCATGTAAAATTTGATATAGCGATTGAATTATACTGAAACTACTCTACATATATCGGAAAACAGTTTTTTATTGAAAAATATATCTAGCGTTCTTTTTCGTAGAATTTAAAGCCCTGCTTTGAGTACATAGTATTAAGATATATATTCTTTTGGAGAACACAATAAATTAAGGCTTAAATGTTGTATCAATTCATCAATCAATCAATTCTTATATTTTGTATGCAAAGTAAAACTAAAATTGAATTACAGCTCCAGTGGTCAAATGGATGCCATATAAAAATATTTGCGACTTTGAGACCTGGAATGGAGGTTTCATTGTTTGTCGTTATAATATAGATTACTCACTTAGCTAAGAAATCCAGACCGATTAAAACCGTTATGGAAATCAATCAAAATTTTAATTTTAAAAGTTTTTAACGTGAAAACTTTAATAATACTTACGTAAATATTTTATACCGTTCTGTAATAAGTAAGGTAAGCCATTTTGATAAGATTTTCGAAAGTAAATCAGGATAAATTGAATAACACCAATCTCAGTGACAGGGGCAGATCAAGAAAGCCTCGATCTAAAGATACACCTATTAGTTTTTCATGTCAGTGGCGTCGTATCCTATTAAAGCTGGTAAACATATTTAAAATATTCACTGATTTATCCACAATGCCCTTTCTTAATCACAGGAAGCTGTCAGAAATTCAGGTGAGATGAATGACGTATTTAGCTCGCGTGACAAGCCCGTTTGACAATTTAATATTTTCATGGTCGAGTATATTTTTTTTTATTTGTACCTAAGCCTAGACAGAGAAAATCCGCATATTTTTTTACCAAAACCCCAAAATTAGTATTCCAAAGGAGATTTTCTTATCGTTTTCCTCAGTACTAAGTTTAATTAAATGCGGTAAAAAAGATATGAACTTTTTCTTTGTCTACATTAGAAATAAAAACAACCAGAATAATGAGAATCAGCTCCACTTCACTAGGTTAATACAAGTTGGATTTTATTTTCTGGTTTCTTAAAAATTGTGGCATTTTTAATTCTAGAATCGTCGTCTAGGAATTTTAACTAAGCTTCTCACAACATCATTGATTCGCACGCAGTCTCTCTGCATACCTTGAGTGTTATCTACTTAGGATCTGACTGACACCTTACATGAAGAATATGGAGAGATACATATTCCTCGCATCATACATTTTTTTCCTACCTTTACTTTCCTACTGAAACTATATGTGGAGTCCGCTAGGCGGGCTCCTAGTTTCCTGGCTATTTATCCAGCGTGAATTGACTATTTGTCCAAAGTTTTTATCAATATTTTAACTATGGGCTTGAATTGGACAGCATAGCTGAGTATTCGTATGTGTGTGTTAGCTGTGTATGTGTGTATCACTTTTGACAAGAGAAAATATAGTTAAACGAGATTTGTTTTCCAAAATTGTATGGTATTGATTTTTTTTTATTCCATCAATAATCTTGTTAATCAAATTCAATTCAAACAAAGCCATCCTAAAAAAAATCACTATGTTGCCGTTACATTAGTCTACCTTTGTGAAACAAACAAAAAAGTGTGCATGGTTAAGCAAGTCCTGACGTCTAATAATCAGACCAATTTTTTATGCAATTTAAAAAAATGGCAAAGATTAAAATTATATATCATTGCAGTCTGCAGAAAATATGTTTAAGATCATTTTAAATAATTAAAAACTAAAAATATTTAATTGTTTTAGATGCTTGTCAAATCAGATAATTGCCTCAAAATAAGTATTATAAATACTTAAATCTCTTAGTCTAAAAAAATTCTGTTTAGTAAAATGCAAGTCATTACACTAATAAAATCCAATCCCACTTCATTAGCACCAAGTGTGTAGATTAATCCGGCCACAACATGATATCCTATTTTTATACATTAGCAAAGTTTTGTGAAATTATAACAATTTATAAATTTCACGTCACAAGTTTTTGCCACGTCACTGTCCAAAGGGCCTTTATGTTTCAATTGTTCAGTGGCGGTCCATAATAATTTTAACTTGGTACTGTAATTTGCCTTGCCCTCGTTTATCAATGTCATGTAATCGGACGTTAATTTGATTAACCAACGGTCCACTGGTACAGTTATTGTCAACGAACACCTATTTTTGACCGACACTAATAAAGTGTGAAGCGTCAAAATATTAAATGCTATTGCGAAGAGAAGTTTTGATTTAGTATTCGATTAAATCGTGATCTATGTGATAGTAAACCATTAATTTATTTATGTTACCTCATTATATATCATTCAAATAAAAACACTAGTATAATATTGTTATATAAATGCCGGTGACATATATATTAATTAATTTATGGTTTCAATTGTTTTCAAATATCGTACATGATATTTTTTTATATAATTTTCCTAAAAAATATATTGTACTTTGCAGTTCTCAATATACTGTTTTCTCAATAGACTTTTACTATTGACTTGTGTTATTCAAAAAAACTATAGATTTATAAATTCATCTTATAATTTTAATCCGGAATGGAAGAGATTTGCAATTTTAACTTAGTGCAAAACTAATTTACGTTCAGTATCACTTAAAAAACCCAGATTAACTTTCACTTTAAGAAATACATAAAATCATTTTTTTACTGTCTTTTCTTGGTAGAAAGACATGATCAATCAATGTCTGATATTGATAATGCTCGCGATGAGCGAAACCTGATCTAAATAAATTCAGTGTGGAATAAATACTAAATATGTTTTATTATTTATAATATAATGCCATTCCATGAATAGTGAACTCCTTAAAAGTGACTTCATGCGTAATTTTTTAAGCCACTTTTAAGATTTAAACAATTTGTAGTGGAAAGGAAATAAAAATAAAAACAGAATTTCTTTTGTACTAATTCCATTTATTTTAGATATAAAGAGCCAAGTGGATCATGTTCGCGATGAATAACAGTAGGATACCAAATATGTTTGCCATCTATTATGAGAAGGTTATTACCGTTGAACATTAACTGTTAACAGAAGAAATTAAAAATGTTTTTTGAATTTCAAATAATTTTTCAAAGAATACATATGAAAGCGTAAAATGAATTGAGCCTTCTTCAAAATAAAGACAATAATCAATAATTTTTTTCATAAAAAGTAGAAGCTTGTTTTAGATCCTCGATTTGTCTTAATGCCATCAAAATTAGAACGAGTCTTTTCAAGTTTGTCAGTAAGTAATGGATCTTTACGCTAGCCCTCGATAGTAATTAATTTCGATACGCCCTCACGCCAAGACTGCTAGGTTGAAATAATCACGAAGACCTAAGAAAACTTATTTTGAGAGCCAAGCACGTGACGCAGAGGGAAATAAAGAACGGATACCAGGCGCGCATTATGTATACACAAGAGAAAATGACAATTAATCCTGAATTTTGTGCCAAACTCAATCTGCACTGATGTATTTATTTATTCATCGTATCAAAGGTTTCAATACCAATATTTGTTTGTTTGTTCGTACTCGTATGCGCTGCCATACCATTCATCCGATTGCAATGTAACTTTGGTAATGTGTTGTGTAGACGTGCGAGAACGTTCTTGCGTTCCCAAATCGTTCATTCAATTGCGATAAAAGTTTGGTGATTTGTTGTGTGGACGCCTACGAAGGTTTATTTATTATCTACCCATCTATACATATAAAAATGAATGATTATCGTTATTTTGAGTGGCATTGCAACGCTTAAATTTAAGACATTCAAAAGTTGATCAATTGTTTGTTTAATTCGATTGAACGACTTGGCGCAAGGTTGTGTTATGTTCATTTATTTGTGTTTTTTCATAAAAAAAAATTATGTTTGTAAATGCGCTCGTATATGAAGGTTGCAATGTAAATGCTACAGTAT
This sequence comes from Himalopsyche kuldschensis, assembly GCA_028554975.1. NCBI lineage: Eukaryota > Metazoa > Arthropoda > Insecta > Trichoptera > Rhyacophilidae > Himalopsyche > Himalopsyche kuldschensis. The sequence goes on along the minus strand of JAHFWI010000086.1, from coordinate 1,032,679 downwards.
CGTTCCGTAAATGGCAAGTTAAAATTTATCCCCTCAAAGTACGAATAGTTAAAAGCAAATGGACTACTCTCTATATAGATTTTGTATTCAACTATATATTTTGTATTCAACTATATGACCTAAATTTCACGAGGCGTTCATGAGATGTTTTAGGAAAAGTTTTTCTGGGAGACACGCCTTTTTAAAATCAAAAAATAATACCACATTATTATATGAATAAAAAATGAATTAATTTATAAGTCTAATAATAACACAATTTCTACAAATTGCTTTCATTCGATCAAATTAACGCTGTCGAGAAATAAAAAACAAATACTAATTGTAAAACAAGCTTAATCCGGTGACTGACTAATAATTGCTTTTTTTTTTATTCCATATCTTCATTGTCTGTATTAAATATTTTAATTGCATGGCGCATTGGCGTCAACTGTAATATCATATATTGTTCGTATCTTTGTACAATAAACGATTAAAAATATGTTTAGTACAAGCAATTAAACGGATAAGTTAGTTAAACTTGAACTTGCCATGTTTGTTACAGACATGCGTGTAAAAGTATTATATTATTTTAGAACAAAAACTAAAAACGTATGTCGAAGTACTATTTTTTCGCAGCGAGTTTACTGGTTTTTCAAGATGGAATGACGATACACTTTTGACACATAACTCTTGCCTTAAGCGAAATAGTTCGAATAATGTAAAATAACTTGTTCAAACAAGTATTGATCCATCTTGACTTGCAGATACTGGTTGTATGGAATGTACGTAACAATCCATAATTCAGTGCATGATCTGATATTTATATTGAATTAAAGTTGATAATTTTGTTATTCGAACCTTTGACTTTAAAACTTAATTGACCCAGCGTCTATAAAGTGTATATTATATGTATTCAAAAAACTATGTCCGCTTCCTATATGAAACATATAAACATATTTACTACAAATGGAGCTAATCTTAATAAAAAAATCTACTTAGTTGTTCAACCTATTTTTCATAAAGAAAGTATATATTAGGGCTGTGGATACAGTAAAAAAATACGACTCCGACTCTAGTATTTACCAAAACCACGACTCCGACTCCAACAATGACCAAAAACACGAATCCAACTAAAAAAAGTTTAATTTCGTCAGGTTTTTTTTTTCCTATCAAATGTATGTGTATTTAATTATATATCAGCCAACCAATCTTACCAATAGCCAAATTTGACATATTAAATGTAAAAATAAAATGTTCAATCTTTTCAAAATTTCCGACTCGGACCAAAGCGCCGCGACGGCTCCGACTCCACAGCCCTGGTATATATAGGCTTATCTGTATAAAATTATATACGTATAAAGACTAAATTATTGTAAAATTTAAAATAACTTTGATTATTCCACGTATTGTGCTACTAACTGTGACACGTGTTTCGCCTCTTTCAAATGCATCTTTGGACTTAGTATCGCAAAGTTACTTAAGCAAGTTATTTTAAATTTTATACTAAAATGAACTTCCACAAAGTTACCGCCGAAACCATCGAAAGTAATAAATTATTGATGTAAAGGAAACAAAAATTTCTGACGCAGGCATGTTAATTAAATATGAACTTTCAAATGTCGGCCAGCCGATCCCTAAATCTGAGACTAACCAAACAAACGAAAATGGCACACGTCTCGTGCCGAAGCGACTTGAAAGTAAATATTATTATAGTTAAAACTATTAAAAAAAGTATTCCTTAGTAACGAATTGGATTCATATTATTTAACGCTAAGTGTCAATTTATCGTTAGGCGCCAACAGTTTTTCTATCGAAAGATATATATTATTACTGTTACAATATCCCAGCTTTAGTTTCTGAATGGTATTAGATTTTTTGCCGTTTAACGTACACAACATAAAAATAACACTTGCGGTGATGGTGGTGGTTGGTTCTCGATATGTGCCGGCCATAACGGTTGTTATAACGTCCTTTGCATTATTTTCCCGTTTTACAGAAAGCAAAGCTTTTGGTATTTATATTTAAGCACGCAGCAAAAATATTAAGCGTTAAATTATAATATTTTATTATTTCGGGATTTTGCGGGGTTTCGGGAAAATTTGTAACTTTTTTTCTTTGTATTTTATTATATTGATATATTTGAACGTCTAGTAGTTGAATGCAGTGTTCAGCAAATAAATCTTTTACAGTCTACAATTGTTTGTAATATAACTTATAATATAAACGATTTATTACAATTTTAATCAATTAAATTAACTTTATAAAATATTCAAATATTGATTATTGCGAATTAAACGAATAGATGTCATTACAGCTGACCACAATATTCCATTCATTAGAAAAAAAAATACATGATAGTTCATACAAATTCAGAAGAAAAAAATATGATACTGATGTAATTCTTTAATTCGAAGTTGACTTGAGAGTCGATTATTTGAGCCCCGAGAGGTGCAAGATATGTTTTTAAAACTATGACTTAATATGGGAACATAACATGAACAAGGATGAACGTGTCAAGGTCACATTGTAATAAACAGGTGAAGCACTGGATTTTGCACGGACAGTACGTAAGCAATGTGCTGTTAATTACGTTATCATAAATATATGTACGTTAATATAGTCCCAAAAACATATCTAAAAAAAAAAATTGTATAAAAAAAAATCCCCATCACTTTGAAATTGCACCAAAAAAGCCTCACAAAAAGAGGTTTGAGTTTACTATGAAACATAAACATATTTAATACGTAGCACAAAAATGATTTGTTAACCAAATAATACGCACCCTTATGTTGATGTATCGATTTTTAACGACGCAGGCTTTACGTTACATATGTATTCGATAAATGGATTGGAAGACATGGATGTCGGTTATGTATAGACTTACTCCCACATATCCGATGCTAATAACAGGGCGTAGCAAGAGCGGTTTACTTACCGAACGTTCTGTCTTAGCCTTACCCCTATTATCTCAAAAAAAAGAGAGTTTAAGGGCCTGAGTAACAACAATTTCTGATTGAGATAGGTTCCATTATGAGTTCACACGATAGTGCTATGATTTTATAAAATGTAGGTATATACTAGATTCGATGCGCTTCTTGTAAATTTATTTCTTTAACTATCTTTTATTACCTTAATAAAAATTCCATGCGCCATTCCACGATAACTTGAAATCACGTTTCTAAATCGATAAATGGTCAGTTATAAATACTTAAAACAGTCAGTTAAAAATATTAAATGGTCCGTAAAAATAATAAATGGTCAGTTAAAATAAAAAGAACATGTCATAAATTTGCCTATTACGACCATATTTGATCAAATTCACAAGCTGTCAAACTAAAAATTATCATTTTTTTAAAATAGCTGACTATTTAAATTAAATACTAACCATTTTTAATAAATAACTAACCATTAAAATATATTACTGACCGCTTTATTTATTAACTGACCACATTCACACTGATACAATGACAACTGACCGTTTATAATATTAACTGGCCATTTTGATTTTAACTGACCATTTATTTATTTAACTGACCAAAACTTGAATTAGTTACTGACCCATTAAATACACGCCGTTAAAATTTATATTACCTCAATTATAGCAATCGACTTTTCATCGGAAAACCGTAATACATTTTTTCGAGATAGACAATGAATATTCGTTTGAATTTTTCACGGTGAATTTGCTTGATTTTTTAATAAAAATGAGACATTTCGATTGAATAATTTTTATCAAATATAAACGACTTTCATTGGTATATCTGATTTTCACGGCTTAAAAAACGATAATTTTGTATGCGTGAATTGTTTTATTTCAAAACGGCACAAAAAATGAGGTTGAATGAATATTTTAAAAGTATCTTTATAAAACCAACAGGATGACATCATGAGATTCAGTTGTGGTGCTCACGGGTTCGAGTACCAATATTGACAGTTTTATAAATAAGTATTTCAATCGATTTGATCTCGATGGTGTGATTTGTATTTTTAATCCTTTTCCGCCTGTTCAACGTCGTGTTGAACAATTGAGTGACAAGCAGTTTACGTAAAAGAAAATTTTGTTGAGATAAGCTCCATTACCTGACCATATTCTCCAAATTATTAAAAAAGCTAAATAAATGCTTTGTTTTCAAAACAAGTATGATTTTTACTTAACAAAACTACTGACGATGTTTGAGAAAACTTATATTTCGTATTTTTTCGTGTACCAACCACTTGTGATAAATAAATTTATAGCTTTAATTATGACTAGCTATTTTATTTTATATTGTTACGATGCACCGATTCTAAATAAATATTCAATAATAATGCATATTGCTAACTAAGAAGCAATAATTCACCATCATATCAAACATGACAAAATATTTCTAAGAGATATCGTTAATTATGTAGAATTTATACAATGGTTATAATAAATTATGAAGATTCCAAAAGCCTCAATCCGGGTCGCTAGTGACACACCATGACAAACATTAGGACATTCAAGCAATGCAATTTGGATTGAAAATGAAATAAAGCTCTCATTTTTCCTAAGCACTTTCCCAGCGAGAAGTAACTCGAGAAGGTCTCGTTATTAACGGTCGATAACGTCGTCATCAAATCGTTTTACTAGGACTGAATGCAATTTAGGCTGCATAAAAGAATATGAAACGTGGATGTGGATGTGGCATTCGAAAAAGACGAACAATCAAGAGGTTTCTACACTCGGCTTAGTAACGGGTAGCTTTTACATATTAAATACAGTTGTTTGCAGGAAAATGATTGCTTATTGTAAAAAAAATATGTATGCATTGCAGGTTCTTTATTAAACGGTGAAATATATGAGAGCTTTCATATATATATATATTACGCCACAAACACATTCTACAATTATATATATGGTAAAACAATCTGTCTTATAAAAAAAACTACTTCATATATGCCGTAAATTTATTACCGGCGTCTTTGTGATTGATTGCAAAGATTGTGTTTTAATATGCGATAAATATAAACTGAGAAAAATATTCCAGTTGATTCCGCTCGACTCAATCAATATTCCAGCATAAGGCGTACATAATATTTTATCATGATGAAACTCAGTACTTTATGATCATTTGGATAAATATCTGATGAATGGGCAGAAGCTTTAAGAAAAAAATAAAGATTTTTCTTTCTTTGATTATTTTAAGGAAAGCTGATAACTACGTTTACTTCCAAACAATAAATGCGTATCCATATTTTTCACGACAGAAATAAATGAGGTACTGGCATTTAAAGATTTTTTTTAACCATGTTCGCTCTCAACTTTGAGCATATGGATTCCTCACGGAGTTTATCTCAAGATATATTTTTTACGGGAACTGCTTGTTACTCAGTTGCTCAACCTCTCTTTTTTGAAGAGATTACGGGATGGAAAGGATACAATGACTCGGACAAGACTAGTGGTTAGCTAATCGCTCTCGCTATGCGTCGCTTTTTGGGATAGGAAGAAGAGAATTTTCAAAAACACAAACGCCTATGCCTTTGAACAGATTTATCGACTGAAAAAATCTGCTCGTACCGGAAATCGAGCCCAGGTGGTACGGCACGCAAGCCAACAACGTTGACTACTGAGCCACGGACCGGGAAAATGTGACAGTGTCATTAAAAAATGTGAAGAAAAAACAGCTTTGGAAAAGTAAGGTGCTAATAAAGTGCAATTCTCAATTTGAACACATCCGTGTGTATAAAAAAAAAACATGTACATGATTTCATTTTTGGAAGAAAATTTGACGGCTATGAAAACAACAGAAAAATGTACATTAATATATTAGAGAAAATAATTCACTTCCACTTTCAAACATACATTTATTCATTCTACATACATTAAAACCCACTGTATTTCATATTTCAACACTTAATAGGACAACGGCCGTTATGGTCAAAATATCCAATACCACCTATAGTGAAATCAATATTAGTATCTCAATGTGTTGTCGATAATATTCTTTCGTTTGTAAAAATGTCAAACGGTGGAAAATTTGCGTTGTTCCCCGAAAATTAACGTCTTTATCCGCTTGTCATTAAATTAACTATTGACCGTTTGTGCGCGGAAACTAAGTTTGTTGTACTCTTTGCATCACTGTATCGTAAAAACCTCAAATTTAAATGTCGCATGATTGACTTAAAAATAAAATTGATGTTTCTCACAAAATGGTACTTTTTATCATATTTAATTTGTATGGGTAATAATTATTATTAAATATTTTAATTTGCCCTTTAAAAAGGCTAAAGCCTAAAAACCAGCATACAACATGTACGCTGTAAGCAATATATAATTCATTAAAATGTCTTCACTCCCGGGATATATCATATCACATATCTATGTACTCCAATTATGTATATAAATCGGTTCAATTTGTAACTTATATATATAAGGTTACAATACAATTGCTCTTCATAACAATATCATTGTTAGCAATCGTCTATTCGTTCAGTGGTACCAAATTTTAGTAATATAATAATTATAAGAAGGGATATATTATTTCACTGCTTAAAGTAATATATTCATGCGCAATAAAATTTGATAGTCAGAACAGTATAAGCAAATTATTTTTGATAAATCGATGCGACGGTGGCTAGTTATTAATGATTCGATGATATGATTAATTGATATACTTCGACGAAGTAAAAAGGTTCAGATTGAAAATAAAGCTTGATGAGTCTTTTTGTATATTTTAATTAGATTTTTATCGGATTTCTTTATCCAGCACGCAATACATGGAACAATAAAAGTTAGCAAAATAAATGTATTTTTACATGTTTAATCAGTATTACTTAACGCATACCCTAATTGGATAAATTTTTAAGATTAAGACATTCGTGTTTGATTTTTTAAGCGATTTATTCTCCAAAAAAACCGATTGATTACGAAACCAAAGAAAAAATCATACAAAAAGATGTATGGATTAAAAATCATTGTAAACATCACATTTGCGAACGAAACTTTTTCAATATTACAAGAAAGCGAATAATAAGAATTATTTTTATTATTCGCTTTATTATTATTTTTATAATTATTAGTTTCGAATATCAAGATTTACAACCGACAAAAATGCTCGCGATAAGCAAAAACAGTCATGATCTTAATAAATTAATAGTTGAATAAGTAGAAAAAAGCAAAAATGCCTTTCCACTAAGTATTCTACAGTGAACAGTTTTAAAAGATGAATTACTGATTATTGAAAACCATGTCATAGTTATTATCGACAAGACTAAAGAAACAATGACTTAATAATTACATAATACTATCTATTCTCAAATATTGGGCCAGTTGACATTGGCCCAAGTGTTTTGATGAAGGCATAAATTAAATTAGTGAAGTGACTAAATGCCAAGTAATTGGATTATGAAAGTCAATAACGCAATTATTGACTGCCTGCATCAGTCCAATACAGTATGTCTAGTAAATGAACTTCCATGAAAAGTCAATAATATATAATAACTACTTAACCTTTCAAACTTATTATTAAAAGGCTGAAAGAAATTACTTTCATATCAATTTAGATGAACGACTTATTTCCCCTTTTCTTCATTTATTAATATTATTATGGAATTGATTTTTAATACATGAACGTTATCCTTCAAGCAAATTATTTTCAAAAGTTATCCAACTATTGAGGAAGGACATATTGAAGTGTTAATTTAGTTAGCTACCTCAGCTGTAAATAAAAAAGTCTGATATAAATTAGATTGAAACAGACAGTGGAGATTTTATTATTTGTGTTTATAGTTTCACTGCATCGTGCTTAAGTTTATTTTAATAGAAACACATTTAATTTTTACTTGATAAAGCCATTCCTTCCACTTTTCATTGGATTTCGGGTTTCGTATCGTTTTTAAGCTTGGATAAAAAAAATGTAAAATGAATAATATTTTCTTACCTCTTACGCACAAAATGTAAGAAAACCAATAAATCTATTTTTGACTAATATATTGTAGCGGAGCCATAAAAATGAACTTTGATATTAAGCAATGTTTGTAATTAGGATAAAAGTTCATTTTGAAAGCGTGTAGACTGTAGACTGACTGACCTACCCCATAAATCTAGACCTTTTTATTTCAATAACTCATTCATTTGACATTTATTATTGTATTAATAGCTTTAGGTGCTAAATAAATTTAGACACTGACATTCAGTTTATAGATGTCCACTCTCGTGCAGTAAATTTCAGGCAATAATGATTTACATGCACGTGACCAATTCTAAATTTAAATATTTGAAATTATATATATTACAGTCATGAGTATGGATTGTTATAATTGCATTACCGAAATCGAGATTCCGGCATGACATCAGTTTTTTGAATGCCAGTTTTTGGTTTCTATATATTACGATACAATTATTCAATAAAACTTAGAGGTTATTTCCTGAAGATCTGATCTAGACTTATCTAACATATAAAAATCAATGTTTGTTTGTTTGCTGTTCGTATTTTATGCGATGCCATACCGTTCATCCGATTGCGATAAAGCTTTGGCATCTTATAGCTTGCATAGTAAAATTAATTATCAGTAGGTGCCACATGTGTCGACCCATAGACAATCGGCATAAGACAAACGGTAAATATCATCGATACTGATCAATGTTAGTGAAATGAAATCGAAATTATTTATGTAAAATATTGTGCATCCGAAAGCACTTCAATAAACACAAACAATTTCTTGATTTGAGTGGCATTGCAACGCTTGCCGGGTACAGGCTAGTAAATAATAATTATAATCATTTTAATACCGGCAATTCAATATGAAATTTTGATTTTTTTGTCAAACTGTGATCTCAATAAACTAAGATTGCTATTTTAATCTATGTATATTTTCGTGACACTGGTTTTGCTTTAACATTCCTGCAATATTGCAACCCCTATTCATGAGTAATGAAGTTTGAATCAAATGATGCTCTGCTACGTACAGCAGTGGTTCAGAGAACCTTTGCACGACTATTTTCTAGGAATATTTTAAATATTCAATAGTTCTTGGCAATCAGAGTGTATGACGCGCTGATTCATCCATTCCTTTGCTTCATTGGCTATTTTGAGTTTGCAGTGTATAATATTCAATTGATAAAAAAATCATAATATTCAATAAATATAAATGCGTGTCAGATGTAATTTTACGACACCTTTTTAATATACTAATTCAGGAACTATATTTTGTTGATCCTACGACTGGGTAGGTTTTTGTCCCCGTAAAAAACTTTCATGTTATTATCGGTATATGGATTTTATATTATACAAGTATTGCTACCCGGCGTCGCTCGGACTAAGCGACCAATAATTATTTAATGATATATCACAAAATCTAACATCCAAAATAGAGTTAAAATAAAATCACAAACTTTATTTAATTTGATGACAGCCCCATTATCGCCCATTAAAATGTCCAAATTCAAGGAAAAAATCTAATTTGCTGTCAAAGAAATGTCAAATAATACCTTCACGTAAATAATAAACATTATTATTAATAATAAAAGCCGGGAAAAGTTCTGTAGAAGACTAATTTATTACATTTTGACTAAATGTCTTCGCCGATAAAAATTCAAACATATTTTCTTTCATATTCGTTTTTATGGCAACTTGCAACAACAATGCAAAATGGAATTACAGACATACATACATACATACGCCGTTTCGGTTTTATATATAAGATATATGTGAACAATAATACTAAACTACGTTTTACGCCTCTGATCGAAATTCGTTTATGGACCGATACACCAACCTCACAATTCCCATTATTTCATTCCGGAAGACTGTTGCTTTTTTCTTTGTTTCACCACAAGTTGTGGTGAAACAAAGAAAAAAGTAATATCAAGCCTGCGTTACAAAAAGTTGGGCCTAGATAAAACTGCTCTACGATTATTTACCATTTTCGAAGGGTATATAAGTCATCGATATATTACATCTTAGAACAAGAATGTAAATAATAGTTTTCATCACAAAATAAACGTACTATTCATAAATGATTTTGATCTCATAGAATTTTCATAAATATTAACTACCTAAAATCAATTTTTGTGTAAGTTTACAAAAATGGGTTTAAATACAGAAACATATTGTTTAATATCATTAACTGTCAGATTGCTCCTTGAATTCTGTGCACGATTCTTAAGATTGTAGATTTATCTGTTTTCAAGAACGATTTTCACTGGGAGAATGATTGTATGAAATATATTTTTTTCGCAGTTACATATAATAAGCAGGAGGGACAAATTAATTGATATGACAACATTGCTTAAAGTAGGCTGAGACGCTTAAATATAATAATGACCTCCATTTTGACTACCGTTCTTTAGTGGCCATGTGATCGGATTCAAACTGCAATTTTCATGGAAACAGGGTAAAATTTTCAAATAAACTATTGTTATTACTAAGTGTTATTTATCATTTTTGTATGATAATGCCTTACCAAACGAGTTTTATATTATTCTTAAAACGTGGTAGTTATATTTATGTCGTATTGACTGTTTCCTCTTTATTGCTTCAAACATATTATTATCGGTTTTTCATCAACAACTAAAAATGTTTACATTCGGGTAGGCTCTGAATTGGAATTTCAATTATGAAAATCCAAGGTCATTTGAAAATAAAGAAGATGCTTTTTAAAAAGATGTAAAACGTGTCATAAGAAGAATAGCAAGGCTGTTAATATATGTTTTATACAATCCGTTTAATCCCACGTAGCCCCGCGAACATATGCGAAAAATCCCATAAGCTGACCTTTCGGCCCCATCTTCTTTTGTTTTAATAGCAATTGTTTTTTTCCTTATTAATATGATTTTGAAGACTATATTTGACAACTATTTATTACAAAATACATCATAAAATGGCATTATAAAAAAACATCAATGATAAATTAGTTGAGATAAATAATTATTAATAAAAAAGACGACCGTTTTTTGCCAAAAAATTACTTGGGTTTTTCCACGGCCACTTTTCACAATGGTCTGGGTTACAAAGGGTTAAAATAAATTTCCACAAAATTACTGCCAAATTCATCTATAATATAAAATTAAGAAGTTGGATTTATGGTTATTTCCATTTTTTGTGTACCCAAACTTTTATTCGTGTAATAACATTTAAAAAATTATAATTAAATCACGTTCACGTAAGTCTGTCAACAGCATTTAAAACGCACAGAAGTAAACGAAACGTTTGGTATTTGATCAGTGATCACAGGAATTTCTGTTTGAATCGATTAAATTGGACCACTTTTGCCGCAAAACGACATAGCTGCTCATGCCTATTGTGATTTTAATTGCTTTTATTTTGCCATCCCTTTGATGGCTCTGTTTACTATTGAGTTACAGTAAACAACCTCACTGGTATTCCGGTCATACATTTGAAGATTTTTTAATTCAATCACGTGAACATCCTGCGGATTATTTTACTCATACATACATTAAAGAAAAAAGCTTGATTTGTCGTGGCGAAAACTCGAATTCCATATTTAAATACATCAAAAATAAATATTGAACTTATACCAGTTTTAAAAATAGTTAATCAATCGAAATCTTTAACGCAAGCGATCCTATGCATTTTTTGATTAAATAATTACCTAGAAAGAAAATACAGTTCCAAATTTAAAATTAAGAAGCTTAAAGCCATATAAAATATATTGGAAAATAAAATTACATTCAATGTTTCTTCGTTGAAAATAAGCTTTAAATTGACGGGGATTTTTTTATAAATCAAGAACTCTCCCGCATTCATCATTGCACTTACATATTAGTTTGGAGCTATATTACACATACATAAGTAAATGCAAAATAATTATGTCTTAAAATTTTGATAAGAACTTATTTCGCTGGATAGTTGTATGAATATAAAAACTAATAACGAATAAATATACCTTGCCCAAAAGTGAACAATTCATTAAAGATTCAGCAGAAAGAATTGCTTAAAAATCACCTTAGAATATATATATACATACCATTTGTGTAAAACGTGGTGTATTGTTGATAACATTGTATAGTTGTTCTAAGAAAAAAAACTATTTGTTCTGTAAATATTTGTAGGAAAAAACTGATTAGTTTTTTAGCTATTTGACTGAATTCTGACTTACAGTATAGAAATGACCATCAACAGCATGACGTATTCGAATACTTAAGTTTCAAACAAAACCTTTTGTGCGAGAATGATATTGAGATTCTCATGACAGTGTAATTTATGGAACTTTACAAATACAGTCATGCCAGTATAATAATTCTGCATGAATTCAGCTCAGGCGTGTCCAATCCACGGCCCATGAGACGGATATGGTTCTAAAAATAAATAAGTGTGACTCGAGTCATCTAGATTTTGACTCTTTTTTTAGTTGGAATACTATTTTGCAGGGCTGTGGAGTCGGTTAAAAAAAGTCCGACTCCAGCATTTACCAAAACCACGATTCATTCAATTTTGTCACTTTTTTCCCCTAATTTTCCTATTTATGTGTATTCAATTAAATATCAACCCTATCAATGCGACCTAAAGCCAAATTTGACATTTAAATGCAAAAATAAAAAGTTTTAAACTTTTCAAAATTTCGCCGCGACGACTCCAATTCCGACTCCGGCCAAAAAGCTCCGAATTCACGACTCCGACTCCGACTCCACAGCCCTGGTATTTTGTCTTAAAATTTGAAATTTGATTTATTTGTACAATTTACGAACTGTGTAATGTCTATCATCTTTATTACCCAGAAACACACAAAAACAACATCATTTCTAGCGAGAGACTTGAAAATTAATTAATTATTGCAAGTAGGTACTTTTTTTGAAACGGGAATGTCAAAAGTCTTTTTTGTTTCGTGTTACACATTTTTAATTTCATAATAGAAATGTACTCGAACACACAAAGCTCATAATAATATTGAAATTCATTCTTTATTTCGAGTTTAAAAAGAGTTGACTATTCAATTAATGTAGCTCATTGTAATTAAATCATTGGATATCCATGAAACAGCTTGTTCACCCGAAACGAATTTTATAAATGCATGTTACTACTGAGTGATGACCTGATTTCAACAGTTGAAATTTGATTAGTTTGTGAATTACTTCAGTGCCACTGTGACAGTCAAAAACGATTGTGAATTCCTAAGAGATTGTTTTTATGCTTCACGTGAAACAAAAAAAAAAAATGTTTTGAATAAATAACGATGTGGACAAAGCACATTTAGAATATTTTGTTTTCTGTATTTTTTTATCCCATAAATTTTAATTGAATAATTATTGTAGGCTGCTTAATAATTATTATTAATAGTATTTTAATTTATCAGTGGTATTTTTAATCGGTATCTTCAGATATGTATTCTGGAATAAATAACTACCGTTAGTTCTTATTATGTAAATGACATTGACTTGTTATACTATAGTTGTTGCTTATTAAGCTGTTAAAAACAGTATATATTAAAATACAAACAGATCATCTGTATTTTTGTTACATATGTTTGTCATCACACCATAAAGAAACACGATGCCGATTTAATTCGGTCTGGACATTTTTTATTGTGTTAAATTTTAGTATAACATTGATTTATCTCCCTAAGATAAATATTCTTACAGAGGTTTTTTAACCGGTATATAGATTTTTTTGTAAAGTCTAGTCATAATTAAATATTGTTAGAAACTGAAATATATTAATTAATTGCCTAAAGGCATCCCCATACGAATCAAATAATTGAGAGCGATCAGGCTAATGCTACTATTCCTTTCGTAATCTAATTATTTGTATGGTAAGTATGTATATGTGGTGTAGTTATGGGGTACGCTAGCGATCAAATGGGCTTGATTTCAAGTTCGGGCATGTTTTTATTTATTTGTGCATTTGGCGTGAGAGTTCACGATTTGTTTTTGCCGCTAGTTGATCTTGAGTGACTTAAAAAAAACTTATCGATTGTTTTTCATGTGATTTAAAAAAATGAATATTAAGAAGTAATGTCAAATATACAACTATTAAATATCAAGAATTTAAACTCTTTTGAACGAATCTTTTATTCTACATTAAACTTGATTTAAAATATTTGAAATAAAAGACGAACCAGTCTACCGTGTAAATTGATGCTGTGATTTACAGCTGTGCATATATAAAGTGTGTATCTATCTGAGACACGTTAGACAAACAAATTAATGACTTATTATTTTCACAGTGGCATAGTTCATAATGTATTTGTTATCATTTCGGTTATAAATGTGTCACTAAAAACCATTAATATGTGAAAAAAGATATATTACTGCAATAACTCAGGTATCTAGTAACGAATAAGACGGCTACACGCGCTCGTAATTATAAGACATTACGTCAAACAACGCCAAACTGTGGGGATGATTGATTCTATATGAGCATATAATAAATGCTCAGTCTCGCTTTTTGTGAAAGCCAATATGACATGATTATCTTAGAGAATCTTTTTGGTTTTAATATTTATAAAATGATTGGTAAGCACAATGAGTCGATTGTTATGTGAAAACTCATTATTAAAACAAAAATTAGTATCATTTTTTTTATATTGATAAAACAAACGATTCTAATTTGTCACGGACACTACTGATATTTTTAAAGTGCTTTAATGTGCGCTGGTTGAAAAAAGTACTGACTGATTTTTTGCAATTAAGGGTCTTTCAATATGGACGTTCGATTTTAAAATGTAAATAAAACATGTTGTGTGTGATATATCCACTAATTTTTTCTCATTTAAAGTATTTTTTATGGCATTGGGTGTGGAATGTAACGTCATTCAACTGTACGTCGTGGCTTTACTTGGTGGCACGTATTAGGGAGGTCCAATTTTTAACATGACTTTCGCGCATAAATCTGGCTGAATTGGCTGAATGGAATTTTTATGTTGACTTTGAGAGCATCAATTGTTTTCAGTTTATTTGCAAAGACTTACAATTAAAAACAGTCCTAAAAGAAGAAGTCTAAAGACAAAAAATCGTACGATCTCAGTTCACGTCACCGCCGCCCTCAAATCGCTCGCGCAGAATGTCCATTGTGACATGTGATGTGTGACACGTAGCTCCGTCCTGTTGTAACCACATACTATCCATATTCATATCATCCAGCTAAGGCCACAATAAGTTGCTTATCATTGATCAGTTGGGCTGTATTTTAAAATATATATTTGAAAATAAGTCTACTTGGTATAATTCATAACATAAAAAATATGCTTAGTATTTCTCTTGAGCTTTTTTTCAATATCTTTAGGTGTCTGATTAGATTGTACCCCACAGTTTAAGATTATTCTTATACGAAAGGTACGCCGATGAAGCAATTTTGCTGTTAATTTTGATTTATGATATTAATTTGACGACGTCCCGGTGCCGTATCTACCCTAATTAATACCTTTCAGGTAACATGTCACTTAATAAGGAGACTAAAATAAAGTACACCTAGTTTTCATCACAATAATTTTATATTGAAACCTCATTCCTTTATACATGTTCATATAAAAGATCAATAAGGTTAATGTTTTATTTATTTTATTTTTGATGCCTAATTTTAATGTCTTTATATGTCAAAAGTAACTGTGGTTGATTTCAATCTTGAAACATATTTTATGGTCATAACAAAATTTATATGGCGGTTGCTAGTTTGGTAATTGAATTATGTGATTTGGTGGAAAGTAGTGACAGTGACAAGCTTTTGAGAAAAATGACAAAATGTATTTTTTGAAGATTTAGAATTTGTACAAACCAGTTGATGTGAAAATGAACTAATTTCTTTGTAAACAAGCAGGTATAAGTTATTGACTGCCTCTTTTCTAAGAGAACTAGAGTTACTGCTTTTTTGCTAATAAATTCTTATAGTTTTAGCAGATGTTCATTTTTTCACAAAAAAAAATGAGATTATTAGAGTACAAGTGAGCACCATATGTCTACATATTAAGGAAATGCCGTTCATAACACAATTTCAGAATTTTTGTGAGTAAATGGTTTCTTCATTGGAAGAGTAGTATAGTCTTCAGTGACGCGTTTAAAAGTTGTAGTTACAACTTAAAATAATTTCGAAATAAATATTCTTTTTTTATACTGAAGACGTAGTTCACCGAGAATTAACTAAGTATTCTATAATTGATGTAAGATACCCGACGTGGCTGGTAACTTGAGTTTTTTCAATTTCTATTGTTACCATATAGCAAACATGGTATGTATTAAGTTAACGGGTGTTTCATTAAATTTATGAAATAACACCACGAAATTCCGTGCTCTGAATCTCGAATTAGGCTTTGATATTTGATAATATCTTTGTAATTTTTATTGCTAGTTTCAAAACAAATAATCCAAGACAAAACTTTTAAACGAACGTTAGAAAAATGTAACAAAAGATTAGCAAATAAAAAATCTTCATAAATAACATGATAACGTAAATAGAATACCAAGTTATAAACATTCTTTTATATTGTATTTTTTATGGAACAAAATGTTTGTTTTCTCAAAGAAACTGACTGGTAGGTATTCTTGGTTGGTAATATATCATTCTTCGTTTTCGTGATATTTTTCTCAGAAAAATCGTCCAAAAAATTGTTCATTTTCACCCGGCACAGTTGTTTAGTTGTATAGCACAATGTATGTATATACATACATACATATATTCCGCATGAAAAAACTGCGACCATTTACTTTACTTCTCGGGTCTCTATACTGAACGAATATTTTTTCATAGAGCTTTGTCTAATATCAAATCGTATCCGCTTATTTTAAGTACTGAATAATAAATTTTGTTGTGTTTTTAGCAAAAATTTTCTTAATTAAATCACTTATTACTACAATCACAATATAAAGCATATGAACTTCGGATAATGTTATACAATTTTTGATAGTGATGATATAGCAAATAGCTCTTGAAATGCCTATTTTTAAATCGAGATCAAAAAAAAACAAAAAGGATTGACCACATGATAAGACGATACAATTATCTTTGTTCAAACGTAAGAAAACCTGTAAACGTTTAAGCTCAGATAAAGTGACTCAAGATCAAACTTAAAATTATCGGAAAAAACTTAGGAGGACATTTATTTAAGGCATGGAATGATACTTTGTATTGCAGATTTAACCATCCTTAAGCTCGTTTTATAAAAGTAAAATAACGCAGATAAAAAAAACAATACTTGTCACAAAATAAAACATTTTTTCCTCGCAGACTTTTGTACTAGAAATCATTCATTTTCCCTCAAAAAAACCTTGTGTGTGTGCCAAATATTTACCTGTCAGGAGTTTCGCTATAAATGAACGGCGATTTTTCACCAGTTTTAGTTTCACCTTGTGCGAGCAGTCATTAGTTTTATTGTCTCTATCTACTTTTGGCTGAGAATTGTGTTTTATACGGCCGAAAAAACAATCAAACACTTTGTTCAGCGGAGGCGTAGCGTCGTAGCACTTTGCTACGGCTCTACACTGTATAGTGGTTCCGTAGCACATTGTTACAAAAGAGATTGAACATGTAGCATAAGAATGAATACTTTTAAATGATATTTTTTGTAAATGAACAGAAATAATAAATATAAGTCCGTGGTCGAGTGACAACGTTGTTGGCTGCAGTTGCGGAACTCTTAGGATCGAATATCATTCAGGGTGGTGTAATTTTTGAACTGAGACATAGATGTCTTTGTTGAGCGAAAATTCCTTTTTACTCCCATTTGACCCTAAAACGTATGAACGTAGTAAGAGCAACTAACTAACCGCTAGTCCTGATAAAGACCTCTACCTTATATTCCTATTAAGGGAGGTTAAGCAACTGAGTAACAGTTCTCGTAGAAAGCCCGTGTTGACAAAAAGTCCACTAAGAGCTTGTGGAATTATGTTGCAAATTGAGTTTTATTTCGGTCTTTATTATTTTATTATAAAATTGATAAAAAAAAGTGTTTCCTAAGGCAGCGTTTAAATGATAAAATCGTAAGTTATATATATTTATGTAGTATGATATAAAAAGAGCCAAGTGTTGTTTATCTATGACACACGCACAAGAATTCCTGTCATTGGAAACATCAACTGCTTTTTTAGCTCCCGATTGTAAACATCCCACTCCAAAAAAACCATATTATGAAAACAAAATTTATTGATAGAATTTGTTTCATAGGGACTGACGCGTCTATTTATAAAAGTGTCAATGCTATAAATAAATCAAATTTTATTGTATTTTCGATGGTTTTATCGGTAACTTTGTGGAAGTTCATTTTAATATAAAATTTAAAATAACTTTGATTATTCCACGTATTGTGTAACTAACTGTGACACTTGTTTCGCCTCTTTCAGAGGCATCTTCAGACTTACTATCGCAAAGTTTGCTTAAGTAATGAAGCAAGATAAATTCTAACATTTTAACATTTTAAATTATGAAATTGGTTGGTTTTTTCCTTCTAAAGGAAACAAGGAAGGGGGTGATAGAATCAAAACAATGCAATAACATAATGATACTAATAAGGTGCAATCAATTAGATTGGGATTTTTTCCTTTTAAGGGACGCAAGAGAGGGTTATAGAATCGAAACAAAGCAAACAAATATATTTCTAATGACGTTAAACATTACAAACTAATAAACTATAAACTAATGAGCTGCAATCAATCAGTTAGGTTGGGTGATTACTCTATTGATGGGGAATAATTTTAATAAAGACGAGCATCCTGTCCTGTTAAGAATATTATTTAATAATATATCTTTTTTATTAAGAGTTTTATTTATTTCTAAAATTTCTAGACTATTCATCTTTAAACCTTTTTTATTTACTCGGTGGAGTATTTCTATATTACTAGTCTGATTAAAATTATGGTCATTTTCTATTAAATGATTGGCAAACTCAGAAAAATTATTACTCTTTAGACATCTTATATGTTCTAGCGATAGTAAGTCTGAAGATGCCTCTGAAAGAGGCGAAACGCGTGTCACAGCTAGTTACACAATACGTGGAATAATCAATGTTATTTTAAATTTTATATTTATTTATTGTGTTTACAATAAGTGGTGTACATCTTTTGGAATCAGCTATTTTTTTATTTTCCATATTAAAAAAATGATGTTTTTAAGGTTCCCTTAGTTTCATATACAAATATGAAGAAAAAATTCATTAATTTGATAAAAAATGAGTCAGGAAAAGCTAATGTCCAGTGATAAACGCAAAAAGGTTGAACCAAAAATAGTTTTGAATCACAATTTTTTCATTGAATAAAGTTTCTTGATCATTTATTAAAACTTACCAGCCAAAAAGCACAGATGTTTTCACATTTACCACAGAATTGAACAGCAGTAATTTATTTTTTGTTGGAACTTGTCAAAATGTAGTCAAGTGTTAAAACGGCAAGAATAATGCCCAAAGTTGCTTTTGAATTGCTCGCCTTGTCTTACTTTCAGATTTACGAGCTTCATTTTCAAATATTTAAAGTGGGGCTACCTACATTTATTATTTTAAACTTGTTTGAAATGTTGAACATATAAAATTTTGACGGCGATCATTCTTGCTCCGTTGAAAATATCCCTTTTGTTTTTATTTGCTACCTCATTAGCAAGTCATAACAAACATAAATGAAAAATTACTCGCTGTCACGAATCTTTTACATAACGGGCGTCCATCTTCCTTGTAGCGAAATATTTAATTATAATCATTCAATTATTTCCTGCTTAATTAATATCAAGATTCGACTGATTCCTTTGACCTATTTGTGTTGAGATCGTGCATTTTGGAAATTTTTCTTTTAAAATGATTTTTTTTTTAAATCTACTGCCTAAATGCATTAAATTAAAACGAAATATAAATTATTTAAAGATTAATGAAGAAACGAATCTGGAGCTTATTGATACGAACATGATTTTTCAAAGGAGCGTTTTTACCTAATATTTTATTCATAAAATAACTGTGATGGTATAAAATACCAAGAAAATTATCATCACCGTGATTTCGGGCATAAATTTATATGTACATATTAGTTTCAAGAATTTAACCGGCAATTCCTTTTAGTATACGTATGTATGTGTAAGTAGAAATTTTGATGTATTTATTAAAATATAAGACCACATACGTATTTGCACGTTCTTTGAAAAGTTAAAATGAAGAAGACTTAAATTAAATAAAAAATGTTTTGTCAATCACATATTGGTTCATTAATTCGATATTGAAAATGTTTGCTTAGTCGTAAGTGATTTTAAGAGACTGAGTTAACGAATTTGTATGCAACAAATGAAAAATTAAATACATCTTGCTAATTGGGTAGAGCAAAAGATGAAGCAAGTTTTCCAAGCTGTATGCATTTAAAGTGGATTCTGCTTTAAAATCTTTGTTCCGCATTCTTGAAAAAGGAATAAGTTTTGGACCTATTTTTGTCTTGCATTAAACTTTTCCGTGCCGATGTTCACTTACTTACTCATGTACACTAATTTATTTAAACGTTCCAACAGAGTGAATATTCTTGTATAATATTTAAAAACAGTTACGAATAATAGCTATTAAAAACTTCTTTAATGGAAATTTGATCTTGAATTCTTTTTAACACTAACAATAATTGATCCAACGAACAATTATTTGATATACGGTTAAAATTTGAATTATACAAAATCACAACTATTTAAATTTGCTGCTAAATGAATTGTTGCGATACAAACTATACATAAATAAAAATAGTCTGTAATTTAAAAAGTAAACATAAAAAACTTTAATATGTAAATTGATAATTATCATTTATCATGAATGCATACGCTATTAAAAACATAGTTATAATTAAGAAAAAAAATCCATGGATTTATGAATAATCCTTATGGTCAGTAAAAAAATTTAAAATTTAAAATTTAAAAATAAAATTTGGAATAATTTAAAGATAATATGTGTGAAAGAGGTTCGAAAAAGTTACGTCTCAATTGTTTAATTATGATGCCTTTTCACCAATAGTTCTGAGGTAACATCTTTAAAGTTTTCAATGAAAATATTTGGTTTATTTGTTTAAAACAAATAATCGATCAGTTTATTGTAAAATAAATACGATTATCAAGATATTAAAAATATATATATTTATTTGAATTTTGTACTTTTCCATGAGTTTTGTCTCAACGACCCGGGTTTCGCCTTTCGGCATCTTCATGCATTTCAAGTGCACGGATGTAAATACTTGAAATGACACTTGATATACCTGAAGATGCCGAAAGGCGAAACCCGGGTCGTTAGCGACAAAACTCATGGAAAAGTACAAACAATTCAAATTTGATATTGAAATTCCATCAAGTACCCTCAGTCTAAATACTAAAATATGTATTAATGTTTACACCTGTGTTGATCCCCGAGGATACCAGTTGGTTGCATGCTTACTTAATGTTTGTTTTGTAAATTTTTATAGTTGATACATTGATAATTATTGTGAGTCAAAAATGGATAATATTATGTAATAGGGTCAATAATTGTATGTTTTCACATAGAGCAGAAAATATTTTTAGTTTAACTTCCAAAAAAAGTTTTTTACGTTTGCGAAAAGAGAAGTGAATGGAAATAGAAGTGAAAAAATAATTTAGTTTGAAGAATATTTTTTTTTGATTTATTTCAGTAAATCAACTTTTTCGTATAACATTGAAATAATTGCAAGAAGTTGAGAAAATTCTTTCAACTTTAATTTCCGTTCTCATAACTTTCCTCAATCGTAGATAGCACGTGAAACCATCATTTTATGATACTTTATATAATGTGGCAATGAAGGTATTTTTTGAATATCAAATGTAACAGAACTAATGAAGATTTTTTCCCTTTAACATATTGTGTATATATATGTATATGGTGATTGTGTCTCATAGATTTTATCAGAAGATTAGATATTATTAAAAAAAACTGTTTCAAAAGAGACCGGTTCGTGGTGGAGTGATCAACGTCGTTGGTTTCAGCGACGGACCGTCGAGTCCCTGTGCGAGCATATTTTTTCAGTCGATAAATCGATTTTATTCGAAAGCAATGGGTACTAAAAATGAAAAAAAATCGAGGGCGATAAGCTAATCACTATTCGTCTTAGCCCTCGTATTCTTTCAATTCCTACTTCTCTCTATCTCATCGAAAAAAAAATCATGTTGAAATAAACTCCGTGAGGAATCCATATGCTCCAAGTTGGGAGCGGACATTTTTAAAAAGAAGCTCTCTAAAAAATGTGTTAAACCCTTTTTTTGCACACAAAGACTATTAATATTTCTTTGAATGAGAAAAATATATCAATAGAAAACTCACTTTATCACTCAATTCTTAAGAAGTTATCAACAATTAGATTGTTGATATGTTTTGTCAGCGATACAAATTATTAATATCAAATGAGGAGTGAGAATAATATTATGTTAGATACTCGCATTGTATTGCGTTGGAAATAATAAGCTTAGGCCAATATTTCAACGGGAAATTCCCGTGTTAAAATTATTATTGCGTTATCGTTACAAAACTTTACTAACCAAATTAAAATTATATGCCCATGAAAATGAACATACAGTTAGTATAGAGTATAGACAGAAGCGGATCCACGCACATGTAACATTTTTCATTAAAACTAGGCGTATCTAAAAAAGCCATAAAAACTTGGCGAAATTTAAATTAAATTACATTTTCATTACACGGCATCAACATTATAATGCGATCATTTGAGTGCGCTCTTACTCGTGTTTTAAAACGTGAATTATTATATGCAAAAGTCATATTATACGGTGTAGTCAAATAACATTAATCAAGATTTATTGATATTGCGATATACTTATTGCTCTATTGATTTGAAAGACACACTCATAAATATGTATTTATTTAATTTAATAAGGATTTAAGTGAGTATGATACGCAATAATCATCAAAATATAAGTAAAACAAAAAGTTTATTTTAATTTATATCTAATAGTTTGTTATTATAGCGGAATAAGCTTCAGTACAATAATTGAATGAACTTATAAATACTTATTAAAATAAGAGTTTCTATCTATGTCAAAGATAAGAAAAAAAATTATGTATGTATTAATTGTCACGAAAATGTTCCTTTATTTATTTAAATCGATTTTTCTAAAGTTTTATATATGTGTTCAAAAGCATGGATGTTAAAATTTCATCCAACATGGAATTCGAGTGATTAAAAATCTCCTAGACTTTTCTTTCTCCGAAAAATAGATTTTAAATGACTGAATAACTACCAGCTTTCGTAAAAACATCGTTTGTTAAGATGATTCATTAAGAGGCGTTTTGAAAGTTGAGAGTGGATATGCTTGAAAAAAAAAGAACATATAAGTTAAAGAAACTTAGCCTAGCTTTATATTTACACTGACGATCATTATTCTATGACGCGGTGCCTCTATTATTTTCCCATGACGTGCCAATATCCATGAGAACTGTCGAATACATCCTATGGATAGTATACAACGGTCGTTCAAAAGGAAAAGCAGGTAGGGTTGATGTTCTCCGGAGACACTTGGAGAATGTGACCCAGCAAGGTCCAAGGTCTCTCAATGAACGTTGGCGTAACGGGGCCATGTCACGTCAACGGTACAACAATTTATTTCTTAAAAATAATAATACATTTTTAGTACTTTTTCCACATAAAATTTATTTGATCAGGACCGGTTTCGCTCATGGCGAGCATTCTCAACTGATCAGATCATCAGTTGACAATGCTCGCCATGAGTGAAACCGGTCCTGATCAAATACATTTTATGTGGAAAAAGTACTAAAAATGTATTAATATTTTTATTATAATGCCTTTCCACCAAGTATTGACAGTGAACACCTTAAAAGTAATTTATTTCTTATCTTGTTAACTAAATATCCATTCAGTTATAGCATTCAAAACTCATAATAACGTACAATACAATCATAATAACGAAAAGATTTTAAAATTCTTAGAGAAATAATCACAATAGTTTATTCTGTATTTAACGTTAATTGATCTGTCTCAATTAGGGCCCCTGAACATCTGAATAATGAAGATACTACTCTGAAACAAACGGACGATGCTAATCTTTGTTCCTTACTATTTACCAAAAGACAAAAGTACGCTCAGTTATTTCCGAGCTCACTTCGCGTAAATAAATCATTACAAAGAACCTGAAAGCATAATCTTCCCATTAACTTTTAACGCTCATCGCTATCTTGAAGAATCTATCTTTTCTACAAGCAATTCTCTTCACTTTGTGTTATAAATTCAACAAAATGGACAATTCAATCTCCTTGCAGGTGGAGTAATAATACTTTGAGTTACCGATCGTTTGAACCCATTTAACATAAAAATCCGCTATGCTGTTTCCGATTCAAATCTTTATTTAGAAAGTCTTAAGTTTATTTTAAAAGCTTTTGTCATTGTCTCTGTTGAAATAATTGAGTGACTAATTAAAAATAGTATACTTAACAGAAATGTGTTTTTAATTTGCTTAGAAAAGTAACGATGTCTGATATTATAGTATATTTTATTGAAAGGAATATTTTCAATAATGATGAAGTATATTGATTTTTACGTTAAAGTTTCCAGCTCATTGATAAATATTATAGAATATTTTGAATTATTGGTACATTGAAATGTGTCTTGGAGCGATTGTTGGATTTATTTTAGTTTTTTAACAAAGAAAAGTGAATATTTCATAACCTATATAGTTATTAATACCCGACAAACTAATCTGAGCTTAAAGGAAAGGTTGGAATGTAATATATTAAATGTACTTAATCTTATTCCTTCATATCCCGGCTGTTCTTCTTCTTCTATTTTATACAATGTAATAATGGATAATTTGGATTCAATTCATTTTTTGCTGACGTACATGATAGTAATAATATAAATCGGTAGTTTACCTATGATAGTAATCAAGTTCAAGTAATTTTCTTTGCAAATTTTTTGAAAAATAAATTTAAAACAGTACGCTATTCATTGTAATGTTTTTGAATATATTCGGCTAATACAACTAAGTGGCAGCTGATGCTAGTAATAGTTGAGAGGAAGCTAAGATGTTTAAATTTCAATTGAAATAGAAAATCAAACGAAAAGATTTAAGTCGTGTTTGCTTATTTGCAAAAAATAACGTCGTCCAAATTTTATGAAAAGATATATCTAAAATGTGCATAAAATGCGCACGGTCAGTGTATGTTATGTTTTTATTGTAGCTACAAATTAAATTTTCCACCACAACCATTGGACAAAAAGAAAAAAATAATTAATACTCTATAATAAGCAATCTGATATAATATACTATTGATGTGGTAAAAACGAAGTGAAAGATAAATACCAAAATATGTTTTTACAAGTTAATTGCTGTGAAATAAGTAATTTTTTTTTCTGTATTAATAACTGAGTAATTTTTTCTGTGATCATTTGCATTTTTCTTTGCTTTGGTCAATACAGTTTTTTATGAATTGAAATCCAATATCGCACAAGGTACAGTGATCTTAAGTAATCGTTTCCTTCGAAAAAAATCAGTTAGACTTTCAATTTTTCTCTTTACACACCTCAAGATAACTAATGCGACGATTTTTCAGGTAAAATGGACAGGCACTATACGGGCCGGCGTCGCGGCGCCTCGGCTTAAACATAAAAGGTCGTAATTTATCAAACAGATTGTGACGACGAAACAGTGACGCTTGGTCAGTGATACTACTACACTGGTGTTTTGCAACATAGGCGCAAATCTTTTTGAATCTAACAGTTGTTAAAATATCTAAACCTTTCTTTCACTTAATAATTTCTACGATAAATTATCTTAAGCCTGTAATACACAAAAATCCCATCATATTACATTGCATTGATGAACAGAAAATTTCGTTAATTTGTATATAATTGAATAATTCCATAGCGCTGTCAATATAAAAGTATTTGTCATTACGACTTTCAGCTTCCGATGATAAAAATATTTTCAAAAACACTCAAACGTAAATTTACTGGTAAAGTTTGAATCTCATCTTTGGCCGATTATGAATAAAGTGGTGCAAACAATCTATCAACAAACAAAATTAAACGGTTCTAGAAAAGTATTTCAAAAAAATTTCAATTGAAAATAGGTAGTTATTTATATAGAAAGCATTCTTCCGTCTTGAAAATGAGTGACTGGGGTGTGTAATTAAAAATAATTTCACAGCATGTGAAAAAGATACTTCAGCCATGATATATCTCATATTTTTACACATTATTTTTAATGCTTTGTTAATAATTTATATATTCGAAAATGTGTTGAACCACTGAAGTAGGTTATTCCTCCCTTTTTCAATAAACAACCTTTTTATTAAATGTTTTATCCTGAAATATGAAGAAGAGTAGGACCATATAAAATTGTTGGGTTTTTTCTTTATATGTGTATCAACCTCCTAAAAAAATCGTTTTATTATATTTTAGATATTATATTGATACCGCCATATATGTAAGGTCATCAGAACTCTCTCGAACGGTCTAATTGTCACCTCAGTCTATGAGTTAAACCAATATCAAGACATTAAATTCAGTCTAACATGCCCTATATTGAAATCTAAAGCGATCCAATATAGGGTAAGAAAAAAACCGTTAAATTTTGAAATGGAACAAGCGACATCCAGGTGCAACGACACCTGAGATAGGTATGGAGCAGCGTTCTCGCTCTAACTATCGCTCTATCTCTCTCTCCCTTAAATCTTTGCTAAAGCGACATCCAGGCGCAACGACACCTGAGATAGGTATGGAGCAGCGTTCTCGCTCTAACTATCGCTCTATCTCTTTCACCCGGGCTGCGTAAGATACGTGGTATTTCACGCAGCCTCCTCTAAATGGTACAGTAGACGCAACTTCTGCTCCACTCAGACCACCTTTTATGGAGGCATCGCTCGCTACAACCGAACGATATGGGGCACATAAGAGCGCGTTTTTAATTCATTCGGCCTGTCAGGTTTCTACGGTAACTTGGAGTGTGCACTATTAAAGCCATATAAAGCCTTTAACTTGGTCGACGGCCCTAGCCGCGCCATAATTAAGGAGTTGGAATAGTTGCCCTCTGTTCCGAGAAACCTTCCCCAGTCAGAGACTAGAGCTCTGGGAAGCACTTTGCGAGTTGTAAATCTTGGCGAAAGCCAAGTCTTGAGCGGTGTTACCAGACTCGAAATCTTCTTCTCCCCCTGGAATCCGTTATTCCCAGATCCTTAAACCGGTACCGCGAAATCGCCAATCGTTCTGGCTGCCAACCTTTGGCTATAATCGTCGCCATATAGCCGTCGCCTATATAATCGTCGCGCATCGTTTGGTCTTGGTCTTGGTCTTGGTCTTAAATTCCTGAACAGTAACTTCTAGTATTTTCTTAATGTAACCTCATGTAATAACTTCTTGTATTTAATTCATAAATAAATATGTGTGTGCTTTGCACTATTGTTTGACACTTTGAGATAGTTTCACTTGAGCATCCTATTTTCCATATCCTATCCCTAATCCCTATCCCCTAGAGTGACGGACAGAGGTTCCCTCTCATTTAACGAGGGAAACCGAATCCAGATCGTCTCAATATGAACTTCAATATTTATTGTTCTTTTATAATTTAAATTGAGTTTTCTATTAAAAATAAAGAAGGTGACAATTCACTCAAGAGGTCACCATAGAACATTAGGCTTCAGGACTAGTAGCTTTCTTTCTCAACTCATTTTGCTATGTTCTCTAAGAATGCTCTAGCTAGCACCCTAAGTTGGAGACACACTGGATTGGAGATTGATATAATAAATAATTATTTAATTTAGACTGAAATAGTGCAAATACGTATTAAAAATAAGTAAAATATTTACTCGTGTATTTTACAAATAAAAATGGATAGTTTATTGCTTTCATTTTCATCAAGTTTGTTGATTAAACATTTACAAAAAAACATATACAGAAAGACCTCGACTTTCGCACCTAATTCATTCCTGAACTTTGTGCGAAAGCTAAAATGTTCGAAAGCCAAGGGAAGTAAAAAAAAACACCAAAAATTGTACTTTAATTTTTTTATTTATTAAAAATTACTAACTAACTAACATACTAATTAAATATTGTATTCTCTGAATGAACTTGTCAAGAGTTAGTTGTATTTTACTACTTCTTTTTTCTTCGTAGAGAGTTCTGTAACATGCCGTACTATTATGGATTGCCCTACGCACTTGAGATATGCGTTCTCCATTAGTATCACATCCTTCCATAATATTCAAAAATGTCTCGAGATGCGTAAAAGCGTCGTTCATGGTTTTTATTGTTAAGGTCTCGATGATTTCTTCTGGTTCTTCTTCCTCACTTTCAATTTGTATACTATTTTCGTTCACTTGTCGGTCCATTAGAAATTCATTAGTCAAGGGTTCAGAATGAGATTCAATCATCTCGTTAATATCTTCACTGTTAACATCTATGTTTAGTTCGTTCATTAGGTAAACTATTTCAAGTGTGATGGTTTCTGGAGTTTCATCAAAATTTATGAAATCCCTCATCATTTGTGGACATAGTTGCTTCCATGAACCTTTCATTGTTGACTCTTCTATTTCAGCCCATGTGTCTCCAATATTGTTTATTGCGTTCCATATGTTATAATTCTTCCAGAAATCTTTTAATGTCGGCCCACCTTCCATGCCAATTGCCTTGATAGTCTGATTTATTATCGATCGCATATAATATCGTTTAAATATACATAGCTATTACCGTTTGGTCCATGGATTGTATGAGACACGTAGTATTGGGGGGAAGAAACACAACATTGATTTCTGGGTATAAATTTTGTAGAGATATTGGGTGTCCTGGAGCATTATCTAAGATTAATAATATTTTGAATGGTAAATTATTAATTTCACAATAACGTTTTACTGCTCGTATGTTAATGCTTATGAACGAACAGGACGTAACACTTTTCACAGTACCGACTTGGCTCATATGCGTTTCATTGTACGACAGGGAAATAACTGCACGGAAACAAAACATTTTTGCAGAATGTGCGAAAGTCAAATGTGCGAAAGATGAGGTCCGCCTGTATTCACATGTTTTAAAAAATAAACATTCACTCTGGCTCTACGAAACGCGAAACTATTCGGGTAAAGAATTTGCAATGCGGATAATAGATTCGGAACATCGCGAAAATATTTGCATTAATGAGAAAAATCCACGAGCTCTGGGAACGGATTTTTACGTAACGGAAATGAAATGCCAAGAAATCTATGGCAAAATTGTGCTAAGATATTCTCGCTTCAAAACGAAAAAGAATTAAATTTTACGTGCAGTTGTTTTTTAAAACATTTCAAATTATAGTTTTTTTTATTTAAAGTACTCAAATTTGGAAACAGTTGCTCTTAGTTGTTACTGTTTTAAAAGCTCTAGATAATTTAAAAAAATCCGATTCAAGATATCGAATAAAGGTGTTCGATAGAATTTCAATATCAAATTTGAATCGTAGAATCAATAGTTCTAGTAGCATCTTCAAATAATAGCTCGTGCTAGAAGGCCCTTAACAGTCTTACTACTACAATAATCAATACTAACTTTCAAGTTTATTCAAGTGCGCAGAATATTTCGGTTCTGTTTAGGCATAACCTGATAACTGCAAAATATAGAATTAACGGAAGAGGTATTCAAATGAATATAAAACTAAGAAAAAAATAAGTGAGAAACAATAAATTAGTATAAAAATTTATTTAATTCCAATAGTCATTGAAATATTTACGGTTTTCAGAAGTTCAACTATTTATGATAATATAATATCTTAAAGTATTCATTACACTTTTTTTCAAAAATAAGTTATCAAGTGATGTATGTCAAAACACCGCCGATTTATTTGATAAGCCTTAAAAATGTTAAGATTATCAGTTTTCAAATGACTGAGATTAACAACTTGCCATTATAATTCAATTTACTGAAAAACTATTTTACATTTGAGATAAAGTATTATAATTATATAGTAACGTGTATTTCAAACAATATTATAATCTGCTTAAATTATACAAACATTATTAAGCGCTTTAGATCTTCAAATGAAATTATTCGAAAAACTTTCTGGCAACGGCGCTTATAGAAAATTTCGACCGTCACCGTTTGAAGAGATTTTTATCGGAAATAATAAGGTTTTATTCGGTATTTTTTCAGATGGTGGAAAAATTCCAATAATTCGCTCTCGGTCCCAATAAAGGCGGTGTATGAAATAAAAGGGATAGTTTTTCATTATTCTTTCCTAGTTCAAAGTAAATCGCTTCAAGGAAAATTAATAATAAGTCTCTATTTTTTTATTCGTCGATATTTCATAGAATAAGTGTAATAAAAATATTCTTGTGGAATCGTCAAACAACGTTATTGCTCATTATAAGATTGCGAATGTAGATATTTATAATAACGCTATTTTGATATTATCTTTTATCAAAATACTTTAAGATGTTGTATAGAATCAGATTATCTAAAACGTACATTTATTATGCAATAAAAACATTTTCAAAGTATTTTTCTGTGTATTACTCTTGTTTGAAAGCGCAAATTATCTCCAGTTTAACGTTCGTTACAATACAACATAAACAAACAACTTTCCAGGGGATCGTAAAAGTATAATTACATATATATAAGATTTAATGTTGAAATTCCGAAAATTTACACCATATCGTAATAATTACGAGGCTGTTAAAGGTTCATTATTGTAATACTAAAAATAATTGAAAAATGATGTGAAATGACAGACTTATGAGAAAGCAAGATACTTTTATAGTTTGCCACCTTAGCAGGCAACATTTGTTTTTAATTGATTTTTTAAAAAAATTATATATCTATTACCACTTTTTTTACGAGGCTTCTTAATTACCATAGTAACTACGCACACTGTAAACAATGGGTTAGTGTCGTAATATTGGCCATATAATTTTTATTTTGACGAGAAATCTTTTTCATTGCTCAAATTTTACAATAAAAAACTTTTTGAACGCTTTAAGCGTAGATCAATCCGTACATAGAAAAATTCACTAAAGATGTAAAACTTTTGAAAAGTCAAATACTCCGTCATCAAAATGCGGCAGACCATCTCAAAGATTTTTTGTTTCTGAATCGTATTCAATCTTTTTTCATCTATCGAAAAAATGACAAAAACGACACGAAGAATTACTTTCGCCTTCAAACATTCGTTGGCAATATCAACAAACAAAAAAATGGAAGCTAGAATATAAAACGTCTTTCATACTACCGGTAAAAACATTTTGCGTGCCATCGTGAAGAAGTAACGTCCTAAATTATTTTCTGCTTTATAAAAATACTGCTCAAGAACGATACAAGTAAACCGATAACAAACCAACTCCATAGACTTTATTTTAACATGTGCCCCTTTTTATTTGTTGCCCAATAAGAAGATCTTTAATTATCATAACAACATTATATGTACATATTGTCGAAAGAGCTTGCAAGCACAGAAATTTATTTGACTTGTTTATGCATTTTATGTTGAAACTTGATGAAAGCGTGATGCTCACTTTATATTTATTTATTCGAGAAGTTATTGCTTAGATTTGTAGTAATTTAATAAATCTTTATCATATTTACTGATTTAATTATTTAGAAACTAAGTGAAATGAGATCCTAAATAAATGAATAATGAAACACGATGAAAGAGATGAAACATTACGATGAATAACGAACATTATAATATATAAAATTTAGTAATCTTATATATAAAACCGAAACGGCGTATATATGTCTGTGGGTCTGTAATTCCTTTTTGCATTGTTGGTCATTGAGTTGCCATAAAAACGAATATGAAAGAAAATATGTTTGAATTTTTATCGGCGAAGACATTTAGTCAAAATGTAATAAATTAGTCTTCTACTGAACTTTTCCTGGCTTTTATTATTAATAATAATGTTTATTATTTACGTGAAGGTATTAATTATTTGACAAATCTTTGACAGCAAATTAGATTTTTTCCTTGAATTTGGACATTTTAATGGGCGAGAATGGGGCTGTCAATATATGAAAGGGGCTGTGAAATGTCAATGCCAGTCTGAAATGTTCATTTTAATTCCATTTTAATTGACCTAGACTTTTGAATTTTGAAAAAAGTTGTTTCAACTTGTCCGCCTGAATTTACGCGCCGAGGTGAACATAACCCCAAACTGGTCCGAGCGAAGCCGGGTAGCAATACTAGTAATATATAAAACATTTCAATCTTTAGTAGTAAACGATATATTTATTGAGCTTTGTTTCATAAGACACATTTGAAACTAACTTTTATTTACTAAACACCAACAATCAGTATTCTTTATTTTTTCACTTAGCCATTAGCTGAAAGATTTATTAAATATAAAGACATTGGTTATAATGCTAATGGGATAGGAATATAAAAGATCTGTATATTTGTACCTATCCTAGAAATAAAAATACTATCGTATACACGTTGTTTCAGCTAGTGAATTTAAATTTAAAAAAGAATCTAGCGTATTCAAAACATTTAAATTTCACTTGGTCGTCATATAAAATGTTATATCCACAAATCTGAGAATTTAGTTGCTACAAAAGCGAGTGTGACTGAATTTTTAGTTCAGTTTGACATTGTTTCTTTGGAATAGTGTGACATTTTTCCTTAAAAGACGGCAAAGACTTTGACATGAAGCGATTTAGAAAACCGGGAGCGTCAACAATCCAATGTAACATTTTACATAGAAATACTGGATCGGCAATATCTCTTCATGCCAGTACGCTTTGTAATTTAAAATAGTTGCACAAGGCATCATCATATTATGAATATCCATATAATTATATTTGAATTTATTATTTTTTTGTAATTAATTTAATGCATAATAAGTTGTAAAACATTTAATTGAAATTTTGGCCAAATATTCCAATTATCTTCTTACACACAAGTCACAATTTATAATATTACTGTAAATAGTTCTTGATCGAAATGCAATTAAAATTATAAAAAAAAATACTATGTAGTGATTCCATATATTTTATAACAATCAGAAATAATTTAGTATTTCAATTGAAAGGCTTGTTGGAATTTCAATATCCAATTTGAATCGTTTGAATTTTGTACTTTTCCATGAGTTTTGTAGAAAAAGACCCGGGTTTCGCCTTCGGCATCGTCAGTCATTTTAAGTACACGAATGAACTTAAATGAAGACATATTTTTATGCTCGAGGTTTGTGTTAATAGTAGACTCAGTAGTATTATTTATTTTTTGCTCAGAAAAATAATATTGTTAATTTATAGTAAGCTTATGTTTGTAAATGAAAATCGTAATCTTTCTTTGCTGTTAAAAAAAAGCTATTAAATACATCGGTTATATCTAATTACGGAGAAGTTTCATCTCAAATGAAAATCATTTTTATTTCAGGTGATTTATGTAGAATGTGATTGTTTTATTGAACATCGACGATATATTTCATCATATTTGAAAGATGTTGTAAATAACAACTTGCTTCATTTAAAGCACAACAAAGAATGATGCTTAGATTTCGTATTACTTTAAAAAATATAGCATGCATACATCTTAGATACTTAATAGATATTTCACCCAATTGCTTAGTAAAAAAGAGTAGTGAAAAATTTATGTGAAAATTCCTTTTATCTTCGTGAGCCACAAACCAATATACAATAAACCATCCTTGATACTATATTTTAAATAACTTTCTATAAGATTGATTACGAAAAACTAGACTGCAATTTATTCTATGCCAAAAGCATTTACCGTAATAGTTTTTTTTTTATCCTAGATAACCATTTGCTGCTAGAAATTAAATGATCTTTTTGTGGAAATAAATTTCGAAAACCTTTCTATAAATCTCAACATTTTTGGTTCAAATTAAGACGAAGATTTAGGTTCATGAAGCTTTTGTGATTTATTCTATCAAGACTATCTGAAAAGTGGTTTAAAGTTTCTGTGAGTTTGAGCAATTCGGCGAAACCGATGTTACAATTTATTCCAATTGCTGTATAATATAGTGGGACGTTATCATTAAAACAAGATGCAAACGATCATTTATTACAGTTTATGTTACAAAATACTAATGAATTTACGTTAATTAATGGCTTGATATGAATGTGGGTACTGATATTCATGATTTCGGGTAATCTAGTATAAAATTACATTACTTTTTATTGCCTATCATCGTAACTAAGGTTTCGCCCTACCCTACTGCGCGACCGAATATTTGAAAACCCAAATTGTAACTATGTAACATAATATGTTTTAGATCTCTGTAGAGATTTGTTTACAAAGGTATACACACGTCTGTGATGATTTTATACCTTCCCACAATCGATTTTCTTTACTGAAAACGGGGCGAACAGAGAATGGTTTTAAAACCAAGCACATCTAGTTTAAAACATTATATTTTTCACATTATATGCTATATTATATGATACATTTAATATAGTATAGATAAAAAAAAAAATATCATAATTTAAATATTATATTATGATTTGCAAAAATCTTCTTTCTAAAGATATGGAAACGATGCTTATAATTAAAAATAAATCATTAATCAGATAGTTTTTCCACCAAACCTATACCTACCGACATCAATGAAAACCTACGTATTTCTCAGATATGATTCAGATAAAAAAAACTACATTTTATTGTATTCCACAATTATTAGAACACGTTTTCATAAGCGACTAAACATTTTGAACATAAAATTGATTGAATAAAAATAACACCACTCGCTTAGTAAAACCAAGCTTTATTTAGTTATTAAAATTAAACATTATAAATTTTGAATGTGTTTATTAGAATAAATGTAATGTTTTTTTTAAAAAATTACAGTTCACGGCATTCATAAGTATTTTCATTCAATTAAAATTATCTGTCAATTTAATGTAAGGCATGTCATAAAATATAAAGAGAAATTTTTGAGCGAGCACGTTTCACAAAACAAACAAAATCCGGATAAAAATAATGAAAATATTTTCAGTATTTGGTAAATACAATCTATAAATAATTGTATTGGTGTCATAGAGGTTTATGTAAAAAAAGATGCACATGCTTACATGTAATGCTTTTACGTTTCGCATACAAACTTAGCAGGCAAGCTAATGAAATTGACTTTTTAATAGGTAATTTCAATATAACAACAATGTTGTGAATAGTGCACTGAAAATGATTGCCTATAAACTATAAAAGAAACATATAATATAAGTTGTATGCAGTACAATGCCATAAAAGAATGTGTGATTGATTAAATTGATATTATTACACCTGGGTGGGAGATAAAATATTTTAAAAATCAGTAAACAAAGTGTGAAAGCTATAAATGCAGAATTGTTACTCTAATTAAATTTGCACTTTGTCCAATGTAGTTGTTTTGATAGTTATATTAAAGAAAAAACAAAACATTCAAATCTGTACAGCTATGTAGCCGTGTCGTCAGTTTTTGCTGTTGAGAATTTGTCGACCACACGCAATTTTACCGTCGATTTGAGAGTTTGTCTCCAAAAGGCGTGGATATCTGCAATACTATAGTCACTCTGACGTATTTTAACGCCATATTTCCATTACCGGTAAACGGAAATTTTTATTGTCATCGTCGGCAATAAAATAAAACTAAACATTTGATGGTGTACAGACTGTACAGTGTCCACAAATGAAAGACAAAAATAGCATATTTATAGTTTTATCAGATTTGTTAAAAATAGATATGATAGTAATATTAACGAATTTATTATAAGCATTTTTATTTTTTGGGAATGGAATGGGTATGGTCGCAAAAAAGGTGCGTAAACTTTAACATTTCAGACAAAATCTGAATGAAATAGGTACATATTTTACTATTGTCCTGCAAACGAATGAGCTCGTATTTTAAAAGCAAAATTAAAATATTTCCCTCGAATTTTTTTGCAGTCGAAATATATTCGAATCATAGTTTTTTTATCCTTATAATTTTAAATCTGGCAAACTTATAATTTATATTTATATTTTATGACAATGCAATCATTTCTCCTCACCACTTCCATTCCTAAATAAATGTATAGAGAACTAGTCACGAGTATTTTTTATACCCTGTGCTTCTTTTTCTTACTCTTTTAAAAAATTTGAGTCCATAATATCTCGTTAAAAACTTGACTTGAAGTGTGTTTATGTTTTATTGTATCTCAAAATATAATGTTATATTTCTATTTGAGCCTTTTAAAATTTTCTTCTGTTCTTGAATTAAAATATTTATTGCAGTTTTTTTTATATAGTTATTGAATAATAATTATTAATGATTTATATTTTCTGAATGTTTGGGAACCATAGATCTTTATTAAAAAAATGTACACCTTTTTCAAATTTAATAATTGTAGTTTTGTTTGAAATAAATCATTCCAAAGAAAATTAATTTCGTGAACACGCTGAAAGCATTGTTTTTTTTAATTGAAAAAGTGATAATTATCTTTATTCTGTATTTTGAAATGAATTTTTTTATTTTAATAAATTTAAAAAACTTAAATTCTCATAACGTTAATTGGAAAGTTTTCTGCTTTAATAACACAATAAATATAACGCAAAGTTTTAAGCTAGGAATATTTTTATAACTTTTCGGGCATTTGCTGTCTTGCTTTACGGGTCGTTTTAGCTGGGCGAATCTGGGCGGGGCGAACCGGCGCGGCTTTGAAAGCGGCAGAGTTTTAAAATATCTTGGCCCATTTCATAGTGTCCGGTCACGGCATATGATTTTGCGCACTCAATCGCTTGAAAATAATCCAAGCTTTAATTGCATGGCACATAAGACCTTTGATCAACTACGTTTTAAATTGACTTTAAATTCCGCCGGTTCCCAATTAGTGTTTACTATGATTTTTCAATCATAATAATTCATGCGTAATTCGTAATTTTTTTTAAATTCCGTCCCAATAATGTTTTTAACATCCACTTCGAGACGGGCGCATTTTCATTTTCTAAATTTGAATCATTGAAAAAATAATATAAATAAATGACTATATTCAAATTTGGAATCAAATTTTTTTAATTCGGAATCAAATTATTAACTAATGAAATTCTCCAACAATCATAAGTCAGATAAAAAATACTTCACGAACTGTGTCGAACATTGATTTATATTTAATTTCAATTGCCAGAAGACGTCGCTTTCTGCCATACTGGAAACTAATTTAACATGAAATATTTGTTTTCTCTCCGCTTTAAAACCCTGGTCTAACAAATTCTTCCACTGCCAAAAGGCTTAACACATCAAAAATAGGATGTCGCATTTTTACTTCTGCTCTCTTCGTTGTTAGCTAATAAAATAATGGTGATTAGAAATCAAATTCAAAATTTTTACTTTTTCCATTCACATAATCAAGAAAACTATTTCAAATTTTCATTGCTTGAGTTTCGCAATCTTTATCATAAAAAAAAACAATAATCAAAACAAAGCTTAGTAGTGATACATTATCGTTAACTATGCTACATTTTTTTTTACCATGTCCGCTCCTAGCTTGGAACATATGGACTCCTAACAGGGTTTATCTGAACATATATTTTTCTACGAAAACTGCTTGTTACTCGGTTGCTCAACCTCTCTTTTTCGAAGAGAATCGGTGATGGAAAGGATACGAGGACTCGGACATGACTAGTGGTTAGTTAATCGCTCTCACTATGCGTCGATTTTTGGGAAAGGAAAGGTGGGAAGGGATTTTCAACAACACAAACACCCACTATGCTATACGAACAATAAAAATCAACTATGAATATCAACGAAAAATTAGTTTTCTTTAAAAACTAAGACAAAATGCACTTCCATAGTTTTAATCATTCAGATTTAAATAACTGATTACATTAAATGTAATTTTGTAGTCAAATCTATATATATAAAAATGAATGTCTGTGTGTATGTCCACTATGGACTACTAAACCGCTCGACCGATCGATGTGAAACTTTACAAATTTATTGAGTACACTCCCGCAATGGTTTCTGGCCTACCAATCCCTCCCCCCAACCACCCTCCAACCACCACCACCCATTTTTTTTTTTTTAACTTTATGAATTTTTCGAGTTCACTCCTTTGAAGGTTTCTGGCATAACCCCTCCATACGCCCCCCAAACCCCATACCGCCAAACAACCCCCCCAAAAATTGATATCGATTTTTTACAAATTTCTCGAGTACACTTCCGCGAAACTTTCTGGCGTAAACCCCCTCCCCCACCCCACCCCCCCAATCCCCCCTAAAATTACTGGCGTAGCAACGCGCGCAGGGTACAGCTAGTCTATAATAAAAACGAGGAGTTATACGCATATTAGCATTATTGGGGATTTTTTTTATCGTTTTGTTTTTATATATGTCTTATGGGAATTTTTACACATATTTCATCCTAAAACTAAGATCAAAACTATCTATCTAAGTCAGAAATAATTGTATTTATTTGCTTGATATTTAGATTATCTTGAATATCGTTCATATTTTGTATTGTTTTAAGAATTTTATAATAAAATATCTGACGACAACCGGATATTTAGATTTTTTAAAAGCGCGTGATAAACTCAATCGAGAATTGTTTTTTAAGTCACTCGAAATCAACGTGATGAGAAGAGACAGCACAAACACAGTAGTCCAATATTTAAAATAAATTTACAAAATCTGTATTTGATATTGATCTTGCTAGAGACTTGAGCCTAAACCAGTAGTTCTCACGGCAAATTGCCCTGTGACCACATCGTAAGCAAGCGGTCGTATGGAAATGTCTGGTGGCCGCACCAAATTTTTGTTTTGAGTCTGTTGTGTTTGAGATTTTTAAAATTATCTAAAAATGTTTGTCAATTTACTATCGGTATTAGTTGCATATGAAATATTACATATTCAGAGTTTTTGTTGACAAATAAACTTGTAAAACCACATTTTCTTAAATATCAATATTTTCTATGAAGCTCTTGGTGGCCGCAGCCAAACCATCTGGTGGCCGCACATGAGAACCACTGGCCTAGACCCACCTCATCGCTAGGGCAAATGTCTTAAAACCTATACCACAGAGACCGATTATTTATAATGATGATTTATTTTAACAATATTTACGGAAATAAGCTTTCAAAATTCTTAGCATTTTTTCTCTTCGTGTGGAGTAAACTTGTCAACCTCTTCAGACTCAGATTTCAGTGAAAGAATTTGTAAATATATAAAAAAAAAACACATTATTTTAAGTTTAATCAACTGCTGTAAATACAAAAGGTTACATTGATAAAAGACTTGTATAATGTCAAAGATTTTTTCAAGTAGGTATGTGTGCTTACAATAAATTTGTAGTGTTTTATTTTACATGTATCGTTTTAAAGGTGTCCACTGTCAATACTTGGTGGAACGGCCGTATGACCGAAAATGCCTCTAAAAGAAGCGAAACACTTGTCACAATAAGTAACACAATACGTGGAATAATTAAAGTTAATAATAAAAAAATAAACTTCCACACAGTTACCGCCGAATCCATCGAAAGTATTATAATAAAACATTTTTATGACTTAGCCCAAATTTAGATCAGGACCGGTTTCGCTCATAGCAAGAATTATCAGGTGATGATTCACATAATAAATGTGTAATATGTACTGAAAATGTTTTATTATTTTTATTGTATCAAGTGTGTATAATTTTACAGAAATATCTTATATATTTTAATCGATCTTAAATAATGAACACCATTATATAATCTCAATGACGTACGCCAGATTGTTCATAGCAAATCGGAGTTCAAATATCCATGCATTTAAGAGATAACATGAAATGTAATAAAATATTATTTGGTAATAAAGGAGATGCAATGTTTTCACTTTTGATAAAATGAAAATGTTACGACGAATTGAAAGCTCATTGCGATATCATTAAAGCAGTTAGCATTTTGAGTTTGATATCATTTAATTTTAAAGACCCTTTTTCCACAAGAGCTTACCATCAACAAAAGAATTTTATTTCAAAGCAATTCCATTGTTATTCAGCTATAAAAATAACTTTCATTTTGAACTTGCAATAAACAACAAACCAACAGTCTTATCCGCAAAATAAATCCTAAAGCTGTAAATAAGTCTGCAATAAAATTAAATTATTCACATTTCAAAGAGGAATAAACTATGCAAAAACGTAATTTTATTGCGTTTAGCCGTGAAGAAACCCCCAATTCAATGTAATAAATAATATGTTTGACCATAACCAGGGTATTGAAATGCAAAGAAGCATATTTTGTATGTGATCAAAGTTTTTTTTGTAAATAAGCGTTTTTGTTCGAACTTTAAGAAATAATGATTTGATTATTTATTCAGTAATGTGTTTATATTACAACACACAATATTTATTAATCTTTATGATGGACTTAGAGGAATTTGCAAAATCTATCATATCCAATTGACTGTATCTAACCATGACAGAGGTTGATTTAGGGTTTGCCTTCTTAAAATTACAAGAAAAAGAGCTTTGGCGATTTGGTGGATTTTCGGTGGACTTTTGGAAATGTCAGTTTATGTTACTTGTACAATAAAGTTGGGAGAAGAATCAAATGAAATTGTCTACTTGAAGAACATGATGTACATCGTAAGCTGTATTGATATGTTAATGAAAAAAAATACAATATGAGGATATTTATTTAAATACCTGCAAGAAAAATTATTAAAATAAACACTATATTCTTGCTTCTTTCTAAGATACCCTTATTACAACTATTATTTCAATTAAGAGGCCAATTTAAGAAAATTGTTTAAGCAAAACGAAACCTTTTTCTTTGGAGAGTGACACTTGATTATTCGAAAAGAATAATTTAAAAAAAAATGATAATTTATGTAACAAAATTTAAATAAAAAATATCTGCACTTTGAAACATATATGACTGAAAAAATGGCTCTTATATTTATTTATACTGATCATTTTGAAAATGAAAAATGCATTGTTAACTAAAACGAGAAATATTAAATTTGCAAGTTTCATACTAAATGTTTTTTTATACAGATGTCCTCGCATGTTTTATTGTGATCGTCTTCAAAGGACAGAATAGTAAGCAGGATGAATAAAACTTGAATACGTTAGATATTTTATTGAATGATGAGGGCTTTTCCACATAAAGCAGCTTTGCAATGAGCTTTTCTGGGACTTTCTAAAAGTCCAAGCCTTTTTCAAAGCTGAATAAACATATTGGATATATATGACAATGGATAATACATTTTTATGTTTTATAAACGAAATTCAAAAGTTTTTCCACAGTAAAATGCATTTCCGATGAAGCAGTTATTCTTTGAGTACTATTTTTTAGGCAGTAAAAATTTTATGATTTCATAAAAAAGTCGTATCAAAAGATGGTTTTTTAAGATTTTTATACAAAAAAATAGTTATTTGAATGTGTGAGTGATTGTGGGTGACTTTGGATGAAATGGTGGCTTTTGTTATAATTGCAACCAGTTTCAATGAAAATGCCAAATGAGTGTTATTTTTTAAAAAATGATATTCTACATTATTTGTTACTATTATTTAACGATAATTGGAAAACATATTTTCCGATTTTTAGTTTTTGTCTTTAGTGTTTCAAAGAACAATGGCGATGATCTAATATTTATACAATCACATGTTTGATGATAACCTAATAAACATCTGTATTCAACAAAGTTGTGTCCACTTGTTGACATAATTCCTTTCTAACCCACTATGGAAAATGGTATTGAGTGGCTTAAAACTTAGACTTAAACGATTTTATTTTTTTTAAATCCCGTAAAATTGGGGTCCATAAGTTCAAAACCAGGAGTTGACATATAATATGTAAAATATTATTTAAAAAAAAATTATGCATCCCATAGAAACACTGTAGCCAGCTATTTACAAATTCAGATAACTGGCTTCTGCAACAACGTCTGACTTACTCGAGCGTTTGTCTATTCCATGTATTTTTAACTCTGCGGTAGATTTCAACGAACTCTTGTATTGTTCAATTTTAAAAAATCTCGGCTTTTCCGTCGGCTCAAACTTTTGCGAGAGTTTTCTAATTAAAAAGCATAATACTTTCGGGAATCGTATTTGCATTTTTGATTTTTCTGTCACGGTTTCCATTTTGTCTGAAACTTATATCAATCTATAATTCGGGAATCAAAAAAAATATTATTATGATTGACGTTGAAATGATAATTTACATTTTATTTTACACTTGTTTTATTGAAAAATACCGCGCTATAATTTGACTAAAAATAAAAATCAAAATAGAATTTTTAATTTTAACATTCCTGGTTCTAGTGTGGAAAATACAGACCTGTTGTATTAACAAACTAAGGACAAAAACTCAGCTTCTCTCTGAGAGAACTTTAGGAATGTCAATCGTTCTTTATTATGATTAAGAAATTTAATTAGGAGAAACACCACATTCCAATTAAGCTGAAAGTAAATGCCCACATTTAGACCAGTATTTTGAAAATAAATCATTTTGCAAAATACTCAAAGAGTTTTATTTTGATCTTTAGAAACCTTAACTAAGACAGATCGTTCAAGTTTGTAACAAAAAATATTCTAAATGTTTTAATATTTCATATACATAGTACTTTTTTCATGAATTCAAATATTTTTCTCGGCGCTATTCAAATAAACAAACGGTTATAAGGTAAACCAATTTGATGAAAGTTATTTTATCATTTCGATAGTTATTTCGATATAACGGTATGAATATATACTGGCCATGAAGCTAAGTGATCAACGCTTTTGGTCGCTCTTCTGTGTCCATTGGTTCGACTACCAGATCTGCCATAATCGACGGATTTCAAGGAGTGCGAGCTATCGACTGTCTACTTGACCTTTTTTAGCACTATCTTTTTCTCTTTACTATCTCACGAAGAGAAGCCAAACCCCTTAGTTAGAACTAGTGTTTTGATAGCACCTATGCTATGAAAACACTAGTTCTTTGAGATGATATTCGTGTAGTAAATATGCTTCACTTTTTATTAAAGACTTTTTACTATGCAGTTCTATCAAGTTAATACCAATTAAATAAATGAAAAAGAATTTTAATCATCGACAATTAATCACTTGATTTAAAACCAATAAAAAGTGCAAGAAATAACACATACATAGTTGCTTTTGCATACAAACTAAAAACAAAAATCTCTAGCTATAAACAATTGCTATTCAATATTTTTGATACTGCTGCTTTTTATTTATTTATGCAATTCAAGCGTGATTTGAGTAAGGAATTATTCAAGAAAAAAAATAAAAGTAGAAGTTTTATATTCCAATCTTTAAAAAAAATGCTAGTGCAATTTACGTGCTTTACATTATCAAACGCTTAGTACTTTCATGGCATCTCTAGAAAGGGAAGCGCCATGTAATCCTTAAATTTAAGAAAATAATAATCCCCTTTTTAACTAAACCTTCATTATCTTTCTATGCTTGTTAAATTCCTTAGCCAAGATTAAGTCTGGAAATCACGTACCGCCCGAATACCTAAATAATGATACAAGAGATTTATCCGATACAAAACGGAACAAAGATAGGTACTTGCGCTTATGAATTTGCACGTCATAATATGGCCGTTGTCATTTTAGTTAAGTAATTAATTAGAGCGACGTGTTTGTGGATCATCATAAATTACTGAAATTCAGTACTGAAAAGTCACGTGGGCAAAATCGTGATTAATGTTTGTGCGTTGCCTATCACGTCGCGGCCATAGGTCCTCAGTGGTAGTAGTTGTCCGTAGCTTGATTCTCGATGAGTGAACGGTTTCCGAGCAAGGTGTTCATTTAATTTTATAAATATATTATTTCGAACGAGCTGAGTTGTGTGCTACGGTCGGTCCTCATACGGGCCCAATAGGCCATGCTGACTCGATCTCAACCAGGGTCAATTTTGGGGCATTCGATAAATTTGCAACATCATATGGAGAACGGGACATTCTCATTCAGATTCAACGCGAAGTAGATTAAACTCCTCGGATACATACATAGGATACTTAATATCAATTTAAAAAATTGGCTGAGTAAGTCACATTCTTTTTTTTTTGCTATCTACTTTTATCTTTTTATGCACCTTAGTGCATGGTTAAAAGATCAGTCCCATTCAGCTCTGACTTGGTCCAAGTAAGTGAGGAATAAATTCTTTTCTTTACTTGATCGTTTAGCATTATGGAAGGCGGCTGTGAAAAGCCCCTGCACAAATATAAAGGAAGGGTGATCGGACAACCCTTGTTCCACTTGTTCGCCCAAATATAAATATATTATATATAAAACAAAGATTTATATCACTTTTAAAGTATAATAAAAAAATATTTTTAGTACTTATTCCACATTCAATTTATTCTTCGCTCCTCAGGAAAAGTTCGATGATGCTGTGTTTAAAATAATAGAATCACTTTTTCAATAATAGAAAAATGCATAACATAATTGAAACAAATATACTTATTTGTAAAATAAATTGTGTGTGTGGCTTCATTTGGGGACTATTTTATTCCATAAACTGTAAAGAATTAGGTTAAAGCGTTTCATTTTAAGAATGTCATAATTTTTTGTATTTTTTTTTACATAAAACAATATTTTTCAAAAATTCTGATATTCTGAAATTGGGTCCTCTGATTGTTGTGACAAAGCTCTTGCCACTAGAACACAGAGACCGACAATATTTAGTGCATCTTTATTTTAGTGATGATACTGTTTTATTTTGAAAATATCCCACTCACTTGTTTAAGATAGTGCCACACTGGATTATAAATTCACAGTATGGGCGTTCGTAAAAGCATAGAAATGAGTGATGAGATATATAGAAGGAACTTTATTCAAATAAAAATAAAATCCTCTGATATCTGGCACTTTATGAAAATTACTGAACAGGTGTTTAAAATTACTTTCTAATGAAAAGATTAATTACTGATGATTTATTACAGTCTCACACGAATACTGAAATTAAAAGCCGGTAAAAAATGAATCACTATTTTTGTGAAATATTTGATGTTCGGAAGCTTGTACTGCGATAGAATTTCAAATATGGAACATAAATGGGTTCATATTATTCCGTCACTGATTTGAAATATTTGTATTTTTTAGTAAATTATATACATATAATATATTTAGTTTCGATACATCTGTCTGTATTGTACAGCACTGCACTTGCGCACGATGTGCAGATAAAGATTTCTGATTGAAAGTTTAAAGGTACTTTGTGACCTACTGTATGAATTTTATCAAA
Organism: Himalopsyche kuldschensis; assembly: GCA_028554975.1. Classification (NCBI taxonomy): domain Eukaryota; kingdom Metazoa; phylum Arthropoda; class Insecta; order Trichoptera; family Rhyacophilidae; genus Himalopsyche; species Himalopsyche kuldschensis. The sequence goes on along the minus strand of JAHFWI010000086.1, from coordinate 987,707 downwards.
GAATTATAATGTATTTTAATGTTTTAAAACGTTAACTATTATGCTTGTAGCCCGAAACTATAACTGGCCGGTTTAAAGAGAATTCATGATTTTTATGTTTATTTAAGGAAATATTTTATTTCAATGCCCGATTTGAGTCTTTGTATGAAAGATATTTTGTAATTGATGCAGTAATAGTATATTAAAGAGGAGTAAAAACAAATTTTTGTGATTCAAGTTTATTTTATTTAGTGAATTTTTTTGTCATTTCATTGAGATATAATAAATTGAATTACCCAATAGGACTTAACTGGGAATATAACTGTTATTGCAATGCGAGTTTTAATAAAGTCATCATTTCATAAACATGTGATGTAATTGAAAAAATACAAATCGCTTTACCATTAATCAGACGATACTTTTAACCGTGCACTGTGCCATAACCATCGAATAATCCATAAACACCCTGCAAATTTTAATTACAGCAGCAATTTATTCAGCCGATTCGAAATCTGATATTATCCCGCTTAAATGCTCCATACAATATTACGGTTTCCATTATCGGATGGCTAATTTATGAAACCATTTCACAGATTATCATGCCTGCCATATTGCAGATTGTTCCAAGCTTTACTAAAATTTCACGACAGTTTATTAATCGATTAATTAATTAATGTTAATAATTAATGTAGATAATATGAAAATAACCATATTATTTTTTTGTTAAAATTGATTTCTTGTCGTAATAATTATCAAAATAAATATTAATTCTGTTGCTTTAAAATGTCTCCAAAACTGCTGTCAAATGAAAACGATCCTCAGTCTTTGCCACTTTTACCAGTAAATCTATATTGGTTAGTTCGGATTAAAGTCAAATACATAATAGTTTTTAATGACGCTCAATCTCATACAGCTCCATGCCTTCGCATTGTCGTTCAATCTTGTGAAATCTGATTAAGATATAACTTTTTCATGTGATAACTTTATCAGTCAATCTATATTTTTCGTTCATATTATATTAACTTGATAACTTCTGTTAACCAACATTCGATCAAAAATTGCTATCTAAACAGGCAGTAAACCGATTTTATATTATTTTCAATTCTTTATTACTCGCTTTGTTAGGAAAATCTTCAAGACTAGTTTTAAAATATCATAGTTTTATATTTATTATTGACATTGCCATTAGATATAGATAAATTTAGGTAAACTAAATTGCATTAAACCTTTTTAAAACAGTCAACGTTATTAATTTTGCAGGCTAGAAATCAAAGATGGGAAAATGTGTTTTTTTTCCAAATCGAATACAAAAGACCGATAGTTTGTCACTTTCTTTTCAAATTAGTTTGATTTTAACTTTGTCAAAATACAATAAAATGGTTATTGATTTAATTTCAGTGTTAAACAGTTATTTTTCACATTAATTTACAATTTCAAAAAGCTGATGGGAGTATAAGCTGCTTTCAAGTAAACGGACGTATGTAAATGTTTCAGTAATTATATACAGTAAGTGCCAACTGCCAACTATCTAATGAAGGCTATTACATCGATATTGCTTTGAACGATTAAGTTAATCAATGGCCGCGCACTAGTCAATTTCATCAAGATTGTTCGGTCTAATTAAATGCGCAATTTAACGTTTAACTAGAATAAAAATTTAACAATTAATGAACAATTATACCTAATTTTTATTTCCTAAAAAAAATCAAACTTTAGAGCGCACTGTAAGCTAAAGAATTGTATTTCTGTACCGTCTACAATTCTACATCTTAAATCTATGCCACCTTTGTTCCACGTCCAAATCTAAAAGCCAAGATATCATTATTAAAAAGCTCTTGCCGTAAAAAAGCTTATTCGGAACAAAAGCGTATTTCCACGGCATATTATGACATCATAGCTGATTCTTTGGAGCTTTGTTTTGATTTATTTCAACAGCACTGTTTGCATGCCATTGTTGAATTTCAAAGGTATTTCAGCCGGGCTCGATTCATGCAGCCTTAAGCATGGCGATCTTTTTTTAACAAATAATTCAGGTGGCGGGTGACTCTGGGAGGATCAAAGAATAATAGAAGTTTAGTAAAATTTAAATAATTGAAAATGACTTTCACTGAATACATCGAACTGAATAAAATTTTGAAAAGTAATAATTGTTTTATATAAATACGTTTTTTTAATCTCTTTCGGTCTCAAAATGGATCATATGGACTCCTAATGAAGTTTTATACGAGAACAGGTCGTTAATCAGGTAAAAACCCCTCTCTTTTGAAGAGAGAAAAGAAATAAAGGCTAGGCATGGCTAGTGGTTGGCTAATCACTTTTGATAAATCCCATTTTAAGATGTGAAGAGGAATATAGAACAAAACAAAAATACATATCTCCTAAGAGAAGCCAATTGTTCGATTGAAAAAAAATACCTCTACCTGAACTGAGATTTGACTTTTAAGTACACTGGATTATTTGCCTTATGTAAACTCGTTGATGTTGAAGGTTCAATTCCTTGTTTTTCATGCATTAATTATTTCATAGATTTTTATTTGGTTACCAATTATGTATAAGAAGTTTCCATTCTCTTCAAATAACCAGTAGCAATTCTTACAACAGGCTGTAAAAGAGAGAAAAAAGATTACTAAAATTTTCTGAAAAAGAAAAATTTTATACTGGCTTACAATTTGTTATTGTTAAGGAAAAATTTCAACTTAACATTAAGTTTGGATACCACACACTCAATAATAAAATATTTATCACTTAATATATCGTTTCAATTGGCTGTTGTAAGAGCTGAAGCAATAAAATAGAGGCGAGTTGAACAGGATTATGGCTTCTTATCCAGAGGTTGGAAGCTGTATGAGAATTATCCAAGGTAATCGGCTTAATGCTGTCTATAACTCTTGGATCTAGATTTATACATGTATTGAAAAATCAATTTATGAATAAGAAAAATACTAAATTTAGTATTGCAAGCTATCGCGTGTTTTTTTATAAAATGTATCTTAACGACACAATCGGGTAAGAAAGAAATCGGGAAAAATGAAAAATACTATCGAATCATACTTCATATTATTTAAATTAATTAATTTGTCAACTGATTCTGCTTGATGGAAATTATCTTTTTAAAAAATGCTAAAAATGACCAGGGATTCAAAACTGGTTGTCAAATTAAATTTACAAAGTTTCACCGGTCTCGCTTATTACTAAGGAATGGGTGACTGGAAAAGGTTGGAATCCTCTGATTTAGACGAACAATAAAAACTTTTATTTTAATTGTGAAAACGGCTCCATTTTCATTAGAACTTACCCAACTGTAAAATATAATAGCAAACATTGTATAATTATTGCAGTATTTATTGTATGGAAACAAAACAAATTTTCTCAGCAATTTTTATTTATCTCGCAAATTGAGTTGAAAATGTTAAGCTTTTTATTTTTAAAGTTGCCAGCTACTTAAATGTTTATTTTTAATGTAAGGGTTAATGCTTTTTCTTCTTATCTCAACAAAGAAAGACCTTCGCTTCATGAGCAACTTAACGCGCCTGCTAATTCGAAAGCATTAAGATAAAACACTCTTTTGCGGAAGCTCGAATAGACATTAATCACTCTTACAGGCAACACTTAGTTACATTAGCTCACTTTGTTGCATCAAGTTAATTTTAATGGTCATTTTTGTGAAACAGGTTAGTTTCTTTACCACTATCTGACACCAAAATTATTAGAGCGTTCTTCAATGTTCAAGTGATTTCGTCAATTTTTTCAATCAAAGATATTCTAGGTTGGCATAAATACAGTTATTCAATTCAATTAAATTATATTTAATAAAGCTCAGAATGACGGAAAGTTTCAGTGAAAGCATATTAAATTTCTGAATACAATAATAAACCAATAATTTAACAATAGATTCCATCGCCTTTTATTTAATCTGAACCATTCAAGTAAACTTGAAACGAATCGTTACTTTATGATGAAATAGTTTTATCTACTGTCGAGAATCAATTAATTTCTAACGATAATAAAGAACAAAAACTAGAAACAAGTTCTAATTTCAATGATTTATTTTGTCGTGCGGATGTTTTTGATATTGTATTTCATTTCGGCTTACCGTATTTGATCCTAAAAATAAGTCGTTGAGAAAAATATTAACTGCTAGTATCATTTTGCCATCGTGGGTTTGAAACGTCTTTAGAAATCTATATGCTGTAAATTGAGATTTGAAATTGAGAATTCACTTCGATTGATTCACCTGAAAAGTATATATTTCAAAAGCGGATCATGCCGTAAAGAATGTGGTTTTTTTCAGAAGCTATTGAGAAAAAGTAATTTTAGCTTGACTCAAGTGAATATGTGTCTCTGAATAAAGCCTAGAAGCGTTAGCATTTGCTTTCCTGCTGTTAACTCCATGTGAAATAAAGAAAGATTTGTGAGAAAGTCTCCTTCGAAAAGTGAAAGGTATTTTTCTTGCGAGAATTTAAATGTCTTATCAAATGTTATTCAATTACTTTTATTGCTTGAGCCAAACAAAAAAACAATAACGGGGCTATGTGCTATGAAATTTATTAACAGGCGTGCAAAACAATGAAATAAACTTGAAGATATCATTAAAGGTAGGCAAAAAAATATAAAATCTGATTCATGGATATGGAGAAATATTATTGATTTTTTTCTAGTAAGACTATGGGAAAAACTGTAAATAAAAAAGTCAGTTAATTTTTTTTACTAGTATTTTCATTAATATATATCGTTATAACCGATGTGATTCTTATCATGTTTTTATTTGTTAAAATGTAAAACTTAAGTATATGAATTTGGCTATATCATAAAAACAAATTGAAATTATAATTTTCCAAATGTTAAAAACAAGTCTGAAAAAAGCGTAGGGTATTTTAATGAAGTGTCCAATTACGTTATCTTACGAATCAAAACCAACGTATTGAAGTAAAAAAATGTTATTGATTGATCGAATTAGCATTTACATGGTAGAACTCTATTATAACACAGTGAAAAAAATAGCAATGTATTTTAGTTCTACAGAAATTATTTTAAATAAAGTTGATATCTATTTCAGCTTATGCCATCGTTAGAACTAGCATCGTCAGAATAGTTCTGGCAATGGCGTTACCCAAAATAGCTAATATATAAAATAATTTCTATTTTTTCAACGTTTTACATGTCATTGATATTTAAGTATTTCGATAAAACACTTTTTCTCCAATAATTCTTTAGTTTAATTTGTTGTATTTCAAGTATTTCGTAATAATTTTTAGCGCAACGTTGATACAATAAATAAAAATACGGTTCGTACACCCAGCATCTGCGATGTTGAATTTGTCGTTAAAATTGTCAGACATTTCTTTAATTTAATCAGTGTGCAAGAACAGAATGTAAGAAACACTAAAGAATTTTTATGTTTTCATAAACGACAAGTTTCGAACGTAATGGACAAGTGAAGTGTTGCGAGTATTAAGATTCATTTAGAAAATTCGCTCGAAGAAATCCCGAGCTTCGTGGAGAGAACTTTTTAGTATTGAAATTACAACAGTTTTACGGAAAATTTAAAAGCTCTACTTGCCATGTTGTATATTAGTAATAAACAGGGATTAATTTTATGAATTCACCGTTTCATAGCAAGGGTCAGTATCAGTGAGGTTTTATGCTAGTTTTATATAACACACTAACTTCATCCTCTCTAGCAAAAATGAAGTCGCTCCAATCATTCTTCTCCACTTCATTTGGCCCTTCAGCTTCAAACACCAATCGATGAATCTCAACAAGAGACTCCAATTATCGAGAAGTAAATTTTTAAAATTATCGACTAATCGAGTATACTCGAGTAGTTTCAGATGTATCAAAATATGTATTATTAATTAAAATTTGTGTATATAAATTGGTGATAAATAAATAAATTAGATAAGCTAGACTCTTGTCATTGATAAGATAATTCGGAGGACAAACAAAGCAAAAGTAACTAAAGAAATTTTTGCATTGCATAGTCGACGGCAAAACCATTTAAATAGAATATCGTACCTGACAGTAAAATCCACGCTTAAGACTCTGTTAAGCGCAGCGGTTAAACATTATGTATAATATGATATAGACATTTTTAAATTAGTAAATAAAATTTGGGAATAAATTTTCATTTAAAAATTAAAATATTACTCTAGTATTTTTCAAAATACTCGAGTATCGAGTACTTGAAAATGGACGAGTATTATCGAGTATCAAGTATTCTATACTCGAATTGGAGTCTCTAAACTCAACACATAGGATTTGTCGCGATCTTTCAACTTAATATTTCTCCTCAAAAGATGCGAGTTGTTTTGTAGTTTTCATGCGCAATATAGATATGGATGTTGAGCCCATCTTAAGTGTAGAGTTTTGGCAAGTTACTCAATTGCTCAACATAGGGGGTACAATGCCTATGGTTGCGCTGCCAGATGCTACCCTCACAGACAAAGTCTAAAATCTCTAACAGGAGTTTACGCTCAAAAGTTTGCAGCGTCCACGCCTCTGACTGAACTTATAATAACTAATTAATTAATGTCTTAATTAACAAGTCGTTTTATAATAAAGTATTGTGTTACTCTTTTGAACTCTCCGCGAGGAAATATTTTGATTGAAATAAAATGTCATTTACATGAATTCTATTTATGAAGTTCGGCAGTTTATTTAATTAATTGCTGTTTTTAACAAATTATTATGGAATTTTCTCAATTAAATACTTACTGAAACAATCACGTTTAAGGTTTTAAGTATCCGTTCTTGGAGGAAAGGCATTATTTAAATCCATGAAATACATTACATATATAGTACATCTTTTATAAATATTCTGATAAGGATCAAGACGTTTTTTGACTGATGAATTATACAATGAAACAAGGTTATTTATGTAAAAAAGAGTAAATAAAAAAATAAATGTTTCATTATTGCATTGTTTATTTCATCAGCTGATAATGCTTACTGATTACTGATTCAGTAGGCATTTAATTGGTAGAAATCCATTATAATACGGTAAGAAAAATAACAATGTTTTCTAGTTCTACATAAATTATTTTATATATTTGTTGATAGCTATTTCGGCTTACACCTTCGTCAGAAATAGTTCTTACGAAGGCGTAAGCCGAAATAGCTATCAACAAATATATAAAATAATTTATGTAGAGCTAAAATACATTGTTATTTTTCTTACCGTATGCAAATGCTACGATACACGAAACTTTTCCTGATCTTTTTCAGAATTTATGTGGCAGTAGTACTATACAATTTGTTTTATTTGTTTTTAAAATACTGAATTAATGTAACGACCTTTTTCCGATATTATTTATCGTTATAACGAAATACCATTAATATAATGGAAATAAATTAAATGCTTTCAAGTTGAAGTACTTAAATACAAGTTATCATTGTGTGGCCGTCATGGATTTTCCATGCTTATATAATATATATTACGTACATTTGTAAATAAAATATATACTTTACAAAAATATTGTCTGTCAATGATTTGTATGAATTGTCTAGTCTCAATAATTCAAATAAAAAACAGACAGAGCAAATTGCTCAGCTACAAGCTCTCTGGAGGTATTAAAAAAGTGCGATATTATTTATTTGAATGATGTCTCCAACGGTTAAAAAAATAGGGTGTCTGCGTAAAAAGAACATACTCTTATCTCTTAAAAGAAATATTGAATAAAGTTATGCAGTGTTTATGATTCATTTTTAGTTTTGAATATAATCTTCTTTAATTCTATCATAAATTTACTCCTCTGTTATTTATATTGAACTTGTCAGGAGAATTCCCCGAAGACGCCAATGAATAAATTCTACCACTCGGTACAGAGGCAAACTAGTCATAGATAGTAAATATAAATTGTAAAATGGTGATACTTTACCATAGTCATCGTATTTAAATTGTGCTTGAGGGAATTTAAAAAAATATTGTAGGTACGAATGTTTGTTCTTTCTTTATAATTTAGAAGCTTTGTTTAAAAATAAGAAAAATTAAACCGAATACGTCTGGCAGCAGAACCGTATGTAAAATAAAAATTTGAACGATAATTTCAGTTAGTAAAATATTATTCCAACACCGTTACTTATACGGCTTATACCATTAAAAGAGCCCAATCTAAGCCTAATCCTTACTCAATCACCTTAATTTAAACTAATTTTCACCAAAGTCCACATAATAATTCCATATTTAAAATCATTCCGGCAAACAAATCGAATCAATTTATTACATTTAATACAATTTTTTTAATATACTTAAAGATTAAAAAATAAATTTACTGTGATAAGAACAAAAAATGTAAGTATTGAAAGTTAAACACTAAAAAAGTGATGTTAGAATAGATGGCAAGAAGTTGTGGGTATGCTAAGTTAATGCAAACTTTGATGAGGGCGTAATCTGAAATTGCAATCAAATATGATGTGTTAAATAATATTTGTAGAACTTATATGTTTTGATATTTTTTCACCTTCTTATAATAGAGTTTTCCAAGTAAATACCACTACAATTAATTAATAGTATAAACTTGAAAATTAAAAAAATTAGACTTGTTTACATCCAATCTGGCTCTGGTGTCACTTAGTTACTTACAAAACTACTGCAGCGGTCTCATTTGAATTTAAATTGCACGTTTTCTATAGACCCAATTACTGTTGTAGTATTTTGCTGTAAATATTAACAATCTAGACTTGGTTGTAATTAAAAAACTTTATTTTATCTTCTCTCGGTATTTTGATTCTAACAAATGTTATAATTATAATTATCGGTAAATTGCTTTTTTATAACTATTATATTTTTGCGCGGTAGTGCTTTTAAAATGGATATAGTTAACAGTTACACTATTTTAAGCGTCTCGGTGTTTCTAACGTTTATTAAAAAATGTGAATGTCTTTATTTCATATATTTTTCTTATATAACTTTAATATTATATTTTTTTTGTTTCCTGGCCGATAAAACAATTATTTTTGATAAAGTATTCAAAATATGTAAAATTTTATCTATTTTAACCAACCTGGTGGCAACATTGTATAAAAGCTAATATGCGTTCATTAATAAATTTTGAATTTCAGTTATGATAGCTGTGTTTTGCGATACAAGTACTAACAATGGAATTAAAACTGACGTCTTAGTTATTATTTTGTTTGAGTTCAGTCAAGACATGCGTTTGGACTATGTTGATCTTACAGTGATTGGTATAACCAATAGAAAAATTAGGGCATGGAAAAAATATTTTCAAAACATTTCACCTTGTACCTACGTTTATTAACTTGCAAACAATTAATAATTTGTCGGAAATTCAGACGATTCCATATGGTCCCAGACAGATCCCTCATAAAGATAGGAAGGGTAATCAGAACTACCTCCAAAATTAAATTCCCCTATGCAAATAAGCTTGTTTTGCTTCAAATAGCATGCACTAAAATATTCACATCTCTGGAAATCGCTCCAAACTTTGCTTAACATGAAACACAATAACAATTTAAAAACAATTTTATATAAAACATACCGACATAAAAATTTGTTATAATTAGCAGCTATCGCTTTGTTCGTAATGTGCTTAGTTAATATAATAACAAAGTGTAAAAGATAAGTATATTTTGTTTTTATTTGTGTTTACGAATTACAAACTGATTCAAATGTTATATTGTTTGTACAACGCAATGACTCATAAAAAAAACATATTTTATCTTTAGCTTGTAAATTTTTCAATCTTTGCGTGGCAAACACTTATTAATGGAACGTGCTTATCAGACAATCTTGATTCAACTTCTTCAATAAACGAGTGGCATTAAATCTTTATTGTAATATATTTTTTCAGAGTTAATATCGGCAGGTAAAATCTGGATTAAGATACTTTAATGACAGCTTGAATGTATATAAACTACGTACTTATAATTTTATAAGGAGCAGAAGCTAACTATTTGCTTCGATCTTCTTTTCGCGTACGGTAGTAATAAGATTAGATTCTTAAAAAATATCGAAAACCCTTTTCCTTGAAGATTGTGTTAATACAGGCTATTTCAGGGTCAGCTGATCCAAATCCCCCTTTCATTTTTCAGATATTCCTCTGTGTTTGTAAGTGCATATAGAATATATATGAATAAAATCGCCTGGTCCATGGACATCACTGGCTTTCGTGTTGAACTTCCCGGGCACAAGTCCTTTTTTTTAAAGTCAATTAATCGATCCTGTTTGAAGGCATAGATGTGTTTGCAGTTAAAATCCTATCCCACCTACAGATTCTAAAAGCGGGTCGTAGCGAGAGCTATTAACTAACCACAAGTTCTGTTATAGTCCTCGTATCCTTTCAATCCCGACTCCCATCGAAAAAGGGAGGTTGAACAACTGAGTGGCATCAGTTCTCGTATAAAAAATATGTTGATGTAAGCTCAGTGAGAAGTTCATTTGTTCTACGTTGGGAGCGAACATGTATAAAACACGAAATTATATCTATCAATAGTATCAAAAGAAATCTTCTCGATATTAAATGTCGTACGAGATTGTATTCAATTTTAAGTGTTCTCTGTAGAATTTTATTTCAATAAAGATTAAAGGAGTTTTTATAAAATATCTTCAATCGTTTTCTCTCCAAAAAAATTGAGGCTGACTTCTTGTATTTGGCAATGGATTAGCCGCTCATAGACTTTCATACTATATAAATATACATATATAAGAATCGTTTAAAACTTTTGAAAAGTCAATGTATGAAAGCGTTCATTCGGGAGTTTTAATTTTTGACCACACAAGAGATGATGACACCCTCGAGCCCCAAAGTGTTATAATCGAGCTTCGGCAACCAAAGATAGAAAATAAAATTCTATTCAAAATATTAATTGAATGTTCTTTTTATGTTAAAATGTAACACAGAATTTTGCATATCTCTAGTTTCTCTGGGGAATTATTAAAGAGTCGTCGGGAGATTTGCAATACGTCGGGAACGCAACTGTAAAAACATATTTTTATATTCATTTGAAATCTGTTATTTATAAGGATGTTAGAGGATCATAACTCTCCAGGGAAGTTAGTAGTTTATTTACAATTTTAATTAAAAACACTTTTTCTTTCATATTTTATCGTTTATTCAGACAACAACAAAACATTTTTTAATCAAGTCTGCTCTTGGAATATGAAAATACTATTTTACCATTACATATAGTATGTGTCACAAAAACTAGTTGTAAGACAGCCGCACCACTCTTCTTTTTTACCGTAATAAAAATATAAATATTACAATTATTTTTGAGTTCACAATCGTTTCAAAATATTTTTTTAAGCCATAGGTTTCCAAACTTATTTGACCCATGGCCCCCTTTTCAGACACACAATTACACATGGCTCGGCTGAAAATTTCCTTCATGACCCCATTTCAATGGCATACATTTTTACATATTTAATGGAATAAATATTTGTATATCTTACTATAGATTCTAAGGTGTTTTTTTTAAGTTGTATGTTTTTTCTTTATTCGTTTTTCTAAGAGAATTCTTACTTACTGAAATCAAGCATAAAAAATAGACGAGAGATAAGATGAGGCTGAATATAAGTCAAGACCAGTCACGCTAAAGATCTGTAATGTAAAATTGAACCAATCTCAATCTAATAATGATCATGAATTTATTGGTCCTGGAACTCGGAACCACTTATCTCTTACAGTTAAACCACACGCGTTGTCTGATATATTGTATCTATTATATTGGAGAAATTTTATACTTTTTGCCTATAAAAGTTAAGCCAACACTTTATGTTCTGTGACAGGTAATCTTTTAACGAGAAGAGTTGATTAAATTACGCACAGCACTATTCCAAGAACCACTAACTCGAGCTATTCCCTTTCTTCAATTTGTAAGTTGGTGAAGTAGTATGATCATTTTCACATTAATAGATTCCACGGTCATACAATGTGAAGCTTTTCTCTCCTCCGAATAAACTATTAAATAAAATATGCAATACCTGTGACAATATTTATTCGTTCACTTAAGAAAAAATCCCATTAGAATTCTGTCAATGAAGTGATTGAATAACTCAACATACATAATAAATAATAATGAATCTACATTTTGTATTGAAAAAAATAAGACTATTTATACCAGAAATGCACAACTAGCGGTGTTTCAGCAACTAAGTGTTTCATAGAATATCGGGTATATAGAGTGAAGCTGTTTTCTCAGTGAAAATATATTATTCTCCAAGCTGTCATTGAAATTAAATTTGACCCTATCTTCAGCCCAATGTTTGTCTTTGTTTTTCTTTTGTTCTCTTTTTATGAAAGGGGGGGCAGGGCAACTTGCTGATTTTGTTTCATTGAAGCAAACCAAAATTTTAGGCCGGCAAATCATCGACTTGGGCCAATAATTTCAATGATCGTGATCAGTGAAATCATGTTGTCATACAAATATATTACTTAATACATTTTCACTAAGAATACAGTTTCTTTGTCTCGTATGCGTTTCTATACCATTCATCTGATTACAATAAAACTTTGGTGATTTGTTGGGTGGACGTTCACCAAAGTTTTTAAATATCTTTGTATATATGTATATATATTGTATCCAAACGCACTTTAATAAACAGAATTAAAGCACAAAAATCCTTTCTTTGAGTGACATTGCAACGCATGCCGGGTACTCGCTAGTATGTAATAGTAAAATATTGTACGTACATAGAGTATTCATGAAAAAAAATTAAAAGAAACTGCTACCCTTTTAGAATTATACTTAAAATAATAAAATAACCGTTTTGTCCAGTATAAAAGCATATTTATCATTATTTTTCAATATTATTCACACTGCAACCCGCAAACTATTTATTATAGATTTAATAATTTTACCCTTAAGTCAAAAAAGTTGTGCACAACTGGTGTACGCCGACAGTTGAATACACTTTTTATGATGCTAAATAAAATATGCGTTACTTGCAAAAAACATATTTTCGTAGACAGTTCACCAATATTTAAGCGGCTATGAAACGAAAGCCCCACTTTCTTTAAACGCAGAGAGCATTTGTAAGTGAAGCACCTATCTACCCATAACAAGTATATTCAGAATTGACATTAAGTGTTGCTAGTAATATGTGGCCTTAAAAGATAAGCATCCATATTTTCCTCACAAAATATCTCCTTCAAAACATAACTGTGTTATTTCGAGCAGACTTTTATCAGGAGGTTTTTTACGAAAAAGTTTCAACAAGGTTTTCTTTATCACGATGACGTCATCATTATGTTTTGAAGTAAAAGGTTTTTTATTCGTCATAAGACGTCTCTTTTAAACAAACTTATTTCTTTTCTGATATGAATTGACAAGTTTTAAATACAGCACATATATGATTTATTATATTTGCTGACTTCACCGGCAATAAATTATAATATGGCTTTGAAAATAATATTATAAATAATGATAATATCAAAGATTAAAATAACATAATATTTACTTACTTTTTAGGTGCAAGATGTATAAACTTTATGGAACAAGCCTCACATTAAGTAAAAAACCCAGTTTTATACTAATTTGATATAATGATGCATTTTTTTAGTATAATTTTTTTTAACGAATATTGTTTATTTATTGCCCGTTTAGGTAAAGCTTCTGATAAACAGCAAAATCACCCGTGTAAAATCATTAAAAATTTATTATTTTTTTCCATATCCGCTCCCTATTCGGAGCATATGGCCGCCACACGGTGCCTCCAAGATTCTCTGTCTCCCGCCAATTTCCTCGCATCTTCCTAGGTCATCCGGCGTCCCTTAGCTCCCCTGAGTAAATCCTATGGATGGTCATCAGAGGCCTTCCGCGGCGTCGGGATCCATCAGGTTGATAGAAGAGGCAGGTAGGATTCAGGCTCCCCTGGGGCATCCGCAGCACATGTCCAAGCCAGGTCCATCGTCGCCTTTTAATTTTGGACATTAAACATTATCCACTAAGTAAACAGAAGAAAGAAAATATTAATACCAAAATAAATTTACAACTAAATAGTTTAAAGAAACTGTGGGTCAAGCTTTGCCAATTACTCATTGGTTATTGTAATAATTATTACTCCTAGGTGTTTGAAGTTTATATGGTGTTAATTTATGAATATTGAATGAATTTCTAAGTGTGATATTACTTCGTGTTTGCAATATGGAACTCGATAAATAACACGTCATATTTATATGTGTATTTATATATATACTAGTATTGCACCCCGGCGTCGCTCGGACTAAGCGACCAATAATTATTTAATGCTATATCATTCGAAATAATTCTATCACAAAATCTAACATCCAAAATAGAGTTAAAATAAAATCAAATTCAAGGAAAAAATCTAATTTGCTGTCAAAGAAATGTCAAATAATACCTTCACGTAAATAATACACATTATTATTAATAATAAAAGCTGGGAAAAGTTCAGTAGAAGACTAATTTATTACATTTTGACTAAATGTCTTCGCCGATAAAAATTCAAACATATTTTCTTTCATATTCGTTTTTATGGCAACTTAATGACCAACAATGCAAAAGGGAATTACAGACCCACAAACATACATACGCCGTTTTGGTTTTATATATAAGATATGTATATAGATACATGTGTGTAATATGATTGTACAGAACGGGTACTTAAAATAAAAGAAAAATGAATCCGAAGTGTCGGAATGGCAAAGGGAAATAATTTTCATGCGGGCCTTAATTCGGAAGTACCTAAATGAGATGAAGCTGCCACACTTTTTTAGCATACTCTCATTCAAAGCTTTGGGTGAAGGTGCTTGTTCATGGGTCACGGAAGCTTTTCAAATACTGCTAACTTTTTCAGCCAGGGGTGCTTTAATTGAATAAATTAAATAAAACGACATGAAAATTAAATGAATTAAAATAACTAGAATTTCAATTTCAAATTTCTCAAATCTTTTTCACGACTTTTGTCGCTGAATACACAGGTTTCTGCTTTCGGCATCTTCAGGCACTTAGAGTACACGAACAAACTTGAACTGACAATTTAGATCAGTTCATTCGTGCACTTTAAATGTCGGAAAATTCCGAAAGGCGAAACAGACTCCTTAGTAACAAAAGTCAAGAGAAGTACACAATTCAAACGATTCAAAATTAATTAAACAATAATACATAAATAAATGATTAAAATCGTACTGAAATTGATAAATCACGATAGAAAAATTTAAGGAAAAGAAAAGTAAAAAGATATTGGTATGCAGGTTTTTCCCTTTCATAATAATCAATATACATGTACACAGATCGTCGTACATATTAATACATTCAAACTCGCATTAAAATGTACTACGACAATGACATTATCAACTTTGTACATGGAAGATTCTGAATACATCAAACATCGAGATATACCTTACTAACTAAAAAAATGTCACTGAAATTTTGTTTTTCCAAATTCAAAATTCAAAAAATAAAATACAGTTACACACCTCTTTACCGTTTTTAATCGTTTTATTTTTTATCCCTTATTAATAATTTAATACAATATAAATTTACCCTTTTCTGTTAATTTTTTATTTTTAACATCAGTACACTACAAAATTTAACATTTAGATAAATACCAGATTAAAGCTCGCTATTTGGTAAAAAGTTGTATTTTTGGCTCGTGTTTTGTGTTGTAGCATGCACAAATAAACAAATATTAAGAACACTTTCTGCGGTCACTTTGTGTAAGCCCTTTTTAAATATAAAATTAAATTGTATAACTTTGATATTTCGCGTATTGTGTAACACGACGTGACACGTGTTTCATCACATTATTTAGCCTTGAATATTTGTCGTTTTTATGAAATTATAAATTTTAATTAGTTGATACTTTCGAAATACACTACATAATTCTTTTTATATTATATTTACAATATGGTTCAATTTTTTCTCGACTTTTAAGAACCACATACTTTAACGATGCATAATGACGCCTTCATAGAAATTTGCTCAACATAATATACTTCTGTAAAAAATGTATGAAAACATATTTTACGATGTTTTTAAATAATAATCTGCAGTTTGAAAAGGCTTGATAAATCTTTCTATAGGCTTCGTAGAAATGATTAATAGAAGGCGCAGATGGTTTTAGAGGCTTCATTATGAAATAATAAATTATTAATTTAATATAACATAAAACTTGTGGCGAGAGCAAAGTCAACATTGGTTATCCTTTCCAAATTTATTAATTTAACAGTTAAACGTACAATAATACATTTGACGAATCAGAAACCAAAGAACAAACTCATTTACATTAAATATTTGAATTAAGAATCATAAATAAAATAATTACTTTTAATGTATCGTCACCAGTCCACGTTATCATAGATAATTCAAATCTTTAATAGAAATAATATGTAATTATAAGGAGGTCATTTTATTCCAGATGCGACCGTCAAATCACATTTCCATTAATTTTGAAAGTTTTTTTCTGATTTTTTGAAGTCGTAAAATTTTCCAACTCGTGACATCTACTTTTAATTAAATGAAGCTGGAAAACTTCTTGAATAACATTAAACGAACGCGTGGTGTTACTCTGGGAAGTTTTCTAATAATTTCATCAACAAAAATAAATTCAATAACATACGACACATAGGAAATTTAAGATTTTTACAAAACTCTTTATTAATTTTGGTAGGGTTGTCTTGTTGTTAACTTTCAGTGATATGTTTATCAGGGCTGTGGAGTCGGTAAAAAAAAGTCCGACTCCGACTCCAGCATTTACCAAAACCACGACTCCTACTCCGATTCCAACATTGACCAAAAACACAACTCCGACTAAAAAAAGGTTAATATCGTCACTTTTTCCCCTAAATTTCCTACTTATGTGTATTCAATTAAATATCAACCCTATCAATGCGACCAAAAGCCAAATTTGACATATTAAATGCAAAAATAAAAAGTTAAAGCCAAAAAGCTAAAAATAAAGCCAAAACGCCGCGACGACTCCGACTCCGGCCAAAAAGCTCCGACTCCACAGCCCTGATTTTTATAAAGAAAACCAAATAAACTCCCGCACATCTATACAATGCTATTAATTTTATGAAACTGGATTCTATGTGCGTTTTTTGTGTGTCCATGTTTGGCCATAACAATGTATGTTTTTCTACGTAAGCAACTCAAACACTCTGCCAGAAAGCGATGGAGTGTTGACAGAAGTGTGAGGAAATTTTGACAACTGTCACTGTCATCTGATGTTGGTAGTTCACACTGTTATGGCAAAATGGTAATCAATCTAGCTAGTGTTGGTACTTTCATAGTACGTTGCGTGACTTGGATAATAAACATAATAAAAAAGACATGGGGAAATAAAATATGTACTTTAGCTCGACACTAGAAGTAGACTTACTTTGTAGAAATAAAATACATGCTTCTACCAAGTAGATGCCAATTCAATCCATAATAAAGTATCATTGTGTAAAAATGTGCATTAAATGTTTCCATAATTGGAGGCCCACAAACGAGGATATGAGGAAAATTTCTTCAGTAGAAAATTATATCTGTGTTATTGGTACTTGATTATTACTACATAATAAATATTTTTGTTTAATTTAGAATTATAAAATTAAATTTAGCGACCAAGCTCGTGGAAATTTACAAAAATCCATTGATTCAAATTCGTCATAATAAATAGTCTGAGGATAAACCTTATTGGTTCAAAATTATTTTCACTGATTCCTACTGAGCAATGTTTTTTATTTGTCAATTTGACATAAATATGTTCTTTATCGTTGTTCATTGGGCGCCATCAATTCTTGAAAATAAAGTCAAATATTAAATATTATTTATTTATCATCAATTCAATATTGATAGGGTATTTATCGAGACGTTGGATGCTAGGGCAATATTCACATCACAGTAAATACGATTCATTGGCTTGTGTGCTTAATTCAAATTCGTAATTTAAGACAAACGCCTTCTGGCTAAATGCTATTTGAACATAGCGATAAGGGAAAACGATTACGAGAGAGGCTTTCAGATGTGTCTGACATATATGACCTTGTTGAATATTGCGTTTTCTCGTTACTGCGATTTTACAAACGATCTATATATCAACGTATAAAATAATAATAATATATGATGCTATGGTCATCTAGATAGTATTTTTTAGAATGCATTTATTTTTATTTCTATTCTGAAAGTTATAATTACTCATTCTTGTTTAAAACTTGTCGTTAAATTGATTCGTATAGTATTGAAAGTAGAACTATCTCATATATTTTGAAACTGAACTAATGCTGTCACATTATTCTTCTAGTCATAGTGTATGGCTAGTAATAGTAACAAAATATTTGTATAAAAATCATGTACATGTGATATAGAAACGTACAGTAAAATGATGGTTGGTATGAAAATCAAAACGGTTCACGACATTGGAAACAATAAATGATTTGGTCAATCATAGTTTCGACCTATCACAGAGTTATCATAAGTGATGTTGCAATGTGACCACTCATACAAATTTTAAGTTTCAGCTTTTTTTGGTTGTTTTTGAAATTTGAAATTATAAATTAAACTTAAAAAGCCAGCAAAATGTTTTCCGTAGTTTTCTCATAAAGTCGAAAAGTGGATAGTTCTCCTTTTGATTCTTTACGACTCGATTGTAATCGGTCAATTGTGTTTCATAATTTTACACACTCTGTATGAAGTTAATAGTGTAAAATTTAAAATAACTTTGATTATTTCACGTATTGTGACACGTGTTTCTCTCTTCTTTTTCTCTTCGGACTTACTATCGCAAAGATTACTTAAGTAATAAAGTGAGATTGATTCTAATATTCTTAAATGAAGTTGTTTGTTTGCAATACCTTACTTGAATATATTATAAGACACCAGTTAACTAAGATGAATCCAGGGTTTTTAATACAATTTCTATTGAAGTTCTGTCTCATGTATAATTCAAGAGAAAAGTTTGATCATGTATAAATTTTCAGTGGCACTCGTTTTTTTATTAATGATTTGAATTTACTGGTATCGTACTTAAATATGTAATATTATTTAAATAAAGTGCTAATACGAGTAAACATTGTAAAAATATCAGGAATAAAGTGTCAATTTTAATTAAATTTTCTGCATATTTTTACCGCTGTTTATAATAAATAAATATTGAAATTCACAGAGACAGTGGACAAACGTATCGCAATTTTCTCTATATTTTGGATTTCATAAATAGATGATAAATAAATAAGCTTATTTATCAAATATTTATATACACAAATTTGAAGTAATAATATATATCTTGGCACATGTGAATCTACCTGAGTATACTCGAGTATTAAAAAATTACACTACTTGATATTCGAGTAGTTGAGTTGTCAAGTAATTGGAGTCTCTACTTATCATATACACCGTTTATTGTAATTTTCCGCAACTTGTATACAATTGTGGTGCATATTATCACTGTACCACACAAATTTAAGTAGGATTAACATGATTATTTTAGGAGCTAGGATTGAAAAAATAAACTGCTTAAAATAACTTTTCCTTCACACTTAATATTAAGTAAAAGTATCACAACAAAAAATGTGTCAGACTTTTCTCGCTTGGAAGCAGCTTGAAAAAAGACACTGTATATCATAGGCAGCCATCTTTTTCAAAACAAAAAAATGTGTTTGCTTTGTAATATGTTTTCGAGAATATTTTTAAGGCTTTTGAAAATTTTTAGGCCGAATAGATACCCAGCAGATTTGGGGTGACATTATTGTTATCTTTTCGTCAACCTCAGACAGGTGGCATTTATCAGTCTAAAGAAAACAGAAGGACAAAAGCTTAGAATTTACATTGTTTGCCACGGTAAATTATGTCATATAAATAATCTTGAAATAAATTTCGCAACTCTTACATAATTCATAAAGGTAATGAATTTAATTTCTGTATTTACCAAAGTATAAAACAAAACTCTGTTGGTTATACAATCATTAAATGTTGTATCATTAAATAGCACAACTACAACTTAGGTGTGGTTATGAACAGTAATCTTTTATAATTATTGTATAATTGGCTGTTATATATTTAACCGTCAGCCTCAGGTGAGCAATAGTATTTTGTCGTGATTCTCACGTGATCACAAAGCTGCAGCAGTTACAACGGGTAACGGCCGATGATTATTTGATTTGCGCTAAGTAACACATTTACTTCCTTGCTTACATGTACATATCGTTGTTTTATCGACATTTAAATAGTGGCAGATGAAAAAAGGTTTATGGTGGTTTGTGTAAGCAATATGCTACTGAATTAATAAAAGTCGTCAAACATAATTTGTGGTTATTATTAGTGATGAGTGCATGGGACAATCGTTTGCTCATTTCTGTAGTATTATCAGCATTAGTGACTTTCTCAAATTTATGATATGCATTAGAAGTCTGCACGAGCTTGGGATCGGTTCAGAACTGGGCTGGGGCCTGAGTACACAATTTTTTTTAAATACATCGGGTTATTCTCCACTGTATACGCCATAAACCGTCGGTCCTTGTGGTCTAGTGGCAAGACCTCTGTCCTAGCAATCGGGGGGCCAAGGCTCAATCCCCAGCAAGGTCAGATTTTTTCAATTGAAAAAAAAAAGATCTTGGGCTGGGTGTATGTTATTTATCGTTGATTTTGTGCACAACTGATTCATTACTTATCATCGAGTTAATCTCGAATGACTTTCACAACTCAGAATATTTGGCGCATTTGCGTAAGCTGTAATGCCAAATATTAAAAAAAATAAAAAATAAAAATCGTAATTTTAAATTACACACATATAAGGGTGAAACCCGGGTCGTTAGCGACAAAACTTATGGAAAAGTACAAAAATCAAACGATTCAAATTTAATATTGAAATTCCATCTAACACTCTCGGTCGAAATTCTTAATTATAAATATTCATTTAAATTTAAAAAAAAAAAATGGGTTTGGTTTGTGGTCGGGTAAGATGTTTGAAAATGAACCTCGGGCTCGGACCAGATAGAATTTTGAAATTCTGGCCCATGCAAACCTCTAGTATGCATGTACAATTATTGTAAAACGAAGTTTTTAAGCATATTCTAAGATTAATTTTACGCCTGCAATTGAGCAATTACATATTTACGCCTCGTTTTTTAACAATCCCCTCCTCCCGACTTATAGAATATCGCATTTTGAAAACAAAATTAGTATCGCAATCACGTATAAACTTTCCATTCTGTCATGAGGCATTGTGCGAGGATAGTCCATAATTTTCTTATTCAACAAAGCCCCGTGAAGTTTCTTAGCGAAAGCTCTATCCTACATGCCATAAGGCATGTTAATGTTATAATAAACACATGGCTTCTGACTGAGAATGTTTTCGGGTGGGTGCTTTAGTTCTGTATGTTGTGTTCATCTCGATAAACAATGGAATGTTTTCCGAAAGAGCGATGCAAATAATTGGGGCTCAGGCAGTTCATAGTAAAATTTAATGAAGCATTCAACAAAGACTAAAGTACATACAAAGAAAACTATCACACTGCTAACAAAGCCATTAAAGCAAATGACGTTTAAATGGTCAGTAATACTTTTCACAATGACCATTTCTATGAGAATTGCCAAGCGTATATTACGATATCATAAAACATGTTTTATATAATTAACTCCTATGAGTTCCACACATTAAATAACCGAAAATTAAACGACCGTTTTGTAAAACTCATTCGAATAAACTAATGACGTATATCAATACAACTGTCAACTACATAAATATATCATTTTATTGAGGATGATTTTTTTATTTGTCTGTATGAAGAAAGAATATTAACAGGAATTACCTTCTTCATACTTTATTTTTGATAGGTTATTTAAAAAAAATTAGATTAAGTCTTATAGACACATTGAGAAAAAAGAAAATACATTTTTTATTACACATAATTTTATAATTGAATGTTTTTGTTGAGGTAATAGTTAACAATTTCAAGTCATTCTACAAATATAGTTATCCGCTCTAAACGTATATTGTATTTTAATCAATCGAATTGCTTATATTTAATATTATAATAATTAACTGAATACTAGGAGCTAAGATAAAACATACTAAAGTTTGCTGACAATAAAATAATAAACTCATTAAAATCACGAGTACTGCTTTAAATAAAAGCTGTTTTTACTGCAAAAATTTTAATAAAAACCAATGAATTATGATTTTTAATAAAATAATACTAGGTACCACAGATTTTCATCATTAAAGAAAATATTTAATATTCGTTATAATAAAAACAGAGTCTTTAACTGTTTATCACCATCTTCACTTAATAGTGGTTCTGAAATTTTCAAAATACGCAAACAAAATAAGTTTTAACAATACTGCTATGTTTATATTTAATACTATAGATTTCGCATTAATACATCTTCACTTTAGGAAATCCAATCAAATATCTCAGCATAAAAGCACTTTAATATTCTTCCGGTTATTTAAATCAAGAAGGCTTTGTAAGAAAAGCCTCCAAAAGCACTTTACTGCATCATTAGAGAATCTTTTATTGACTGGAATTGTGCTTAGTTGTGTCGTGTTCGCTGAAGAATTTAAGCACAAAGAAAATTTTCAAGCGATGTTACAGGCCAAGTTTTAAAAGAAAAACGTGATTGAATTTCAAATTAAATAAAACTCGGTACAAACTAGATTTATCATTATTATTTACCATGGCCGACATAGCAAGCTCACTGCCGAAGCAAAACTCTTTAACTAGACGTTCAGACTTTTAAAGACAAACAGTAAATACTTGTCACTCATAGACAACTTTTTTCATTGAAAGTTTGTCAATTGGCATATTTTGTATGCGCGTACTGAAGGTAATATTTCACAACCACGTAACATCTATTATCTATCTAATATATAAAAATCAATAGTTATTTGGTGTTTATTTTTTCGAACTCTATGTGCTGCTATACCGCTCATCCAATCGCAATAAAACTTTGACAAACTTTTTGCTTGCACTTTCGCGGATGTTTTTGGCATAGTAAATTTAACTTGCAGTAGGTCTTTTATATAAAAATCAATGTTTTTTCATATTTTATACGTTGAAATACCGTTTATTTGACAACTTATTGTTGCACTTGCGCAAAAGTGATAGGCATTATACAATTAACTTTCAGTAGGTGGCGCGTGTAGACAATCGGCAAAAGACAAACAGCAAATGTCAAACGGCAAATGTCATCGATACCGATCAATGTTAGTGAAATTAAATCGAAATTGTTTATCTAAAATATTGTGCATCCGTAAGCACTTCAATAAACACAGCCACTTTCTTTCTTCGAGTGGCATTGCAATGCTTGCCAGGTACCGGTTTATGTTGTATAAAAATCAAACAAACAATACATTACAGTGAAACAGAACATAATTTCATATTTCTATAGTCAAATTTTTTAACATATCTGCTCCAAGTGAGGAATATACAGGCTTCTATCTGAGCTTATCTGTACAAAAGCTTTTCTACGAGAAATAATTTTTACTCATTTGCTCAACCTGTCTTTTTTTCGTTGAGAGCAGGGAAAGTTAGTTGGGGGTTGCGTCCATAATCGAAGGTCAGCATAGATAGCTTCGGCCGCGGTGTTTTGCATATCTGTACGTGCAGTTTCATTATTTGCTATTACAATTAATTAAAGACTTGTGTGGTGACCCAACACCCATGACCCAACACTTCCCATTGGGCAAAGCTTTAGTAATTTACTTACCACTCTTCTCATATTAAATGTATCTTTCTACGCATAGTCACATATTAAATTATAACAAACCCTTTAATTACATAGGTCCTTAAATATAGTATCCATGTGTAGGTATCTGTCTAAAACGATGGATATATTAAAAAATGTAGAAATAACGCATATCTTTTTTTTTACATAATCAACATTATAACTTTTATTACAAATGGGTTATATCGATTATAATTTTGATATACAATTTAACAACAAAATACTGATATTTTTGGGGTGACAATTATAAACAGTGATTGTTTAAGCTAATATCTTACATTATTATTATTTGACAGTGAAATAACAGAAAAACAAAATAAATCTTCTCATAACGTGCAAAGGAAGTTACATGAGTCAACACACAGTGACAGCAACGCGTATAAAGTTTAAAGATTAATTTGTATCATATTTTCATTTTTTTTCATCATTCATTAAGTATAAGTAATCTGCCATGGTTTCAATTGCAACATTATTTCGTTTCACAATTTCATTGCCATTGAAAACTCAATTGTCAGTTTCTTGGTCGAGTGTCAACATCGTTGACTTTGGTTGCGGAGCGCTTTATTTTTCAATCGTATTGTTTATCTTTTTTGAAAGATGGACAAGAAAGTCTGTTATTCAAAACTCCTTCCCTCACCCATCTTATCTTTTAGATGGGTCGCAACGAAAACGATTAGAAAACATCTAGTCCAGTCCTAGAACTTTCTTTTCTATACTTCCTTTCATTGAATAGTCTTTCAGCAAATGAGTTATTTTACTTACAAACAGTTATTTTAGTAATGGGATTAAAAATATGAACCAATTATGCTTTATAGAGTAACTCTGAAACATTTGATAAAACCGCTCAAACATTTATCTCAATTATTTTACACTCTATCATCGCTTTGCCGCCCATCCAACTTTACCGCCCCAATACATTACTGCCCACGGGACACCACTGATTTTGCACAATGTTTGGTAACTAAACGCTTGCAAAATACCTACAGCGTATGTGACGTTTTGTAGAAATTATTCCCCTAATAAATCATCACAACAAAAATAATAATATCTACACAGAAACTTTAAGCAAGGATATGTATGTTGTAAATAATAGATGAGTTTGGGAAGGTTTTTGGGGATCAAAATAGATCTATGTACTCAAATGATTACCTTTGATCACGCAACTTTGAATGTGGTGTTATAACAATGTATAATATATAATGTTGTATAAATAAATAACCACGCTATGTTTATTATTGTATAATCGGCGTCGACGTGTTAAGAGAGTTGTCTGAATTGATTGAAACACTTTAAATATATTTTTTATTGTACAGGAATTTTTTTTTCCAAAAGGCGGCATTGTCGAAAAATAAAGTGAATGTGATGACAATTTTTGTAAGTTATAGTTTGTAGCTTTTTTGGTTTCGTGCCATCGTCAGACCGATCCATAAATATCGCGCTGTCTATTATGAGTCAATGTTACTTCTAATCCGTGAGGTTGGCTTTGCGCAGAATTCCAGGGTAGAGCAGGCTAATCCAACAAATGCGCGGCATAATTTAAATCATTTTGCTCCACTCTGTGAACGGACTTGGAATAAAAAATAAATCTGTGGATCTTTGCGATATTGTTAGCAACATTTACTCAACGGGTCCTTAAATTCATCAACTATTAAAGAGCGCGCTAATCTGGGACCAGTGCGAGGGGGTTTTCAAACTGTTGAGCGGCCGCAGCTTAGACATTGATTGTGACCTATCCCTTTTTTGTATATATCGATGGCGTGGTACTTATAAAACTAAAAAAATGATATAACGATTAAACTTTATCAGGTGAATGCGAATTTAATGAAAATTAAAGTCTAAAATAATGATTAGATTAGTAGTAAAAATATTCTTTTTACGAGTGATTAAAATGTCCGCATCAATTCATATTTGTAACTATAGGTACACTTGAAAATTTCAAGTGTTGCTGAAGAAGTAAACTTGTTTAGTAATATCTATTTAGCGATCAATACACAAGCACTGTATATAGCATGAAGGATAGGATCACCAAATTTTCGGTAGTTCAAAAATTAAATACTTTGATGATTAAGTATAAATTGAGGTATTCATTTGTTTAAAAAAAACATGCGGCAATCAATTTTATCATTGTATGAAAACAATATCATAAATTTGAATGTGTGTTTTCATTAAATTTTGCTCAAAAGATTGCTCCGCTGGTTAACGGTGTATATTCAACAATGCAAGCTTTGTCTGACTTCTGGAATCCTGGAAGCCATTACGAGTAAAACTTTTAACGAATATTTGCGTCATTGTAAAAAATAAGAAACCTTCTTTTCAATCCGCGAGTGACCACTAGACTTTTCAAAGTCAGCAATGTAAAAAGGACGGGAAAGCTAAAAATAATAAGTTTAAGATCATCGTGGCCGAATGGATTTTTTTAAAGATCTCATTCAGTAATTCTGTTTCTTTCAGCTATGGTAACTTTCAGCACAGCAAAAATGATTCTTGATAAAAGAAAATAAGGGAGCTAAGATGTAACTGATCCCATTCGATAAAGGGCCGCATTTTGCTTTTGGATTCAAAGGTTATCCAATAGCCTAATAAATATTTTGACATAATTATTGATTTATTAATGGTTTTTTTTAATTAGCAGACTTTACATTAGACAAGTCACTACGCATTAACAGTGATGTCAGGTTTTTTCAGATTTTTTTTACAATAAATAAATGAATTCGTATCATTATCTGTAATTGTTATAAAATTCTTATTTCGTCCAATTTAAAAAAAAAATGAGTTTATTGTTCTATATCGGGTCCGTGGTCGAGTGTTAATGTAGTTGGCTTCGGTTCCGCAGCGCACGGGCTCAAGCCTAAGTCCGGAAGTTATCATTTGAATAATTGACCTTTGTTTGGAGAATGAATGAATCAGTGTTATAAAAATCTCCTCTCACACCCATCTAATCCTAGATACGGAACTAATCGAGTACGGTAAGTTTGTCACAAAACCTTTCCTAGTTCTATCCTTTCTATCCCTAATCTTTTTGATAACGAAATGTTGAGAAATTGAGTAACACGCAGTACTCGTAGAAAAATTATGTTAAATTAAACTCCATAATAAGATCATATGCTCCATTTAAGGAGATAGCATGATTTAAATGTAAAGTGCTCTGTATGTGTCCTTTTGTTAAAAAATAATCATACCAAAGTGTGAATGTTTGAAGTCAACCCCTTAATATCGGAACCAAGAAGAACAGACTAGACTAGAAATTTTCTACTTGGATATAACGTACGGCCTGATTATCGGTGCTCATAAAGATTTTTTATTTCGATGAATTAATATAAAAATGAATCTTACACATTGGTAGTGAATAAAAATATAATATGTAAACAAATAAAATATTAGTTATGATATTAAATAGAGACGCAAGCAATTCAATCAACCAGAAGGATTATTAAATTTATTTAAGCTTAAACAAAAACGTCACATTAGACTTAACAGTGTGACTTAGATGCGAGTTAATAAATAAAGTCAATTATTCATCATTATTGACTGATCAAATTTGAATCTAATGAAGCTAAATGCATGATATTTATACCGATAGTAATTTTGCATTGTTAATGAAACATTTTGAACTATTCGTGTATTTAAATACTGGAAGTAATATTTGTTTTATGACAGTTTCAAATTTAAGTAATATATCTTTATATTGTGTTGTATATTATTTTCCACGTTATTTTCCATGCGAGACTGGTTTCAAAGATTCAGAATTTGATAGACTGTGTGGAATGAAATGTTAACATTACATTTATCTATGCTTTTGGATCAATATACAGAAATCGGTTTATCAATGTATGGAATTTTTCCATTCAGTGACTCGACCACATCTGAATTGGGTGAAATCCTTGAAGCGTTACCAGTCAGCTATTTTAAACATAATATCCATTACCATTATAGTTTGAATTAGATTTAAGTTTTTTCTTAATCATGGTTGTGGCTTTAAACAATTAACATAAAGACTCGCATCTTTTCAAGCAGTTAACTCACTTCTTTCGATTAGATTTTACTACAGTGAATAAAAATTTATCTTGGTTTCTTTGACCTATGCGGTTAAGATAGCATAAAAAGAATATTTTACAAATTCATTTGAGGTGAAAACTTTGTCTAATAGTGTGAGAAATATTGAATAGACAAAAAATACTCATTCAATTCCACCATTAAAAATTAATTGGGATCAAATGGAGTGGCTTTATTTTTTTATAAACAATTTCAATTTCCGGTTGGCAACCGCATCCGGTATATTTCGACAAACACACAGTCAACGAATAAAAGGAATTTCTGCGGTATTGACCGTCACATAAAACAAAAGCATTCGGCATCAAGTGCTTAATAGATTTATTCGTAATTAGAATTTTGGAAACAAATGCAGATGGTGATGGAAATCAATTAAGTACTAAATTACTCAACCCAAAAGTATCTGGGCGGCAACTTTCATTGGCGGCCGATACTAAAATAAATCAATGCTAGTTTTTGCTTGACATATTCATAACACACTTGAATCTCAATATTTTACATAATAAATTATTTATTTTCTACGGCTGTCGCTTTTAACTCCTAGGGCTTCTATCCTGAGTCTAGTTTGACATCGTAAAAGTAACGCGCAACTCTTATGTCGAGTCCTGCTCAACATTGTAAAACTTTTGAATTATTATTATTTGAAAAACGATATTTATTTAATTGCGTGTCTTAGTTAAAGTTTGTAATATGTCATAATGTGGTATATTTTTCGGTATTTCTATGATCATAAATACTTAACCCTGTGATATCAATCAATATATCAAATCTATTGAGGATTTGCTGGAAGAAAAACAATTGTAAATTGAGGAGTGCAAATGACTAACTCACATTCTCCTAGCTAAGCGAATGACTTATAAATAGGTTTTATATAATCAAGTATATGTTGTTGATATACTCTGTGAATACTCCATAGTAGAGACTCCAATTCGAGTATCGAGTACTCGATACTCGAGTATACTCGTCCATTTTCAAGTACTCGATACTCGAGTAATTTGAAAAATACCCGAGTAAAATGATAATAATTCCAAATTTTACTTTGTTTTAAACAGCGGACAGAAAAACTAGATAACACAATTAAATTGATTGTTAACTTTTAACCGAAGTCCACAGCCAAGAGAGAGTTTTTCTACTGTAATTTTTCGAACAAATTAAAATTTGGGGCCTTAATTCTCTATTATTTTGAAATATATATTTCATAAATTGAAATAAATGTAATAATAAAATAAAATATGCTTATTTATTTATGTATCATCTATTTATAGACACAAATTTGAATTAATAAAATATATTTCGGTACATCTGAAACTACTCGAGTATACTCGAGTACTCGAGTATTTTGAAATTTTGGTACTCGATACTCGAGTAGTTGAGATGTCGAGTAATTGGAGTCCCTACTCCATAGTGAGAGCTACCACGTAAGGTTAAAATGATAATCAACAATCAGTAAATTCAAGTAATGTTTTATAACTGTAAATTTTTTAGTAATTTTATATATGGTTGGGGACTTTTGAAGGCTTGAATGATGACATTACCTTTAGAACCTTAACTTTCAGCTCTCTCATTATCACGCAATAACCTTTGGGTTGGTACACCTTTATGAATACAAATTACCTAGCGGTATACCTCGCATAGTTTAATGCGGTAACATTACATAAGACGCACAATGTAATTCGTTTGTTTTAGGGTAAAATACCCAACGCATATTTTATTGAATACCAAAGGGGATGCAATAAACAAATAAAGAATGTCTGAGAATTTCGCCTGAAACAAATGACTCGAAACGGGATTCTCTAATGCCTACTTTCATGATTAAATACGTCAAATTATTACTTATTTGTTTTCTTATAATATAAATTTTATTTATATTTGAATTTTGTTCATTAACAACACCGAAACATCTTGAACAATATTAAACTAGATTTAGCCGCAGTTTGTTTCGTATATGTGAGATGGTAAGTAACTGCTATAATATCTGTGATTTCAAAATAATTTTAAAACCAATTTACTATATATTTTTAACATAGAAATGTTTCCAGTAAAAAAATAGAGCAGAAATTTAGCTGTAATGTAATAATATAAATTTCTAACAAACAAAGCAGTGTTGATTTTGAGGATTGTAATTGATTAGTTAACTAATATAAATTTTAAAAAAAATATGATTTACAATTATTAAGGGAATGAGATTTGATTGCATATAGAGATAAATCAATTTTTTTATATCAGACTCTTTTATTTTTATTTGTCATAACAATTCCGAAAAAAGCTTTTATAATTTCTGATCGATCAAAAATAGGTTTTAATCACACTTTTCTTTACTTATGTATGTATGTAATTATATATTCTAATATCCAGTTGCTAACTCTAAATTGCACTAAATAATAATAATTAATTTGCTATACGAAATACCTTTCCATTAGGCTACAGTGTAGCCAATACACCGATTCCCCACAAAACGTCAACCTTCCTTACTTTTTGTCACAATTTCCTTCAAAGGTTCATTAAAGTATTATTTTCTTAAAAGTTTTACGGCCGACATGCCAAAATAAATTCATTCTTTCGTTAACTACCTTTCCTAAAAACTTTTTGCTTTCTAGACTTTTTATAATATTTTATGTAGTTATATTTATTAAAGCTTCCAGAGCGTCGGATATTGTTGAAATTTCCTGTCACTTACGAAATTAAAAACAATATACAACCATGCCGTAGATTATATTTTTCAATAGAAATTTTAAAAAGTGATTTTTAACAGAAGTCTAAAAAGGCACTGCTTTGATACATCTCATATTTACTTACAAAATATTAAATTAAATTTAAACATCTTTAAAACGCTTACCTATAAATTTGCCTAAGTGATATTGGAAAACAAATTCGTCGAAAGATGTTCAATTTTTAAAATGTGTCATTTGGGACATCTGTTCTTTTTGTGCAGTAAAAATAAATTTAACGACTAGATTTTAAAGCTTTTACAAGCTTTTAATATAATTTTTCTCAAATATCTATCATAAAATTGACAAATTTAACTTTAATATTTCATAATGTAGCATTTGGAAAGTCGATTATCTCAAATTTAATGGACAGTAAATATTGGATTTCTTTATTTTTTATCATATTATTTTACATTTTCGAGTGACGAATAATTCTTTATCGTTTTATTAAATATACTTATGTAGCTTTAAAATCAATATTTTAATTTGCTTTTAAATTTTATATTCGTAAATGTTTTTTTATATAGGTCCCTAATAGATATTTTTAACAACCCAGTATTAAGAAATATTTTTAAAGAAATACTTTCATTAAGCTGTTTTTTTTCTAATTAATTTGAAGTTTTTAAAATCACGATTTTTCCCAGTATACATATATCGTATGGCGTAATTTAAAAATATGCCTAAAGTAAAGACAAAATGTTTGGGTTATAGGAAGCTCTACCATTTGGAAAATCCAAACTATTAAATAAGAATCCATATTATTTGTACTGAAAGGCAATTGCTTAAACAATCAATTTATAAAAGCTTCAATTCGCTAACGAAAGCTAAAAAATGATCTGCGTGCCCGGCTTGATAAACAGTAATATTAATTAGTATACAAATATAAAACTGGTACTAATCAGTCATGATACATATAGTCTTGTTTATGTAAACATATGTAAATGCAAAAAAAAAATGTATTATGAAGCAAGGTAGTTTTTTTTATTCTGATAATATCGTAAAAAGTATTTTCTAATTTTGAATTTAATAATGGTAACCTTTGTTACTTTAAAATTTCATGAAAAGGCAGTAAAAAAAACTTCTGAAAACGTTTTGAATTGCAATGATTCAGCTTTTCGGTAAATTCTTCCAATGTATAACTCTATAGAGAAATATATTTTGCATATTGATTTCATTTAGTTACAATCACATTTTTATAAAATACTAGTATTGCTACCCGACTTCGCTCGGACTAAGCGACCAATAATTATTTAATGTTATATTATTCCCAAATAATTACAGACCCACAGACATACATACATACATACGCCGTTTCGGTTTTATATAAGACCAGTATTGCTACCCGGCTTCGCTCGGACCAGTTTGGGATTATGTTCACCTCGGCGCGGAAATTCAGACGGGCCAAGTTGAAACAACTTTTTTCAAAATTCAAAAGTTTAGGTCAATTAAAATGAAATTAAAATGAACATTTCAGACTGGCATTGACATTTCACAGCCCCTTTCATATATTGACAGCCCCATTCTCGCCCATTAAAATGTCCAAATTCAAGGAAAAAATCTAATTTGCTGTCAAAGAAATGTCAAATAATACCTTCACGTAAATAATAAACATTATTATTAATAATAAAAGCCGGGAAAAGTTCAGTAGAAGACTAATTTATTACATTTTGACTAAATGTCTTCGCCGATAAAAATTCAAACATATTTTCTTTCATATTCGTTTTTATGGCAACTTAATGACCAACAATGCAAAAGGGAATTATAGACCCACAGACATACATACGCCGTTTCGGTTTTATATATAAGATTACGAACCGTTTTTCACACATATTTCAATAAATTCATTTTTCCTAGTGGCTACCTGTACAAAACAAAAATCTATCAATTTTGCTTCATTTTTTTTTCATTGATCCCTTAATTACTTGTGCTGTTTGATTGCAGAAAGTCTTTCAGGATAACTAATTAATGTAGCTTTATAGTATTATCAATTTGATTTACTTTTTCCAGCGAAAAATATAACGCACATTAATATAGAATTGTGAGGAATTATTATTATCTTTTATGAATGAATTTGATTGATTGGCATACCGTTTATTTTTTATATAGGTGTTTATTAACTTCTGTTATTTGTCAATAAGAACGTACAATATGACATATTGCTTTTGTTTTACAACTCTCAGAGGTGCTATTTGCAGGAAACTACAAAACTTTTTCAACTATATTACGTGTATACACAGAATCCCATCAACGTGATTTGGTTCTTTGTGGTATAAGAAACAACATAAATATTATTTGAATGGATATTACATGATTGATAACTCAGTTATTGCTTTGGTTGTGAAACTGGTGCGACACGTGTTTCGACTTGAAAATTATCCTCAGTCTTACTTTATCTCTATTTTTTTTAACATGACGTAGACTCGCGATATATTTTTTTGAAGATGTCTCTCAAAGAGGCAAAACATGTGTCGCACAAAATAGCACGTCCAGTAGAGTAACAGAGTTATCAATAAAAATTTGAAAAATCTACCTATTTTTTTTTAATTATATCAAAAATAGTCATAGATATGTAGTTTATTGTGCATTATATACTAACTAAATTTAGATGAATCTGGATGATGTGATTGTTTTTTTCGTCCAATCTTATACTACTGAGAACTCAGTGGAGTTTTCGAAGAAAGCTATCAGAAGTCTGACTATTTACATTTACTGCGAGTCCTTGACTGACAGGGTTTATTATCGGATATTGTTATATTCCGTTTCCTCTTTATGAACTTTGTTACTAATAAATTATATTTAATCTTAAATTTAATAATATCTCTTTTCCTTTTTTGTTTTTTGATATCGATTTTTTGGAGAATTCGGTCCTTATCTGCGTTGCCGTACAATTCATAGTTTTATAAAGAATTTAAAATCTTTTTCCATAGTTTCTTACAAAAGTGCTCGATCCTTGTAGTGGTGAGAAAGCCATAGTGAAGCCAGTTCAATGGGTTAGCTTATGCATTTATGAATATCTACATATACTTCTTTCTCACATACCATACACCAATATATAAATAAATTATAAATCACACATACACCCAAAGATACATACATGCGTCCATACAACATACTAAAAAGTGAACCGAAGAAACTATTTTCGGGGTGCGAAAGATCGTATTATTTGTTGGTATAATTCTTAAATTACTTTCAATGGATTCGGTGGTAGCTTTGTGAAAGTTGAATTTGTTTATTCTGCTTATTGTGGATCAAACAGTGACACGTGTTTCGTCTCCTTAAGAAGATTGTAGTTCTAAAAGTGAGAAGATGCTTCTTAAATAATTATATTTGTGCGGCAATCTTCCACCTAAAACCATCCTCATTTTTTTCCTCAAATCCGTTCAAGTATTTTATTGCAAAAGTAAAAATTGCAATTTTTTTTATTTACTGCGCAACTCTAAGCCAAGTTTGTATTTGTAACTATGTAAGCTTTGTCTGGCCTACAGTATTAAGATAGGAAAAAACTGTTTTTCCATTGAACAAAAAGATGAAATTTAATTGAGATCCTAGGCATCCCTAGAGATAAGAATACACTACAGTCCAATGCCTAAATCCTTTATGTGGTTTTCCGGTTAAGCTTTAAAGCCCAAATTAATACCCCACTTCCATTATTTCAACGTTAAGAACATACATTTGTGGTAACTTAAATACGTTCTAAGTAATTATAAGGGCTTAAAGCTTCTTCGGATAGTTTTTCACTAACTTTATATAAATGATTTATTTTTCTGAAAAAGTAGGTTTTTTGGTAAATTATGGATATATGTATGGTCACGGGACAGAATCCCAATCCTCTCGAGCTAAGCTCAAAAAATTTACACATACTGGCTTATAATTTTATGTTTTGACTTTACTCTTTGAGTTCTTGTGGATTATAATAAAATGTGGAATCAAAATGATTGAATCTGAAGAATATTACTGATTATTGAATGAGCTCTGAAAGAAGAATTTGTTTTTTAATATTAGCCTATAGTAAAAAAAATTTTTTTATAAACTTATGTGACTGTCTCTATCTGTATAATATTATTATTTGTGTAGTTTGTAGTTGCATTTTTGCTCCTGTAAATTAAAACAACTCGATTTCATACTTATTGCGAAGTATTCTTTAGAATCTTTAATTATAATAAATTTAAAAATTAAAGACGAAATATTTAAAAAAAACGTAAGCCTTACATTCATT
Source organism: Himalopsyche kuldschensis (assembly GCA_028554975.1). Classification (NCBI taxonomy): domain Eukaryota; kingdom Metazoa; phylum Arthropoda; class Insecta; order Trichoptera; family Rhyacophilidae; genus Himalopsyche; species Himalopsyche kuldschensis. Next base: position 953,120 of record JAHFWI010000086.1, on the reverse strand, counting down.
ACATTCAATGTGCTTATTTTTCATAAATCTTTACAAAAATTCTGTCCTGTGACCATATATCCATAATTTACCGGTTTTTTATTACAGCAGTTAACACAGACATTGTAGCAAAAAGAGTTTTTTTTTTGAACATTTACAAACGAACAAAAAATATTTGACATGACGAATAAAACAAAAAAAAAAATCTGAAAAAAAGGATATGGAATGGTTTTGCTTATCATGGTCATTTTCAACTGATTGAAAAATAATTTTATGTCTTAATCATTAAAAATGTTAAGAAATGACATTTAATACCTACCATTAAAAGTAATCAATAAAATATATAAAATTATTCTTAAGATAAATGTGGTAGAATAAATCACAAAAACTTATTTCAATGATTGGAAACATGTCATTTAAAACTAAATCAAGACTGAATACTTTCTGAAGACTAAGAAACTGGAAGTTGACAGCAACACTACGTATTTCAATCGAACTAGAATTTAAAGGTTAAGATTTTTATTTAAAATATTTAGATCTACAACAATTATTAGAAGAAGTTTTTGATACACATGAGTTAAAATGAATACTTACAGTTTGTGATTAATATTAATAGTTTTAACGTTGTCGAGTTATATTATCATAATGGATAAACTGCACTAGTTAATATTTACGCCATTTATGAACTTATATTAAATGAGACGTTACTTTATCAATACCAATTGGAATTTTTTTTTTATTTTTTATTTAACTCGGTATACTATCAACAAAACGACGGATTACCGATGGGATCGCCGCTAAGCCCATTGCTCGCTGAAATTTTTATGGATAATTTAGAACACAAAATTTTAGAAATAGATAACAAAAATATCGTGTATTACTACCGCTATGTAGATGATATTATAATTTGTTGGCAAGGCACGGATAGGCAGTTAGATATATTTCTAAACAAGGCTAACTTGATACACGAAAAAATTAAATTTACACTAGAGATAGAGGTAGACCACTGCATTAACTTTCTAGATTTAACCATCACTAGAATAGAAAATCAACATAAATTTAAAATCTTTAGAAAACCAACCTTCTGTGATACTACTATTCATTCCAAATCACTTCACCCTTGGCAAATTAAACTATCTGCATACAATGCAATGATACACAGATTACTGGCTGTACCGATGAATCAGATAGATTATTATAACGAATTACATACTATAGAACAAATTGCGCGTAATAATGGCTATGAGAAAAGGTGATAACAAACTTACTATATAAAAAACGTTTAAAACTAGCTAGAAAACTTATTTACCCTAACTTAATACAAGAAAACCGCTTCTTTAAATCAATTAACTACTTAGGGAGTATTAGTGAAAAAATTCACCACGAGATTAAAAATTCAGTAAATGTAGCATTTAAAGTTAATAATAACTTAGGTACACATCTTAAAAATAGTAAAGACAGGATTAATAAACTTGATAGAAGCGGTATATATAAGATGACTTGCGGTACATGTGATTTAGTATATGTAGGACAGACCGGTAGAAAAATTTCAATTCGAGCTAACGAGCATGTTAGATCCTTTAACAATGGAAAAACTGATTCACAATATGCAAATCACCTTATAGAATTAGCACATAATCCGAATTCGGTCCCGATTCGTTTACATTCCTGCAATAAGGGCCTCAAACTGAATGCATTGGAACAGCTTGAAATTAATAGGTATAATCAGTCCAATGAAATTCTTAACGATCAAATCACAATTAATAGCTCACCTCTGTTAAAACCATTAACAAACAATAAACCTAAAACAATTTAAAATAGATGCACTTAGAAATTGCAGATTTTAAGTGCTTTCACACGACCCCAAAAAATACTCAAATTATTGTTTCCCACCATTACTTAAGACCAATAAATCAAACCTATTTAAATTCTTTCATGTGACGTCGGTATGGTTTCAACAGAAAGAGATTATGTAGGAGGCACCCTGTCTAGCAAAGGGTATATAAGCTATCCCTAATACACGTTTTAAACATAGTTCTGACGAAGGCGTAAGCCGAAATAGCTATCAACAAATATTTAAAAATAATTTATGTAGAATTAAAATACATTGTTATTTTTCTTTCCGTATTACCAATTGGAATATTGAATAAAAATTACAGCTAAATACGTCGGCCAGACTTCTTAATGTAATCAGTTAAAATGATCAATTTAGTTTTTTTTTGGATTGATAAATCATTCTTGTCTTTTTAATAATTTTAAAGAGTTTGTCTAATCATTTCTATCGTTTTGATTTTTTGTAGCTTCCAGATTTTTTTCCAATTTATAAGGTTTCTCTTCTTCTTTAACGCCTAGATTACAATCCTGAAACTCTCAAGACTATAAACTTACATGCTCCCGATTTTCATCTACGTGTCTGATACCATCAAGATTAACAGCACCCTTAAATTACTAGTAACTTAAAAATTAAAGTATATAGCAAGTACCACGATAAAGATTTGTTCAAGATCAATCAAATTTATTATCATTTTAGAGTGAAAATGTGAAAATTCGGTCTAATCTTCTTCCTGTATATTAAAAATGTTTGAAGCTTAGAATTAAATTGAAAATCTAAAAAAAAAATATAATACAAAATTGCCTTATTTTAAATTTAAATTATACTTCTCGCATAAATATTATTTTAAAGGACGTATTTACAAAGATAATTACAAAATCCTTTCATATTAAATGTTGAATCAATTTTAGGTCATTGTTAGTCATTTGTTCATCATTCCCAAACAATTGACTGATATTGAGCATTATATAAACTTACAATATATTGAGCAGTATATAAAGTATCATGACAAAAAAATATGAAGCGCATTGAAAAATATTTAATTGTTTTTTTTTAATGAATTTCAAGAAGGTTATTTTGTGTAAGTCAACTTGAGAATTACTTGCAAAAAACGTTATGATTAATCATTCGCCATTTAATGATTCGTTTGCATATCATATTAATGAAAGTAGAAATAATAGTTTGGTGATAGTGAATTTTTGTAACGTCACGCTTATTTTCATTACTTTTTCTGTAAGGTCTAGGTCTTTTTTTTCAACAAAGGATAATTTTCCGACCTTTTTAGATACAGGCATACAATTCGATGCAATTAAAATAAAGGCAAATGCTATATTTTTCTTCTTCTTTTTGTTTGGAAACTTTTGTTTGGACGTATCATTTAATTTTTGATATCATTCGTAGCCATTGCCTTGAAACTACAGCGATGTATTATCTTCTTCATTTTTTTAAATAATTGATTGGAAGGCCATGAATCCCCGGTGAAAGTTTTTGAGTGACAATTATATGCACAATGAATTTTTTATAATTTTTTGCTAAGAGATTGACAAAAATCAATATATTAAAATTATCATTATGGATCTGAAATATTTTAAAGATTATCTTGGTTCATAACTAGTGAGAATTACCAGCTATAATTTCTCGGCATATTGAGTCATGCCATTAAACTGACTTATTATATTTTTTATTAAAATGATCGGATCAGAAAGTTCATCTGCTATTTATCTAGGAATTGTTTTTTTATATAAAAAACTGGTTTACATCCCCAAAAATATTGCCATACAATTGCTGATTATCACAAATATTAAATTTATATATATTACAAAACGTAAGAATAAATACAAAAAAATGTATTGCTTTTTGCAAAAGGGGTAAAAAAATGCCACCTAACATCCGAGAAAATCTATTTGGTTACATAGAAAATATTACTTAAATGAACTCACCCACATCCCCGGAATTGGAAGCAACACCATTGAAAAATTTTGAATTCATTTCAAATGAAAAACTGGTTTTAAACTTTAAATTAAGCAATAAGAAGATTCCTATATAATAAATCGGTATATATGTATGTACATATAGTGTAGTTTAATTCTTAAGAAATTATTTTACACATTTGTTGATAGCTATTTCGGCTTACGCCATCGTCAGAACAACGTCATAGTTCTGACGATGGCGTAAGCCGAAATAGCTATCGACAAATATATAAAATAATTTCTGTAGAATTAAAATATTTTTTTTTTTTCACCGTATTATAATGAAGTTCTACCAAGTAAATGTCAACTCAATCAATAAACATAAAAAAAGTTTGAGGAATTCATATATCACTTAGTTGCTAGTAATTGTTAATTGAAAATGAGCAAAATATTCAAGATTTTTTTATTATAAATGGCAGTTTCTTATTTCAAAATTAATTTTCCTGACAAACAAGTTCTATAACTTTATTGATTGAGCAGGCCTTTACTTGGTAGAACTCCATTATAATACGGAAGAAAAAATAACAATGTATTTATGTAGAATTAAAATACATTGTTATTTTTCTTTCCGTATTAGTTCTATAACGTTACTTTTTATCGATTCTAAATTCCTGATAAATGGAAGTGTTGATCGGAGCGTAGTAGACATGTTTCCTAACTTGCTTTTCATTAGAATCTGCTCAATTTAACTCTCAAACTACTACAAAATAAATTATATACTTCTTATAATTGTCTTAACTTTAATTTATTAACATTGAATAAAATTATTTAGTATACACGCTAGATCAAATTTTTTGATATAATCTTATTTATTTAGGATTCTGCTTCTTAGACAGTTCAACATTGTTAGCAAGCAAACAGTATTAAATTCTGAACATTAAATCATTTGGCAAATAAAGCTTTTATTGAATATTAATTTCACAATACACAGCGATGCAGATGTGGTGAAATATTTTAAAACTCTTTTTATATTTTGTCACTGCATGCATCATCTTGGAAAAACATAATTTCAACCAATCCATGATCAAAACAGGCGTCTTAAATAAAAAAACCGATTCCACAATTTTTAAACATCTAAAAAAACATTCTGATCATTTCACATATGTAATGATGCTTAGTAAATAGGAACAATTGCAGCTATTTTTTTGTGATAAATTATTATTTGTTTGTACGTTGATAGAATAATTATTTTGCAATGTCAATATGACACGAATGCAAAATTATTGGTCAAGTATTTTTATTTAAAATTGTGGAAAACTGCCAACAGTTTTTGATCAAATTATAAATGATTGGCATTTAGAATTGACAGTACAGAGTGAATGAACAGTATTCAACTGATATATTCGGCTATTTTGTTGAAAAAAATTACACCAGAAAAAAATGTTTTGGGTCATCTTACCTTCGATAATATCAGTCTTAAGTAAAACAGATTTTCTTTCATTGAGGGTTATCCAAAACTTTATCCGCTGAACTTATTTTAGCGCCTTTCTCATTGCCTGGCTGCGAATTTATTTTCCTACATAAAATAAATATCCAAAAACCTTTTTCTTGTAAGCTATAGATAAAAAATAAAAAGAGTAAAACGAAGAGCGCTTAACATCCCCAAAAAAGTAAATGTGCCCAAATGTAAGAAAACTAAATTTCAAATAAATGGAAAAAAGAAAAAAAGAAAACTATCTGTAGTAATTATTTATATTGATAAGAAATTTTTGTACCCATACAAAATATGTTTCTATTAGGGCTGTGGACTCGGAGTCGTGGAGTCGGGGCTTTTTGACCGGAATCGTCGCGGCGTTTTGGCCGGAGTCGTAATCGGAGTCGGAAATTTTGAAAAGTTTAAACTTTTTATTTTTGCATATAATATGTCATATTTGGCCATTGGCCGGATTGGTAGGGTTGATATTTAATTGAATACACATAAATAGGAAAATTAGGCAAAAAAGTGATGATATTAAACTTTTTTAGTCGGAGTCGTGTTTTTGGTCAATTTTGGAGTCGTAGTCGGACTTTTTTTTACCGACTCCACAGCCCTAGTTTCTACACAGATACCACACGTGTTTATTAAATTCAATATGGCCAACCCAATATAGTAATTACTTTTTCATGGTTAGAATCTCCGCGTGTGTTTTTACTTTGTAAATCAATGTTTCGTGATAGGGGTAACTTTTTATTCTTACATTACCTGAATAAATATTAGCATTTATTACTTTTTCTCCTCAACTCTATATCTCAGAGCAAGATTATTGTTGCTCTACGAATGTTTTCCATTGAATCGTATACCTAAACATATAATCTATCGGTAACCGAATTCTATTGTCCCATTTCAGTCGTTTTCACCTCCATGACGTGCTTTCTCACCCCCGTTTATGCATGTCTTTAGCTTGTTTTTTTAAGTTTACACCTAGACTAGACTATAAAAGATTCTTTGTATTATAACGCACACATGAATGCAAAAAATCTAATAAATGGTTTTTTACTTAATGCGTTTAACATACATATAATAACGCGTCTAAAAGCCCTTGAATATTTTTACCGTCGTATAAATGCATTTTTTTTCGACAGCTGTATCGCTACGAGCAATGTCATGTTATATGTATTAAAGCATTCTATCGCGATGACAAGTGAACACTTTACTGAGAAAGTGTATCGAAAAGAAATCGATTGTCAGTTTCGAGTTCTACCGAAAGCATACATAAATAACATATTATTATCTCCACACGTCCATCAAACAAACTCCCTTGTCAGCCAAGCTTTGTGAACTTTCCGCAAACTGAAATATACATATCGAATAAAATTGCAGTGTTCGCATTACAGTTTATGGCACTGGAAAATATTCAGAGCTTTTTTACCGAGTGAAGTAAAATAACGCCGAACTTGTTTAATTTTTGCAATTTTCTGTGACAAATTAAACGCTAAATGCATTTTCCATTCATGTCTCGTATCATATGGTATTATTTAGGCAGGTTTGTTTTGAATGAATTTTAGTTGTGTTTTTAACCTATTCATACCGTTTTAATTTTCTTTAGAACTATATTAAGCAGAAGACAAAGAATATTTTTTTAAATCAACATCCACTTCACATGTAGAGCATCTGGCTTCCTAGTGAAGGTATCTTAACACTTAACACAAGAGAACTGCTAATTACTCAGTCGCTCAACCTTCCTTTAGTTTGATAAGAGAAGCGATAGAAAGGATAATACTAAGACAGGATTAGTGGTTAGCTAGTCGCTTTCGCATTGCTTCACTTATATAATTGGATGGATGGGGAGAAATTTTTAGACACCACAAACATCCATGTTTTCTAGCACAATTGATAAATTGACTGAAAAAAGCTGCTCGTACTAGAGACTCGAACCCGTGAGGTTCGTCACGAAGCCAACGACGCAACACGCACCGTCATTTGAAAAATATGCTATAAATGTTTAAAAAAATGGTTATTGTGGGAAATCACATTATTGTAATTGTCAATCCTTTATAATATTAAAAAAATAAAAATGATTTCCATCAAAAATTATAGGGCTAATAAATCACATTAAAAATAGATAACGTTACAGCCTGAAGCAATTATTTCAATCATTAGGTTTAATTCATTTTACAAAATAAATAATGAATCGTTATATTTTTTATGAAACTGAAACCCCCTTTTAATTAATTGCTTGCGTTTTTATTTTATTGAATAACGAAAAGATTGTTTGTCTTCATTTGCATAAAGCTTTGATATACTTTTTAAAGGTAATGTAATCATTATTTTTTGCTAACGATACCATTTTGATATATAATACTTACATCATTATTAAAAATAGTTGTACGAGTATTTTTATTTAATAAAAAGAATCTTTAAAAAGAAAATTTGCAATATTTTTTGGGATATTGCGATGTGATTATCGTTTTGTAGCAAACTTTAAGTCAGAACATTAATTATTATTTCACATGTTCGCAAAATTACTTTTAAAATTTTTTCAATATAAAACCTCGTAAATCATATTGTTTTGCATTCAAAACATGTACAAACAAATTTTCGCAATATGTTCTGCTATGTACTTTAAAGAGCTTAAAGCAAAGTTTAGTCGCTCATCTTAAAAAAGTGCATTTATAAGAATCCTAGACACCTAGGAGGTAAACTAAATTAATATGTCGAAATAGCTCTTTTTACTATGATTCTTGATGCTACGGGTGTTTAAAGTTTTTTTTGAAGTGTATCCTAAAATATAAGCGGTTATCTTCTATTATTTTTGATGGTGTCAATTACGGTAAAAAAAAGTATTTTCTTCATTGGTAAAGTACACCAAGTCGTTTCGGTGTTTTTTCTCATTCACCGCTTATTACTTATCGCTTATTATCAAAGCGAGGTAATAAAACCATATTTTAGTTGATGTGTCCCTCGGAAATTTTAAATGACAAAAAGTAATATGCCTTTCGTTATATTCTGTTCTAGGCAGATATTGATAAAGTTGGCTATACCACTCCAAAGAGCGTCCCAAGGTATAGAACACAGTCTTGCCAAAAATCGACATAGCGTAGTTTACCTCTAAGGTTCTGAATTGAATACATATTATAATTCATTATATTATATGAACTTTAAATGGAATCGACGTTACTCGTATTGCATCAGTAAAACTACTATAATTGAACAGTAAATTAGGTTTATAATCTAGTGCCGTTTCTGATAACAGTATTTGTACTTCATTTTTCACTCACAGGAAGTCATATGTAACGTTAAAGCCAAAGGCTAAACTCGTTTATTTCAAAGCTCTTCAACTGACAAAGCTTTCAGTTTCCTGACCATGCAGTGTATGCTTTGGAGTAGAATCAAGTCCTCTAAAGTAAACATTATCAGCTTAAGTAAGAGTGCACGCCACTTCGCTCATCCCTTCCCCACTTAAACTTCAAAGTCACACTTAAACAGTATCTATTACATACTACCCCTGCAGCATTATTTCTACGTTGCATTTTTTAAGTAACATTGTATTGTATTATATGAATGTACATAAATATAATTATTATCAAAGCATGCATTTTAGTAAATAAAAATATTTCAATGTGGTATGATTTAAGTAAGACAAACTAATATATATTGCTGAGCTTAACTGCCTTTTTTCCGGAAATTTATTTATTACATTTAGACGTCATAAAAATGTATATAATCCCTTCACTCGTGTGTCTTAAATATGTTTGTTCGAATAAAAATAACAAAATTATATTATTTCTAAGCCATATTTTTTGTGCAAAGTCATGTTCTTATTCTGGAACACTTGACCTTTTCTTATATCATTACAAAATATTTAATAAAAGGATTGGTTACTATGTCAATCGAATATAAATCATATGAAATTCCATCAAATACCTTCATTCGAAATCCTGAATTATCACGCAACTCCGTTAACTGATATTATAATATATCTAGTTATGTACATAAAAAAATATACGCTTTTATAAATTTCTGATTCAATTTTCATGGCAATGTAGGAGATTGATTTAATAATAATATTAAAAAATTGAAATAAGGCACTCATAAATTGCACGCCAAACTTCATTGCAAACATATTTTTTAAGAGCTGTGTGTATACCTATATATATAGTATACCTATAGTTTTGACATTGATTTGAGGTGGGACCAATCTAGTATCTTAGTTATTTTAACAACTGTATCTTGAAGCTGCATTCAATTATTAAGATTTTCTGCCTTTGTTGTAAGGGCTTTATCCTGGCCATCGATTATTGAAAAAAACACCATGACGGATTGCCATAATGCTATTTTCTTTTCATAACTATTTAAATAAAATAATAACGTAGCTATTTTATCTTACATGTCAACAAATGTATCCATCATTTCTTTCATTGTAAAGCACAAAGATTAACAAACCATTCCAATTAAATATTGTTTTTGAAAATACTTGGAATTCATATGTTTTATACCTAGAAAAAATATCGATTTTCAGCTTTTAGGTATGGGTTAAATGTCGATAACATAATATTATATTCGCACCTAAAATAACCAATCAAGATATTTTTAAATAGAAAATAAGTAATTGTCTCTTGAGAGAAAGTAAAGATATAATAAAAGGGTTATTAAAAGACTTGGTGTTCATGTTTGATGGTTCTTTTTTGTTCCGTTAGGGATTGGATTGTTGATTAATGCGAAGAAAAGGACGAATCCAAAAAACGGTCACAGAAATAAGAGTTGTTTTAAATATGAATTCAAAAATTGATTTAAAATGTGTCCACTTGGGAATTTGAAGCCTCGGCCACATGAATCGAGTAACAAGATCATTCTTATAACTAGACTAAGACTACAAAAATAGAGAGAAATATGTTGTAGGTGGTATCTCAATTTCAGTTGACATATTTTGTTTTTAATTCTTTTCCTGAAAAAATCAGTACGGGCTGACCTGTACATTTCTGAGCACTAATCCTAGACATCCGAGCTGAAACTTTAAGCGCGGTCACATTACAATATGCTATTTTTGTTAGCAGCGGCTTCTTAAAAATAAATTTACATACAATCTTTTATAACAGATTTGGCTAGTTTCTCTTGTTGATAGGATATCGACTGTCATGCGGGAAAATATTGATGATCGGCGTTTGTTGTCTACCACTAGAACGGTTTTTTCACATCAACATTCGATATGGCCAGCCATTTAGCATTTATTAATGATTTCAATCAAGGTCTTCCAGACGATGTAACTTAATGTAAATTATTTGTTTTGAATATCAATTTGACGGAGCATCAAGTTCTTAGGCGTGTTAGCGCCATAAAGTTCTTCCAGTCTCCTTCGTCTCTAAATGTTTTCAATTTTTAAATTGTATTTGTTTGCATTCCCTTCCCATCTCTGCCGACAGGAAGGCGCGATCTCCATACAGTTGAGAAGTCAGCTTACTATTGCGTCTCTAACTAGGGAGGGTCATCGAGAAGAATAGCTCTCGGTCTATATCAATTCTCTGTTGCCTTCTCGTCATAATTCTACAAACTTAATGTCAATAGTTTGCAAATAGTTTTATCGTTTATGCATATGACATTCAAAAGTAATAAAATAATATATGTATACCACCCGAAATAAATCGATTATACGCAATTATTGTATTAAAACTAAGCATTCATTTACATCCAGTAACTGAAACCGTTATCATCGTCAACTGGTAACACTAAAGACGCAATCATTTCAAAGCTGTGTCCATGTGAATGTAGCTGCAATCGGGTTATACCGATTACACTTTCTATGTACCCGTAAGCCACAAAAAGATCTCGCTATTCACTTACAAATAAATAAAGCCACATTTAATTCAATGCAAAATATCTGAAAAACGTAGATGCAGTCGATTAAATCTATTTCGTCAACACTTCAATTTTACAAATACTTGTTTACGGTAGCACATCATTGCATCGGATGAATCCGCAGAAAAAACGGTATTCTTAGCTTCTAGAATTTAGCCATAGTGCGCCAGTTTATTGATAGTGAGTAAGTTTGATTTTGTGAAGAATCCTGACATAGATTTTCAAGTCAGCTGTCATGGAGAGACGTTGAAATTGGGAAGAACACTTGTTGATGATATTTCCGAAGATTGCGCTTCTTGCGATATCGTTGAGTGTCTACTCATGACCATCTTGACCGTCGATTACTCTCTATAGGGTATACTCAACGGGATTTAATCGTAGTGACATGTCATGGGAGAAAGTAAAACAATTATTGACAGATGACTGAGAATTTTGAAAGCGCCAAATACGCTGTTCATATGGTGCTGATATTATGAAAAATAAAAATTATTAAAGTGCCTGTTAGTATGTATAAAGCAATACAGTCTTTCATTAGAGATCTAAATTATTATAAAAATCAGACTTGCTTCGTTTTATATGTCTCCAAACTATTCTCATTTGTTTATGTTTTTTTGTGTAAATGTATCTCAAAAAGGCAGACACATTTCAAGAGACTCAGAAAATAGAACAGTGTGGTTACACTGATAAAATTATATTTAAAGATATTTGTTAAATACTTGATGAATCTTTACACCGATCTTAATTTCACAAGGGTTGAAGGGTAGCTGTAAAAGAACGCGGCATTACATAAGGAGAAAAGGCATAATGTATAGAAGCCTTTGGGGGCAAGGTATGTGTAATGTATATTGTGTTTTAGTCACAAAGATTTATCACTGTCTTTTTCAATACCCCATGCTACAAGATTAGAAATGTCACTTACCATAGAATCAATGCAAACATCCGTTTCCTTTTAATCATGACACATGTCGAATTGTCTCGAAGGGGAAATCCCTAATTGCGAGCAGTATTCGAAAATTTATGTGATACAAATGACCCGTTTTAAATAGATACTAGTTTAAATTGTGAAAGGTCACCGTGAGTTTGAAAACTTTATACTATTTTAAGGGCCCCCATGTGATATTTTGAAACAATCTTTTTTTTTGCATAGAATGATTTTTAAACACGTGTAGAATATGCTGGTTAAGTGATTTTTCAATATTTGAAGTCGTTGGAAAGTATCTGCAGTTAGACGACACTTGTTTGGAGGCGGGACATCGGTCACATTTTGACGGTTCGGCTTGTTACAAGAGAACTTTCAATACACATGTAATTTCAATTCATGAATCAAACGAAAATTTAAGCAAGAACAAAGCAAGCAACTTCAAAAGACTTAAAACAGGAAGAAAAAGGAATTATTTATGGACTAGACATAGCAGATTAATAGGGAGTAAATATAATATTTCATAGTTTAAATCATATTTGAACATTCAAACGCGTTTTTCTCAAAACTATGTTTTCCTAATTGGTCTCCACGATATCTCAAGAATGGGTTGGCCGAAATTTCTTTGAAATTTTAATGGTAGATTAAAAACAAGTTTTTTCATCGTTTGAACTAGGATAATTTCAAGCCGTTTTGTTTTTACGTAACAAAATAGTCGAAAAAATCATGAAATTTGAATTTTTTTTAAAAACTTGTAAATTGTAAAATTTTCCAGATTTTCAAAAGAACCTAATTCAAATGATTTTTTCAGCTTTATAAATTAAAATTCCGTTAATTTTTTTGATTTCCAATAAGCCAATCAGCTGGCTGGATAGAGACCGTTTACCACCTTTTTTTAGACATGGGTGCATTTGGAGTGGTGCACCACTCATTGTGATGAAGATTTTAATCTGAAAATATTTTGACCTACTGTTAAAATGTCAACAAACATATGGTAAAAATTTCAAACTTCTACGTATAATTTTCGTCAAAAAGAATTCCCAAACAAAGCTTAAAAAACCAGCCTTCACATGGGGGGACCCCCTTAATTTAGAGCTTATTAAAATAGATAAATAAAATTTTAACAAACATAATAATGTAAACATATTCGGTCATTCACTTTAAAATATAGTTCTGATGGTACAGGTGTGTTAAGCCACATTAAATATTTTATTTTACTTCATAAATATGTATTTATATATAGCATGGATAACACTTTATTTGACATAATATATGTTGTTGGTATACCAAATACGCTTGTGCTTTTATACGTTGAAGGAATTTTAAATAACAAGGCGTTATAATACAACTTCAAATAGGCTGCTAAAGGTTAGATCTTTCAATTTCCTGGAAAACGAGTATTTCAATACATCATGTTAAAGACCCGACTCAAATATTTAAAGCTGATAGATTGCAAACTTATTACTACTTGAAGCTTTGTAGTAAATAATATTGCAAAAGCGTGTTGGCATGAATTACATTTATTTTGAGCGATACTTTTTAATATCCCAGTGAGCTTAAAACACACATAAACTATTTAGACATTTTAATGTAAATTGTTGTTATCGAGCTCATGTTAAAGATAAATTAAAGAATCAACGTAAAATTTTATAGGCTGAGTTGTTTCTCAACACTTAGATTAAAGATACAAAGTTATTACAAAGAGAACTGAGACTTTTTATTTTCTAACAAATTGATCAAACAATACCAATACAATAATGGTTTTAAATGAATACTTATTTATTGTTATTTAACTCAAGACATAAATTCTTTTGTTACCGTTTCTTTTATAATATAATATAAGTGATCGGCAACCAGTGACTTGGGAGCACTCGTGGGCTGCTTAGCAAAATTCTTCTAAAAAATATTAATTCATTATTCCAGCTATAAGCACGTGTGATATATTTAAATCTTCGCTACTACTTAACATATGCTTTACAGTGTAAATTTAAAAGCAAAAACAGAGAGGAAAATATTTAAATCTTATTACTCGATATACCGTATATGATAATAATATATTCTACTAGCCGGTACCCGGCAAGCGTTGCAATTCACTCAAAGAAAGAAAGGGTTTGTGTTTGATTGAAGTGCTTTCGGATTCACAATATATAGATAAATAATTTTGATTATAATTCACTAACATTGATCGTATCGATGACATTTGCCGTTAGACGTTTGCTGTTTATCTTTTGCCGATTGTATATGGTACTACACACGCGCCACCTACTGAAAGTTAATTGTACTATGCCAAGGACCTTTGCGCAAGTGCAAGAATACGTTGTAAAATGAACGTTATGGCAGCGCATTAAATATGAAATAACATTTTTATATAAAAGACCTACTGTAAGTTGATTTTACTATGCCTATAACCTTCGCGCAAGTGCTAGTAATATGTTGACAATTTTTTATTGCAATCGGATAAACGGTATGGCAACTCATAAAATTCATTTTAATATATATTCTATGAATACAAATTAATAATCATACATCCAAATATCACTGCAATCTATTCTAAATATTGGCACATAATTAGTATATTATTAAATGGTTGCTTTTATTGTATAAAAAAATACCAAATTTTAACAACGGTAATATAATTTTCTTTAACCAGTTGAGCACTAATTGAAACACAGTTAATTTTCACCATTTTCGAGAGTTAAAAGGAAATTTTGGTTCAACATAAAATGCAACCTTCATATCGGCCGGTAAATAGTGATTCATACATAGGTACCTCAGATAATGGAAAATCACTGTAAGGGTGATTTCGAGCTTTAATTAGACAAAACCTTTCAGCAGTAGATACAGACACACTTCATTGGGAAATAGATTACTTCAACATATAACTTTTCAGACATGATGAAAATTCAGTTTGTTACAAATTTTGGTCCAGATTAGTGTTTTCAATGAAAAATCAAATTTATAGGATTAATCCACTTTAAGTATCTGGAAAACATAATTTTTTTTCTGCATCAATAGCAAAAGCACTTTTAATAAAAAGTCTAAATGATATGCAGAGAATTCATAATCATTTATATTAATATAAATACAAGCCAAATAATTCACAATATAATGTACACACAAAAAATTCAACCCTGATGCAAATCCGTTTTTTTCGGGTAGTTTATAACGCAACATAATTAAAAGATCAAATTTGAATCGTTGAAGTGGAAGTGGACAAGTTCATGTACATTCGGCATCTTCGTTATTTCAAGTACATTCGTGCACTTTAAATGCCTGAAGATGCCAAAAGCTGAAACCAGGATCGTTTGCGACAAAGCTCGTGTAAAAGAACAAAATTCAAACGATTCAAATTTGGTATTGAAATTCCATCAAGTAGCTTCAGTCGAAATTCTTAATTATAATTAAATACTTTCAAATGATTACTAGAGAAGTGTCTCGGGAGCAATAAACTTATGCCAAGAATGATAGTGATCATTGATGAAAAGCTAAAATCTAGTCTTTCAACATGTGACCCAAAGTTATGCACTGCAGGCTTTCATAATCACTAAGACGGTCAGGGAATTCATCCATGGGTTCGAATGACTTGTAATGAGGATATAGCAATAAATATTAGTAGAAGTATACTTTTAACCATCGATTACTTTATAAGCGCATTAATAATACAAACCCTTCATTTTATCAGCGAATGTTTCATTAAAAATTGCATTTATAATTCAGTAAAATTTTGTATTTCAAAGAAACTTTTCGCTGTTTGTAAGGGATACATTTATAAAATTATCACTATTTGTCATCATTTATTTTACCCGCAAATCCCATAAAACTCTTCCCTGACCCTACGAAAGTTATTTAGGCCGGGATGCTCTGTAATTAATCACGGGTGTATTAATTTTAATCTATTAAGGTGTCTTTCCTACAACATTTTGCATGTTATTTATTTTCAACGAAATATATTTTATCCGAAATTCAACGTAGGAAATATTCATACGAAATTATATTATTTTATGAAAGCATTTCTTCAGAGGGCTGTTCAATGTTTTTTTATCTGAAATTTTCTTGCAATATTAATTTGGTTTATTTTTATATATTAACTGTTGTTATGGAAGTTGGAAAGTCAATAAAAATGTGTGTAATTTTTTATGATGCGCAATAAAATTCGTTGAATTCTACATCGTAATGGATAAGGTTCTCAATTTAAAATTGCTAGATATAAAATTAGATTAACTTTATTAAAAACGGAACCTTCTTCATTTATTTGTTTTCAAATTTATTATATTTAGCAAGGTAGGATTGCGATATACAAAAAAGAAGAGCGAAAATCCAAAACAAGTATGTTGCTGCTTCTGCTATCCAAGTTTAATTGCTAATTAATTAAAAATAATTTAACTTGTCGACAAGAAGCTGTGAGTCGACGGAAATATATTTTTAAACAATTTGAAGAGATATGAATTAAATTATCGTATAGTTATGTTTTAAGGTGTTCACTGTCAATACTTGGTGGAAAGGCATTATAATAAAAATAATAACACATTTTTAGTACTTTTTCCATATGAGATTTATTTCATCAGGACCGGTTAAATATGAAAACAAGGTATGACAAACAATTGGTAAAACAACTAAGCAAATAAATTAAAGCAAATTACAAGAAAAATAGACTAAAAATAAAATAAAATAAAATGTTGAAGACCTCTTTTTATTTTTAGTCTATTTTTCTTGTAATTTGCTGTAATTTATTTGCTTAGTTGTTTTACCAATTGTTTGTCATACCTTGTTTTCATATTTAACTTTTGCATAAATACCACTGTTTTATTGTATTCCTTATCAGTTGATAATGCTCGCCATGAGCGAAACCGTCCTGATGAAATAAATCTCATGTTGAAAAAGTACTAAAAATGTGTTATTATTTGTATTGTATAGTTATGTTTTGAAAAATGAAAATCTCTATTTATAAGTAAGTCGCAATTCTGAAGTTTAGTTTATAAAAACTGATATTTCTATTTCTAGCTAACCAAATGAAGCCGCAAAAAATATTTTACACCATTTAACTATAAATTTTGATGTGTCATCTTATAGTCATATCATGAAAAATAACAGCATCCTTGCAAATATAAAAAACATTTTCCTAGGCACTATAACGCCAAGCGTTTAAAAACTTTAAAATCATTAAATTTCATTTATTATCAAACATTTATAAGATTCTCAACAAGTTGTAACATTCGATAATACTCATACAATGAGATAATTATAAATTACGTCTAATACATGATAGAACTATTTAAAAAATCATTATACAGTCCATATAAAAATTAATTATTATAGCTATTTACGAAGTAAAGTAAATTGCTTTTGTTGATCTCCAACTGACGGATGGAAATTTCTCCCACACGTTTTCATTTATTTTTTTTGCAGTGCAGGAACAGGATAATTTTGTATTTGGCAACATTGTGCACACCCTAATATTTTACTCTTGGGGTTACAACAGGTAAAAATGTTCGTAGTTTTGTTATTCTTTTTTTCATATTAACAAGAACGTGTTTGCAAATCACCACAGAGAGTTAACTGATTTATTATTCCTCCAGCCCAATTTAAAAAACACACACAAAGAAAAACCATTTTTCTACATTTACTAACTTTTGTAATATTTTTATTTAAATTTCAAATAAAATTATTTTAAAGTGACACAAACTAAAATTTAATGCTAGTGGGAGATTTATACTGTAAGTTTTATTTTACCACTAAACAAAGAATAAAAGTTTTATTACTATTTTTTGAATGTTTAATACCGAGATACTTATTCTTATCATAAGTTACTTTTTGATTATATCTTCAAAACTTTAATGCTTATTTGTCTTGTGTCTGATACTAACGTATGCGTAATATTTTATTATAAGTATTTTAAAACAGAAATTGAAAACAAAATTAACCTCATTTGAAATTAATTTTTAATGTTAAAATTTTTCCTTATTGTTAGATCACAAATTAAGCCACATGGTATAAATTTAAAATATTTTAATCTAATTAGTTAATTATGCAGAAATTTTCTTTTCGTATAAATAATTAATTTTCATTTTGAAACCAAAGACAGTAAAATTAATTTTAAACTGAGTTGCGTTCACCTTTCAACTAACAAATTGTCTTTTCACTAGTTCCATATGTATGGCTTAAAGCAGGGTTTTCCAAACGATTGGATAGGTTTTATACACTGCAACACATTTAAATATCTTCTACTTAAAATTGAAAGGCGAGTGATGATTTAGTCAGAGTCAAAGTACAGGCGGCGGACGATCTTTTCTCACACACAATCTCACACAGTATGATAGAAATGGGGTAAATTGTTTTTACCTGACCGGCTCACAAATATTGTCAGTTTAATGACAGTTGCCAAGATTAACAAACCGGTGTACGACGTTAGTAAATATTTTTCATATATATAATAAAAAATCAGCTTGAAAATATTAAGAAATGTATAGGAATACCGAACCTAAAAAATAAGTTTTCCGATAAAATGTCAGGGTTTGCAAAACTTTCCAACGCAAAAAAAGTTTGGGAAATCCTGGTTTAAGCTTTGCATTAATCTTAGCTTGATGTTTGATAAAAGTTTCACTGATTGTTATTTTAATTTACAATATCCGCTATGAATACGAAATTATCTTCTGCAGAAAACTTGTTTATCCATTCAAAAATAGCATGAAAGCTCTAAATTAATTTTAATAAAACATCAGGAGCCACGCGCTGTTTTTTCTGCCTTATTAACTTCAATTCTTTCTAGTTCAGGGGAAGTAATTAAGAGAAGTAGTAAATTTTTTCTTGTCTTTCCATATGCGCCAAACTAAGTTAGTTACATTTGAAAAGCTTGCTAGGAAAACGGTGAAGTTAGGCATCATTTTTTTTTCATAAATATGCCTTGAGCTTTCTTAAACAAATTCACTTGACAACGATGGACTTTACAGTACATATATTTTGCTGTGTGGATATCATCTGGATAAGTTTACACATAATTGGTAATTGAATAAAAAATACAGATAGGTCACAGATTCTTTACATATATATATGTAAATTTTAATGCAATGTTAAGTGGGTTTATTTAAGGCTTTTGTTCAAATTAAAACTACATTCATTATTACAAAAAAATACAGCTAACAAGATTTTATTAGTTTACTACAAATTAAAACATATTTTTTTGTTGTTGGGGCTAATCAATAAAAGACTCGACACTTAGATAATTATATATTTTAATAACAAAAAATGATGAGCAAGATTCTGTCTTGAATTAGCGTATTGAATTTGGAATGAGTGTAAAAACAATTGTTTTTTTACTGAAACATTATGTTTTTCTACCAATAATTCATCGTTAACATTTTGCAAAATGGCTTAAAAAAACAATAAGTTTCGCTTATAAAGCAGAACTGCGTTTTTTATAAAAAAACATAACTAAAAATCATAAGTATTCAAACATACAAATAAAATTGATATGCAATTTACACAGAATATTTTATTGAATCATTTTTAAACGATATCCAACAAAATTCATTGCACATTTTGAAACACGTCGGAAAATGTTGACATTTCAGTTTTGCAAAATTCATACGTTTCGAACACTTTTTTGATGTTTAGTTGATACCTTCCATCAGTCACTTGACTGCTGGCGTTTATTCATTACATACTTTGCAAAAGCGTTTATTATTTTAGCAGCGACAGTGCCCGCAGCGGAATTTTTCTCACTTTGGCCTTTTTTCCACCTAAGATCACATTTTTACCCGGAAAGCATGCCGAGCCATAAATTACGTTGATAAATTACTACTGCGTCCCTTTTTACTAAATAAATTTACATTAAATACACGGCGCTTACTGTTTCGCACACAAATCTCCGAAGAATAAATAGAATACTGATTTTTTTTATTTCTACCAAAGTCAATAGTCATTACTGCCATATCATGTATAATGAAAATGTAATATTTCGCGTTATATATTAAAAAACAAGTTATTTCATACTATTACAATTTTATCAGAGACCTTCAGCTTCTTTACATTTTTAATTCACTGGATTAAATCAAATATGGTTCATAATCTTTTAAACCACACATAGGCATTTGATACAATTAAAACATGAAAAAATATTATCGAATTTGTTTCATTATTTGTAATTACTACATTCAAATTAAGCTGCTATGATTTCATATGCGTTTCAATTTGTATACATTAGATTAAATAATTTTAGTATAAATAAACAATATAATCATTCAACTGAGAGAATGATTTTTAGTGATCGTATTTTTTAATAGATTTAATATAAAACAAATTCAATTTCATCGCAACCCGTTTATATTTTTTGGTAAGAGAGTTATTGAGATTCCGAATGATTATTTGAATGTTAAAATATATTTGATATCATTTAAGCCAATCAGATGAACTCAGTTGAGTTCCTCTACGAATTGATACTATCTAGAACTCCACCGTATGTACTCAGCATGAAGCTTCATAATTATAGTAATAGTGCTACTTATGACATAGAATATCTTTATCACTTTAATAATTTTTAATTCAATGAAAAAACGAAATTAAATCCTATGGGGTGTTACAATATGTATAAAACAAAAATTATATGTTTGCAGTATTTGAGTAACGCGATATGTTATTTATGGAACGCTGTTAATTAAATGTTCAAATTTTGATTACAGTTCAATATTCATTTATCAATATTTTCAAAACATATCAAAATTATAACACGTTATATGTATAGCGAAAGCACTTATCTGGGATATTAATAATAATTAGTGCCAGTTAATTATAATTTAATTAGTCAATAATGATCAATAATTATTAAAGATAGAAGACTATGCCAGTGTTAAGTAAATAATATTTACTCTTTGAAATAATGAATGAGACGTTTTCATTTTAGATCGACTAAAATTAATCGCGCGTCTAGCTGGTGAAAATATGTGCTCCATTTTATTTAATTGCCATAATTATTGAGGATTTATACGTCTACATATGTAAAATTTCTATTGGATGAAGATCAGTCCATCCTATATCTGGAATTTTACTTGCCTGATTAACAAAATCAAAAGTTTTTGATTGCAATGATTTTAACATTTTTATCGCTTGTTTTATTTTGAAACAAATCACATGATAACTATACATATTCAATAAAGAAAAATATAAAATAAATTATTGGGAGGATTATGACATAGAAAAAGGTATCAACGGTATTATGAAAACCTCCACGGTAGGGAAAAAAACAACTTTGAAGAAAATTTTGGTAATTATAAAAATGTATTCAAAGAAAAAATGAATATATCAAAACGCCATTATTTACTGCAAACTGTAATAACTAACCGAAAGCCAATAGCTAAAGTTTAATAATAAACAACTTTAAAATCTCTAAAACATTTATCACGATGCTGATCCACTTGCATCGAAGAAAATTCATTATATGTTATATGACTTGTTTTCTTAACAGGTCTAGATTGAAAGTGTCGGTTAAAAAATTCTCAAGATTTTCATACTCAGTTTCATAATGATTTTTATAAGAACAATCGATGCCTATTCGAAAGTATTTTTAAAAATTTAAATCAGGTAAGAACGTTGTCAATCAAAACCAAGAACTTTTTATTCAATTCACTATTTAGGCTTTATTGATTTATAGTTGCGATTCATACTTCACATGAAAATAAAGGCTAGTATTTACTTTACAGAAATCATAGTATTAAATTGTTGCAATTACTAAATGAATATTAATAATGCAACCTATTCGGCGCAAAATTTTAAATCAGCGATAAATTTTGCTTGTTCGCGTGCTGTATATATCAAGAGAGTCAAATCTGTCATTTTTTCAATTAGTTTAATTAAGTCGTACTGAAAAGTCACATGGTAGGTGACTTTAAATATCGTATATGTACTTGGCAGGGCCATGAGGCACTGGATAAGAAGTTGAGTTTGGTAGGAGGCGAAAAATCTGCGATGCCATTATGCTCCTTATTAATAATTTATATACATAGAAAAAGTTAGGTATACACTGAACTAATATGACTTCATTTATTTAAATAATTGTTAAGCAATGCCTTCAACTTTATATGTGCAATGCAAAATAATTATTATACCCGTAACATCGATACTAAATTTTAATTAATTAATATTGTAAGAAATATAATAACAAATATTTATTTAAATCATATCAATATTTGGTTTGATACTCTCTCGATAACTCAAAGGCAGTTTCATTACATTAAGGGAATAATTTTCTTGGTAACACACAAAAAATAGATAAATCATATTTGTTTCTAAAAAATAATAGAAGTGCTTTAAAACTCATAAAGGAGGACGTTCACGTTAGAACTTCGAAATGATTTCTTTTGATGTGTGCTCACTGCAAATACAATTTATATTTTCTTCATTATTATACCAATGCGATTATTATACGCATTCACGTTTATATATATATATATGTACATATATTAATGAGTATATTTTTTATCTCAATTTGTGAAAATGAAAGCAAAAATAAAATTGTCATCAAAATAAACTTACAATCATTTATACTTATAATTTAACACTAAATGACCGAAAGAACATGAGATTATAGAAAATGCCGTTGTTCTGTCGAATCCGTATCAGAGTATTCAAAGCTTCTAGTAGAGTAAAAATAATAAATTTAGAATTTCAACTGAAAGGACTTGGTGGAATTTCAATATCAATTTTTTATCGTTTGAGTATTGTACTTTTCCACAAGTTTTGTTGAGTTTCTCAGTTCAAGTTCATTCGTGTACTCCAAATGCCTTAAGATGCCGAAAGGTGAAAACCAGGTCGTTAGCGACAAAACTTATAGAAAAGTACACAATTCAAATATAAAAAAAATGTTATTTCAATCGATTTTCAGACGATATTTTAATTGCTCAGATGCTGTGAGTTTTATATGTCTTCTTATATATTATTTTATAAAAAAAAAAGTGCGAATAATAAAAATTAGAGCACTATAATTCATTTCCTAGCTCCACTCTTCAATTCTTCACACCCTCAGAAAAGTAGAGGCTGAGCATTGGAATAACAAAAAATAAAAACATTTTCCATTGAAATGCTTTAATAAAGTCCCGTATGCTCCACGTTATGTCATGGTTGGAAAGGTGCGATATAAATATAACATTACGCAATTTGCTGAATGAATTCTGAACTACTACGTTTCCGTGTTTCCATTATAGATTTGAACTATGAGAAAAATATTATTCGGTTGAAGTTTTCCGCGTAAAACGGTGTATAAAACTCAATCATAACATTGTGGTTCATGATGTCGTAACATATTTATAGCCTTTGTTATTATGAGGGAAAATAATTTCGCATTGTGTTGACATGTTGGAACACTCAAATTATTGAGATAAAATACTTAATATTTTTTAACCGTGTAAATTATATTTCGTCTACAGAAAGTCATTGACTTACGCGATTTAAAAAATAGCTGTGATGATAACCATACGTTCACTGCAAGTCACGAGCTCCGCCTTGCGACTATAATGGAAAAATAAATATTATATTCCTTCCTCCAAATACAACCTTATTATCCTTCCAATGGATCAAGATGTTATACAATTTTTTTAAAGTATGACCTAAGGTCCTAAGAAATACATACATTTAATCGAGTAGTGGAAAAAGTACAAAATTTATAAAGCGTCAATACCGAATCTCTATGAAAAAGTGTTTGAGTGATTCAAGAGAAGAACAATTTTTAATAGTTATAATTCATAGGGTTCATTGCTATAAATGGTGTATTTTGAAAAATATATATATAAACCAAATATACATATTTTTCACGTTACTTTTTATTAAATAAGATTAAAATGAAAAATAGATATTCATAAAACTACTTCGTCATTACATGGTTAAAGTAGTAAATACAAAATTGTCTGTCTTAAAAAGGAAATGTTTAAGTGGGAGATTCGGTAATCTTTTTGCTTTCGGTCCACCGAAAAAAGTTTTTCTTTACCTACTTGTAATAAACTCAATTGACGTGCATTCAATTTTCTACTGTTATTAATAAAAAATAATATTAACAGATAATTCATTTAATAAATATTCGGATTAAATGTTTAAAATAGATAAACCCTCGATTTACAGAGTTGATTGACTATTGAATACGAGTTGATCTTGAAATTAATCATGTGCTATATAAATATAGATTATATTGGACTTTACAAATTTTGGTTTTTTCTATAATATGCCTGAAGCCAAGTGGTCAAAGTCGTTCGCTACAGTTGCAGTCTCCACGGGATAAGACTTTATCCACTTTTATCAAATAATTTTTCAATCTATTGATGAATTTCTCTTCAAATTTTCAAAAATAAAAATTTCACCCATTCAATCACAAAATGGAGCAGAGCGAGAGGAACGAGCTTACTCTTAACCCAGTATAGTTCGGTTATATCCTTACTCTGTTCAAAAAAGAGGTGTTGAGCACCTAAATATTTACCAGTTCTAGAAGCACAGCTATTTTTAAAATGCTACTGTGATTGTAGACGTGGTTGAAAAAATAAATATACTATAGTTTTTTTTTGTTTTTTGTTTGATAAAAATCTTAATAAGGAACGGTCAAACATTGTGTTTTCAATAAAAATGTAAAATAAACACTGCTGTGTTAACCAAAACACGGATGCTACAGTGGCAGTGTACAGTGATAAGGCGAAAGTATTTGTACCGTGTAAATCAAAGAGGAGGTTTGTCCGATCTGTTTTAGTACCAAATTCTTTCAACATGTAAATAACGAACATGAAACATATTTAATTTTATTTTAGTGAAACTTTGGTGGTCATTAACGTTACAGAATAATATTTTTTTATATAAAATATATGTTAGGTACGCCACAGTTGAAATTAATAAAAATTAAAAAACGTTTTCATTATGCAAATATTCATAGCTCTGGCAATTTATATCCTTGTCAGTGTTTTCAGACATGTCTCAAAAAGCGGCTGAAGAAAATGTCTTCTTTTTTACGGTATGACGTGACTGACTTTGCGTCATTAAAGCGAAATTACGAAACCTAAGTATCGTCAAAATAAAAAAATAAGTAAACTCATTTGCCACCAGCAATCTGCTACACGATGAAGACCTTTTAAAACAATTTAAACGTTGGTTTATTTAAGTCATCGTTTTTTTTTTAACTTTAAATAAAGTTTTTTATTTTTTATTTCAAAAAAAAACTTTTAAACACACCGACGCAAAATTTCACTAATTATTTTTAACGATGTCTGCCTCGATTTGAAACAAGCGATGGCAGACTGCATTACACGCTATTTATATAATATAAATATTCAAGCCATACATCCTCCCAATATCGATCATATAGAAATGTATATGTTACAGTGAAACTGTATTCTCAGTGAAAATGTATCAAGTAATAGATTTGTATGACAACATGATTTCACTGGTCACGATCATTGAAATTATTGGCCAAAATCGATGATTTGCCGACCTAAAATTTTGGTTTGCTTCAATAAAACAAAATCAGCAAGTAGTCCCTTAAAGAGAACCAGAGGAAAACACAGATAAACATTGGGCTGAAGATAGGGCTGTCAAATTTTATTTCAATGACAGCTTGGAGAAGAGTATATTTTCACTGAGAATACAGTTTCACTGTAACATACACACCTATAAGCGACCTTGTTGTGAATCGCGTATTGCTGAACCGCATTTCCAGAAAGACAGTGAGAGAGTTATGGATCAGAAATAAACTTCGTTTTTACAAATGAAATAAATAGTCGAGAAGAAATAAAAATATGCCAGACGCTACTGTTTTTAGATACATCTATTTAAATCATTGTATTATATTTATGTTTCAATTAAGAAATTTTAACAATTGACCGCCTAACCAAGCAGAACAAGATGTTTTTCCACTATGGTGAAAACATTCGTTTATTGTCGCTATTATGTAGTCTGATTATTTATCTTGTATTATTAATTTATGGGTCAAAGATAAAAATACTCCGTGATTGTTTTTTGCCAGGTATACGTCAGGAAAGGTAAAGTCTTAAGTGCATTCGGGCCAATAAAAACCAACGAAGAAAAAGAGGAAACAAAACATTTGTAGCATGCACAGTTGCTTTGATAGAATATATTAAAGTAGCTTGTGTACAATCCGTATACTAAATGAACGCCGTGGGGAATGAATGGTTTTTTTTGCACAACGTTGAAGTAATTCTTTCAGAAACCTCAACTGTGCCTTTTGATACAACTGCGTAAGCGTGGCTGAAAGTATACTTATTTAGATGTACTGCGACACTACAAAATACAACTAGAATTTCATCAGTAAACTTACAAATCATCTATTTCAACTCAATTGCTAAGCATTCATTTTAAGGAATGGTTATGATTAAAAAAACGTCGGTGTTGTAGATATGTAGATTAAGATTGAAAATTTTAGATACGTACTCCTTCCTGCATACAATTAAAAAATATTTTTAACATAGTATTAAGCTAAGGGCTTAAGCAACACTACAATACATGTATCTGTAATACTTCAATTTACTAACACCAATAAATCCAAATATAAAATAAATTAAAAGTATTTGCTTCAATGCGCAAAATTTGAAACTCCACTAACTATAATTTTACAGTGGATCATAAAACCGTAATGATTTGATAATGAAATTAAAAAAAAAAAAAAATACAACATCGTTGGCTCTGGAATATTTTTCTAAAACCTAGAAGACGTAAAATTGAAAACTATCATATTTAGCGAAGCATAAACTTCAAAGCGACACTAAAATCATAATATCCATATTTTACAATTTTAATTAATTAATATTGGGTAATCTCGGTATATCGCTGAATACAAAACTTTTAATAAGTAGAGACCTACCACTACTATTATAATCGTTAAAATTATTTAATTTTATTAATTTCGTAAATGAAATACTATTTTGATATTTTTCTGTTTTATGTTACTATCGTTGAAATTCTTGATTATGTAGCATTGCAATGAATATTTCGTTTGTCATTTCCTAACGATTGCAGCTTTAATAATAATGTTTATCTAGTTTGGATGGTATTCAATAAATTACTCGAAATTAATATATTTATATATATACAACGTACTCATTCTACCAAAATTAAGAATCAATAAGTTTTCTTTTTGACTAATAAATTTATCACACAAAACCGGTTCTGATCATTTTTATTATCTTGTGTAGTTAGTACAGTCAAATTGTTTTATATTTTAATATACTAATCTTTAAGAATACAAAAGAAACCATAATATTTTATAAGCACTTTTCATGTTGACTATTTAACGTGATAATAATACTTTGTTTTTAATTCAATCTCTTACTTTGTCATCATGTTTATATAATTTCCATTTTTTTCTTTATTTATCTTTAAGTCATATACAAGATAATAAGCTTTCATCAAAAATGAAAAGCTTTTGAACGTGATTAATTAATATTATTAGTTCGTTTCAACATAAGAAATAACATTAATTAAGTAAAAACGTTAGAAATTATTAACGCCTGTACGTCTTTATGTAGCGCGCTTTTTATTATATTTCATCAGATTATCAAAATACTGCTGTTTTAGTAAATCACCAAAAAGATATAGAGCTTATTTTTTTTAGAGCATTTATCTTAGTGACAAAATTCTTGAATAAAAATAATATTCACATCATACGAACATGAAGTGTGATTTTCTTTTGACAGTCAAGGGTAATGAGTGAAATCTTTTTAACCCAACATTAAATCGTGTCTTGTTCGCTCAGAAATCTGTCATCCAATAAAAGAAGAGACTCTTAGTAAGTAAGTAAGTAAGTGATCACTCAAATCAGTCAAAATTTTAATGTTTCGCTTAGAAGCTTTCACATGACGAAATATTACATCGAACACACATAACTCAAACAAAACTTAACTTTTGCCCGGCTGAGGGTGAAACAGTCGACCACCACTGCTACTTTATCTTAAATATCTATCTTAATATTAGTGATACAATTTGTAAAATTTTGGTAGTCTTAAATCTTTATTTTTTACATCTATTGCAGTTAAAAAATATGATTTTGATAGACTAGTTTCGTCGCAATTAATTAAAAAATAAAAGTCGGATTATAAGTGGCCGAAAGCCATTTATATTGTCGCTACCAATTGCCAAGATAAAAATCTCACTGCGCATACGCGATAAGATAACGTCATCTTATCTCAAACACGCTTCTTTCAACGAAAATTCCAAATCGAATGGATGCTTTTTACATTAAAAGGGGTAGATAATAAGTCGCATTGACGGTTCGCTTCGCCAGTCTAGAATAAACAAGAACACGATCAGGTTGTCTCATTCATGCGCGACTTAACTATGAATAATTATAGGAAAATTATCGATTTTCATATTTTGCTTTTATAGAACGATGTACAAAGATACGTCAAAGCATAATCAATCATTTTTTTAGTACAGTCTATGCCAATAAGGCCATACCACTGGTTTTTTTTTATACCCCCCTTCGGCCTACGAGCTATTTTTCAAGGATAGTCTTTCGAAGGTTAAGGAAACTATGACACGGTGTTCTAGACTCAATCAGTATGTTAATGGTTTAATGAAATTGATAGACAAACATTTTGGAAATTCTGAAGTTTTTGAAGATTTTGTACATGTTATGAAAGAATTGATTCAAATCAATTGGTTTTTATATCACATTGTAAGGGATTGTTCAAACACGGACCGGTTCTGTTTTTGTTTGATGAGTTGGAATAATTTAAGAATTCAACTGAAGTTGCTTGATGGGCTTTCGATATCATATTTGAAACTTTCGAAATTTGTACTATTCCATGAAATTCTTCACTGTTGACTTGTGTCAATTTTTGACATCATTAGGCACTGAATGAGTTCATTCTTGCACCTAAAATGCTCGGAGATGCCATAAATTGGGTACACCTGGGTGATTCGTGACAAAACTCACCGAAAAGAACAATTTAAATTTGAAAACTTTAAGTCAACATATTATTCCGTGTAATAAAACCTACTGTGATTTGACATTGACACAGAATTGCATTTGGTCGTTATGTGCGTTTTTACTCACATAACGGGAACGGAGTTGGGTGAATTATGAAGCTTATTTGTATAAAATACTTTTATTTGAAGTATGTTTCATAATATGAATGAACATGATTACAAAACAAATACTAACGTAAAAAGCAAACATGAAAATAAAATCGACGGACCAAATCGCTTTGAAAATATAAATAGCTCTTTAAATGAACCTCGCTCTTCGTCATATTGGCGTATATTGCGGTTACGGGTTATGAATGCGGGTTGAAAAGGATTTGAGAAAATCTGTTCACAGTTGAGGGGAGGTTGAAAAAATTACAAGGGTAGACGGTACTTATTATACTTACTTATTTATTATTATTATGTACCGTAAAACGGGGTCAATAGAGACACTTTTTACCCTTCACGACTATGTATCTTCATAACTGAGCCACATAATTCAAATATGAATGGGTTGAAACTTGTTTCTATGGTCCTACTACACATTCATCGCAATATTTTTCGAATATTCACTATCGTTATTAAGACACAGTCAATGTTGTTTAATGTCTCTATTCACATTAAATCGGGGTGAATAGAGACGAGGGAGGGTAAATCGAGACTTGGCAGGTGAATAGAGACAAAAATACAGATCGTAATGATTGGAATACATGAACCTCTATTCTATCCGAGTCTCTATTCATTCCGTTTTACGGTACTTATTAACCAAAAAAAACATGATTGATTTTAGTTTTCGTGCAATAAAAGAGAAGTTTACAAGGGGTCAAAAAGTAAAGATGCCCAGTCATCGAACTTAAGCACGTCGTTTCAATTTTGGCCAGTCATTTAGTTGGTCTGGTGTTGTCATTCTAAAGAATTATATATAAATAGTAAAAAAATACATTGGATACTTAATAAAATTGTGCTAAAGTTCAATCCTTGTTTTTGTCTCTATTCACCCCGTTTTACCGGTACCGAATTTTTCTTCGACACACAACCTCTACGGGACGGGGTAGGTACACAAACTATTTGAAAAGCTTCGCGAAGCACCTTGAAGGGGCTATGTAGGTACTTTAACTTGTTGTATCCTGATACAAGTACTGTACGTGATGTTTTTAGGGACACCGTAGACGCTGTTACGCCATACATAAATGTGCTCAATACAGTTTATTTGATATGTAATCTTTTATATAGTAAATAAAATAGTAAATCTAACCTTTTTTATGCGATTTTATTTAGTACGATCTCGAAGTTATACGATTTTTTTTAATCAAATTTTATTGATAATAAATATAGTGTTCGCTCTTATTTTAACATATTGTAAAATTTGCACGCAGTTTTTTTGTCACATATTGTTTGTGTGGCAGGCAAGATCAAACAGATTCCAAGCCACGTCGCAAATCGCACCGAACATTGAAACACAGTGACGATTGCTTGAATTGAAATGTTACCAAAGCAAAACATTAACCAAAAATGTTTTTTTTTACTTACTTACTTTACTTTTTTCATTCGATTCTGGTTGTATTTTAAGTCAAGTGATTTTGTTATGCGATTTTGTGGAAGATTTTTCATTGCGTTTTATTTTTCTTTACAAATATCACAATATAAAGATTATTTTTTAAGCACCCACATCCACTCCCAATATGGCGCATCTGGCTTCTTAGTGGAGGGATCTAAACACTTGCTACTCAGTCGCGCCATCTATTTGGTTTGATGAGAAAAGGGCCGAAAGGATAAGGGCTAAGACAAGACTAGTGGTTAGCTAGTTGCTATCGTTACTTCTCGCATATAGGATCGGTTAGGTGAGTGGGAATTTTCAGACAACATGCCTTCGAACAAAATCGATAAATCAACTGAAAAAAATGCTGCTCGTACTCAAACTTGAGCCCGTGAAGCCCGTCACAGAAGCGAACGATGTTGACCACTGCACTTACTACTTTAACATTTTTTTAATGATAAGGACCGGTTGCGATGTAAAAAAAAATGTGGATGATTATTAGAAGAAAGTTTTTTTTTTTATAAAATTAATGTCTTTCCGCCTAGTATTGAAACTAAACACCTTGAAAGTGAACAAATGTTTTTTTCGCAGTTATATTATATGGTGACTTTTAAAACTGTTTTTTTTTCATATTTTCACTTAATATTAATTGAAAACGTTCACCGGAAGTATCAAAAAAGATCGTCCCTAGCATGACATTTAAAAAGAATTGATTAATGTACACAGCTTTCAAATTTATTGTTTTCCAACTTCAAAATTTTCCGCAAACCTGAAAACCTTTTTGCATGACAAGTGTGTATATATTAGCCTTTTTACACAACCTTTTGTCGTTTAAAAAAGAAATAATCCGTCTTGTCTCCTTTGAAATGTCTGGAAAAATATTTCACCAACATGAAAGTTATCCAAGTGACCGTAATAATTTATCCTAGTTTTGTTCTCTTGCGTAATTTACACAGCCAATTTAAACAACTGTGTAAATCTGGAATGAAACTTTTAAATAAATGAATACATTTTACACTCTCTTGCTGGACTTTTGCACCCAGCCAGCGCTTTTCAAAAATTTCTTACTCCTAGACTACCACGGTTAACCTGTGTAAAGGTAAAAAAAAAGGTTTTTCCCAAATCCGCTTCCTATTCGGAGCATAAAGCTGCCTCACGGTGCCTCCAAGATCACCCGTTTACCTCCTTGCTTCCTCCCAGGTCAGGCTGAGTACACTTTATGGATGGTCATCAGCGGCCTTTCTCTTGGTTTTAGGTAGCTAGGGGTACACATCATGGGTGATGGCAACCCGTGTAAAGACCTCGCGATCCAAATAGGGGTAGCTGGAGCAACCTTCAATTCAAAGCGGAGAGTCTGGGACTCACTGTTGTACTCGATCAGAACCAAGTGCCATCTATTCAACGCATACATAACTGACTGTGCTGTTTTACGATTGCGAGTCATGGCACATTATAAAAGTACAGGGTAACCGTATACTGTGCTTCGATGTAATACAGATGCTTGCGGCGAATATTAGGAGTGTGGTGGTTTGACTTTGTCAGGAACACGGGGTCGGAGAGCGGATAAACCAGGCCTTTATTACGTCCAAAATAAAAACACGACGATGAACCTGGCATGGAAATGTTCTGCGGATGCCCCAGTGTCTTTCTTTTGTAATACTTCCACAAATAAATCATGATCGGTTTCGCTAAGCACTGATTACATATGTATGAATAAAAAAAAGTATAAGAATTTAATGAAACTCTTTATTTTTGGTTTACTTAAAATACTTTGTTTGTTAACTAATTAAAAGTAAATGTTTAAATGCTTTAAAATTTGTATTTTTTAATTTTCATGTATTTTTAAATCTTTGGATTTTGATTTCTATTTTGGATTTTAAAAGACGCATCTTAAAAGAATTTATTTTATGAAGCTAGGGAACGACTAGGTGGCTACTTCATCGATCCATTTAAGCACTGTTTTCTGGATTGGGAAAAGCGTAGTATGGACACATCATATGCCTACATATATTTGAACGCATATTCATAAAATGGTGGAAATTCCAATACATAATGCACCATTTGGGTATTTCTCTCACAATCGAGTAATTGTAAATTCATTATAACGTGGATGCTGTGCATGAACCTTAGTGCCCTTTGTTTGAGAAATGCTGCTTCGAAACAGCTTTAAGATGTAAATTATTGTACTTCCTTTACATAAAAAATTCAATTTACTCCTACGCTATAGTTGACAGCTGTTTTTTATATGAATAATTATATTGTATATCTTAGCATAATTTCGTTATATTTTATAAATCTGACAACATAAATTACTTAATCGGCTTACACATTTAATATAAAATCATCGTGGCAATTCAAAAATAGTTTAGTTTTTTGATTGGTAATAAGATATATTTAGTCACTGTGTAAAAAAGTGTAATTGTTTTGATAACTTAAGATGAATGCTTCTACAAACGCCTTTCAAACTTTCTGGTCTTGATTATTTTACTATTTCAACCGCTCTGGGTTGACTCAGTCTAGTTATTTGCTCAATGATTGTCTGTTTTTTTGTAGACGAGCTTATTCCATTTACATATAAACAGTTTGGCGAACTATAATATCACTATAGTTCGGACGAAGGCGTAAGCCGAAATAACTTTCAACAAATATATAAAATTTATGTTGAACTAAAATACATTGTTATTTTTCTTACCGTATTATAATATCACACCTTGAAATGCTCCCTGAATGATTGATCTTTTTGTGTAATGTTTACTATGTCCTTGGCCATATTACGTTAAACTAAATTAAGTTTAAAAATTATATTTTATGAATAAAAGTTGATTTTGTCAGAACTCACTCGGTTGCAATCTTTGAAAATTTCAATGTGAAAATTTTTTCTCTCTGTTTTTAGTTTAAATATAAAAAAATCACTAAATTTATGTAAACGCCTATCTAAGTAACAAGTTTATTTGTCAAATACATGGTCGGTCCCGTTGGCATCGGTAAATAAATAAATAAATAAATAAATATAGTTCTGAATCCCATCGGTACAGTTTCACCAATTGATTTTATGTAGAACTAAAATACATGATTGATATTTTCGTGTAATGTTAGTAATATCTTTATAAACTCCCTTAATCTTGTAAGTGTTCGTGTCCCATATGCAATCTAAAGCATCGGAAAATGTAGTTTTATCCTTACCCTCTCCGAAAAAGTTGAACAATTGACTTTCGATCGATTTTCGCTTTTTTCCAAGAAACATTTAATTAAATGTCTTGTTACCAGTTGAAATAAATTGATACAGCTGAAACTCTCTTTAAAAACATGCGGAAATACTGAAATTTAAAAACCACAATTTTACTTGAAATAAATATATAAATACATCTACTATAACTTAATATCTCGATTTAAAAAAATCATTAATTTACAACAATCCATTGATGAAAAGTTTAAAATTGAGAGGAAATTTGAATAGTTCATTGTTTCATATTACTATATATTATACACATATATCTCGAAGAAAACATTTTTAAGACAGAAAAGCGTTGATGTTGTTTATTTTTCTAAATCAGATATCTTATTTTGAAATATGCTGCGTAAAATTTACATAATGACTTAATAGTTTACTGGATACTTGTAAAAAAAACACTTAAGTACCTCAGCCACTCAGCTTTGACAGCCATTATTATGTTTCAACCAAATGTTTCTCTTTGCGAATATTTTGGAGATTTTTTCGCGTATCATTCTACGCAGGAAATGAAATAGAGATAGTATTTTTTATGATTTTGGCATCTTCTTTTTATCTGTCACAGCGAGGAAAGAGCTTCTAGTAACACATATATTTGAATCATAAAAAAGAAAGTTGATTGGCTCGCAGTGATACTAGTGTTGACACTGTATGAAATATAATGTTTTTGAACAATTAAAATCATTTAATAGTCGCGTAAAAGTATGATTATTACTAAAACTCTCACAATGTATAATTGGAACACGAGTAAACTCTGATAAAAGTTTGAAAACTACATAAATTATGTTAACACAACTTTTGTCTAAATGCTCAATTAAGAGTGCATTATGCTCTTTTGTTTGGAATATAATCGTATCAAGGTCATTGATACGCAGACATAGTGTGCCTGTTTGTTGTATTGTGCGTAATGTAATTAATTCTAATAAATCTTATACAAGGATAAATATATGATAAATCAATTAATAACGAAAGACTCAGGTGATATGAGGCTTTGGCGGAGAATTAATTACATAGGACACACCAGTTTAAAGATAAAGATACAGCTCTCAGAAAGTGTTAGACCGGCTTTCTATTGTAAGAACTCTTTAGGTAAATTATTGATAAATAATAAAGATGTTATAGATTATAAAAACAAATCTGGGATTTATAGATTGCAGTGTAGTGATTGTCCCAGATTTTATATTGGTAAAACTGCTAGAATCAAAAATATAAGGGTGGCTGAGCATTTAGCCGCTTTACGCTTAAAAAAAGATACCTCCACCTTCGCCAACCATTTAATTCTTGAAAACCACACGTTTAATTTTGACTCAGGCATTGATTTATTACATACTAACAGGGGCGAGCTTAAACTATTTTATCAAGAAATCTTAGAGATTAATCGAGCTCAGCTCAACAGTTTGCCAATTTTGAACGAGCAACTTTATTTGCCTAATTCGCCATTGTTGTACCCTTATAAATAGTTGGTATTTTTATATAATTTTTATTTTTAAATAATTGTCATTTATTAATAATCGTCATTTATTTATAATTCAAGCACTTGCTATCATTAAATATCAATTCACTTCCTATCATTAATATTATTCAAAGGCTTGAAATCAGATAAAATCCTTGATTTATTTTAAATATTCTTATGTTATTATCTGGTCATTAATATTTTCAAAAATACCCATAATTATAACAAACCCACTTAATTCATTGAAACTTGTATTCATTCAAATTTCGCTAATTTACATTTTAATTA
This sequence comes from Himalopsyche kuldschensis, assembly GCA_028554975.1. Taxonomy (NCBI): domain Eukaryota; kingdom Metazoa; phylum Arthropoda; class Insecta; order Trichoptera; family Rhyacophilidae; genus Himalopsyche; species Himalopsyche kuldschensis. The sequence continues at coordinate 917,700 of JAHFWI010000086.1, read as the reverse complement.
CCTTTTAACTTCGATCTACTTATATTTTTGTATATAAACGATAAAAACTGTTTACTACGCGCCAGTTCAAGTACATCCGTGCACTTGGAATGCCTGAAGATGCCGAATGGCGAAACCCAGGTCGTTAGCGACAAAACTCATGGAAAAGTACAAATTTCTAAAAATTCAAATTTAATTTAAAATGCTAAGAAATAAACAAGTACATTGAAGTATATTCTCATTCATAATTATTTACTTAAAATAATTATGAATGAGAAATTTTAGTTTCCATATAACTGCGGCACATTTTGAACTAACTTTTTTATCTGGGTTTCGACGCAGCATAAATATGTCAAGATGATTTTTAAAACTTTTCATACTGACGATAAAAAAAATTATCAACCTGTTTTCGGGCCGGATAATTATTGTACATCATAAAATATTATTAAATAATGACAACAGGAACCAATACCATGATTGCATTTAAATAACAATACTCATCATTTAAATAAATTGTACTGTAACGCAATCATCATTCGGCGTGGTGAACGGAATGTTGCAGACTAATACATATTTCATTGCCTGGCTGAACTTTCATTGTTAAACTAAATGGAATTAAATCTTTTATTCTGATTTGATTTTCATACACACGCAACCCAACGCAACATATGCTGCTATACGATAGAGGGCCAATTTTTTTTAACGGAAAACATTTACGTATATATTTGCCTTTTGTGGGTTTACAATAACAGAATTAAATTAACTTGAAACCGTATAAACTCTCCAACTTCTACTCAGCTTCTCAAATGTTCCCATTCAGCTATGAGTATTTCCTGTAACTGAAGAAAATCTATTATAATCATCCACTTATTTCGTTTATTTTTAATGTTCTTACATAAATTGTGAAATTGGTTTCAATAAAAACTTATTTGACATTTTACGACACTAATATTAAAAGTAATGATATTTCAAGAATCCATTTACAATGTTTAACAAGTATGTATATATACTATTTATAGAACATTTTTAAATCCACATTAGACCCTACTAAATATATTTCATTAGTGTTTTTACTTCGATTTTTATATTAACAGAATATCAAAAATATGTTTAGTAAATGGTACCACTTTTATATCACTTGCTAAAAATCATTTCAATTTTACAGAATAACGAGTTGGTACATAAATAAGACTGGGTATATTTGATGCTTTTTTAAATCTTAAAATTTTATTTTGTTTCGTTCAGTAAGCCAGTCAGTAGCTCAAACTTCAACTTCTTAACCTTTCCGAGTTTGAATGATGGATACAATCATATCGTGGTATGTTTTCTTTTTATATTTTCCAACTTCAGTATTAATAATCGTAGGATTGTATCTCACGATTTGTTTAAAGTTTTCTCAACAATATCACAATGAGACTTATATTGTCAATCATCAATCAAGTTTTATTTTTAAGAAAATATTTTCACCGACCGCTTTCGGATTAATTATTTAGTGATGGTAATCTCACCGCAAACATTTTAACAGCTTAATTTAGTTTAATTTTAGACATATACCATCTTGAAAGTGTGTTTTTTTCTACTGTAATTCCTTAATTCACTTTGTTTTCAGGTAATGGGCGGTGAACGCTGCATCCGCAATGGACTACCCAGCTTCTCCTCTCAGCCTCTCTGATTTCCACCGTGAAAACAATCCACCTATAAAAAATGCTGTACGTGAACACCTCATCAGCCCTGACGCCCTGATAAGGTATCCAAGAAATCTTCTACAGCCGTACGGAGATGGATCGTCGTCCTCAGACGATCTAAACCAGGTCCATTTCAATGGATGGAACTCTTTCGCTTCGTCATATTTCAACTTTACGACGTTCGCGTATTTTACGTCGTCGGTCAAGCCACCAAAAATCAATGACTACGATACAAATTCGTCGTTCTCCCAGGACGTCGTTACTGATGATAACTCGTCGTCAGCCAATGTGTATGAAACAAACAATAGTGAAGACGGTGAAGAAGCGGTAAACGTGTTGGCATTTCATGACCTGTGTCTTGTGGGATTGATATGTCTATTGATTGTGGTGACAGTTATTGGCAATACCCTGGTAATCTTAGCCGTTCTTACTACGAGAAGACTGAGAACGGTTACCAATTGCTTTGTGACAAGTCTAGCGGTTGCTGATTGGCTTGTCGGCATCTTTGTTATGCCTCCAGCGGTTGCACTTCATCTTATGGGTGAGTTACGAACTATTTTGTATATTTGTATCGGTTAATTGAATACCTTATAGCTAACCAATGAAATCATATCTTAATTTTCCTCAGTTGATTTAAATAAATATATTTTGTTACTCTATAATATAACACGTGTTTAAAAATTCTTTGAAAATAACAGTTGTGCCAAAAAAGTGAATATATTTAATGACATTTCGCCAAATATTTACTCTAATCAGAATCAAAATTTGATGAATATGGATTACGGATATTATTTCATCACTGAGCGATGGCAATTATACTAAAATGAAAATTTTCTTTCTGATTACAAAACAGACATTAATTTACATAATTTAACAATATTTGTGATATTTATTTGATTGCAGATGTTTCAAACCTGCTTAAATGTAAAAAAAATGATTCATCAAAAACATTATTTGCTTTTGCTTTGCGTTGATTTTGAATTGTAATTTTCGCTGCTTACACAAGAAAAAACTGTGCTAGCAATATTTCAATTTAAATTAAATTAAAAAGTATGCTTATTACATTTTTTCTAAATAACGTATAATCAAACATATAATATGTATAGAACAAATATTATAATATGTTTCGTTATTATATTACAATATTTTGACATACATATATATACGGCCTAATAATTTGAGTCATCTACTGGTTTATGTGTTTTTGCGCGAATTATGAAAAAACTTATTTTTTTCAATTATTGAGCTTTCAAACTATTTTCTCGTTTGGTATAACGCAATAAATTGTTGATGAAAATCAAACAATCGCTTTTATCAAATATTGAGCTGCGAATGCTTTAAATTGGCAGGTCTGTGTTGCAATCGCCATAAATTTTTATTCTTTTGCCATTTTATATCTTTTTTTATTATTTTGTTATTTTTACTATACAAACAAATAAATCTAGTTTCAAAACATAGTATTTTATTTAAAATTATTGACATGAGGTAAATTCATTATTTAATCAAATCACCAGAAAACATAATTATTCTATCTTTTGCTCAAGCCTATTAATGCTATCGAATGAAAACTTTAGTTGCTTTAAAAATTTACCATACCGTCGTTAGAAATATGATGACAAACGCTTTATAGAATGGACTGTTAAAAATTGCATAAAACAATAATTAACTCTTCATCACATTCCGTTAATCATATTCAAGCAATCTTTTTACTTAAAGAAAATTGTTAAATGTATAGGAATATTTTAATGTATTACCGAGTATATTTTCTATAAATCGTTATGTTACTATAAACACCCTGCGGAGTAAAAACTCTTTAAGCACCCTTAAAAACATCTCAGTCCATAAGTTTTCCCTACAAATGGAACACATTTGTACTTTAAAGATCTTTCAAAAGACGTTACATTTGTATCTGCAGTGCTTTTAATGCATACAGAACCCAACATTTTTTACAGAAGCAAACAACTATTTCCCGAAATGATGATGTATTTTCTTCCCCGGCCTGGTAAAGATTTTCATTTCGCACACTTACCCGAGTGTGAAATTTTGTATTCAAAATAATTTACATACGAGCCGCAAACTTTATGTAGTTTTCTTTTTTCACACAAAGGTTTTGTATATTTTTGAATTATTACGGTAATTTCTGTCGACAGAGTATTTCAATTTTAGTTTCCTATTTCAACTTATAAACGTGACTTTTTAATATACTTAATAACTTCTACAAATTCCTACATTGCCGACATTCCAACGAGAGCATCATAGTAGTTACTCTTTATCATTAATATTACTCTGTGTATTTATCAAATCTTTATGTTTATCTTTTGTTAATTTTTTGTGTATTTTTTAAGATAACAAATCGTTATAAAAAAAACATGTCTAATTGGCGGGAAGGTAATTATCCTATAAAAATTATTTGAATTCATAGAAAAGGAAAAAAAAAAAAACTTAATTTTCGTTAGTTAAGATCGAGAAAAAAACATGAACTTTATTCATCCTAAGCAATTTAAATTTAGTCCAATAGGGAATAGAATTTTTAAAATTAACTAAGCAAAGTAATGTTTTTTAGTATTATCTGATTTTTTTATCAACAATTCCATTTAGATGTATTTGTAGGCTTTCGATAATTTTTTTATAATCGTTTTTTATTTGAATTAATACTATTTTTACTTTTTACATAATCAATAATGTTGAAATGAGAAAAGATTTTACATTGTACATTTGTTTGATTTATTAATATTCTATAGAGAGTATAGAGTAATGTTGTTATGATTTTCCGGAAAATAATAGAAGGGGTAATATTAAGCATTATTTAATTCTATAAAATAAATATTATCATAGTTGCATGGTTAAAACCCCTGCAATATGTTTGCTTAAATGCGAACACATCATTTATACAAGAGATCTGAATAGAGTGGGGTTTTACACTAACACTACTTGCCTGTTAAGTCAGGATGAGTGGATCTTCGAGAATTTCAATTCTTACAGACAAATTCACATTCTACGTTAGGAAAATTGCAGAAAAGCTTTGTCCTAGATCCAAGCAATTGTACTGAGAATTACTCATGCAAGCAACACTGAAAAAAGATTCTTTAAAAATGTTAGAGCCAAGATTTTTAAATGTAATTCAACGGAAATACTGTTTTTAAAATACTTTAGACAAGTTGACGAAAGTTCTTAAGCTAATAAACTGTAAGAATGTTAAGGTATGATATACAAATCCAGTTTTATATAGTTTTTATTGGACCATGAATTTTAAGAGAATACTTAATTTTTTCCAATGCTGTGGAGTTGCTAAAACAACACGACTCCGAATCCGACTAAAAAAAAGATTAATTTTGTGACTTTTATTTTGACCATTTCTATTTATGTGTATTAAATTAAAGATCAACAAACCAATTCGGCCAATAGGCAAATTTTTCATTATATTACACATTTAAATAGCCATAAATAAAAATACAACAAGTTCGAACTCTGTCAAAAGTTTTTCACGGCTTCGGCTTCAGAGCCCTGTTTTTTCTGACGGTTATGATAAAAGGCTTTTAATCAAGGTAATTGACTTGTTTATTTGAATGACAAAAGAGTCTTTCTACGTGAGAATAAATCAATAAAGAGTCTAACAGTATCAATTTCTGATCAGTAGCTGTAGAGTATAGATGGATTGTATACTAAACGTTTATTATGTATATGGGAAAAGCAGAAAGTGCTTTCGTTTCGTGGAATATTTTTCTTTTGAATTTCAAATAATATCGTTCTTGAAATAATCACTAATTGTAATTTTTGCTAAAGTTACTTAGTTTAACATTTTTAACGAATCAATTTCTTACAAATGCCTTTATAGCGTTTTTGCTAACACGCACCATCTAAAAATCAATTATTTGTGAGAAAATATTTTTCAAACATTCTATTTAGCGGATTATCCCGAAGGATATTGAAGAAACCGCTGAGAGATTAATTACTTCTCAGTCAATTAATCTTGATTGGATGTATACAATCAAAATCACAAAACAATAGAAGGTTCGAGAAAGATCATAAGCTTTAGACAGAAGCGTTGGGCCGTGATGGATTTGTGAAACCTTACGGCTATATGATATATTATTATATCTTACTGGAGAGTAAAGAATGGTTTGCTGGTTTTTTTAGTACTATTTTGGAATGTTTTTTTAGGTTGTTTATAAACCTCGCTCTGCTGTTGTCCAGTCACAACTTTCAACTAAAAAACAGTAAATAAAAATGTATGCTAAAAGCGTTTATGAACTATAATACCGTATCCACTCTTTAGACACATATGACAGGAGATTGTGAATTCTTTGAGTAGGGAACCAGTGTTTACCATCTACCCGGGTCTTCTGTTATTCGCGGCTTAGATTGAATACATAATGTTATTTATTACATCACATCTAAATACAACAGTGACAAGCAGTGTCACCGTATAAAAAAAAAGTAATTGATTTTCCGTTGTAAAAAAATCTGATTTGACAAGAATGAAGTACACGCCCGTTGTACTGCTACAAAAATTGGATTACTCTTTCGTAAAAAGCGAAAATGGTAAACATTGTTATGAAAAATACAAAAAGTAAATTTCTCTCCAATTGACAAGGCTATCTGGTTCATGTTTTTTGCTGTCAAGATTTCATACTATTGTGAATGTTAAAAAATCTTGCAATTTCACTAGAAATTTATAAATGAACATAAGTAGAAGTTATTCAGGATTGATTGCGAATATTTTTTCCATTTTTTTTTTATTTGCCCGAGTTTATTAGTGTGAGGGGTCGATTTGAATGTGTAAATGGTGTATTATATGAGAGGCATACAACAGAGTATAAGTAAGTCACTTACGACTTATACTGCGAATTCCAAAAAATACACACTGATCCTGTAAGGTTAGTGGCGTTATAAGACTTTTATTTTTATTTGAATTTTATTTCGACGGACATATAGTATTTACAGAATTTAAGAAGACAACATACAAAATATGGTAAAATTGAAAATCTTTTTCAAGATAATTCGAACGATTTGTGACGAGAGAGAAGGGTGGTAGAAAATAGCTGGTCAAAAGAAATTGAAAAAAGGTTGCTTAATAATGTTGTGGAATTTAGTCTGGGACTTAAGATTTTATGACGAAATGCCAAGCACGAGGAGGTGGGTTCAAAAAATAGCAAAAACCGTTCCACGTAATTTATCACAATTGATTCTTTTTTTCAATTTTGAAGAAACAATACCCATCTATAGAAAAGCTAGATTTTAGTATATTATCGGTACATAAACTTTCAGTGTCACCTGGAATCAGAATTTAGTTCAATTTCAAATATCAAGAGTTATTAGAATTTAAGTCCCAATTTAATCTTCCAGCAGTCAACGGGATCAACTTACTCGTTGATGATCGATAATTTTGAATACCAGTAGATTTCAAATATATAAGTTCACATAAAATATTCATGTAATATAAATAATACATGTTTTTACGTTCATACGAATGTTGTAGTTTATGAATGAATTTCCTTGAATGAAAAATAATTCAACTTATCAATGAAGAGAAAATTTTGTTCAACAGTATCTGAAGTTAAATGAAAAATATCGTTTTCTAAATTAAATCGATTTCAAAAAATTTCTTACCAACTTCTTACATGCGTCATCAGCTTTTACTTGAATAAAGTAAAATAATTCAAACGTTTAGGGAAGTTTGTTTTTGACATATGTGATTTAGTGAAGCTATTTATTTACTTAGCAACACGTGACAGAAAATAAGATTCTTTATTTTTTTGTCTTCGTTGACATTTCGTTCAAGTAAGCGTAGGAACATATAAGCATATTTTTTCCCAACGCTTACAGTGGTAGACAAATAATTTTATACGGAAAATGGTTGTAAAAAGCTAGCCAAGAGTCGGTGGATTTGGCGGCTACTTATCGGAGATGATCATATGATTCACAATAAAGTATTCTTTCATCTTTTCTCTTATAGCTATATCGAATAACAGTTAAATCATTCAGTCCAAGTTAAGCAATTCATTTTGGTATATTAAAAATTATTCTAACCTCTATTTTATTACAATGCCAATTTATTACTGTATCTACCTCTCTATGTGAACATCTTTAATATCACAAGTGGCGTAGTACTAAAAAAAATATTATGATTTAACAGAATCTTTCAACGCCAATTCATAAATCAATAAATGAACCATTGACTGCGTCACTGAATATGAAAAAAGCCCTTAAACTTCCTCTCTAAGCCTCGGAGAAATACACAGCAAATGTGAAATATTAACAAAAAACAATGTCTATGAGTTTTTGATATAACTGAAAAATCCAATAATAATATAATGTTACGTTGTTAATGTTGCGATTATAATATCCAACCTCAAAATTAACTTTGAACCATGCACGTTCATTCCATTGCGGTTGCCTAGTTCAATTTAATTCATACTGTTTCCCGAAGTGGACTCGCTGTCGCAGTTAAATTGAAAAACCTCAACTAACAATAGATGAGTTATGGCTTTAAAGTATCTAAATTTTAATATTTTTTTGTGGGTGTATAATTATTTGATGTTAAAACATTGGCTTAATCAATACATATGTTGTAACAATTGAAAATATTCACTCACTATCAAAAACTGGTCATCTGGTTTCAGTAAAGATTGTGGAATATGATTCTTATTTAAATAATGTTTCAATAAAAACCCTCTGTCTGGTCCAGTGAAAGAAAAGATCCACCCTTAATTATTTTAATTCATGATTCAATTAGAATCAATTTCAGCGTTATAAATACAATTAGTCTGAAAGTGCTTCTCAAAGATTAGAAACACATGCCACAATAAGGAACATAATCGGGGAATGTCAAAGTTATTAACATTGATTGTTTATTAAAAATGAATTCCCATTGTGAAATTCTCCCGAATTCATCAAAAATATTAAATATATACCAACAAATAACACACTTACTCATGATCAATAAAAGATAGTAATTAAAAGATTGTAAAAGCCGTATGTTTTGCATTAAACTATTCTAGTGTACAAATCGAAAAATTCATTTTATTATCTTTTTATTATATTTGATACAAAATCTATCTCGTGCTTTTATTAAATATATTCTATATTTATATGTATTGTATATTTTCATTCTGAGCAGCTGAAGAATGTATCAGAACGATTTTTGTCGATTCCTATTCAAACATGGCTGCATGTTTCACCTTTCATTGAAGACTTCTCAGTTGGTCTTCAAACATCTCGATTCTAAGTTTTTTTCTATCCAGAAAAACAATTTGAGCAAAATATAACTGGTTTGCTTAAATTTTCAGGGATGATTCATAATTTGATAACTCATTTTGTTCTCATACATCAAGCAACATTTATATGCGCAATAACCACATACCAATATTTTATAGAATACTAGCTAAATCATCGTTAATCACACTTCGCGGAGGGTTAATATTAGCTCATACACTGCATTACGTAGGAACACCATATACCCGAACATAATGATAATATTATCATTCCATGCTAAAATAAGCAACAATCCCGTTATAATATTGCTATATTGTAGTTTGTCAAACTTGACGCAAAGTAAATGTTGCGATAGTTTGATTGGTAAAAAATATTCTGTGGGACATAGATTGCTTTGATAATGAATACATAAAACTGAAGAATAATTTACATTGTTATATTATCTATGAACCTAATTGAAGCGAACACAATATGTTTTTTACTGTACGGTATACGTAATGTGACCATTTATTTTTGTCCTCAAAACGGGACATCTACCAATTTTTAGGTAATAGTATGTATATTCAAGAAAACACGTATTTTTTCATAGTTTTTATGTATTAATATAAAGAAAAGGAATGTTGATAAAGAAAATAACAGGAATAAATACTATAAATATGAAAAAAATTATGTTGTTTTATATTTTTCTGATGAACAAATTTTCTTAAGTATAACTGGGTTTGCTTGTAAATAAGAATGGAATTCTTGGCAGGATTTTTTTTAATTTTTTTTAACTAACAACATCGCTTTAAGTACTCCTACTTGCAATTGTGTTTTTTCTGTCGTCCACAACTTATTCTTCTGTGAAAAGACTCTTTCTACGGGTACATTTGTTCCGGGCAAGCATGAAATGTATTCAATGATTACTCTAAAGTTTTTATGGTTCAAATTATTATTACGAAAGTGTTGGAACAATTCAATCCAACGATTTTCGATTGAAACGTTTCCGATATTCCATTCGGTCGCTTTTTGGGGTGTAATATAGTTACTAATAAGTGAATACTCATCAAATACTTCTGTGTCTTGGTTGCTATTAATAAATCCCTTTTGAAAACGGGACATTTCGACGCCCCCAAGCTGTACTTGGGGACAACGGGACAGGCTACCTAAAAACGGGACGGTCTCGTTCAAAAAGGGACGTATGGTCACTTTACGTATACGCCATAAAAATAAGCCATTTATCAAATACTGTTATAAAAAAGGTAGTTCACTTTAATATTGTTGTATTTATTACAAAAACTCTTAATATGTAGGTCGTGGAGCAAAATTAAATATTGTAGATAGTTCGTTAAAATCAAACACAAATACACATTTAATTCATATAAAGGGTCTTTTTATAAGGACGCTTAGTTTTGAAATGTAAATAAAACAAGATGTTTGTGAGATTTTGACTAAATTTTAATTTCATTTGTAAGTATATTATACGGCATTAAATATGGAATATAGCATCAAATGTCTGCCAATATCCATTCATTATAAAATGGGCCATGTCACTAAAGTTGACTTTTTTGGCAAATTTGGGTAAACTTCCAACTGCTCCAGAACCCAATCAGGCGTTGTCTGTGGTCGTTTACCTGAAGTTCCTTGGTTAGTTGGATTTTATACGGGTGCAGACATAAGGCCCGATTCAAAATTCGCCAAGTTGAAGTCGCAGAAAAGCCAAGTTCTTGTGAACACGAGAAATAAGCTGCCTTGGGTTTTCCTGTACACTTTCACACACAGCAGCAATGTTTTCACCAGATATTATATTTTGATGACGTACAGGTAGGTTGTTGGCCGATTATTTACCAAACTGGTTGACTCAAATTTGGCCACTAAACAATGAATAATCTACTCAGCAGGACAAAGTAACATATTTTGAGCGTCCCTATTGAAATACCCTTTACAATTGCAATCATTGTGAATTTTAAAAAAATCGACGTTGTTTTCATTTTAATGGAAGTGTAAACTTTAGATCTGCAGTTAATTTTAACATAATGGAGTTAAGTTAGTTATCGTTTATTTAAAAAACAAATTTTACAACACTGAAACAATAAGTTTTCACAAACACAAAAAAATATTTTTAAATACTTACTAGTTAATAACACATCGTTCCAAGAAAAATAGTAAAAATTTCTCTTAAAGTAACACGTCATAAAAAAAACACATGTTAAACCGTGAATTAACCTAAGTCAACCATTTCGAATTGACACTTTTTAAACCTTTTTTGGAAACAAATAAATAATATGGTTGTGCTTAGAAATATATAAATTTTATCAATCTCGCCCCTGTAAGAAAAAATGCTCTGTCCCAACGTTATGTAATATATGTACAGTATCATCCCGGTTAAGTACGCATATTAAATCAAAGGGTATTGTGCGTACTTAACCGGGAGGTTACTGTACGACACTTTTTCAGAAGCTACTGAAAAAATATATTTTACCGCTAGTACAAAAATTATGTGCAGTTAGAAATATGTTAGTGTGTAGTATTTCCATTATTGAATAGTGTAGCATTAAGTTACACGTAAAGGTTCAAAGGTTTAAAAAAAGGAAATTCACGTGTTAAAACATTTATTAAACTATCCGAAAGGCTACATTTTTGTTCTCATTTTATCGCTGGCATCAGGTGATCGATATCCATAGAAAAATCTATTCTTCGCCTTAATGTTGGCGTTGGGGTAATTTACCAGATTCAGTCAGCCGATATATTCTTTTCAGAACGTAGTCCTTTTCCTGTGAATAAAAACCGTGGCTTAAAATTTTATACCACAGAAATGTGCCAAGTTTTCAACTAAATAAAAATCTATGGAAAGAGACTTTTGTATAAAGACTTTAAAGGATTTCGAATAGAAAAAACCTTTTAAAGGTGTTTTATTTCTAAAGCAAACTTGGTTAAAGGTCAATTTCGCATAGATTATTTATAACATTTCTGTGGATAGTTTATTCACAAAAATTTTACTCTGGTAAGAAAGTCTACCATGATTTTTATGTAAATATTAATTTGAAGCTTCAGTTCGAAAAGATTATTTGTTCATTCACAACTCATTCACGTCTCAATCTAATGCAGATTATCTCAAAAACCAAATCAGCATCATACTTTTAATTCAGTCTATCAGTAACATTCTCTACTGCCATTTTGCAATCTGGCCTTTAGATCCTCAGACAGATAGTTTCAAATAATTTGTAAACAAAAAAATGAATCCGTATTTAATCGTTCATACGCCACGGCGTGCAAACGTCACTACTAGTTTATTTATTAATAAATATCGTATTTTTAAAAGAAACCTAATGCAGACACATCTTTCCAAGTCAATGTGATTGTTAAGTTAGTTAGTTAAGTTATGTTAAGCAGTTTTTATTTTATTTGAGGTTAAACTAACATATGTATGCCACTAGGGCTTGTATGCCTGGACCTTTTTATCGTAAATATCCCTGAAAACATCTTCTAAATCATAAACTTTTGATATTTTTTTTCACTTTTCTTTGAAAACCAAAAATAACTCCGATAAAATGATTTTTCGGGTATGTTACGTGGCATTTTCATGGAAAGTTCGATAGTTGAAAATGGTGGCCCGTGGCAAAAATCCATGGAATTGGCTTGGCGTTTAAAGGGTTAAGCATAAGTACTTATATCGATTTGTCGATAGTGACACGACTTTTACCGTTTCGCTGTTCTTAATCCATACAAACAGGGAGTAAAAATCAGGTTGGAAAAGAAACTGCTGAATGTGTCCATAAAAGTTGCTCTTAGTAAGGCACATAATGTTTGCTCGATTAGGAGTCAGTATGCTCTTAAAGTGGCGAATCAATCATTTTATCAAAAATTTTTACCCATGAGATAATGTTATATTTACTTAACCGAACCAAGATATTATGGTATAATTTAGCTTCTTGGCTGTGGGATAAACCTTACAAGTTCATAACTTGTTTCAACTTAGGAAATGCATTCCTATTTTCACACCATTAGATTTGAATCGCAGTCGTTGTATTCCTTGCTGAATTTTGACAGCTTGTAGGAATCACTATTTCACGACAATAAATAGAAAAAAAAATATCTGGGAAAGATATTACCTTGACCTGATTGATGGTTAATTGTTTTGTGACAATGAACTTTTTTATTAACATGTTAGTGATGCACAACCTGCGGCCCGCAACGACATTTCATGCGGCCCAATATGTCAAATATCAATCAACTTTTTTTTCACAACTTTTTACGGACAATTGACAATTTTAAAATTTTCAATTTTATATACATACACCAAAACTAATCTTATTACATTTTCCCCATGTGGCCCTCGAACTATCTGAGAATTGATTATCTGGCCCTTCTCCCAAAAAGGTTGTGCATCACTGATTTATATTTAAATAAAAATGATTTATTCACCTTAACAGCAACGAAAATATTTATGTACTGTTGAAAATACTCCTCTTCTGTTAAGGAACTAAACGTGTTTCAAAAACCGAAACAAAGGTTTCCCAAACATCCGCGATACGTAAACTGGAAAATAGCCCTTATACGTATGCGCCTTAGCAGCGATCTCGCGCTAAGCCGATGAAAGTGTAAAAAAGTTATCGAGCGTCAAAGAAGTTGAAAAAAGCAAGCCATCAAAAATCCAATAATATTACCTTCAATTTAAGAGTATGTATGTTCCATAAATCTTCATATATCCAAACGAAAATGATTGAAGGGTGGACCCTTGTTCGTTCTATGTTCGAGCAAAAAACTTAAATGGCATTCATACATCATCAATGTTCATATTGACACCGACGAGTTGCACGTCATATCTTGTGTTTAGTTCAGAAATATTCAACTGAGGTCCAAACTACCAATATTAAAAAAAAAACACTCAACTTTCAACCGTTTTAAAATTTTCATCTAGATTTAACATCCCATAAAATAATATTTTAAGCCTTGTTTCATTTTGCCTTGTGGCTTTTCAAAATAATCAAAATTATCCAAAAATCTAAACTTAAAAAAAGGCGTTTTAAATATCATTGATCAAAATAGCGTAAAAATTCTTTTATCATTAATTTATTGTATGCAGTGAACAAAAGAGATGAATCGACAAAACAAATATACAGTATATTACAATCATGTGGAGATATCCTGTGTAAACATTTATTACAACACTTCTTGACTAATTTCTCGTACTTGTTTTACAAGAAAATACATTTAATTCATTATGGTATTTTACAGTCTCTTAAACTTTTTTTAATTGTTCTACACGCTTTGTATACATCAAAGATGTCTTTGTCTTTTCATACGCACCACTTTTCATATACAGTCACACTTACTTTAGTCAAATAAATATGGCTGGCCAAGAGTCCAGTAGTCCTTTCTAAATACTCGCTACTTTTACTATCATTTTTGCCACTGATAATGACTGTTATGAATGTACGAAGCATTTTAACGAATTTTTCTACTCTCCACACTCCAAAATCTTTCATTATAACTCCACACTCCAAAATCGAATTTCACACAAATAGCAAAAACCCACTTAATTATGCCAGTACTTTTATTTTTGAAAACAATATTAACAGCTTAAGATAATTCATTAAGAAAAGTTCTTTTAGCAGTGTTAATCTTAGAAAATTATTACGCATTTGAAGCTAATGAAATATAAATTGTTTCAAGCAGCTTCTCCTGTAAAGTGGAAAAAAACGACGTACCTCTTTTTGGCAGGCGGTACGGAATTAAAATTGTTTTATATTCATTTTGGATGGATTCGTAAAACAGGGAATTTATCCTTGCTTGCGCGGCAACACTCCCCGTCTCATGTTTAGTCAAATTGAGATAAATATATGATCAGTTTTCCAGTTACCTTCACTGCGAATCTGTAAACTGGTTTTCTACGAAATTTCGCTAAAGCCTCTCAGTAAACGTTTATTTTATTTTTAAATCCAAAAAATGAAGCAATAAAATAAGACTATAGCTTTTTATCTCCACTACAAATATATATAATGAAATTCTCTAAAAATGTGTGTATAGACATTTATAAAGTGTTCTTGCTACTTTTAGCGCTTCTATCACATATAATTTAGCACTATATGATTCATTCATGCAACTTGAACAATATCTTTATTGTAAATCTTTTTATTTCAGTGATGGATACAATAAATGGTAAAATGTTAATACAATTAAAAGTAAGATTTGTATTTACATCTTAGGACTTTGTTTGATTCTAAGTGTTTATTTGAATCGATTGAATGTTGTACTTTTCCATGAGTTGTGTCACTAACAACCCCGATTTTGCATTTCAAAGGCACGAATGAAGTATTTATGTTTGAGTTTTTAAACAACTGATTTCAAAACCATTTTTTAAACATGACCAAATACCCCGAAGATTAGAATGAATGTTCCACTCATCACTTGTTTTATTTTGTTTAATTTATGCGAGAAAATATTTATAAATCGAAAATGTAGTTATTTAAATAGCCAATAATTTAATTTTACCATAAACGAGAAGATAAATATTAAAACAATAAATTAATTAATTACTTTATAATTTGAATATGAAATGCTATTTCCACTTAAATAAATACTTGCCTTCACTTTTATAGAATAATGTTTATTCAGCAACTTCGCTTTAGTTTGATGAATTTTGTTCGCACTTTTTCTAAGCTGCGTGAGAAATTCTCCGAGTTTGTGTAGCGCCATTGGAATTTTGATGTCTTCTTAAAAGTTTAACAATTTTTTTTCAGTAAATAAAATAAACAATTGAAATTGCTACATTAATATTATTATTTTTCACTTATCAGGATTTTTGATTTGTTTCGAAAACTCTGTATTCAAATTCTATTTTAATGAATAGTAAAAATCCTGACTGTATAAGTAAGGATAACTATAATATCATTTATTTTTATTAAGTTTTCGCAAAATTTTCGTCGTTTTGATATAATTAATGAAGTATTTCAGCGCAAATAAACAAAGCCTGTATGAAATTGTCAAATTAATCTTTAATTTTAAAATACTCACTCGAGCTTGCCGACTCGAAAATTGAAAAAAAAATCATCGAACATTGAATATCATTTGAAAATTATTTTTTTTAGAACTTGAATTTCGTGTCTCATAAACCTTACCTAAAAAATTTTATTGATATTTGTATAGATTTACATGAGCGTCTATGATTTTGATCCAAGAAATCGTGTGTATCGAAAGCGGTAACCTAAACACTAGTCCTTACCTTGCCTTATCCTTCTGCCATCACTATATTAAAAAATATGATGTTGAACAATTGAATAGCAGCACGCAGCTCATGTTAAAAAAATCTGTTGATTTAAGTTTTATTTTGTAGGATTTCTTATAATTTTTCTCTGTGCTTTTATTAACAATTCATAAAATTGGTACCGTTCACGTTTCAACTAGTGTTGAAATAAATTCTCGGTCAAAATATCATTGGAAACACTGGTCTAGCGCTTGGAGCTTACTGTTTTTCTTATTATAATAAATTATACTCTTTTACAATATCGTAAAGTATATTATATGAGTGAATGTGTATTCCTTAAAAATAAAATCAAAAAACCAAGTGTTATAAAAAATAAAAAGTCTGCTATTCCACGTTTTATATTACCTGGAACGTATTATGATCGGTCGTGTAGAATAATAGCGGTCAAGAAAATGTCGTTTCTGGATAGACAAAGGGCACGTTACCCCAAAAGAAAGTTTTCCCTCTTGTAAGAATGTTGAAATGTTCAAAGGAAAGGAAACCCATTTTTAAGCTCAATGCTCAGTAATGTCATAAAAGAAATAAAATTACATTTTCCATCCAGCCGGGTGAGAATTATTGAGGTAAATATCATTTATATTTCAACATTAATACGCGACATTTTACTTTAATTAAAATTATTTAACTGGAGGATCTTGCTATTGCTTGCGGTTATTCCCTAAGACTCCAGATGGAAATGATTAATGAATCTGAATCTAGGGTTAAGCAATCAGGACAGGCACTATGTTGGGGTTATAAGTACATATTATAAATGTAACCAATTTCCTAGTAAAAATCAATGATTACCACAGCCATTATATTTAATTTATATATAAATTGACATATTTACTTTTATCAAAGTCACCGATAATTAATACTGAGAATTTATAGCATATACGGCTTCCTTCTTCATTAATTTGATAGTAGTATAACATTGATTCTGTGAAATCCTTCAATACGTCGTATTAAATTTCTTCGATTCATTCATCTGTTATTAGATTTAAGGCAACAACATAGATAAAAATATCGATGTCAGCAAAAGCTGTAAAATCAGTACATTATTTTTAAAATAATAATTTTGCGTCAATTTTGCAATATCCACTTTCCTTTTGAATTCCTCATCCTTTTACAGGCAATTATTAATTCAGGTTGTGAGTACCCCCTTACCTACGCCTGGTTAAAAGCAAAAGCACCCCATCGTTGTTAACTTAATTCCAGAACTGAAGACGACATGCATAAGTGTATTTATATGTGAAGGCGAAAGTAGTAGTAGATACTAGTATTTGGCTATTGGTGAATTTTGACAGATGCATGCAAACATAGATTGATTGTACTGTAATTTTGAATACCTTCATAAATAACACATTTTAACTGTTTCTTTATAAAAATAAAGACTTGCAAAACAAAATCTAAAATAATGTATAAACTTCAGTATTATTTAGCTCAAAAGAAATTATTTCTACTAATCATCGTCGATTCAATTAACTCATTAATATCATTTATATGTCATCTTTGCTGAAAGCAAAATCCACGTTAGTGTTAAATTTCCTCGGTTCTTATTTTTCGTGACATGGAAAATGCTTTCAACACTCTCTCGTACGTGTTATGTAACTGCTTCTAAGCCACTTGTCATATCCAGCTTTTGCTATTTACAATGCGCATTTTGGGATAGCAGATTTTAAATTAAGCTCCAAATCTTCGATGTACTATCATGAATATTGATATTATAACGAACAAAATATTATTATGACAGACCTAACAAAATCAACTACTTGTTACTGTTTTCCATCCGAGTTTTATTATTGCAAAACGACATGTGTGCCAAATTAACTGCAATGTTTTCCGAGAACTGTGCATTTTGAAAAAATATACATTCAAAACAAATGTCGCCTATTATTTAATCTATCTATTTCTGAAAAAGTATATTTACCGATCAAGATGGCGTTCGGAAATCCTATTGGACAGTTGGGGGAGTTCCATTTTAGGATTAAAAAAAAAGTTTTAACAAAGCCTTGCAAGATTGTATGACAATATTCAACCGATAAGATATTTTTTCGAAACTCATCTTCCATTCCTTTTTAAAAATGGTACATTATTTATGGACATTAAAACTTGAAATCGGGTGATGAGAAAACGTTGATATTAATAGCGTGAAAATTTGCATATCGTTAACACTAATTGAAAGTTAATTCAGTCCTATCAATATTTAATCACTAACTTCTTATATTGGTGGACAAGGGCATTATCTTGGGCCAGTATTATAGCATTTCTAAATTAAGCTCTGTTGCCCTTGTATTTTTTATTCTGTAAGAGAATACAGTAGTTCGGTGAATACATTTCTCACTGTGAAAAAGTGACCAACGTGTGCAAATTTTCTGCAATCGATGTATAACCGTGAGGTGGATTACTTCAATGTGATTTTGTATGCCCATCACTTTATCGAAAACTATTCTTACTTTACATTTTATAAGAAATGTCTATTTATTCGAGGGTTCAGTGTTTCCATAATATGCGACGAGCTATTTTTTACCGATAACTACAGGGTTACTTGTCTTCACCTAATGTCTCTTTAATATCGCTCAACTAAAGATGAAATTCTCTTCGCCCTTGTTGTGAAGCCTCAAAAATAATATAATATTATATATCGTAGCTCTAGTCCATTACGACTCACAAAAAAAGTATTGCTTCTCACTCTGAGATATTAGAGTTCTTATGAGAAGTTTTTTTTTATTTGAGTAATTTATAAAAAAAAAAATCTATTCTCTAGCCGCTTATCGCATGCAATCTTGAAACTAAATGAATACATATTTTTGTCCGATTATGTAATGATTAATATTTTCAACAAACCAATACTCGCTAAGCATAATATTTCATATTCTTAAAAAATAATGAAAAATAGACAATAATTTCTGTCTACCAGACGTCATTAGAACATACAAAAGGTTTTGCAACATTATATTGTTTTAATAAAAAAAACATAGCTTCGATCGATTAATTATTATAATATTATAATTCTGGAAAAACACCGTGGATTATCAGTACTTAATCATCCAATGATTCTAATCTTTTACTCGTTATCAATAGTAACTCTAAATTATATATACATCATATTGTTTTAATAAAAAAACATATCTTCGATCGATTAATTATTATAATATGTAGGTACTGTAATAATTCTGGTAAAACACCGTGGATTTTTAGTATTTCATCATCCAATGATTCTAATCTTTTACTCGTTCTCAATAGTAATTCTAAATAATGCATACATTTTATGGCTATTTTTCAATTAAATAATATTTTTTCTCGTCAAATACCTGTTGAATACCTGTCAAATACCTGTTGAACACCAAATTTTAATTGCCAGAGTTGTATAAAAAAGTCTCATTTTGCTTATTATGGGCAAAGCATTTGTGTCAATATTTGTTGAAGAAAACTTTTGGTCTCTGGCAACGTCTTAGAAACGAAAGGTTCGTTTTTCTTGTTGCCAATAGAACAACCATTAATCTCAGCAGAAGTCATTGTTTTATTGTATACAAGCGATTGAATTGCGGAGTGGTACGGAAGCTTTGGAATCAGAACTACGATCCCTTTCATTTATATGGTAACTAGCGCCCTTAAGAATTTAATCAAACGAATTATTAAGTGTATTCAAACGCAATTTGAATAAGGTAATCTTTGATCCGTCGTTATTGACAGTGGACGATGAAACTAACGATAAAAAAAACACAAAACAAACAAATAAAATATGATAAATTCTCAATTATACCTCGCCGGTAAGCCACTGTCTCGAAGGGTGAAATACAATTTGTTTTTATGCATGTAATGATTGTTCACCTTGTATAATAGTATAGTGTGGTTACTGGAAAAATCGTCGTTAAAAAGTATTCCAAACTATTCAACCTAAATGACTACTTTTTTTCTGGAAAGATTTTATATTTTTAAAAATAAAAACAAACCGGACATAATTTTGTAAGAAAGCCCTGTTTAAATTTATTTTATATTACGAAACCAATATACTAATATATATTATTTATTAAGTCTGATAGTTTGATAAAATATGCTTTCCTTTGCAAATAAAAATAGCTAATCTAGGTCTAATTTGAATCATTTAATTGTTGTACTTTTCCATGAGTTTTGCCGCTATCTTCAGGCACTGACTTGAAAATTCAATCGATTTAAATTATCTGGTATTGAAATTCCGTCAGGCACCTTCAGTTTTAATTCCAAATTAAAATAATAGTCTAGGTCTGTTATTTTTTGGTAAAAAAATCATTGTTCGGGTTCGTACCACTGAAAAAATAGATATTTAAAAGAGCGGCAGCGTTCTTTGCCATGTCGACAGCTTTGGAGGGCAATAAAGAGAAGAAAAAAAGCATTCAAAATTGCCAAGCTGATCCCATAGAATTTACTCTTCTTCACGGAAAACTATCCTAATGGCTTCGATTCTAAGATATCATCTTGCAAATTCCGCAAAACTGAAAGATTCTCTTTGCTTTGATAAATTCTTCTAAGAAATGAATTGAGATAGTTTTCTGCAATGCAACTAAAATGCAAATTCCCCTTTAAGCGGTGAACATTCGTTAATTCGTACACCTACTATACATATATTCAAATAGCGTATAAATGAAGAGAGTTGTAATCAATGTATCTTAACTAAAATAGAAAATCCACTTCATCCCGCAATTTATTTTTATTTAAAACATCGACAGCAAAAAAATCGCCCTGACAATGGCCTGAGGCTTTCGTTTTACGGTTGCGGGGACATCGGGTCGAATCCCGGAATATTAACCTCCATTTGTTAATTTTTCAATCGATAAATTGATTTTATTTCACATGCATATATGAACATATGTATGTACACATAAACAAAGTGCTTGTTTTTTTTATTATTTTTAATTCCTTACCTATTCTTTGCTCTTATAATCAATAACTTATCTGTAATTTTTTTAACACTTGTTTCACTATCCTAAAGTAAAAGTTAGCGGCCTAAAACCTCAGTCAAAATACAGTCAGCCATCGTAGAATTCCATCTGCGAAAATGCTCTAAACTGTTTTCACTGTCATAATATTATAGACGGATCTTAAATTATGGATTCTATAATAAAATACTTGTACACAAGGCATGTAATGGACGGCTTTAAAAGTTATTAAAACCAGGATCGGTTTCGATAATCGCAAGCATTATCAAACGATAATAAATATAAAAATACCGTATTGTTGTATTTGTTATCAGTTGATAAAACTTGCGATAATCGAAACCGGTGCTGATCCCAATAAATCTAATGTGAGATAAACACAAAAAATGTGTTATTATTTTTAAATATAATCCCATTCCACCAAGTATTTACAGTGACCATCTTAAAAGTAATCATATTATTACAATGTTCACGATTTCTGAGCATATGAACTCATAATGGGTAAATTTTAAATAACCCGACTAACGTGAACTAGTTGTGTGACATGTAAGTCAGTAGTTAGACCTTCAACTAGTAAGTTTAATATATCTGATAATAACTGTTCTTTAAAGTGAGATTTCTTTATTAGATTAATTGTCTCTTGGAAATGGCTAATAACATTAATTTTGAAACGAAATATAATTTGAGAGTTTTACGACACTTCGTGTGAATAGTTTGTATGTGAATTTATTATTTATTACATCTTCCCTGTATTGTGTATAGAAGTTAAGTAACATTTTCAACTTATAATGAAGAATAATAAGATTAGCTTTAATCTTCTGCTGTCTTTGAAGTATAATTATCAACCTAACGTAATTTTATTACACATTTACCACGCAGACTTAGAAAAAATTGTCTTGGCTAGAAATTTTGGAAGATTTCCTTTGTTCCATGTACAATATTTATGTAAAGTACAAGGCTAGCATTAACGACACATTTAGATTTAATAAGTTTTATGACATGATGCCTATAATGAAATGGGCAATTATTTAATTCTCTTAGGTATCAAAATAAAAAAAAACTCTTTCACTACGATTGATATTAGAAAAAAATGCACATTTGTACATATTTTACAATAACAATACATAGTTTTGTGCCATATGTACATATGTTTGATGATTGATAGTATTGTGAACTTATTGTTTCGACTTTTGATTTTATTGATTTCGACATCACTTAATCCCACTAAAATTGTACTAAATTTCAATCGAGAAAACAATCCCTAATATTAAATTGTCAGATCGAGTTTATATTTGCACTTGAATACATAAAAATACAGTTTAACAAGATTTTAGCCTTTTAATTCTGATAATGAAGTTCTAATTAGGACCGCCAGATGTTATAATAAAGACATTTCAAATAACGATAAAAGATATTTGAAAAGTATTTTTAGTACAAATAAAATATGTTCCTTTCTTCACGGTATATTTTTTTTTGTTCAAAATTTCAAAATCATCAACGTTGCGCTTACGTAATTACAATCTATTTATAAAATATGGTATTGTTATGACGTCCGGTCCGTGGCGCAAAGTCAACGGCGTTGGCTTGCGTGACTGATCGCCCAGGCTCGATTCCCGGAACGAGCGGATTTTTCAGTCGATAAATCGATTCTGCTTAAAGGCAATGGGTGTTTGTGTTGTTAAAAATCCCTTCTCACCTTTCCGATCCCAAAGAGCGACGCATAGTGCCAGCGATTAGCTAACCACTAGTCCTATCCTAGTCCTCGCATCCTTTCCATTCCTACGCTATTAAAAAAAGAGAGGTTGAGCAACTGAGTAACAAGCAGTTCTCGTAGAAAAACATATGTTGAGATAAACTCCGTGAGGAGCCCATATGCTCCAAGTTAGGAACGGACATGATTGAAAAAAAAAATTGTGCGCTTCGTGGCATAGGAAAACTGCTATAAATTTCATTTAAATGATATTTGAATATGGTTTTATTTAGTAAAAAGTTTGACATGAAGTGAGTGCCGGCACCTTTTTTTCAATAAAAAGCCCTGCAAATAAATATATTATGTGACAATTTAATAAGCAAAAAGAAATAATTTTGTTGAAATGCTACTCACAATTCTCTTTCACCCGTCACTGATATACCCAATCTTGAATGCATCTGCAGCCGTAATAAGGCTAAAAAAACCCTATGGTAACCAAAATAACGAAACCAATCAATTTACATTATAGTAATTATGCTGACAATAGTTATCCAAATATTTCATATTTATTGATTGTGGGTAAATTGTATATTCTTATTGCATGTGTATTGATAGTTATAATAGAATTATTAGTAGCACTCATTCGTTTGAGAACAACTCATGTCAAAAACATTTAATATGTTAATGATATATCGATCAGTAGTTTATTTTGAAATTCTCCGAGCGTCGAGTTTTCTTGCGAGACGTTTCCCGCAGTGAGCTTTATGCGATGAGTTTTCCATGTGAACAATTCGTCTCGTAACATTTTTCCGCGTGGGTCATTTTTTATTGTTCATGGTCAATGTCATACGACAAGTTCACCATAAGCCGATATGAAGCATTGTTTTCATTCTACGTCATATAAAGTATTCGAAACGCTCTAAATATATGTATATAAGATATACAGTCAACCCTTCTATGGAGTACTTTCAAATAACGAATGCGGTAGTTCATCAGTATTTCCTTTCTACGAATGTTCTACAAATTAATTAAAAAAAAAAAACAAATTCAAGGTCAAATTAGAATTTTCTTAAATATGTTATATTATATATATTTACATACATACAAAAGGGTCAATGTTCTTGACACGCGAGCTTGTAAACAAACTAAATATGTATATAACAAGGTCAAAATATAAAAATGGAAAAATTGTTTGATTGGGTGATTTCGTTAAATTCGTAAAATATATTTGAAAAAAACCTAACCTCAAATTTTGTATAGGTGCTAGAGATCTGCACGGACTCGGGTTTGGCCCGCGGGCCGGGTAAGGAGGGTTTGGATTCGGGCCCGGGTCGGGCTCGGGCCCAGGCACACAAAAAATAAAAAAAAAATTGGGCTATTTCCGAATGAGCTCACAATTATCGTTAATATAAATTTTATAGTATAATAAACTTCACGTACTCGTTACAATCATCTTTTCGGCGCCTTGTTCGTTATTTAAAAACCTTATTTTCCCTTATGAACACATCCATTCGATAGAACAACATGCATTGTTCTTAATTTAATGACTAGTCTTCTATTGAGCAGTTTGTACAATAGGCAAAATAAATTTCATAGTATGATTCCGAATTTAGTATTTCTTAAATGGTAGTTTCGATCGGTCGCAATTCGATTTGTTAAGTTGATTTTTCTTAATATTTGCTGGTAACCAATTTATGTTGTTAAGTCATAAAGTTATTAAGTATTTTGCAAAACTACTCACACACGATAATTGGTGAATCATATTTAATTATTTTTAATTTTTATTAGAATTGTCGAAAACAAACTAGGGTTTTTTTCGGGCAAGGATGAAAAATGTCGGGCTTGGGTCGAGTTCGGGTAAGATTTTGGAAATGAGCCTCGGGCTCGGGCCGGGCCGGGTTGGAGGTTTTCGGGCTCGGGCCGGGTAAAGTTTTAAAATGTTGGCCCGTGCAGACCTCTAATAGGTGCCTAACCTCCTTATGAAAACCTCTCTTAAAGGGTGGTCCCTATCTCTACGATATAGAAGGGTTGACTGTACATATGTAGTGAAATTGCTACCGAACCATTAGTAATAATTGTTATTTTGCCTGAACAAATAAAAAGTTTTTTTTCACCGCGACATTAAATATTTCAAATAAATTTATTAGCGCCAATATTTCTTGTTCCATGCGGTAAAACAAGTTAGGCAATAAAGCTGATTGTAACGTATCTCACAAGCTTATTCTAAAGTTTTGTAAACGCCTGCGTCAAATACAGCACGCACGCACAATATTTTCATCGTAATATAAATGAGAAGGCATACATTTTGCTCCACTGCACGTGCAGATCATACGATTAGCGTTATGAGTCTGAACGATGATCCAGCGGGAAACGGAAAGGTTTAGCGAATAAAATAAAGCTGATATTGGTATGTACACACATTCACTTATGATATTATCTCTCGGTTGCTGTAAACTAATTTAAGATGTTAAATGCGGTGGTATTTCAATTACAAACACACATATATATAAATTGATTGTATATCGATTGTTTCATCATTTTTGAGCGGCCCTAACAACGATGCGGGAAAGTAACGAACTGCCAAGCATGTCATTTAAATTACGTTTTGAATGTCTTCCACTACAGGTATTCACCGACTTACGGCAGAGATACGTTTCTGAACTTTGGTCGTAAGTCGAATTTGTCGTATAAAGTATTTACATAAGTATGCGATATAAAATTAATATTTTTAAGTGTTAAATTTGTAGTTATTTATAAACAAAAAACGACATTTGGCGTTTTGTTCTTTCATTTCAGGTTATCAAAAAGGCGCCGCGACATATGGTCTCGAGGCTAAGGGCGGAATACGTTTTTAAGAAATATTCCATTCAAATTACCATTAGTTTTTTTTTTATTATGATTGTATATTTTTTAGATGTTATTCTTTAAACAGCTTCAATGATTCTTACTTAATTCTTCAAACATTTTAGAGATCGTTGAATGTGATAATTGTAGATCGCCAGCTATGTAGATATGTATATGTATGTACATTACTTTTTTACCACTCTCATTCTGTAAAATTATTTTCAGTTTAATTTTTAAATATATTGCACTCTCTTTTCCTATCAAATTTACTCCATTTAAAAGACATGATGGGCAAGATTTATTAATTATTCACTTCATCAATTAAATGCGTTTATAATGACTTATTATATGAAAAAAACAACGGTCCAAGCTGCAATTAAAATTTTTAAAAAAGATGAAAAATACCTGTATTTTAACTTTATTGTAGTATATATATTGACCGCTACTTTAATGAAATACCCGATGTTGGGTGTCCACCTAACTGATTCTTACAACTGTTTATTTTAATTTCCACAACACAGAACTCGAACAGTATTTGTGTGGAAAACCACATATTATTTTCCTCAATTTTTTATTAATCCATCCCTGTTACGTAACAAACTATTTTTGACTTTCCATTACTCATATGTCACCTCTTAATAATGTAGAGTACTTAATGTAACCGACACTGGTATTTGATCAAGTATATAAATACTGCCACACTATATCCATTTTCCTGTGATAACCCATCGTCTGTTATTGAAATAGTTCACCATGAGTATTCTAATTCTTCACCTAAAATATCCAATTACAATTTTTTTTTAGTTTTGCAAACACATGATCTATTTTAAGTTGATTATGAGTCTGGTGATATCTTTACTTCAATAACCTAGTTTGGATATCTCTAATTAATTATAGAACACAGATAGACACACAATAACTAAGAATTTAAGAAATTGTCTAAAAATAGCTTGATTATTACATTACGATATCTTTAAAAGTTTAAATTATGTAATATTAAAGTCAAGCTTGACTAGGGTTTCCAATCCCAGGATCAATACCTGATGAATCCTGGGATTAGAAAAACATAATCTCGAAATTTTCCGGATTGATTTGTCATCAAAAAATGCGTTATTTATTTCCATTCATGTGTCCTCATTTTAAAAAATGTGCATAACCAGACATATTTTAATTTCAATTAGTTATCAGATCGCATTGGAACGGTACCGATAATCTAGTAAATTATATTTCAATCGAATATTTTCGCTCTTCAGTAATGGATAAACAGCGGAAAAATAATATTCATAAAAAGATCGTGACATTATATTTGATGATGCATTAGCAAAACATAGATAGTATGAAAATGTCAACCATTAAAAAAATATTAAAATCCCAGGACCAGTGCCAGGATCGACGTATTGCAAACCCGGGATCAAAATTTTAGCCCGGGATTGGAAACCCTAAGCTTGATGTTATAAGCTGGCGATATGAAGCTTTCGTCAAAGATGTGAAGTGTCATATACATAAATGTCACCGTGTAATAGTATGCTTCTGAGCATGAGATTAGTGTGTCATACAA
This sequence comes from Himalopsyche kuldschensis, assembly GCA_028554975.1. NCBI lineage: Eukaryota > Metazoa > Arthropoda > Insecta > Trichoptera > Rhyacophilidae > Himalopsyche > Himalopsyche kuldschensis. The sequence goes on along the minus strand of JAHFWI010000086.1, from coordinate 890,588 downwards.
TTATGTTATGATAATCACGTACCCCATACCATCGTAAGATTATAGAATAAATAATAAGCGATTCTAATATCGAAAACCATCCATGAATAACATAACATTATCTGTCTGACAGCTTTTCTTATTTTTTGCATAAAATCGAAAATGTTTTGACGTTCCAGTGACTTCTTTTTACAAACTATAACATAGAAATATTATTTGTGATGTTCCCATTGGAATAGTGTTGAGAATTTGCATAATAAAATTGACTGCCTCGAATATATTCTTCCAATATACCAAGTTTTATTATCGCGTTATCTCCAGAGTAGCAATGTGAAGAAAAACACAATGGAATATGTTTTTATGTGCATTGAATTCATAAATATAACATAAATTTCGTTAAAACTTTCACTGCCAAGGATTGATTTATCTGTAACTTTACTGCTGAAAAAAACCTGGTTCGTTATGTTGTATAAAATAATACGACTTTTACAATTAAACCGTAGTTGTTTTAGCCATTGAAATTAATTAGATACACACTAAAACAATACCATATTTACCACGAACTTTTTCCAAGCGTTATTTACTTTTATTTTTGCGCTTCTAAAACAAGCGTTGGTCATGATAAATTAATGTAGTCTGCTAAGGTTACTCCACGATTTAGCTTGGTTTTTTACAGGTTTATCAGTATTGCATTATATGGCAGTCGATCGAACATAGGTATTTCAAAGGTAAAGGAAAGTTTATTTTAACCATATTGTTTGTATTAAGCTATCAAACTCTTTAAACTAAGGTTAAACATTATACATTGTGCATTAAGTAAATGAAAATTTTGAAACCAGGTGAGCTTTTTTGAGTAGAGATACGATCGCTTCCGTACAATAAAGATCCAAAATAGTTTTTCTTGAAAGCTGAAAAAATGCTTATTTCAAACCAGAAGACAACCGACGATAGAAAATCAATGTATAGGGATAAAGATTTAATTTTGAATCTATTCAATTCTAGATGCCAAATTAAAAATCTGAACTTACATATGTAAGTATGTGCTCCACATAAAGAAGGTGGGCACGAAAAAAGTTCGTTTGGGTTAAGATTCTTCTTGATCTAGATTATCTAGAATCAAGACGAATAATAAAGTTACTCAGTACTAAAATTTAAAAAAAAAAAAACATTTCACTTTAAGAATTGATTATTTTCTGATTTAACTGAACTTGCTCACTTTAAATTTTGGTAGAAAGCATTATATTTTTTAAAAAACACTAGAAATTCCACTTATTTCCAGGACATGTTTTGCACTCTGCGAGTATCATCTGGTCTCGATGTTTATAAAATATGTGGAATTTTTACCATATTTTTTAAATCAACTGAACTAAATTGATAGATTTTCACAACTGACTATTAATTTTAAAATAAAATCGTATATATTCTTAACCATTCCAATCTGTAAAACCCCCAAAACACATTAACCCCATTAAGTAATAACAATACTCAATATCTTTGCAGCATTAAAATGTGTACACAAAAAAAAATATTTGCTTTTAGCAAGCGATATTGAATGAATAAAATCTTCTATCTTATTTACTCACCAAGTGAAAACCTTAGTATATTTTATATAAAAGCTGCGAATAATCAATCAATTTGATTCAATAAGCTTTTAAAGTGCCTAATAAATCATAGAAAACAGCAAACTTAAGGTGAATTGAACTCAAAAAATTGAGAGCTTCAAACATTGAAAAGTAAAAACACTTGATTGGCCCGGCCCATTCGAAACGCTATACCCAAAAGACAAGACAGCTTATTTACATTTTCCATTAATACGTTTTGTGTAAGGTAAATGTACCAGTCAGTAGCTGACCGTTTAAGAGAAAATTTCAACAAAAATAACGATTAAAGTTTAGCATTGTACCGAATGAAGGCAAAGCAAGTACATATACTCATATTGGATCATATGTATTTATTAATATTATGCAACAAAAATTACGAAATTTTATTCTCAAAAGGTCAACTACTGGCACATGGTTAATGACTGGTACATTTACCTTATTGTAGAATGTTAACATCTTTGCATCAAAATATTTCTGGTTATATTCTTCTTATTTTCCAAACAAACATTAACGGATCACATAGTCTATTTCTATTGTTGAAGTACAATTACTTACATTGCTTACTTTTTATACGTTGAATAAATCAATTTGAACAAATTTTCGTACAGCAACTAGATTAAGAGGTGACACATAAGATAAATTATATTCAAATTAAAAATAATATGGTTGAGTAATTAAGTTAGTTGTTACATATATATATTATGCGCGAAAAAATAGCAGGCGTCCTTATATGCATATCTTACCTGGACTCTAGGATCTGTGGTGTCTTTGTGGTGATCAGCCCTTGCAGTATTTTATTATTGACTTTGCAACCCTTCCAATGTCACAGCATTTGTTTCAAGGACTGCTTCTAAAAATGAAAAATGATCTTTTGTTTATTTTTATTAATAGTACATAATGATGAAAGCGAAGTCCGCAGTGCGTTTTCATATATCTCTTCAAACCGCATCAGTGGGGCTATTAATATATTATATTTACAAGTTTGCGTCAAATTGCATGTCCTAGTTATAATACAATTAATACAACTCATGTGCACTCTCACATGTGTATTACCATCACTTCCTGTGTGATCAATTGCATTTTTTTTTAATATTATCAAAACAATAATCTTGATAGTTTGTTTGATTCAAAATTAAACAATGCAAAATTTTTATGAAAATCATGATCCATCGGATTTTAAAATACATAGTATGAAAATTTTACACGATTAATTTGGAAATGTTATTTTTCATCTGAAATGATTCATATCAATATCGACATTTTCTAACATTAACCTTCAAAGTGTTTTTAAGGCAATCAATTGTTAATTCTTGTAAATTATTATTTTTTATAACGGTATTTGATACTACTTGCCATCCCAATCAACCTTTTTTTTTTTATGTTCATTCTATATTTTTTTTTAAAACCGTTAAATATCAATTAAATAATTTTCGACTTCATCAAGCTCCTTGTGTATTTGATACAAAAAGTTATGGATACCATGAATCGCTATTATGGTGTCTGTGAATTGTTGGTATTATAGAATGACATTATATTTATGAAAATGTCTGTGTCAATCCACAACTCTATCTTATGATCAGGACCGGTTTCGTCGGACGCAAGCAGTTTCAGCTGACTTCTTAGCGATTCCATTTAAAAAAGTTCACGGGACACGAGGGAAAAATAATTTATGTCGCAATCCGTGCGAAGTATAAAAAAAAGTTTGGCATAAAATTCCTTTTGTTAGTAAATTTTAATAAACTTCTGTCGCTTACTCTGCGTACTTTTGAATACACATCGAAAGACAGTGTTATATGGAGATTTTCCGAAAACTTCGTCGAAGTTTTGTGTTTCTTAGAAGAAATTCCCGTGTGGGTTGAAAAAGAAAGCATGAAGCACTTGGATGCCATACATAAATCGCACCTAGAAATACTCGGGGAACGTATGGGGACATGTGTGGGAAAATCTTTTCTGCATATCTGTAACATGATTTGTCCCATTTTAGAGACACCAAGAAATACACATTCCGTATTTTATTTATCCCTTAAAACGGATTTCACTAAGACGAGTATTATTTTCATTCATAAAAATAGTACGCTACATAGAATAATTATAATAAAAATAATAAAACATTTTTAGTACTTATTCCACATAAAATTTATTGGATCAGGACCGGTTTCGCTCATGGCAAGCATTGTCAACTGATAATAAATACAACGAAACAGTGATATTTACACAAAGTTTAAGTAAGAATTACAAGTTATGACAAACAATTGGTATTGCAACTAAGCAAATAAATTGAAGCAAAATGCAAGAACAATAGTTTATAGTTAAAATGTTGAAGACCTCTTAGCAATGCAAGCTTTACATCAAAAATTAATTAATTATTAATAATCATTAGCAAAATAAAAACCAAAATAAGTGCATTTAATAAATAAATCTTAATGTCTGTCATCCATAATGCGACGTGGGAAACGAAAAAGTTCTGCGAAAAGAATTAGAAGGGGCAATATCAATTCTTACAAATAAAGGCAAACAAAATGAAACAGAATGATAGATTAAATCGATGTTACTCCAACATAAAGCCAACGGATTAAGCCATTTAATGGTTGATAAAACCACTTGAAATATATTATTTGTATTGGTTCATATGTCGGTCTGTCTATTTGTAACCCAGCACTCTCTCACCCTCTCTCTGTGTATCTTCAATTCATATGTGTATAAGTACACTTACATTGTTTTAAGGGGTTATATACAGTTAGAATTTTCAAAAAATCGATTTTTTTTTTATTTTATTTTCTTAATGTACATATATTTAAGAATACACACAGAAAATTTCATATCGTTCCGGTGAATATTGTCAAAGTTACAAGCAAATTTGAAAGGCGTTTCAGAGTTTTTATCCCATGTAAAATGCATTCCAAACTTTAAACGCGTTTTTCTCAAAATGGTGTTTTTCAAAGTCGGTGACAACATTACTCAAAACGGCTAAACCGATTAGTCTCAAATTTTAACACGACCTTCTTAAATATATTTTTGGTAATTAATCGAAGATTTTCTCTCCGATAAATATATTTTTTTATAAACAATTTAAGGCCGAAATTTCGGTGAAGAATCGATTTTTTTTAAAAACCGCCATTTTGCCAAAAATATTTTGCTTATTCCTTCGATTAATTACTAGATTTAACATTATTTTAACGAAATCTGTTTGGTTTAATTTCAGATGATTCAGTTTTAGACTTAGTGGTCACCGCAAAACGTCTTTTTTGGGAGCTCCTGGAGATCAGCTGTAGCTCTTTCAAATAAATACTTTTACTAGTACTAAGTCTTAAAAATACAGTTAAAAAAATACCATAATATGTGTATAAATTTTTTGGATCAATAAATTTAAAAGTTTTCTCAAGCAAATTCTAGAAAATTCCCACTTTTTCGGCCGTCTAACTGTATATAAAAAATCGGTCAGATTTCAATGAAATACCTTAAATTGTTTATAAAAAATATTTTTATCGGAGCAGAAAAATATTTTTTGATTAAAAAAATGAAATTAAAAAAAAAAATATATTTATCGGAAATATTAATTTAAAAATATATTTAAGAAGGTCGTGTTAAATTTGAGACTAATCGGTTTAGCCGTTTTGAGTAATGTTGGTCACCGACAACTTTGCAGATATGAAATTTTCTGTGTATTCTTAAATATATGTACATTAAGAAAATAAAATAAAAAAAATCGATTTTTGAAAATTTAACTGTATATAACCCTTAAGTATAGTGAAATCTTGCGGTCAGTTAAACACTTGAGACATCCAAAGGAATGTTGCACCCCGTTGTCTCTGTTTCAATATGAGCAGATATATTATCACCCCCTGGAATTACCAAATTTATTTTACCCCCCTAACGTTATTGTCCTCCAAATGCAGCCGAGTTGTTCCATTTTTATTGCGCAGTAAATTGGTATGGTTGAGAGTAGAGCTCCAATTCGAGAATCGAGTACTCGATATTAGAGTATACTCGTCCATTTTTCAAGTACTCAATACTCGAGTAGTTTGAAAAATACTCGAGTAATACTCGTAATATATAGATGAAGATTTAATTCCAAATTTTATTTTGTTTTAAGCAGCGGACAGAAACTAGATAGCACAATTTAACTGATTGTTAACTTTTAAGCTAAGGTCAACAGCAACAGAGAGTTTTTTCTACTGCTGGAATAAAAAAACTTAAATTTGGACCAAATTTAAATTTGAGACGTTTAATTCTCTATTATTTTTGAAATATATGTTTCATAAATTTAAATATGTAAATATAATGATAAAATAAAATAAGCTTATTTATTTATGTATCATCTATTTATAGACGCAAATTTGAATTAATAAAATATATTTTGGCACATCTGAAACTACTCGAGTATTTTAAAATTTTACTACTCGATAGTCGAGTAGTTGAGATGTCGAGTAATTGGAGTCCCTAGTTGAGAGAGACCGAATAAACCAAACAAAGAATAGTAAAAATAATAACACATGTTTAGTACTTATTCCACATAAAATCAATTGGATCAGAACCGGTTTCGCTCATAGCGAGCATTATAAACTGATCATGCTCACCATCAGTTGATAATGCTCGCCATGAGCGAAACCGGTCCTGATCCAATAAATTTTATGTGGAATAAGTAGTTAAAACTTGTTATTATTTTAAGTATAACGCCATTCAACCAAGTATTGAGAGTGAACATCTTAAAAGTTAACAAACAAAGAGTATTTTCTTGTATTTCATTCATAGAATACAAAAAAAAATCCCAATTCGAATAAATAATAAAATAGATTTCGACTTAACCTATTTTTAATGTTCCAGGTTCTTGGAGACTCGGAACAGTCTTATGCGACATTTGGATTTCGATGGATGTCCTCCTCTGCACGGCATCGATCCTCTCCCTGTGTGCCATCAGTGTTGACCGATACTTGGCAGTGACGCAGCCACTCAAGTACTCCCGAAGACGAAGATCCAAGAGGCTCGCTCTCATTATGATCTTGGCCGTGTGGGCTGTTGCCTTGGCAATTACTTGCCCACCAATGTTAGGATGGTAGGTATTTTTTTAAGGTTTCGTTATTTTAAGTCTAGTAGAGAAAACGTTATTTAGTTTTACGATGTTTTGATTTCCGAAAACCGCATTTTTTTAAGCTTTTACTTTTTGTATCTTTAACAATTTGGTTTTGACACCGCTTTATGGTGCATCGTGAACCATAATTTTATGCAACACACATCCATGTCTTTGAATACAAATCAATAATAATTGAAAAATTAAACTACCCGGACTGGGACTCTATATATATTGACACCGCCTTATGTGGTAGGTCATCAGAACTCTCTCGAACGATCTATTGTTCACCTCAGTCGATGAGTCAGTCGATATCAGGAAATAAATTCATTCTTATAATAATCTATATTGCAATCTATAGCGGTGCAATGTAGAGTTATTTCAATTTCTCTTATCTCTTGACGCCCGACAATGCATGTGCTTCATAAAAAGTTCATAAGGCGATAAATCATCCCTTATCAGCGGGCGCATGTGTTAACGATTTTTGAAACGGCCATTGTTTTTTCTTTCTAAAGTAACCGTTTGTTTTCATACAGCAGTGAGAGATTGGACTGCATTGAGAATGCACGCGCCTAATCCTCTCCCTCAGAATTAAATTCGCGTCAAATTCCTGATATCTTCTTCGCTATCGTAATATTTGTGTGTTGTATAACGTCTGTGTAAATCCTTGACGATTAAATAATGGGTGCGAATGAGCGCACCCACATAACGCTTTGAGATCGTGTTTTGTTTTAAAGAGTACCATGTTTCTCCTACTCCGTCCCCAAAATCCCTCTTTCTGAGTGTCGGATAGGAGGCTCCTTCTCGATATCGAGGGAGCCGGAATAAAGGTCTTCTCAATATATATAATAAACTTTCAATATAAGAATCATAAATAAAACTCAATTTAATACGGAAAGAAAAATAACAATGTATTTTAGTTATACATAAATTATTTTATATATTTGTTGATAGCTATTTCGGCTTACGCCTTCGTCAGAACTAGCCGAAATAGCTATCAACAAATATATAAAATAATTTATGTAGAACTAAAATACATTGTTATTTTTCTTTCTGTATTATAATGGAGTTCTACCTAGTAAATGCCTACTCAATCAATAAAACTAAATTTGCCTATATTTGAGGTTCACTTGACATCATCTTGTTTTCTACAATGCTATAAAAATACGATTAATTATTTTATTAAATATAATTCATACTTGAAATTACTACACAATACTAATTTATGGTCAAAACATAAATATTTCAGGGACAAATACAAATCACAAAGTTGTTTGTCATATATAATAGCATGTCCAAGACTTTAAGTTTACAAAAATTTCAATGTTTATTTGTTCACCCATTAGCTTAAGAAGCAATTAAAGCCAAGTTGTGTTGAAAAATGGTATATATGTTATATTAAAATTTGTGAGTGACGTATTGTTATTAATATTGACGTTACTCCAAGTATTACTCCAAGTACACTGGACACCATTCGAGTGACGGATTTATTTTTCCAGGTACGAGATCGAGCGAGAAGAGTGTCGCTATAACCAGAATCCTGGTTACGTCGTTTTTTCGGCCATGGGATCTTTCTTCATCCCCATGGTGGTGATGATGTATGTTTACATCAGGATATCTTGCGTTGTAGCCAGAAGACATCAGCAGCTGTCTTCCGCGTCAGCCATCAAAGGCCCTAAGGTTGGTATACACTTGAGCATTTTAGTAACAAACATTCAACGAAAAAAAACATGCAGTATTAGACGAATGGAATATAAATAATAAATATTATAATGATAAATGTATTAGCAAATGAGGATTCCTGTGTTACTCAATTACGACTGATTCTGGATCCGGTGGACGAACTATTCAGTCTTCCACGCAGATATATCTTGTATCCGCATCCAGTTTGGATACATTCGGTATGGAGATGGGCCGCAATGAGACAGAACTATAGATTATAATACTGGTATTTCTGAAACCTATGCCTCGGTATATTGGGTCCTCTTTAATTACTGAAATGCCTATGTATCGTAAAATTTCTTAATGAGTGTTTAACTATCAAGCTTTTGCTACAGCGAACTATTATTGTTTGAAAATTTGATCAAGATTGACAAACGTATAGCAAACCCTTTTAATGGCATATTTAAATTCAAACAAACAAAATAATCAAGAACCAAATGATAATCAACCTTAATCACGATATTTAATATAAAATGTTTAAATATCACATTCGATTGATTCATCGCAATTGGTCATTTTTTTTTTCAAAAGTAGATGTTTGTTATGTCAAAATAAAATTCGATACACGAATATGTATGTAAACGACGTTAAAATGGAGGAATAAATTTAAAACCTCAGACCATCCACCTGGCATCTTGTAGCTTTGAAGTTTAGTGTATCAACACTCGTAAATATGTCACTATAACAGTGTTGTACTATTTATCACTGTACTTTATATGTACATTTCATTCTTTTAAAATATTAAATTTTGTATTTGCTATTAGGTATGAGAAATCAAATATTTAAAATTTTAATATATGCGCCATCATATTCATTTTCGCAGAAAGGAAATTTATTATTCTGAAACTTCTCACGAAATAGAAAACAACGTTTTCAGCCAGGGCGTCCGCGTAAGCACACGACTTCAACAAACATAGGTGTTAGTAAGGTAGGCGGGTAGGTATAGGTATATACGTAAGCTTAGCCTTGAAGGGAGATCAAAAAGATTAAAGGTCTTTTCCTGACACTTTGATCGCAGAAAATTTTGCATCATTAATTTTGATTCTAATACTCGCTGATAGAATGTTGCCGTCCGAAATGTTTTTAATAGAAATGCGGAAAAAGAACAGTAGCATTCCCTTTATTAAATTCCATAGAAGCAGTTTTCTTGGCCATAGATAAAAAATAATCTTAGGAACTAGGTCCCATACGTTCTGCGGCACTTATCTCGACAGGCTTAGAAAAGATTACTTTGGTTTGTTATTACAGGCTTAGTGATGAGTTTATCTTTAAGGCGAATTTAATCAAAAAGTTGTGGTTGGATAACCACAAAGTTTCAGAAGAACAAATAGAGTAGATATTGTTGAAATATCAACAAATAGATTAAACAGTCCAAATAATGAAAATTAGAAGGTTATCAAACTATGTCGAAGTTTATAACTTGCACAAATAACAACAAATAACTTGACATACCGAAACTATTCAGCTGAAAATACTACATTCATTGGACGGGTGACACTTTTTTCGAAATTTTTGAAATCCCCTCCTATCGCAAATAATTATTTCAATCAATTACATCCCTTGTAATTGATTGAACGTAAGGATACATATATTAAAAAATAAAAGATAATTTTTTGTACTTACTCCACAAATAATTTAAAGAGATCAGGTCCGGTTTCGCTAATCGCAAATATTTTCAACTAACAGTGGACACCTTAAAAGATACAAATATAAAAATAGTAGAAAAAAATATAAGCAAAGAAGTCATCAGAGTGAATCCCGATAATATCAAAATACATAAAAAAAAAACAGTACTCGTCTGAACTCACTCACGTCTATGTCGATATCCGAAGCAATATCGTTCAAAATTTCTAAAGATCTTCCCAGTGGTATCCCCATCGGCAGGCTGGTTCTACTCATCGGAAGAACAAACAACTCTCTAATAGTCTGAGGATACATCACATAGAAGCGAAACACGCATCGCATTTAGTTACACAAGAAGTGGCTCTCAATTTTAATTTATAATGGTAATGAATTCAAACTATACTTTTCTTCGAATCCTATTTATACATTTTATTTGGTTTTCTCTTTAAATTAAAATTACTTTACCAATCATTATCCTGAGTATTCGAAATTTTCTTTTCGTGTTTTCTTTACGTGCAGATATTCTACTCCTGATTAAAAGCAAACAATATTGAATATTTATATTAATATTACTTTACCGTGGAATAATATCGCTATGCGTTGCTCCTTTTATTGAAGCGTTCGCCGAAATAAATCGTTTAAATTTCACATTTCTTAATAGGCACTTCGACGATTCAGGACACAAAAGACATCAACTTCGTCATTAAAAACCTCTAACCACAGAAATTTTCCACGGGTTACAAGCAGTCATAAAAGCTTAGGTACATTTCTCAGCAAAAGGGTTTTAATTACAATGGGAAATTCAAATACCGCAAACTTATTAATATTAAAATCATATTCTTTGCGTGAAGAATACAACCGTCATCTTCTTTTGTTTAAATGGTTATAAACTTTATAATTCTAAAAATGTTTCAGAACCCACTACAGCAGGGTCGTCCAGAAATTTTGCTTTTAAGACCGTCTAAATCAGTGGTTTCCAAACTCTATAAGGATGTGAGCTACTTTCAGAAAATGAAAATGTTTGATGAGCTACTTATATATGAGGGCTTTTGAAGCAATCTAATAAGCATGTTAGAAAAGCACAAAAACTATTTCTATATCGTTAAGTACAATGCAGAATTTTGATTCCTCTAAGTAATGGTCAGGGATCATCATCACACATCAGATCTTGATTTTGTTTGCCTATATATGTACATATGTAGAAATAGAGTTAAAAACATAATATGTATTATAAAATGCGGTCATTTTGCCACAGTTTTTGATAATGCTGCATTTGCTTAAAAATTTTCAAGACTGCTGTTTTTACGCCCAAAGGATTGATAAAATTTGATCTTAAGCAAATTTTTAAATATGGAACAATATCTTACGCGAGCTACTGAAAATTCTACCGAGCGACCGTTTGGCGATCATTGTTCCAAATTGTATCGTTGTTTTAAATATAGAATCGTGTAGTTTTCTTTTGAATTATATTTTAAAGTAATTTCAATTTGCTCGCTACAATATTTATGACATGTTTTTAAGAATAGGAAAAAATACGCTTCAGGGATATCGCTGTTTGTTAGTTTTACATTTCTATCAAAGCGTGATATTTCATGTCAGTCTACACGTATTTACAAATTGTTATCTGCCTCTAAGGTTCATAATGTTTTTTCTCGGAAAAATGGATTTGAAGGAAAAACAACAATAATTTCTTGGAAATACTTTATTTTACGCATAATGTTATGTCGTAATGTGGCACTATTCTCATTTTAGGCCCTGGGTTATTACATCATTCACGTACCTGTTCTTTTACGTCATTGTTATTTTTTATTTATATAGTCACGATACTTGTGTATTTATTTATTCTTTGCTCAAGCATCTATTGTTTGAATTAAGTACTTCATCTCCCACTTAATTCTATTTTGATACTTTGGTGACGCATTATTAAATTATTTCCCAGTTGGAACCCACGCGTAGACATCTTTCAATTTTATTATATTTTGTTACAGAGGATAGACGTTGAAAATAGCGAAATTAAATATGGAGTGACACTTAATTTAGTTGTCTACAAATATAATATTCTAACAATGTTATTACGTTCTATTTCCATATTTTTTTATGGATTAACAGTCAACTGAGAGACATCCAAAACATATATGACATGGCCATAGAATAAAGAAATATTACACACAAAAATGTATATTTTATTACGATATATTAATACAGCGGTTTCCAAGCCGTGGGCTCTTGTCAGGGGAGGAGCATAAAACAATTTCAGCAAAAAAACACTTAAAAAAATTATATGAAACAATATTTGAGGAGGCGCGAAAAAAAATATTTTTGAAGGGGACCTAGTAGCATTAACTTTGGAAACTACTGTATCTCTATGTTATTTCAATACAATATCAGGCCCCCTGTAATTTAAGTAGAAATGGCGGTATACTGATATTTTTTAAATACGGCAAAATATGTGCCGCAGGAAATATTTTCTTTTTCACCTTTGCTTATAGGTACAACCAAAACTAAATTTGAATACTAATATAATGTTCGGTCCACTCAACATGAGTAGATCTGCCTTAATCTGGGATTACTGCTATAAATGAAGCTTACAAATTTTCAAAACGAAAAGTTCAAATGAAATTTAATGAGTCTTGTTGAGCAATAATTGAATTCGAGGTCATTAAGTTGACCATGGCGTTGTTAAATGTTCCAAACAAAAATCTTTTATAAAAGAAGGGAATTGGTTTTCAAGAATGGTTTCTCTGGTAACCCACTGAAAACCCAGTGCCAAAAAAGAATGTGTGTCTGATTTCTGTTCAGCGATTAGACTAAAATTGATAACTTTTTTCTCTTTCATTTCAGCGATTTTCTCGTTGGGCATGTCTCCGTGCCGAGTCAGAAATGTCAGAATCCCTCAACCAGGCATCGAATCAGCCTCAAAACCACAACACCCAGCAACAGCCGCCCGTAAACAATCCGGATAGTGCCCAAACAAATCACAATAATACTCAGGCTAAAATAAAAGAACCGCCCCAACAGTCGTACGAACTTCTGCCGACGCGACAGTGCTGCTACAGTTGCGAAAACATGAAGAAAAAACATCACTCACACCATTGTAGACAGGCTAACACAATAAACCGAAGCGTCACGAACTTTCAAATACAAACAGAGGGAGAGGAAGTTTTAAAACGGAGCGCAACCGTCACATACAAAACCAGTAAAGTGTCAAGAATATCAATTAGATCCAAACCAAACTCTGTCAATGAACACAGTCTGGAACATCAAAACAACCGAGTGTCTTCTCTCAGGAGGGAAACAAAAACAGCACAAACATTAAGTATCGTCGTAGGAGGCTTCGTATTATGTTGGTTACCGTTTTTCATTTATTATATTCTGACTCCTTTCCTTCCAAAGCATTACGTGAATCCAGTGCTGATGTCGTTTTTGACATGGCTCGGTTGGTTTAATTCTGCTATCAATCCGTTTATATACGCGTTTTATTCGCCAGATTTTAGGGTTGCCTTTTGGAGATTGACCGTCAAACGGTGCTCAAGAGATAGCCGAAGAGCTGACTTTGCATTGCAGCATAAGTGATTTTTGTATATAACTGTAAAAAAACATTAATGTGTGATTATTTTCAAGCAATACTCGCATAGCGGGCTAAAAACCCAGTAGAAAAGTTAGTCGTATGAAGTGGAAGAAAATAATGATTTTTCAAATTTCAAAATCCCCCGCTTAGTTGAAAAAATAAATTGAGCTAAGTAGGTACCTATACTGTCAAATCAAAATATTGTCGATGTTCATTAACAAACTTTGGGGGGGAAATCATACATTGCATATGAAATACCTGTCGTATTTGATAGTTTTTTGAGTTAGTTTTGAGTCAATTTTTTTGTTTAGTTATTGGTAAATAACAAACTGACAAAATATGTATTTATACTGCCATCTTTTATTCAATATAGTAATATTCTGTCGTATAGCGGTAATATTGAATTTATAACCCGTCCTCGTCACCTATCCCAGTTATAAATATTTTGATTCATATTAAAATTGCTTTAATCGTCGTAAAAATAATCATTGTAATTTTATTACAACGAAACATTGAAAAAAAACACTTTCCTTTAAAAACACAACCAGTGTCCTCTTCAAAATGTTGGTGTTTTCACTGGCCTGGTGCTGTAGTGAAAGTATACGTTGTATACTCTATTCTATATTTATAGAAATAGCACACGCCTTCTTACAAATCAAAATGTACACTACCATAAGCCAATACCTTTTTTGAAACACTAAAATTAAGTATTCCTGAACGAAGATGTAAAATTATTGCTTTAATTAATGGATATAAAAATTGTATTGGAACAAGAGGAAGCATGTCCAAATTTTTTAGACTGTTCCAAATTCAAATGATAAAAGTCCTTTAATTTTTTTTTTATGTATTACTAATTCAATGACAGCATTTTATGTGTCAAATACATGCAGAGAAATCAATACTTTTTAACAGAACATTTTAAAACTACCAAATTTCTAGTGATTATTAAATGAAATATTCCTTTATAAAAAAAATGAATAGTTATACTGTAGATATTTTCAATTAAGTCTATTTTTTAATGTTATTGATCAAAATAGTATGTAAATGTGATTACTTAAATGCAATAGTTTTGGGGAAAACACGCTCGTAGTCATAGAAACTGATAAAGTTATTTCAAGAATAACCATGCCATCACTAGAAATACAAAATGCTTTTATATTGATAAACTAGGATAAGACAATAAAATTGTAACATACTTACTAGTCTCTTTCTAGTCAATAGGTCTTTTCTGAAATTAAAAAACTGTTTTTTATGAACTATCTTCAAAATGTGAAACTATTTCACATAATTGATAGTAGAATTTTCATTCATAGAAATCATGAAAAAAGAATTATCTAGTAAATTATTCTTTAGAATAAATTATAATATTTGTATGAAACATGATAATTATATACAACAGCAACAATGAACGTTCATCGAAATTTTTGTACATTATTTTAGTCATAGAGAATAAAATATGTTTTTTTAAGCTGTTATGAATTAAGCAGTTTAAAAGACAAGAAGTTGTATTAGTAAAATGTGTTATAGCATTGCAAGGAAAAATATTTCAAGTTCATCGGCAAAACATCAGCAAATTTTTTGAGCTGTTAGGTATTTTATATTCAAATCACATGTCGTGATTTTAAATGAGCATCATTCATCTCGAAAGCAAATCAAATTTCACCCTCCTGCAAACTTTTTATTTTTGGGTGCCATTTTGATTTTTTATCAAATCACTACAAAATTTTAGTTAAATATAAAAGGCAACAGTATGTTTTTTAATATTTTTAATCACAGTTTCATTAAACTGGTGTTTTTTATTTGAAAAAATCTTCACTTGTTATAATTTTCCATCATAAAAATTATCATAAGTGTCCTGGAATGTTGCAAAAACTTTTCTCTTTTGCCAGCTTTCATTTTCATATTTTCTTGTAATTCCGTAGGCTTCATAATATAAGATATGTATTATATTTTGAAAAGAAATCTTGGAAATAATCTTATAGGCAATCGGTGCCATCTAGTTCATTTTGATTGATATATTTGGATCAAAAAGTGGTTTTCTTCTCGTGAGATAAATTAAAAACTTACATTTTTTACCATCTGATACTAGATGGGAATTAAACATAATTCCAAATAGTATATTTTATTTACACAGGGATAACCAAAAAATTCTATGATGCTTCTAGAAATTGTTAGTCCCCAGTAGTGTTATTATAATCTGTATATAGATAACTTGTATATATGAGATTTAATTTCTATTGGCACAATTGCACTGTAAATATTATTGTTTTAGGGTAGATGGCAAAGAAAACTCAATATTGTATATTTGAGCTGTCAGGGTTCTCTGAATTTGGATAGATTTTTATATGCTTGTTAAACAAATACAATTTAGAACACAATGTTCAAAAATATACTGTACATATCCATTCTTGACAACTACAGCATAATCTGCAAAGTAACAGAAAACTAAGTCGCTATAGCACCTCTGATAGGTTGGACACAATCTGTGATAGACTTGTATGAATAATTTATTACTAATCACAAGTTAAATGAAATGATCGAAGCATGAGTTATATAAGTGAAACATAATAAAATGCAATATTTATAATAAAACCTGCATACTTATTAACTGGAAGAACAAGAAGCATGGTAGGAATTGTGTCAAGTCTGTGATGATTTAATATTTCTCAAATTTTTTAAAACAAAATTATAAATCAATCTACAGAAGCTTTTCAGAGTTGAAAGCAGTGTCAAGAATAATGGAATAATTAATTAATTAAAATTGTACTTTTAACTATTCACCGACAGCTGTAAAAATGTCTTCATATTTATATTACTTAAAATTGTCAGTAAGAAGTATTCATCAATTATTAATGAACAATATTTTAAACATAGAAATATAATCTTGCATTCCAAAATAACATTTCTAATGTGATAAGTAAAATGCATTTATTTAGAAATTTGATGTATGACAAAATTAATACGGTGTGTGTACTGTAACTATCATACCTGCTCATTTTCATTGTACATAATAAAATTATAATGTAAATAAAATATTAAAGAAATAAAATATTAAAGAAAAATAATTCCTGTTTTATTTATAATTACATGTGTATCAAAAATTTATTTATTTTACTATTGGAAAGCACTTTTTTATACTGGTTTATGTCGAAATAATATGCATTTTTATTGTACATAAACAAATAAAAAAATATATCTATCATGTTTGAATGTGATGAAAATTACGAGGATAAAATTAGTGTCGCCTGGCATAACCTGATAACTACAAAATATTGAAATTTTAACAAAATTGAACTGAGAAATTTGATATTGAAATTCCACCTTCGCCAACACATCAGTCTAAATTCTAAATTAAAATATCAAATCAATAAATGCATCACGTTCAGATTTGTTTGTGAATCCACTTATGGTAGAAATAACAATAGTTTTCAGGAGTTTCCCAAGCATGAATTCCACAATCAATATTTGAAATTATCAAGTAAGAACGTGACCAAGCATGAAAATAATTATGGGGTATTTCAGTCATCACATCGAATGAATGAAAATATCACTATCAAAAATAATCCAGCACTCAAATATACTATAATTCAGTTTCTAAGCTGGTGGTCCATGAAGATTTTTGGATGGGCTTCAAAAATTCTCTCACTGTCTGGTTTAGTGTCCTGAAATATTGTAATATCAGCATAATGTGTTGCAAAATTAATTGTTTTGAATAGAAAGTCAATTATATAAAGATTTATTATTTTATTTCAATGTTAATGGTCCAGAAAACATTTTGTGATTTTTTGGTGGTCCGCAAATGTAAAAGGGTTAAGAAACATTGCTTTTATTAGATATTTTCTTCGTAATAACTTGTTCTTTAGGAACATAAACAAGATCTTTCAATCCATTCATCTAATCCAATGTTCGTGGATGTTAACAGAACAGGGCTGAACACGTGTCATCAGAAGCATGTAGAATCATAGTAGAGCATAAAAATGAGGAATGGTTGTGGAGTAATTGTTCAAACTGATCTTTTGATGTTGCGACGTCAAGATGGTTTTAGTAGTAAAGTAAAACCCCCATTTACACTTTAGTCGGGACCGTGTAATTTGGAGTATTGTAAACTAAGATTTCCGTTAGTTTTGCAAAAAAAATAAGATATTGGCGAGATATTTAGTAACTTATTGCCTTGTAAATGCGACTGTTCAATTGGGTATTCGTGGCGAATATTTCAAGCCAGCTCGTAATTCATAGTGTAATTGGGGGTTCCACTGTACTAGTAACACCCGTTTTTCATGGTATACTTGTTATCCAAGCTTGAAGGATTATATGGATTCTTATTTAATTTATTAATATACTCAATTTTAATTTTGACCATGTGTTTTGTTTCTACTTAAATGCTACACTAAAAATTTTACTGAGAAATCCAACATGTAGAAATATTTTTTAAATTCATCCATGGCTCTAAAGAGGACTTAACTTGTGGCTTTAACCCTTTAAACGCCAAACCAATTCCATGGATTTTTGCTGTACGCCACCATTTGCCAAATGCCACGAAACATACCCGGAAAATAATTTTATACTCAAGTTATTATTGATTTTCATAGAAAAGTGAAAAAAATATATCAAAAGTACAAGATTTACAAAACGTCTCTAGGGCTGCCAAAAACAATAAATATTATAAATAAAAATATGAAATATATATGTATATATATTTTTCTATAATAAAACTTATTCAATTATTAAAATTTATTAAAAAAGTTATTTTTCGATAATAAAACAAATAATATAGGTAGCACAAGTTGCATCTAAGGCTGCCACAATCATAATGTAATTTATGAATAAATTAGAATTATTTTGTTATGACTGGAAAGCTATTTTTTTATAATTAACTATATTTTATAAATAGCACGAAATGCTTTCAGGGTTGCCACAAATAAAATATATACAGTGCTGGCCAATTGATTGTTAATCGCAAGTAACCGCCCACAATTGCGAGTTTGAGTTTCTCTCTTCCTCATAATTCAATGGTTACAACCCCCTACTATTTTTTTATATTGTCCAGTGATGTTTGGCTTTCAACTGCTTATATTTCACAAGCTTTGCGTGAATCGTAGCTGTGTCATTACGGTTAAAAAAAATGAAAAATCCAAAGCGTATGACGCTCACGACAAAATCAAATATTTTGGCCTTCGCGGACCCAAAAATTTAAATTAATAAAAAACGTGTGGGATACGGTGCTCGGTTTTTTTGAAGAAATCCAGAGAGACTGGTTAAATTTAAGGCAATAAGGTAGGAGGACGACAGCGATGCACGACTGTGCGAGATCACCGAGAAATAAAATCAATTATCACGAATAATCACTTTTTAACGTCATGAAAAATTCTGGGGAAGCTGAGTCAATCAAATGCGGCAACTATTTTGAATAGGACTATTCGCAGGTGGTTTGTGGAGACGGAGTTCAGCGGCCGAAGAGCTCTACGCAAGCCACTTGACAGCGGCCATGAAGAAAAAAGGCATGGATTGGGTATTAGCCCACAGATCGTGGACTGTGGATAAGTGGAGACATGCCATCTTCTCAGATTAGGCAAAATTCGAAGCTTTGTTATCGAATAGAGCCGTCATGAGGCGCCAAACATTGGTGAACAAAATAGTCCTAAATGCATTCGGCGGACTGTTAAACATCCACCCTCTGTAATGGTATGGATTTGCATGATTTCCAATGGTGAAGGTAATTTCCTGATTACCAATGAAATTATATTATTTAGGAATGACCTATTGGCATGCCAACATGTGATTTATAAAAGAAAAATTTAAATATTTCATTTAAAACTTAAGTAATATTGATTCAA
Source organism: Himalopsyche kuldschensis (assembly GCA_028554975.1). NCBI lineage: Eukaryota > Metazoa > Arthropoda > Insecta > Trichoptera > Rhyacophilidae > Himalopsyche > Himalopsyche kuldschensis. Next base: position 871,193 of record JAHFWI010000086.1, on the reverse strand, counting down.
AAATGAAAAAAAAAAAATTTGCGAAATTAACAATCAATTGGCCAGCACTGTATAGAAAAACATAATTTAAATTTTTTGAATATAAGGTTCAAAAGGATCAGTCTCCCATCGAAATACTTCTTGTATTTCATCTTGGTTTGGGGTTGAAGTGGAGGGCACAACTGGACAGACATAATTCAAAAATGACTCATCATCATCGTTCGATTCATGATAATCAGAAAATAAATCATAAATCACACTTTCATTTTCATCGTCCGAATCTTGTGTGGAATGTAAATTTTCTTCTTCGAAAAGATTGTTCGGGCAGTTAACCGTTTGCACGAAGATTTATGGCCTAATTTAGAAAGAGCTAATAGCCCTAGTGCATACAAAAAAAAACATGTGTTTCTGATCAACACACGGGTGATAGGTAAAGTCATGTAGAAATTTGACACGCTCCTAAGAGTTTCTATATATGTGTTGTCTACTCGCACTTACTGATATTTAGCTATTCTCTGCTCACTCTGCGCTCTATCAATCGAGCGATCATTACGATAATGAGGTGCCAGCCCTAGTGACATCTGTTAGCCCAACTTCAAATAAAAAGAAAACGGTTCAACATATGGGTATTCTAACAATCACATTGCCTCCAAAAGGTGTCTCTGCATAATATTGCATTTAAAAATATGTAATTTATTCATTAATAAGCTCGTAGTGGCGCTGGTGGTAGCACCGATTTGGCGTGCCTGCACGCCGTGGCGGCTGAACGGTTAATATTGGCTTAACATTTTACAACATATTTATTAAAATGGTTTATTTGTGTTATTCTTTCACACATAAATCAATGGTCTGCACAGCTCTATTTACTTAAAACATCTTAAATTACATGGCGATGGCATGTTAAGTGCACAAACCTGTTCTCTTTTGTTTCAGGTGCTTTTCAGTCGTTTTAGTTTATATGCCAATACATTTTAATTAGAGTGCCCTTAAGTAATACAAATCTTATTGAAGAACTAAATTATTTCATAAGCAACATTCTCACTTCAAGTTTTGGAATACCTGTAACATATTAATTTACTTGTTCATACAAAAACAACAAAGTTTTTATCAAAAATATTTAGATTCTGTTATCACAGTTGAACCAGTTTCTGTGAATTGTTTCAAGTTCATGAGCGGAAAATCCTATTGAGCAAAGTTACATGATCATTGTCGAGTCAATAAGGACCATGTGGTCTGAAAATCTTTCCCGAATTGACACCATTGCCAACAAATGTTCAATACAATCATATAATCATAATGTATTTTGTAAAATTGTATTTAGCCTGAATTCCAACCACTGTCTTAGGTGAATAGGCTGAAATTTAAGATCATAATATAATGAACCTATGGTAATATAATTCATATTATCATCAATCTGGTAGATGAGTTTCATCTTAATGAATTATAATCATCATTGGAAGAGATTACGTTTAAACGAGGATGTAATATAAGGCATAAGTCATGACTGATATTAAAATTCATACTACTATTTCGATTACAAAGGAATTTTTTCGACACCTCTATAACGGATATGTTAAAACTATTGATAATATTTAAAAATAAAACAAAACCATAATTATTGTTGTCAGACAAGATATATTTAACCGTCTACTATAGAACAAACCTAAAAAGAAAAATCTTCTATTGTGTTTATTGTTTCCTTCGCCTTTGTACTTTAGCCTTGAAGTGTGAAATTCTAGAATGTTCTAAGATAATTCTACATTTTAACATGCGAATATCTGACACTGACAGATCCTCACGGGATAGTAGGTATGTGGTTATAATATTAAAGGAAAGATCAAATGTGTACGCAATTAAAACGTAATAATTATGAGTGCAAAACCACGAAATCTTGATAGGAATAATATTTTTTATCAATCCAAGTTAGATATAAATAGAAATTTAATACCTTCTATTGATTCTGACAAAAATTTCATATTATTTACACCGGCCTGTGCTAATTCGAAATTTGCTGCTAGCTTCAGATTGCTCAATGTTTCGGCATCACATTTCATGAGACAGTCTTGCCAACAAAAGTTTAGAAAATGTAAAAATATGCACAATATAAAATAAACATTACTAACGATATCCTCCGGTTGAAAACAATAATTTAAAATTATAACAATTAAAGCTTTAACATACATAACTATTTCTTTTCATGTAATAAACATTTTGGTGTGGAGTTTGCAACTGGCTCATTCAGTGCAACAGTATTCTTTAATCAGATAGCATTTAACTTTTGAAAGTGCTTTAGCTATTTATCTACAGGTGTCGTAGCAAAATAAAATGATATTTTATTCTGCAGATTATATAAACTGCGAGTGGATGGATGTGCACCTAAGCTATTATTTAAAAAATATGTTTATATCGTCTTGCGTTTCCAAATAAAATTTCCGAAAGAATGAAAATACATCTATTCAAATAACCCTTTTTTTCTTATGGTGTTTAAATTTTAAGCTTACAAATAATATGCGCTCGCCAACCTTTTAAAAGTAACGGTACAGTAAAATCAACCGCGTCTTACTAAAATGATTTTTTTAAAGTACAAGAATAAAATGTTATTGTATATAATAGTCATAAAAGTTTTATTTATTATTTTTTTTGATCAAATTAGAAAAACTAGACGAAGTTTACTTAAATTAAATTAGTTGGTTTTTTGTTGATACATAATTGCAATAAGTTTATGGATGATTGTTAATTACTTTTGAGGTGTTTTCTGTCACACTTTTAATACATATTGGTTGACGATCGCTGAAATATATAATTACCCAGGCATTTGAAGGTTTTATTTGCAAATATGGCTCTTTCCACACAAATTGGAAAATAAACTTTGTACGACATTTTGTAAAGAAAAATAATTTTGAATTTTTTTAGTTATTGACACAATTGGGCAATTTAGTAAGTCCCCTTTTGTTATACATATACAGGGCTTTTTTACCCTGTAACGCGGTGGAACGGCGTTCCGGCACGTTTTTTTCTCGAAATTTTAATAAATGTTGGTAAAATTTTATTTTTTCTATATTTAAACTTGAATTTAATTATCAGCCTAATGAGAGCTTCGTTGATGACCAAAACGGTTTCGTCACTTTTGTTTATTAAGCTTGTCGGACCACCTTTGATACTTTTTGATCCTTAAAATACGTTGATCAATGGTTACTAAGCGGAAGACATTCGGCCACAGACACCAACACAAAAAAATGAAATAGGGACCATTTACCTGACGAAAATAGGGAAAAACTGTGGAAAATCATTGTAATTGGAATTTAATTTTGGATAGCGTTTTTAATAAATTACATATTTTTTTAATGTTATGTTACATAATGTATGTAATGTTCTTTGCTTGTTCAATTTTCATTTGAAATTTCTAAAATAAATATCAAAATATGTATATTTTGTTTTATTTTCTATGCATTATATGAAAAGCCGCCTTAAATTCTATCAAAATTATAATAAATAATAAGTCGTATTGTAACATTTAAATGAATTTTCCCGGTGATTATAGTTTTAACAGTTGTATTAGACAAAAATATATCCTCCAAAGAAATAAAATACACCTGATCCTATTTTGCACTGTTTCGAAATAACACGGTTCATAAAAAATGACTTAATTATTTTTTACACTGTTTTTTTTGAAACCGTTCCGTTTCTGATTCCGTATATTCAAATCTAGCCGTAACGTAAGCAGGCGCGTTTATTATCAAGTACCGACATTGAATGAATATATTTCTTGTTCTAAATTTAATTTAAATTGGAAACTTTGTAAATTTATTACTTCTATGTACCTATAAGTTTTGAAAATATTTCGATTGTTTATTCATTATTTCACAAATAACAATCAAATCAGATTTTCTTTGCGGTTTTGGCTATTTTATCTCTAGGGATGTTTTTAAAAAGTAATAAATTAGTTATAAATATAATTAATGGTATAAAGAATATTTTAAGCTTAATTCACGTATAGATTTTATTTGAATAGAATTTGAAAAACAGCCGACTTTTTAATCTGATTAAAGTAGTAAAACGTAGTTATGGTAAATTGTAAAAATTCGCATCTGAGCTTTACGTCAGATATCGAAAATAAGTCCTCTGTTTTTTTTATAATTGGGTAAAATTTAATGATCGTATACGTGTCAATTTATCAAATTGCAAATTAAAATTGATGGTCTAAATCTGACCACTTTCAACACAGTGTAAAAGGGTTGTTTGTAAATTACGTCTATGATGAAAAATAACGATATACAGTTAACGAAGAAAGGTAATTATTTTTCCTCGTTTGTCTATTCCCCGAGAGATGGAACTGGCAGTCCGTTCGCTGTTTGCTCGTTATACAAATAATTAGACGAATAAATCTCCGCAAATCACGGACACATTTTGTCGCTGGTATTAAAACGACGTCAGAGATCGGGAAACAGTTGGTTCTAAAATCTTCATAATTGCTATGCCTTTAACATAGTTTTTTTGAATATTTTTTAATGAATTTAAAAAACGCATTTCAGAAAATTAATAGACCCAAATAAAATATAATTAATATATTATTAATAATAAATGTATGTCCATTGAAAAAAGTAATTAACATAACTAGATTGTAAATGCAATATTGAATAATATTATCTTTAACCCATTAATATGTCATCACCACTGCTTTTAGTTAATTTTTAATTACACTTAATGAAAATAAAGACGCAAGGAAAAAGCCCAATTGTGTCGATGAATTCTATTTAAATGTGTTTTAAATATCACATGATCATTTACACATGCTTTTTATCACGTATATTCTTTATGATTAAGTATAATTACACATTACATCAAAAACATGTGACAAGTTTTTACATTTCATTCTTCTAACATTAAAGTTTTCTAAAAATATATCAACAGTCTTTGTGGTTTCATATAAAACGATTTTAACTTAAGATAGTCACGCTGATATATTTATCTATTACAGTGGAACCCCAACCTAGCGTTCTCGCATTAATTGTTTTCCCACGTGGTTCGTTTATTTTCTATAGTATCGGCGAAAACACCATAAGAACAATGTCAAAAAATCCCGCATTAGTCGTTCTCCGATTTCCTCGATTTATCGTCTAAAATTTATGGTCCCGTCACAGATACTTCTCATAAGCACATTCGACCCCATCCAATCGGTTCGTAGAAAAAAACTGAGACTGCAAGAGTGTGCAATTTTAACGATTCATGGTCATAATGTTTCCGGCGATGACTGACTTACTGAGCATGTGTGTCTTCTGTAGAAGAAGATAGCGGAAAAACGCAATAATGAATCTGGAATGACATTTACAAAAGGGTTATTGGCCTTCGAAAAAATAAAAATATTTTTCTACTCCAGGGAGAGATGAATATGACAGGTATTATAAGAAAGTCTTTGAAAGTGGCAAGAGCTTTGTCCTAGCAATCAGGGGACCCGAGTTCAATTCTCGGCAAGGTTAGATTTTTTCCATTGAAAAAAGAGATCTTGGGCTGGGTGTATGTTATTTATCATTGATTTTGTGTACAACTGATTCATTATTTATCATCGAGTTAATCTCTGATGACTTTCACAATTAAGAATATTTGGCGCATTGGCGTAAGCTGTAATGCCAAATATTTTTTTCATTTTTTTTAAAAAATATTCAAAAAATCTATTTAAATTTAAATTTAAAAAATAAATAAGTTTTTAAAAAGTTTTACTTTTTTGATTTCATATTTTAAGCTTTTCCGCCTTTATAAAATGATACGGTCCCTTGAAAACGTAGAATCGGGGTTTCACTGTACTTAGTTTTATAAATAGTTCGTGTTGCCTGCTCGAAGTTCAACGGTTTTGTAACAAGGTGTTCAGAGCCTTAAAAATAGAGAATCACGTTTCAGTGGAGATAATGTTTAAAAACGGAGACAATTGCCACGTCGAAGTGAACAAAGGTGCTTCATTAACCACCCAACTACTGTCTACATAAAATATACACTCTCTCTTTTTACTGCCACTTAATTCTTGCTGGATTTTATGGATATTAATTTAAAATTTGTATGTTCTATCTTTCTAAATATTCGAACCTTACTTTGAAAAGGTTCTTATTGACATTTTGGCTTAAAATGACCTTTTGGTCTGAAAATCTTATATTTAATGCATTCTATCATATGTATGAATATCAGAATTATCTATGGTTGAATAACGGAGAGGGCAGAATTCCGGAGTTCATAAGCACATTTTTCTTACTAAATTTATTTGACAAAGTTCTAAGATCATCTTCATTATTTCCATCGTTATTTCTCAATAAAATGGTTTGTGTTGTGAAAAATCGGGGTTCCATTGTATTTAGAAACCGCATCTGTTTGGAATTTTTCATATACGTGACTGAAGCTGAGCAATATGTTTTATGCAATTCCTAAAACATCCGCAGCAATTAAAACAAATGACGGTCAGCTTCAAAAATAATTGCATATATTTAAGAAAATTGCGCTGCAACTCGGGTTTTCGGTTTTATATGCAAAGCGAAACGGGCATCCCTAAAGAATGAGTGGTTATACATATAAACCGCTTATTAAAATTAATGTTTTTGTATTACGGAGATATACCAGTCTGGACCTATGAAAATCTAACACTCTCCCCGCGGAATAATTAACTCTTTTATTGCATATAGTTGTGGTAATTTACATTTTGAACGAACTCGTGACATAATTCCCAATAGGCGATCGTATAATATCATATGGTATCAAGTTATTTATTAATCGGTAGTGCGGGGATCATCACTTTTATCGTTCATGTCGCATAAAATAATAAAGTAAAACACAAGTAACATTAATAAATGTAGTGTTTTCAATAGAAAAACTGTGTTTCATAATAGGTACAGTTCATTACAATATTTTATATTCGACATATCTATCTGAACATCTGGTGAATCCCGACAAGTGCCACTGTTTTCTGCTTATTATTTCATAAAAAAAAACTATAATAGAATTTGAATCCCCAAGAATTATGAATATTTAAAAGTTAAAACTAACGATATTAGATTAAGTAAGACGATATAGTATACACCTCTTCTACATCAGTATATAAAAGTGAGAAAAAGTTCCATGAGTCATATGTTAAAACAATAGCATGAAGCCGAAATAACTATAGACTAGTATATATATATTATCTAAAAATTCCCTCCCACTCATCCGATCCTATAAGCGGGACATAGCGAGGCGAATGGCTAACCACTAGTCCTATCCTAGACGTATCCTTTCTATCCCTACTTTTGTCGAACTAAAGCGAGGTTGAGTAACAATCAGTTCAAGTAGAAAAAAAATCTAGACATGGTCTACATTGGGAGTTATCATGGATTTATATTTTTATATATACTTATATACAATCCATATGGAACTTAATTAATTGCATTTATTATTTTATAATCTGCCAAGATTATGCTAATTAAATATAAATATTTTAACTATTTCTTAAAATTGTATTTCATCGAGGATTAATAAAATTTATGTAAATATGTATGTTTTTTAAAATATTTATAAATATTATCAATTGATTGAATTGGCGTTTACACGGTGATTTTTTTTTTGTAGAACTTAAATACACTGCTGTTTTTCACCGTGTTAATATTATAGATACTAATTTTTCATATTTCATAGACAATTTTCTTTCATGGTAAGCTTTTAAGCTCTACTGTAAAGTGTACCATTATTTAAAACGGGGATAACGGTTGGTACTATTTACATCATTAAAACAATCAGAGTCTGAGCTTAACACGTGTGCGCACGGCAACACGTGCGGGCTGCACGCGACCCAAAAAAAGCTAAAATTGGGGAAAAAACACTTAAAAAATAATTCAGAGAGCGCACTTAAAACTGCGATAGTCAAATTGTGCCGCTCGAATTATCTATGAAAGATATTTATGGGCAAACCTTAGCAATCATATAAGACCACATTTGTCAGCCTGAGTTAATTGGGTAATAGATGCTACAAGATTATGCTATTATTTAAATTTAAAATTAACGTTAGGCGTATATCTCTATGTAATTGGATTATCATTAAAAATAATAGATACTTTCATATAACAATACAATTTTCGATCAACTATGTAGCCAAGTGGATTTCATTATTTTTTACTCCGTCTCTTCTGAAAATGTTGGTGGTATATATTTTATTATTAGTTTGTGTTGTGAATAATGTGTATTTATTATTAGATTATTTTTCCGTTCATGCCTACCGTTAATTCGTTGTTACAAAAACACGGTTGATAAAGAAGCTTCGTTTGTCTGTATTGCTTCAGATAATTGTGGGGAAACTAATGCCTTCAAGTTACTTATATCTAATATATGTTTATTGAATGCGGCTTTATTTAAAAAATAAAACGATTGTGGCCTTTAAATATTAATAATTTCCACCCACCCTTGCTGGTCTTGCGATACTGCTTTCCTCTTGAATACGTTGTCCGACGTTTCTTTTAAAGGATATGATTTTAAATTAATGCTGGATCTATTGATCCCTTAAGTATCAATAAAATAAAGTCGTTAACCTCAGTGCTATCGCATAATTTTCTTTTTGTAGGTTGAGAGAACAGTTTGGTAAGAGTTCCATTTAAAAGCTTTTGTAGTATTGAGAAGAAATGATTTGGCCACCAATCGTCTAATAGTCGACTAGGCAGAACGGTTGTGGCGAGGATAAAAATTACGTATAGCGCTCTCGCGAACGTATCTCGAACGGAGCAGTGTCTTTAATAATACAATTTGATTAGCACGCGTTGCTCAACGCTATAGCCTTCCATGGTGATTTGCAGTATACTTCTCAAAAATTGACAACAAATCTGACAGATGTCACTTTTTCAACATGGATGCTATAATCGAACAAATTTCAAGGGCCACTATTGAAAAACGCTATATATGCATGAAAGAATATTTACAAATTATTCTCTTCGCTGCAGTTGTAACTGAAATCATTAGCTTTCAACAATATAATTATTTATAATATGTATCAACAGAAATAGTTGGTTGTTTCAATCGTAGAATCGCATTCAAGTTGATGGTTCATCGGTATGAACCAAACAAATTGATAATTTTAAAATATGTTTTTTAGTGTTCAGCTAAAAATACGTAAAAAAATAAATCACATATAAGAATCATGCAAGAACTAAAATAATTTTCTTCGTAAAATGCAATTTATTGTTTTCATATATTATCCATTACCGGAACATTCGCACGTAAAAATTTCAGTTTAATGATTATTTATTTAGAAGCGAGAAAATTATTGTTTTTATTCCAACAAATCATATTATTGGCTAATGCAAAACATGTGACGCCATTCACTTAACACTGATTCATTTTAATAACAGATGTTTTCACGCCTAATTGAAAATCACGCAGCTAAGTGTTTCACACATTTTTATCTTATCTTCGCAGAGTTAAAAAGCACTCATAAAAGCATAAAAATGAATACCTCATATCCCATAATTCAATATCTATTTTAGAATGTACATTGCTCTAAACTTTAAACGTTGCATGTGCTGAAAATATCGAGTCAAGTATCAGCACGTGAATAAAAATCAATCATTTCTGGAAATTTATATTTTCACTTAAATTTCTTCATTTTTGTAAATTTACATCAACTATTTATAGCTAGCTCAAATAAGCTCGTCGATCTCTCTTTTCAGAGATGGCAAGGATTAGTTACAATTCCTTTAGATAGAAATCTCTAAATTGATTTTTAATTTAATAGGAACAGGACAAAATACCCGATATACTACTCGGCTACGGCCATCAGTTAAAGCAAAAATGTTCATTAATAGAGATACATGTTTTTTGCCGTTGACTGGATTTCATTTTACATTTGAAATTTAATTTTAACGATGTAATTACATTTGGTCATTTTCGATAATAAAAAAATAATTTTAGTGGGCGAGTTTAAGAATGTTAGTTAATAAAGCTAATATTTTTTAAACTTATAGTTGGCATGGACGGCCATAATAAACAACAAATAATATTCAAAAAATAAAATTAATTTCTCTGAATTTCGGAAATATATATTCAAATCTGGCACTCCAAAGATTCTTACAGTTTGATAATTTAATGTAAATATGGAACTTTCACATAGGCAGGAAAACTTTCTTGGTTCATTGAATCAATTAAACTTAGTCTGCAATTCACACTTAACGCGGGTACGTAAGTACTTACTCTAAAAGCTTCCGCAAAGATCGTGTCTATCTGTCGTCGCTTGAACTTATTTCAACCCGTTAAACGCAAACATTTACAAAAAGCTCCCGAATGCTTTTAACGAAATTATCGTTATCGTTAGGTCAAAATTTTAGTAATTGCTTCCAATATTAATATTCAAGAGAAATTTATTTTAGTAATACCGTCTCGACTTGGGATACATACTGTAAATTACTGCAATGCAAGGAAATTAAAACATAAAAATATAGGGAAAATTCAAAATGATTCCCAACTAATTTTATCTCAAGTAGTCTTATACTCCACTGGTTGTAATAAAAAACATCATCTGAGGGGGGAAAAACGACGTTAATTCGTAGTTAGAATATAAGCATAAGAATTTTCTCCATTACTCGAAGCGACATTCTTTCGATTCCTAAATGTAAAAACACTAAAACATTTTTTTAAAACAAATTAATGGATAAAAATATGATTCAATTAAATTTACTACAGATATTCAGTATCGCTGTTTTTTGTCAATTACTGTGGTAATTCAATCAGTTTATAATATTTGTGATAAAATCACATTGATTTTGTTATTTCAATACAGGATTAAAACAAAACGTCAGTGCGTTAATCAGTTTTTATTGTAGAAATTGGAGTTGTTGTATGCTCGGGGACCCCAAAGCTCTGATTTTGTTTAAGCTTTAAACGTTTTATTAAGTCAGTGTTGGTTATTAGCTTTATCTATAATTGTACATTCTAACATCGTAAAAAAGTTTACTTTTAAAAGCGGCGCGTTGATCAGTGAGCATTCTATGGGCATGAATAATTTATGTAGTGATAACACATTTATTACAGGTCTTAAAACGATGCAACAATAATATTCACTTTTATTAGAATTAGCTTTAAAAGTAGAGTGCTTATTTTATTAACTCAGAATGGTAAGGTTTAATAAATCATAATTATTCGATTGGTAATAAATGGTTGTCTTGTTTATTTTTACTCTCTTTAAAAGTGATTGCTTTTTTGTGAATGCACCATATAAATTAAAAGAAAAACAATACTAACAAAATATTTTTTTTAAATACTGAAAGGTGAGTAAAATGAATATTCAGGTGGTTATTTAATATGGATTGAATTCAAATGGATAGCCGCGTGAAAAGAGCCATTAGAATAATATTAAACAGGAAAGAAAATAAGCTTAAAAAGTCTGCAATATATTTAAATGAAAGAAAGTAAAGTATTCATACAATTATAAGTAGGTGATTATAATGTTTGGCACAGTGTAAATAATAGTTTTATCCCGTTAAATGACATTATTACTTATTTTCGCTGCATATACATAACAAGTAGAAGTAAGACACATAATAATTATTTCAGCAACTCTGTTCAAAAATAAATTGTTTCATATCCAAAAAACAACAGTAAATAACGAGATTATTATAACAGAATTAAAATTACCACTAACGATAATTTTCTATCTTTATCCTGCTAACGGGCAAAGGGAATATGAGTAGAAATAATGGCTAACATTCAGCCATCTGCTAGTCTTAATCTTTTAATATGAGGAAGCTTGACCAGATTACTATCAAAAATTAATAAAGGTCTTCATTTAAATGCTTTTTGTGGAAGTACTACATACAGCAATATATTTTAAATACATACTGGTTTTTTGTTGTTAATATAAAAATAGTTTTAGAAAATACTTTTTCCTTTTTACAGATATACGAAGTCACAATATGAAAAGATTCAGTCCGAAAATAATATTAGGAAAGAGATATTTTTTTTCAACAAATAAAATGCATGATGTATTATATTTTCTTTATAAGATATATAATAATATATTGCCTTGATTTTCAAGTTTTTTTCCATCCTGAGAATCGAGACGGCAAAAGATCTTGGGTTTTTTTCTACTCGGAATATTGTAACTCCGTACCTCTGTATAATTATTTTCCAGTTAATATTCAAAAATGACACTGACAAAAAAACAAGTGAACAATGAGTATGGAACAATTTTTCCATTGTGACAAAAACTATGTTACAGTATTAAATAATAATAATGCCCGGTCCGTGGAGTAGTGGTCAACGTCGCTTGCTTCCATGACGGGCTCACGGGTCCGAGCCCCAGTACAAGCACAATTTTTTCATTCGATATATCGATCCTGTTCGAAGGCATGGGTGTTTGTGTCGTTAAAAAAAATGATTCCCAACTATCTGATCCCAAACGCGAGGCATAGCGAGGGTGATTTGCAAACCACTAGTCATGCCCTAGAATAGGAATCCTGAAAAATGAAAGTTGAAAAATTGAATAACAAGCAGTTCTCGTAGAAAAACCAATTATGAGATATACTCCGCAAGTAGTCTATTTTTTTAAATGACGTTTTCAAAAAACTAGTGAACAATGTGTCGGAAAAAACTTCATCCATGTTGTGAAACAATATGTGGATTAATATATTTATGTGTCCATATTAAATAATATTCTTTTTGGTTGTTTTAATTAACTATAGTTTATTTTAAGCCTGATAAAATCCATACAAAAATGCTATATTTTCTCTCAAGCCTCCTCCACCCAACATGTATTTGGTTATAGTTATTCACGGAAATAAATTTCACAAAGCATTTTTGTACTATAATTATTCGTGAGATTTATATTCCACATAATGCAATATATGTCTGCCATAATGACTGATAAATACATATTCATTTTTACATTATCTATACACGTTGATTTTTTTTATGATATTTTTTAGTATAATACTTCTTCATTAAGTAATTAAACAATTTAAATGCTTTATGGCATCAAGTCGAAAGTTAATTACGGCTAGCTGTAGTCGAGTGGTTAATAACGATATCCTTGAATTTATGTACGCTGGATGAAATATTTTCCAACGCAATACGTTTAATAGAGGCAGCATTTGTTTTTAACGTACGTTTTCCAGTAATTTCACACGTGTTAACATAGCTTATTCAAATAATAAGAAACCACTTTGGAGTATGAGGCGATAAATAATCTACCCGAACTTGAAATATTTTGATTTATTCACATACACACACCCACGTCTATATCAACTCTTTCAGTACCCAGCGTTTTCGTATTAAGATACATTTATGAATTAATAAAAAATATATTTTGTACATATCCACACGTTTTTTCACAAACATCGCGGGCTTCTTTTATCAGCATCTTCAGGCATGCGAGTGCACGGATCAACTGAAACTTACGTTCAAATTTGCTATTGAAAATCCATCAGGCACCTTCAGTATAAATCAGTGATTCACAACCTTCTTGGCAAAATTTCAATTTTCAGATTGTTCGAGGGCCGCATGAGCAAAAGTGAATAAATTATCGTTGCTTAAACTTAAAGTAAGTGTAGATCAAATTGAAAATTTATTATTTTATATTGTTCTTCCATCGTCATTGAAAATTATGAAAGAAAATGTGATTGATATTTATCTCATTAGAATGCATGAAATGTAATTGCGGCACGCATGAAACCCGTGAGCCGCAGGTTGTGCACCACTGGTCTAAATCCTAATACTTTAATATTTTGAGAATCAATTATTTAAGTTGAATAATCTCAAGTCGGAGATAGTACATTTGAAAAAGAATTTACAAATACACGTCACATTTTTCAACCAAGCCGCTCAATATACAGTCATCGAATATGTTTTACGAGAATCACTTCGTATTCACTTAGAAAAGGACATTAGTAGGTTACCCACACTTCATTTTCAAGATCTGGTGTTAAATCAAGCATTCTAGACATCAATACATCACTCAAATCTATATATCGATTGAAAAATCAATTCATAATGGTGATATTTTGAGGACTTGGGCCCGAGTAAATTGCTTCATTCGTTAGAGCGAATATTAATTGATTGAATGAGTATGAAAAATACTTAAATTGGTAATGTATTTTGTAAATTTTTAAACGCAGTCGTTGACTTCATACAATTTATGACTGTAAGTATTGGCTTTATTGGTTAAATATTTCTGCTTTCTAATTATAATAATCAATACTTATACAAATCACTAAAAGGGTTAAAGTTTACATAAAACATTCTATAAATGCGTTTCCTCGCATGACCGTCTAGCCCCGGGCACCTACGCTATATTTTGAGTAATTTATCAATAAAAAGCTATGATTACAGGCCATATCGCAATGGGATCATCGTTATTAGCCGTCTAACGGGCTACAGCGGGTTACCTGTCCACATACATGACGAAACATACTTGGAAACAAAATAAGAGATATTAATCCCGTGAATTAATGACGCCATTCACCCGTGGTAGTAATACTTGTAAAAAGTTATTTAGATATACAATACCAATAATTTTGAAGTGAAAATTATTAATTATAATGTACGGTCAATACATGATTTATTAATTCAATTTGTAATAAGTGTGTTTTGTCGTAACACTTTCTTGTAAACATTTTAAGTAAGAAAGGTCTTTATTTGACGTGACTCCTAATCGAGCTCAGTTGGTCATGATTAGGGACTCCAATTCGAGTATCGAATACTCGATACTCGAGAATATTCGTCCATTTTTCAAGTACTCTTTACTCGAGAATTTTGAAAAATACTCGAGTAATACTCGTAAAATATAAATGGAGATTTATTTCCAAATTTTATTTACTTATTAAAAAATATATATATAAATAATGTTTAACCGTTGAGTCTTACGCGTGAATTTTACTGTCAGGAAATCTTTTTGCCGTTGACTATGCTATGCGAGAATTAATTTTGTTACTATTGCTTTGGGTCCTGCTGACTTCTTATCAATAACAAGTTTATGATGTAAAGAGTCTATGATGATAAGCGACAAAATAAAATATTGAAAAATAATATACATACAAATGTGAATTAATTATATATGTTTTGGTGCATCTGAAACTACTCGAGTAACTGAAATTACTCGATACTCGAGTAGTTAACATTTCGAGTAATTGGATATGATATATATGCCTAATATAACTACGTCTGTTATCAATTTTGAAAAAGGGAACTTCTAAAACATTTTTAACTAAACTTGACTATCACCGTTTTCAGTTAATATAAGTATTAATGATGAATGAAAGAAAATAATGATAATTATAATTTTAGTTGTTTCATGAAATGAAAAGTACTTTCTTTACATTCCATTTCATTGTTGAATAGCAAGTGGGTGAAAGGATTCATTTAAAACATCGAGTAAATAATCAATGAATTTGACGTTCATTTATGGTATCTGTTCAAATTGGTAGCCCTAAGACAAAGTTGACAAAAGCTTGATAATGTCAAAAATTACGTAACACACAGAAGTATCTTATATATAAAACCTAAACGGCGTATGTATGTATGTGGGTCTGTAATTCCCTTTTGCATTGTTGTTGCAAGTTCAAACAATCGAATTGATTTCGCTCGCGAAAGTTTCGACGGTAAATTTGTTTCGTTATCAATGTGTGTGTAGAGACTCCAATTACTCGAGTATCGAGTAGTAGATTTTAAAAATACTCGAGTACTCGAGTAGTTTCATATGAACCAAAATATCTTATATATAAAACCGAAACGGCGTATGTATGTCTGTGGGTCTGTAATCCCCTTTTGCATTGTTGGTCATTAAGTTGCCATAAAAACGAATATGAAAGAAAATATGTTTGAATTTTTATCGGCGAAGACATTTAGTCAAAATGTAATAAATAAGTCTTCTATTGAACTTTTCCCGGCTTTTATTATTAATAATAATGTTTATTATTTACGTGAAGGTATTATTTGACATTTCTTTGACAGCAAATTAGATTTTTTCCTTGAATTTGGACATTTTAATGGGCGAGAATGGGGCTGTCATCAAATTAAATAAAGTTTGTGATTTCATTTTAACTCTATTTTGGATGTTAGATTTTGTGATATAATTATGTCGAATGATATAACATTAAATAATTATTGGTCGCTTAGTCCGAGCGACGCCGGGTAGCAATACTAGTATATCTATAAAATTATTCGTTCAAATATTTATGATGTACTGAACAAAGTTGAAATACCAAATATAAGCAGAAACCGGGAGAACTTTTGTCTGCAACATGTGATTGTTTCATCCACCTTTGATGATAATCTAACTTATATTTAATCTTACCACTAACACGTCCCAATTCAAAATAAAAATATCATGACTAATGAATTGATTCCAATCTTATAAATCCTTACAAATGTAAAAATATGTTATTACTTAGTATGATAACGCTACACAGCACTAGTGCCACGTTTCGCGTATTTAAAAACAAAATAAATTATATTTGAATGCAATTATTTTGTTAAGTTTATGAGCTTAACAAATCGAAACCATTTAAAAAGCCATCTTATCTTTGGATTATTATATTTTGAACAAGTTTTTTTTCATCTTGGTGTCAATGATCACGTTAGAATTATTGTTATAATAGGCCTCAGAGCAGTAGCTGTTATATTAATAATTTACGACACATAAAAAATCTACAGTTATTCATTTGAGTACAGCATGAGCATTTTTTATGGTAAAACTATCAACGAATTTTCATTAATACATTATTTTTATTTTACACGTAAGGGGATTCAATTTCATGGTTTTATTTCAATATCTATTTCATGGAGCTTCAAGTTCTAAGGCACGTTGGCGTCACAGTTCTTCTAATCTCCTTTATCTTTAAGCTTAAAAAAAATAGCATGTTTGTGATTAGTACTTATTCCACATTAACTTTATCAGGACCAGTTTCACTCATAGCGAGAATTATCAACTGACAACTGATTCAGTTGAAAATACTCGTTATGAGCGAAACCGGTCCTGATCCAATAAATTGAATGTGGAATAAGTACTAAAAATGTTTTATTATAATGCCATTCCATCAAGAATTGACAGTGAACCTTTAAAGTGGTATAAGCTTAGTGGTTTTTTTCCAGTTGATCCCTTCCTACTGACAGAAAGGCGCGATCGCTTGATCGATGATGGAGGTTCATCGGGAAGAATGGCTCAGGTCTATAACGATTCTCCGATGCCTTCTTGTCATAATGCAGGCAAGTCATCGCTGGGTTACAGTGATGGACCACTACCTCATAAAACTGTTTAGATGTATGGGTAAAAAAATTACCGTTTTTATTAAAAAACTATGTTTTACTCGTCAAAAAAATATATATTATTATCTTACCGAAAATTTCAAATTCGAAAGTGCTATTGTCAAAATCCTTTTAAGCCGCTTTACTAGACCACGATAATTTCAGATCAGCCATTATGTGAGTAAGTATACACGATATTATTTTAATATGAGCGATGCAACGATACGTCGATACATTATAGAAATTAATTATATATTAGTATTGCGCTCAGAGCTACGGATGTGTGCTTTTATCGTTACCACCGATAAAACACATCAAATATCTTGGAGCTATCCAAAAAAACACATTGAAATATGTATACCATAACACACTGTTGTTTTATAGACCTGATGATAGTTGATACCTATTGATTTATAACATTTATGATAAATATACTCTGAGCCAAGTTGAATAAAACATTAAAAAAGTGTGTTAAAAAGTGCACAAAGTACTCACGCTTTTTTTTAGGTGAAATTTATCAATGACAATAATTATTTTAAGAAATTTTACCTGAATACGAAAAAAGGGCTATCAAAGTTCGACAAAGAAACATAAGTACCAGGGCTGTGGAGTCGGTGAAAAAAAGTCCGACTCCGACTAAAAAAAGTTTAATATCGTCACCTTTTTCCCCTAATTTTCCTATTTAAGTGTATTAAATCAAATATCAACCCTATCAATGCGGCCAAAAGCCAAATTTGACATATTAAATGCAAAAATAAAAAGTTCAAACTTTTCAAAATTTCAGACTCTGAGTACGACTCCGGCCAAAAAGCCGACTCCGACTCCACGACTCCGACTCTGACTCCACAGCCCTGATAAGTACTCTTATACTATTTTGTCTTTGTAAATAATTTCAATATACATTTTGAACTGTTATGATAAAGGATCGAAAAGTTTTTTTTTAACAATACTTTTGAATTTTGTATTTTCTTTTGGAGTTTCGCCACTAACAAAGGACCCGGGTGTCGCCTTACGCATCTCCAGGCATTTCAATTCCACGGAATAATTTTAACTGTCAGTACACAAGCGTCAATTCAAACGATTGAAATTCCACCTTCGTTGAATTTAAAAATTACATATTCTCTATCGTACCCAATATATTGAAGAAGACAAACGTTTCTGTTATTTGCCAAGCTTCTTTGCATCTCCTAATTCCACCGAATACACTTTGCGGGCGGTTCTAAGAGGCCTGCCAGGATTTTGGTTTGAGAAATTTTCGAGCACAACTATGGATATATAACGAGTAATAAGGTCCATTTCTAAATCAAGCTTCTATCATTTATATTCAGTTTTCGAGCTGTTCCTGCAAATTATTTCGTCTCGAGAATCAGTTCACACACTTCCAAATGTTTGAAGCTGTTGATATTTTCTACATCGAATTAATCTATTGAATTCAATACGGTAGAAAACTTCTTTTATATGCAAATTCCTCATGAGAAATTTGCAAATAAAACATTTATTATATCGTTCAATCCAATTGACAACTAAACTGGACAGTTAAAAATCAAACTGAAGTTAGTTGTATTATAATTTATGTTTTAAACATTTTTGTATCTGACGTATGTATTTTTTACAGATTCCTAGGACCTTTGACTCAGTGACAAACGTTTTGACAGAAGGGCCAGCTTATAAATTGCAAATCGATTGTTTGAAGGCCGTATGTTAAAAGTGATTAATTTTTCATTGTTTTATTGTTCTTCCATCGTCCGTGAAAAGGTCTGAAGGTCCGCAGGTTGTGCATCACTCTTTTAACTATATCTTACCCTAGTAATGTTAATCAATGTTCTAATATTTAAATATCAGTATGCATATCACAGATTAAAAACGGAATCGGAGAGATTTTTCCTAGGTAAAAATAAGAAAACAAATATTTTTCAAATACCTGTAAAAACAATAAATAATTATTTTCGCATGCACTGATAAGTGATTTTTTATTTACTGTGACATTGATATAATGTAACATATTTTAACCGTATAGTTTGATTTGCCACAGTTACGTAATAAGCGTATAATGAGTATTCAATAACTTTCATGTCTTAATTCCGATCGCATTTTTTAAAAATCAAAAACAATTCAATTATTCTTATCTCGCAAGAAAAGTGCAATTCCATTACAGTGACACCATTTGTTCCAGCTGTCAAATTCTTTATTGAGTTATATAAAAGTATTATTCAAAATAGCAATCACGATTAGTTTTATTCTTTACATAACTTGAATTTGTACGATAAAAAAAATATTAAATCGATTGTTTATTTACACTTTTTTTTTATTAATTCTACTTATTTGATAAACATCAGGACAAATATTTTTTTAAATAAACACTTCAAACAAAAAAATTACAGAAGTTTGCGCCTTAAAAGTGATTATGGATAATTACGTGTCTGTTGTTTTTATTTCAAAAAAAATCTGAAATCCGTAATATGAAAAAATATCTTAATTTCTGCAATGTGTTATGTTGAGTTTTTCAATATCTTCCGATATAATCGACGACCAAAAATGGAAAAAAACTCAAGCTTACATTTTATTGTTGAGAAAATTTTCATTATTATATCCATATTTCAACATATTATACATACGTATCAACTTTTAATCGTTATAATTTTGTACTTTTTATAAGTCTGGTCGAAGATGCTGAAAAGTGAAGCCCGTGACGTCAGCGATAAAACTCATGGAAAAGAACAAAATTTAGACGATTCAAATTTTATCATGAAATACCATCAAGCGCCTTCAAGTCGAAATCATAAATATACGGAGCATTTTTTAGAAGTGTCATTTTCAACAGTCCCAGTCAAAATGTGCGTAAAAACAATACACCTTCAGAAAATTACACAATTAAAATTTAGAGTGAAGTATTATGATAAAATCTAACTTTGTATGTACATTCATTTTCTAGGACACTAGGACATTGGGGTGAAAATGTGACACTATGAAGAAGGGGAGGTTAATATTTTTTGACTAAGCGTGACATCGAGAACGACACTCAAACCCCAAAATCGTATGGCGTAATTTATGAACGCATTAATATTGAAAATCAATATTTCTCGCTATAAATAATAAATGAGAATTATAGTTGACCGATATACAGTTAATAAGCAATTTAAATAGGTTGGTCAAATCAAATTACACCGGTAGGCTTTCGCCGTAAGTGCAATTCGTGTGAATTTTATCAATAACGTTAATTATTTGTTTTCCTTGACTTTTCGATTATAATAAACCTATACTTATCAACTTGTTATTTTGATAAAATTAAAAACGCCGTTTCCGGTACTAAAATGATTACTGTTTCTTTTGAAAGAGCTACAAATACTATGTAAAAATTGCTTAGTTCAAAATTGTTGAGAATGTAGTGTTTATTAAAATTTGTAGTTTTTTCTGTAAAGTTCTTTCAGTTTTTTTTTAATTAAACTTATATTATCTTGCAAAATAGATAAAATCATGGATTTGTTCGTTAGTTTATTTCAAAAGTATTATTTTCGTAATTGAAATGATGTAAAATTATAACAAACTTGATTGATGTCAGTAAATACAATTTTTTTTAAACCATATCGTATACCAGCTTGGAGGATATGGTTTCCTCACGGAGTTTATCTAAACATATATTTTTCTACGAGAACTGCTCGTTACTCAGTTGCTCAACCTCTCTTTTTCGAAGAGAGCAGGGATGGAAAGGATACGATGACTAGGAGTCTAGGACAGGACGAGTGGTTAGCTAGCTGTCACTATGCGTCACTCTTTGGGATTGGGAAGGTGGGGAAAGGATGTTTAACGACACCAACACCCACTGCCTCTGAACAGAATCGATTTATCGACTGAAATCGAAATCTGCTCGTACCGGGAATGGAGCCTGGGAGGTCGGACACGGTAGCCAACGACGTTGACCACTACACCACGGATCGGGCTGCAATATTTATATATGTTACAGTGAAACTGTATTCTCAGTGAAAAATATATTCTTCTCCAAGCTGTCATTGAAATTAAATTTGACCGTCCTATCTTCAGCCCTATGTTTGACTGTGTATATCTTTGGTTCTCTTTTTATGAAAGGGACTTCTTGCTGATTTTGTTTCATTGAAGTAGACCAAAATTTTAGACCGGCAAATCATCGACTTGGGCCAATAATTTCAATGATCGTGACCAGTGAAATCATGCTGTCATATCAACCTATTACTTGATACATTTTCACTGAGAATACAGTTTCACTGTAACATATATACATATGTTCGTCCTATTTTATTAACTTTGCCAAGGCTTAATGTAATCCATTTAACGTTAGTCTAACAGCGTAGCAAAAGAACAATGTTAAGTACGAAAAATCTGATGATATAATAATATCTTAAAAAATCGCAGCAAAATGAAATCTTCCATAAAGAATAAAATTAAAATATCGCAAAATTCTATTTGTTACGGTTTGTAAAAATATTACATTATTTTATTTCATGAATTATCAATTCCATCCCCCACCCATTCTTGAAAAAAGGTAAGTCCATTCCTCATCCCATTTTTCTATCATTAAGTTCCCCTAGAACAGGGGTTCTTAACCTTCTTGCGACTATGTGCGCATTTGAGGTTTAGGAGAATAGTGACGGGCGCAGGCCGAATTTTTAAGAAATTAAAATTAAATGCAATTCTGGAAAAATTTGGGCTTTTTCGTTATTTTTGTATTTACTTTAAAGTCGGCGGTAAGATAATAATTCATCCGCGGGTTTCGCACAAATGCAATTCTGGCCGCAGGCCTTTTCGGTTTTGAACCGCCCACATAGAATAACAGTGGAGCACCCTGACTTATTAAAGTAAACGTATAGATAATTTACATATTCCACTAGTTTTTCCGTATAAGTGAGACGTGTTAAGTAACAGAATCTAAAATTTCACATAATCACAAAATTTATATTTAAAAAAAAATATAAATGCTTCAAGCACGATCACTTTGCATTTGCTTAGCAAACTGAGAAGAGATAGAGTTACGAGCTTTGCAATCGTGTTTGTAATAATTTCTGGGTGCACAATATATTTATTTCTCCAATCATCACCTTAATGCTCCAGTGCTCATGGACGTCTTTAAAATTACACTTATTAAAATCAATCAGTTAACAAGGCAGCTGAGTGCACATTATTACTGCCGGTGAAAATGGTCCACATTTTTTTAATAAGTACTACCCAACCAGGTAATTGATTCTTTCAGAGAAATGAAGAATTAAATTTCAACAACATAATTTTTAACGATATTTTGTTATATTATATATAATTGCAAAACAATTAGCAAAATAACGCTTAGTTAAATTTATAATAAATATTTCGATGTCCGTTTAAAAATCCACTGTTTCCAATACCATTGTGGACCATAAAACGTTAACAATTGCACAGTTGCAGTTTTGTTTTTTCTGCGAACCGATGGGATGGGGTCGAGTGTGCTTCTAAGAAATATTTAACAAAACTGTAAATCGGGATAATATTTGTGACGGGACCATAATATTTCCACGTTAAATCGGGGAATCGATAATGCGGGATTTTTTAACATTGCTCTTATGGGTGTTTCGCCGGGACTATATTAAATGAACGAACCATGAGGGAAAACGGTTTATGCGGGAACGTAAGATCGGGGTTCCACTGTACTATGAAATATTCATTTATCACTTTATAAATTCTGCCTCATTTTAATAAATAATTGTGCACATTCAAAGTTATTAGCGCCAGAAGACAGGAAAGTTATTGAATTCGATATAATTCGTCAGTTTATTCGTCACGATGACTAAGCCCACCGGTCTAGCGGTAGGTCTAACTTACTTGAGTGATTCGTGTATCTCCTGGAAGCTTCGAGATTAATTTATCATCAGTTCTCCTCACCTCCCGTGGGAACCCTGCGGCCTTTTGACTGAATCCATTTTTGTCGTTTCATTGTTTTCATCAATTTACAAAATAATATCTGTACATTTTTAGGTAGCTATATCTCAGCCACTGTGGAGATTTGTCCCAGCGATCAGGTGGGTCCGGCCTCCCAGTACGGACCACATAAAATTTAGATAATTTCAATTTAATTTTAAATTTATCTTGAGTAAATTCTCATGGAGTTTATTTTTTTGTTAGACGAAATTCAAAATATATGACGTATAGCTATAATTCAATTCATTTACTTAACAGATATATGATATGGGCCTTATAACAGGAAAATTTTCAGGATGTTTCCTATTTGATAACCAATTTTCAGTCATGTTTCAGCAAAGCATGCTCAAAAGTAATTTGTTGTTCACACAGGATAAAAAATCGTAATGAATAATGCCCTGATGCTTGGGACTCGATTTAGACGACCTCATGGAACGCCCCCATGAGAATTATGTTTTATCTGGTCACAGACCGCTTGAATCGAATCGTATGATTGATCAAAGTGCCTGTGCGAATTCTTCTCAAACGCTGTTAGTGTAGAGGGCGGTCTATTACGACAGGTGCTAATTTGGTTTATTGAAGTTTCATGATCAAATATTAACTCAAGCTAAAATCCTTGATAGTGTATTTTTTTATGCTGGCTAAAGACCTAGGAAATAAATTCACGATTCTCCGTTGAAAAAAAAACTGGAAGACTCACTAATGGGGAATACGCATGCGTAAGAGATAGAGGCTTGCAGCGCCGCGGAGCGAGATGGTACTAATATTCAAACATCACGAATCGAACGTTAAAACTAATGATAGTGATTTGTCCGTACTTCGATTGGCTGTTAATTTGCAGTTTACTTACAAATTCTGCCCCCAGGGGCATAATTATCGATAAATTACGGCGGGAAAGAAAAAACGAGCTAAAAACATGGCGTCGGCCGCTTCGTTCGGTCGTGGGTTGTTTATTTAAATAACCACGCTCCTAATAACGCGTTTCTCGCCAATTCTCTCTCTTTTGGTTCAAGACTCGGCTGCTACGTGGCTTTCTTTGTTTTTTACTGGACTTGTTATTTGTTAATGCGTTGAAATTTCGTATATACTTAAGGTAAGCCTGGGTGTTTGTTTTTTGAGGGCAATTGCTCTGTTTTTATTAGCGAGAACCGTGGAACAGTGTTACATAATGTATTTCATTATGGTATTAAACTTTTTTTTTAAAACTTTTAGTACCAATTTATTGAGACACCTATTATCATACTTATATATAGCAAACAACGCGTATTGTTTTTGCATAGTTAAATTTTATGGTCATAATAAAATAAGAAAATTACCCAAAGACTGTTTAACGCAGGTACGTCGTTCACTAGACATTCAAAGAATCATATAACTGACTTATAAAGCTAGAACTCAAGTCAAACATAGACAAACCTGGTTGATTATTTGAAAATTGTCAATATACGCTTTATTGCGCGCTACGGCGTAGAAATGAAAAATCGTTTTCAAAAGGAAACCAATACAACATATTATACATATGAGTGTCTTTTTTATATTCTAATTTCAAATATATATTTGGCGAATATTTTCCGACGTTTCTAGCAAGGCTAAGAAGAACTGATTTTCTATACCAAATGTATAGCACTCATCAGTAATTATAAATTCGACTCAAAAACTTTTTTTTTCGAGAGACAACACCAAGACGACGTTACATGTGTTTGTGACATGTAAACTATCTTCTCGTTTTGATTTTTTTTTCAGAGCCCTAGACATCTTATAGGTATGAGATCCCGCGAACGATCAAAGTTTTAAAATCAATTATAAATGTATATCTTAAAGAATTTCGAAAAGCTCCTGATTTGCTCTTAATTTCATAATCTTAATTATGGTATCAAAGAAACGATTTATTCTACTCAACACGCTTAGAAATCTGTCGTACTTGCTAAGCTGTGGAGGCACAACAACAAGCGAGTTGATGGGGTATAAAGATCCAAACGATCAAAAAATATATGGATTAATCTAGTTTGGATTTATCATGCTCAGACATAAATAATTATGATTTTTTCTTAAATTTCTTTAAAATCAAAATTATCAACATATGCGTTCAACTCATTTATATGTTATGCTATATTCACGATATAACCGTATATTTCTTTCATTGGTCGCCATATTCCTTGGAAAAACTTCTTGATAGTTTATACAAGTAATAACACATTTTTATTATAATGCCATTCCACCAAGTATTGACAGTGAACACCTTAAAAATTACTCTTGATGGTAGTTTCTTATTTTCATTTTAAAAAAATCCAACTATCGATTCAATTAAACTATATTTACTGATTGGTTTTCTACAGCTCTTCAGCAAGTTTTAAGTAAAAATATATACGCTGTAATAATATCATACAAAAATAAAAAATTCTTGTTCAAAAAGTCTTCTTTTATTATGATCAAATCAGCTCCCTTTTGCTCGTGAGAATTTTAAAGCGATCAAATCACAATTTATGAAAACTATTTAGTTATTTTTAAAAAAATCCGCGTCTGTATATCTTTTTAATAGCCACAGTGCATAGTAAATACCAGCCATATTTAGATAACCAAGGCAAAAGCTCATATCTACAATGTAGTTATCCTTAGCTCACAGATCTGACATTATAAATAGAAGTAAGAAGCTTCTAACCCGTGATTACGGCAGGCTATTGATCGGATATTGAAGTAAGGCAGCGATCGACAACACAAAATGTCAGCTTATATTTCGTCAAATTTAAGCAAACGGAATATAGACATTCAATAAAATTAGCTTGGTTGGCTACTATTCTTACCTACCTATCGCACAATCAGTAAAATATTGTGAAAAGTAGAATTGTAATTTGTGAATCGAAGATATGTAAAAAAAATGTACCATCAATAAGTATTTCATTCATGTGATCACATTTCATAACACGGCAGAGTTGATACTACAAATACGCTTGATTTGTCACATTATCCCTTATTATTAGGATGGTGGAACAGAGAAGAAGATGTATTGTGTACCCTGTCTACAACTGTATGTAAGGGTGAGTAAATGCAGGTTTAAAAGATAGTTCTGACGATGGCTTCTGATTTCACCGTAATACAAATACAATTGTTTATGTTTATTTAAAGAAAACTAAAACTACAAATTAAAGATGCCATATTTTTGTGCATAAAAAATAATAAGGTCGTCTCACGGCACTTCGTCTTTTGGCACGTTTATTCTTCATACCAAGACTTTAAACTGAAAAATGTCAACTAAATTGAACTTAAACTGGTATTCAATCTCTGAACGAAATCTACTTTTTTCAAGAAACGATTTAATATGTATTTCATTCAAAACAAAGATCGTGTATCACTGACATGGTGAAATAAACAAATTCATAATGTAGCTTGTATAAAGGTGTTCACAGTCATCTTCGTTGAAGAGAAAGATCATTTCAATTGTGAGAAAACATTTCAAATCGACAGTAGACATTTGCTTACAGTGACGGACAATAATGCATTTAATTTTTGCCCAATCAGGTTCCCGACTACTTCAAACTTTCGGCAACGTAATACAGTCATTTTTCAACAAAGACAGGTTATGTAATTATTTTCGAAGGATATTGTTCCTTGTCCCCTGTAGCGTATATCGAAATTGTTTCCGTACTTCAGATGCAATCTCACGGATAAAAAAAACAAAGAAATTTACCTGTCCGCGATGATTGGACAAATCACTTATCTTTATCATAAATATATACGTAGAGAATAGTTTTATATACTATATAAATTTCCATTCTAATACCTTTAAAATCCATTTGATAAGTAATATGTAGGTAAGTAATACGAAATCAATCACTGTTTCAACACATAAACACAAAAATGCGAGATATTTTATCGTACAGAAAATTAGACGAAACACATTTGAAAAGGAATATATGAGATATTGCTCTAAAGTTTTATCTCGCTTCTTATTTAAATACCACAAGGGTACTTAAGAAGTTAGATGACAATAAATCAGTTCAAATTCGATGTGGTAAAAGTTAAAATGGTTTAAAAAATATCTGTCACTTAGCTTTTTCATCTCAAAAAAATTAAACGTTGGTAAACTTACACATAATGTAACCTCGACTATTTGAAACTTTTCGAGAGAACGCGCAAGCATAGCTGTTTTGAGCTTTTGCTTTTTATATTTAAGAAATATAAGATTAAGAAGATCGTGAAAATTATGAAATAACTAATATATGGCTAATTGCTTTCTACGTGACCGGAAATACTACACGTCGTAATCCATTTTAAGCAAAACCATATGTTTAAAGTAATTATAATGTATTCAAGCGTACCCTCGACCGTGCAACACGGGAACTAGGGTGATATTACTTGGATACGGTTAAAAAAAACCTTCACAATTGATAATCTATTAAATTTCTTTCATATTCCCCGAGGATCAGTGGAGATTTCTCAAAGGGGAAAAACACCTATCAATTCTAGTAATAATAATTATGTTGTTGCGCCTTTTCCAGAAATAACATGCAAACTATTTGTACGGTTTAATTTAAATGAATGATACGGGGCAATAAAGAGCTATCTGCTGATCTTGACAAGATCATTAATATCGTTCATTTAAATTCAAACAGTGCATCATTATTAAACGTTTGCATATATAATTTGTTTCCTATGTTACCGCAGTGATGCTGGGTAACTATAAATAAAATTATTCATCGTTAAATCATCGCGAAACCCATCTTTTTTTATCACCCACCTAAGAACTTTTATTCAAACAGAAATTTTCCTTTGTCTTAGGCATGAAACGTGTTTGCGTAGTGGAAACGCCTTGTCCAGCTACTTTCTGTTTGAGCTTCTCATAATGGAGTCGATTTTGCTTGGAGGTGAAATATCTCAGCTATTCTTAAAGTATTATCTTGAAAAAAATCACAGTAATATGCAAAGTTAGAAGTTAAAGAAAAGTGACAGGTCGGATATACAAAAACATTTTTGAATGCTTTCCGCATTTTTTTTTGTTTGCATTTAATATCCCATAAGATAACGTGTAAAAATCGAAATATAGGTCATCGTTTTCAATATTGGAATAATTTGACTACCTCTACAAATATGCACTTAAAGAAACCTAGTCTAATCAACGATTTTTCAAAATAGTTTCTAGCCTGTGTATCATAAACCCAGTCGTAAATAAAACACTTTCATGCATATTTTAATTGGTAATCTATTCTAAAATGTCTAATTTAAGATACAATTTTTATTTGCAATATATAGCAAAGCTCCTAAGCAAGCGCCGCAGGCAATCAGGCGCAGATTCAACTCTACTCAACCCTCCTATAGCGTTGAGTTAGGGACTAAAAACCCATACAAAATTTTGGGCTAGGTATATAAGTCACACGAAATCAAAATAAATATATATTATTTTCCCATTTTGTACGTACATATTTAATTGACTAACAAAGTTTTACCATCAACTACTGAAATATGTAATTTGACCTTGAAACTTGAGTTATTCAACTGTGCTATGTACTTATATGATTTAAATATTACCGTAATCAGTGACGGCTCGTGACGGGACGTTGGAGGGTGCAAAAGGAAGATTCAACTATTTTTCCGTACTACGAAAGAGAAACAGTTGGTATTGCGAACATCTGAATTGAAAGTCCATGCTATAGAAGTGTTTTAAAATCCAATAAATAGGAAATAACTCTTGCAAAAACAGTTGAATCTTCCTTTGCACCCCCCAACACCCCGTCGCCAGCCGTCACTGACCGTAATAATATAAAATTTTGACGGTTTCATTATATATTTATTATAGTTTAATTTATACAGTCCTGTTATTTGAAGTGTTTTAACCCTTATCCACACCATTTCTACCCTACCCTAACTACGCTTAATCTCAAGTATCTTGTATCAAATTATTTTAATCACTCATCGCACTTCTTTATACTCCTTATAAGTAAATCGATAGGGGAAATAGGTATGTGCGTGCCATAAAAAATACTAATTAAAATATTTTATCTCCATTCAAATAATCAATAAAAATTCCGCATTTTTATTATGTTACTCTTAATATCATAAGGAAAAGCTTATGAGAATGACTGGTTTAAAGTATGAAGAGGCGCGGGTTCGTTTATTGCTGTAGGCACTGCGCAAATTTGCTTCAAATCGCCACCTTGATAGCGGCTTCACCCTGTCGCACTAATGAATTTCTCCATAAATGCATCCCGTTCTTTCAGTACAATGGATGAATAATTATACAATGTTTTAGTGTGACGTATAAAATCTTTTTCTTAATTATTCAATTTTGACACGAGTTAGAATGTTTTCAATTACGTATTAAATGTAAAAAAAGAAACTTGAGATAATATCATCATACAATTTTGTATTTGTCCATGAGTTTTGTCATTAACAGTCTGGGATTTGTTTCTTAGCATCTTCAGGTGTTTCAAGTGCACGAGTGAAGTCATTTCATCCTTATTCGTCCACTTTAAATGTCTGAAGATACTGTAAAGCAAAGCTCAGGTCATCTGAAACAAAACTCTTGAATTATAATAATGTACATGTGAATTTTTGATTTACGATATATAGTATGGTTACGTATAATTACTTACCATACTATGCATGTGTTCAATTCTTCCAATCCAAAACAGTATATGATTAAAATTTAAAAACAGCTAATAAAACCCCGGTAATGTTCTCGGTAACGTTGTTGCATGGAAAAATAAGTGAATACGTAAATAGATACCAAAAGATAAAAATATTTACAATTGTTTTTTTTTCTTATTTGTATAAGCCTAACCCATCTTTCAATATAGTTTACGTACATAGTCTCAATAGTTGAAGCACAATCCCTTTATATTATAAACTATGCCAAGCTTAAGCTTCATATATTTGATATTCTAATTAATATCTTCAATGGAAATCAACAATTCGGATGTGACACTAAAATGTACATGATTAAAATTATCTAACATTAACATAACGATGTGATAATAAATCATTTACAATGTAAGATTACGATTATGATTAAAAGGAAAAAGCATCTTTATTTTCTTGATACGTCATACTAAGCACAGTTGTATTCGTTTCATAGTCTCTCAGTATTTGCAGAGTGCCAGGGAGGTAAAATTACCGGCAGTTTACATAAGAAATTGCGTGGAATGTTTGGAAAACACCACTAACAGGGCTGTGAGTTCATTTAACAAAATTATTCGCAAACTATTAAATATATATTAATCAAGAAAAATACAACACTGATAATTGTCGAATATCTTTTTTACTGTTCAATTCTTGACTGTTTGCGCTGATATTTTGTATGTAATATTTAATGTCGCGCTCTCTTTCCATAATATTAGCTCTCTAGTCAAATATGACAACAAAAATAAAAGCACATTTTTAGTACTTATTGTGCATAAAATTTATTGAATCAGGACCGGACATGTCATCAGTTGATAATGCTCGCCATGAGCGAAACCAGTCCTGATCCAAAAAAAATATGTGTAATAAATACTTAAAACGTGTTATTATTTTTATTATAATGCCATTCCACCAAGTATTGACAGTGAACACCTTAAAAGTGATCAAATATGACACTTGAAACATGCTTAGAAAACTGTCAAAATTTAAAAAAAAATGGACATCTATCATGCAATTCAAATTAGTTTTTTTTTCAGTCGATATTCGGTCAGGTACATAGTTCTTTGATGAAAACATAACTTAACTTAGTAAAGGCAATATATATTATGTATCATTCATAAACTGTACTCAAAAAAATGTTAATATAATACTATATGCCGAGTATAATTGTAGCCGAGCTTTTAATTATTTATGTACGGAATCCCTTATCGTCAAGGAGAGGGAAGGAACCATTGTGTTTTGTACTACTTTACAAGGTACCTGATTCGTAAATGAAAACATGAAATAATTATATTTATTCATGTATATAATAAAAGCAAAACGTCTAACCCTTAATTTTACTATTGATATATTTATCTTAAGCGACGAAGGCCAATTCAATCGGATCTGACATTTATGTATTGAAACTGGGTTTCTGTTGTTCCGAATTGTTATATTGCTTGTTAATAAGTATACCGGAGGATCTCTAATTTCGCATATTATTGATTCCTGAAAATGTTACTTTTTTTTAATGGTTGAAACATCGTGTAGCTCATTTTATGGATGGCAAAAAAATCAATGAGCTCCTTGTATAATAATTATGAAAGTAGCTCAACAGAAGGAATGGGTAGTTAAAATTACTGTTTTTTGCATCTTGGAGGAAGAAAAACCTCTTGCATTTCAGATTCCATACCATAAATTTGGGATTCAGGTCATGGATGTCATTTCTCTTCGAGTTTTTTTTTTATTTAAACATCTTCCATTATAGTGGAATGCATCATAGATGATGGAACCGTTTAAATATTTGGTAAATTGTTAATTATGGCTTAATGCAAAAAACCTTCTTGTCCGATAAATTATAATTTATGCTGTGATCATATGATTCTAATAAGTCGTTGGTAAATTATAGGTTACGTTAAAGAAGTGGCGTACCAAGCAACTGGGGTAACCATTGCAAAATTATTATTGGGTCTGTCCCGTGTTGATATTTTCATATCGATAACAGTAGTCCATGAAAATACACAGAAATGCTAATATTTGATAACATAATAAAGCGATGCCGAACCTTTGTTTTGAAATCCATGTCCGATCCCAATGTGGAGTATAGGTCTTCTTCGCGGATGTTTTTCTACTTGAACTGCTTATTATTCAGCAGCCCAACCTCTCTTTGGTTCAGTGAGAGGAGGTTTAAAAGAAACAACGATTTAATTGTTATTATTATTGAAATATTAAAAAAAAAATTCACAATAATCGGCAGTTTCTTGTAGTGTGCATTGTCCCCTCGAAGCTACGCGCGCGCGGCCGCGCAGCAGTTGGTGCGCACCCTAATGTTAATTAAATGAGTGATCTGATTAATAAATATTGCTTGAAGAACAACAAAATAAAGAAGCAAAAATTAATAAAACATATTAATAGCATTAATTTATTAATCCATGTCCGCTTCCGATGTTTAGTATATGGTCTCCTAATGAAGCATTTCAACAGAAGTTGCTCGATGATTAAAATTATGCCGCGCAATTGTTGCATTGGCCTGCTCAGCCTTTGAGTTTTAGTATCTTGGTTTAGAGGTAACATTTGTAGTATGGAATCTCATTATACAACAATTATGTATGCAGCGAGGATTCCTTGGTATTGTTTCAGTATGTGGAGCTACATATGAGCTTTGCACTCCAAAACGATGATATCTTTTTCTCGCTGCTTTGAACTATTTATTGCGAAGTAATTTAGTCCTTAGCCATCGTTCCGTACATCACATTACAAATCACAATATTTATTTAGCATTAAAGTTTATATGAAGTGGGCAGATGAGGCTGGAACAACAATTTGTTAGCGCACAACACGACAGGGGCGTAATAATACTTATTCACTATTATTTTAATGAATGATCGTAAAACGTGAACTCAATGGCGTTAAAGCATCTTGGGGCAGCGGCTCTCAACATTGTATATGTTAAGTAAACGCGTTCAATACATGTTACTGGAAAAAAGAAAAAAAAATACTTTTATAAATATGTGGACAGTATTAAATAAATTCAATCCAGTCTCATTATTAACAAAATAAATGAAGTGATGATAGTTACAGCTATAAAGTTTAAAATCAGCGGAAACATAATTGCCACGCAAGCAAAAAATAGGTATACAATTTTAAATAACTTTGATTATTTCACGTATTGTGTTACTAATTGTGACACGTGTTTCGCTTCTTTCAGAGGCATCTTCAGATTTCATCTCTGAAAGAGACGAAACACGTGTCACAATTCGATATAAAAATGAACTTCCACAAAGTTACTGCCGAATCCACCGAAAGAATTATTCAACTAAAACTCGTCCCCATTTGTTAATGCACATGCCTGTTGGATTTTTATATTGTGAATGATCATTATATTTTATTAGTTTTTAATGTAGTACCTTATATTGCTAAGAGGTCTTAACCATTTAAATTTAAATTATAGTCCTTTTGATATGGATTGTTTACAAAGCATTACTAATTGTTTGTCATACCTTTATTAGTCTTGCTTAGCTTTTGTATAAATAGCGCTGTATTTTTGTATTTCTTATCAGTTGATAATGCTCGTGATGAGCGAAACTGCTCCTGATATATAAAATCTAATGTAGAAGAAGTCATAAGAATGTTTACAATTTTTATTTTAACTATAACTAGGTCAGTAGTTATTGGCTTCGGTTGTGTAGCTCATGGGCTCGAGCTCCAATCCAGGTAGCGATATTTTTCAATATAATTATTGATGTTCAAAGATATCTTTATTGTATAAAATTTTTGACCACACCCATACGATCTCAAAACGGGACGTAGCGAGGGTGATAAGCTTACCACTAGTCCTGTCCTGGTGTAAGCCCTAATCTCTTTTTCAAGATTTCAACAATTTCAATAATTCCCAATGCGTCAAATATTTTGAAATTGCTCAATCAACTAAGATAATATTATGTTGGACGGTTTTAATCAATCCGATTAGAAAAATCAATACAAATGACCATGTTCAAGATTTGAAATTTAAATTTGATATTCACTTATCTTGGCATATACCAAAGAGTCTGACAAAGTAAATTTTAGTTTTGTTTTATCTAGTGCTTATTTTATTTCTAGTTCTCGATAAAAATATCATTCTTTTCAAATACTTCATTGTGAGTGAATATACTACATATTGGGAGCGGGCATGGCTTAGTTTGATCGAAAACAAATAAAATAACGCCTTTCTAATTTTATTGCAGTAGAAAACTTACATTATACCAGATTGAATACATAAACTCATTCATATATTATGGAAAAACGATTCTAGCTAGATTCTAATTAAAATACTCATACAAATTCCACTGTTAAAATTAACTATATTTTAATATTCATTCAGGCAAAGTTCTAAGCTATTTTTTATCTTAATGTTTTTTCCGGGAGGTGTAACATTCTGTAAAGTTAGAGTACCGCTTTAAAAGAGGATCATGCACTAAATTGCTGGGCGTGGCTAAACAAAATACACATACACATCTTATCTGCACTAACACACAGTCGCATCTCTTTCTCTCTCGATGATGCTAGTTTATCGTTTCAATTATTTATCCCCTGAATAATGGTAAGTGTTGACTGACGGCAGAGTTCGGTGTTGCCGGAACGGGAATTCGAATTTCGAATTATAAGGTAGGTATCGAACGAAATAGTTCGAAGAACGTCAAATTTGATTCGAAACAATACTACCACCTTAATAGCAGTGAATAAATAAATATGTAGTCTTCAATGTTTGTATACTTACAAAACTTACTTATAACTGTTTTTTTATTTAAATATTTTGGTAGATTTATAATATTGTTTAAAATTTTAAAAACCATTTGATTGAATGAAAATTCACATTCTATTCTTTTATTAATACGCTTTATCGTAATTTTTAATTGTTAAGTTGACGAATTAAAAGGCCATGAAATGTCTTTTGCTGACTGACGGTCAAAGATAAAACGTCAGTAAGTCAAGCGGTCGATATTGATTTCGATTAGTTGTATTTTAATAATGTCAAATATTTACTTAAATAAATCACACTAAAAACTTGACCTTCGCCCAATTAGATAGGTATGTTATATAACTAACTTGAAAACATATCCGTTTTCAAGTTAGTTTGGGGATAGAAATTAATTAAACCTATTTTGAGGTGTATACGATACGATGTGATCTTAGATTTATTTACTATTTGATTGCTAAGCCCTTTTTCATATTTTTATGTGTTTTTGGAAATAGAGAGTAGGCATTTTAATTAAGAGCTATAGAATTGAAAAATTGTATAAATACATTTTGAGCATTTTGTTTTCTAGCTTCTGATACAAAATGGAAACCCAGGATATTAGATCTTAGAAATAATATTAATATTTTTTTTTTACATATTACGAAAAAATTACCTACAGGAACTTGGTTATATTAAAAAGGAATTATTCAAAAGATTTTAAAAAATCATATCTTCCTGGTGATTTTGCAAGAATATTGTGAAAACATTAGTCGTCAAGCATTCTACATACTTTCATGAATGTGACGATGTAACGTGAAACTCAAACCAGAAGCGATATATCGCTACGCCGTAACCAAAGGGTTAAAGCATGCTCTTTTTCTTTCCAGTTTTAAAAGGTTTCAAATCCCTGTTTTTTTGTTAATTTCATACGTAAATATTTACAAACCGATACTAAAATTGTCGTCGCGAATCTTTAATAAAACTTGATTTTGGATTTCAGTACCTGGACTTCCGTTTAGGTTAGGCCGAAAATTTTTATTTTCGAATGAAATTATTAAATATACTCGGTGTGGGCACTATGTTTATATTGGCGTTACAACAAGATTCATACGCCAGTTATTATTATTGGGTAATCGGTGTCAGATATATGCTATGAATCGAAATGCGCATTTTTTTTTTGATATATAGGTATCAATTGATTTTTAATTTACCAAAACATGGTGAATCAGAAAATTTTACATCATTTATTAAATCTATCTTAATCTTTGAAAATTTACATCACATAATAAATTATATGGACTTATTTTGTTAGAAGTAGCAACAGCCAGTGAGTTCAATAAATTTTTCACATAATTAAGTTTCGATAAATGTATTTTTCAGTTATTCCGAGTACCATTAACTATTTTTTCAGAAAGATAAAACTTTTACTAAATTAGTATGTAAATGGTTACTTATTATTTTTTCCATTCCCAAATTTTTATACCTACTTTTTTCCTTAATTAAAGCAAGCAATACTGTAAAACATTATTTATCGATCCACTTTACAGATTATATTATGTACCATCAATTTTATTTCAATAAAGAAATACTATGAAATACCAAACCAAGTGAAACTCCAAAATTGAAAATACATACAAAAATAAGAAACCTGCTTGTAACAATTTACTTATTTTTATTATTTGTGGGAGATATTCAAATAAAGATTCAAAGATTAGCAAATTATATAAACCTACCGATATTATATGAAATATAGGTAGTCCTCGACTTACGACGGTTCGACCAAATACCTTTTTTTTAATTGCATTACGGTGCGCGCCTTTGTCAACCCTGATTCATACGTATTGGTTTTCGAGATTCAAAAAACGGGTTAATTATTAAAATGTAAAAAATAGGTGGAGAGGCAGCTAGTGCCGATTACAAGGCTGCTGAAGATTTTATCTAAATATTTGACACATTGATTAGGAAAGAAGAAAACGCCAAGGAACAAATTTTTAATGTTGACAAAACCGCGCTCTATTGGAAGAAAATGCCTCAGCGTACCTACATTAATAAGAAAGAAAAAAGTATGCCAGGATTCAAGGCATTTAAGGATCGATTTAGTTTTTTATTGGGTGGCAATATTGCTGGATATAAATTGTAACCATTA
Organism: Himalopsyche kuldschensis; assembly: GCA_028554975.1. Classification (NCBI taxonomy): domain Eukaryota; kingdom Metazoa; phylum Arthropoda; class Insecta; order Trichoptera; family Rhyacophilidae; genus Himalopsyche; species Himalopsyche kuldschensis. The sequence continues at coordinate 834,609 of JAHFWI010000086.1, read as the reverse complement.
ATGATGTATCAAGGAATCAATATTGATATGTTACCACTATATTACCGCTCAAACAATTTTTTTTTGACACAATTTATTTTTGAAGACTGGTTTTGAATTTATTTATTCCAGAATTAAAACAAAATTCCCTTCAATATACTTTTAATTCTAGACAATGCACCAGGACATCCACCACAATACATCCTTACGTTAAAATCGTGTATTTACCCCCTAATACCTCCAGTATTTTGCAACCCATAGACCAGAGAGCTATTGCCACATTTAAAGCCTATTATTTAAAAACTACATTTGCCCAAGCAATAGTAGCGCTTGGCGAGAGAAAAACGTTTAAAGAGTATTGGAAGAAGTTTAATATTCATCAAGCAATTAAAAATATTGGAAAGGGATGGCAAGTGGTCACATCATCGTGCATGTATGGAATGTGGAAAAAGCTTACTAAACGTTTTGAAAACATAACTCAGTCGCAATTTGAAAAAGAAAATGAAATTGAACACACTACAAACCGTAGAGCTCTCATTGTAGAGCTTTGCGAGAAACTTGATATTAAAATCTTGATATGATCGTGAAGAAATCGTGAAGAAAAATATACCAACTTATAGAAAATTATTTGGAAAATCTTACAAATGAAGAATTATTATGCATCAAAAATCAAAGGGTTGAAGAAGAGACTAAAAAAAAGAAATGGTTTTGGAATCTCCAAAAAAAATTGTATTGAAAGAAATGGAAGCAGTGTTCCTTCAAATTGACCAAGTAAGGCAAAAAATTTCAAAAAGGACTCGGATAGCGACAGATTTTGAGTATAAACCACCGTATTCAGGAAGATCTTGCTTGTAACAAAGAAATATAGAAGGGAAAAAAAACAAACAACTCAACTAAAATTCGATATGTTTTTTACTAGACTACTATTGCTTCTTCTTCCACTATTGATGATGAGCCAATGGATTGTACTTATATAAGTACAGATGACGAAAGATTTTAAATATTAATGAAGTAAATATTTTATTTTGTATTAATAAATAAGTATTAATTTAACAATAAAAACATATATATACACATGTTTTATTTGAATATGTAAGTACATACATATTTTGTATGTAATTCGACTTACGACCAAAGTCCAGGAACGTATCTCGGTCGTAAGTCGAGGACAACCTGTATACAGACTTTATGGTACGAGATAATTAAACAATCCTTTTTCTTCTGAAGATAACTTCCATTTTTTCATCGTGAATTTACATAATCTACCATCGTGAACTGTTATAAAAACTTATTTTGGAAATTAAATAGTTAATAATATTGTGCTTTGAAACATAAATTTTTTATCATTTTATTTTATTTTTTCAATGGCTCAACTGACCTTTTCTGCATAGCTTAGCAAGACTTGCCACTTAGTGGTAGTTTAAATTGGCAGAGTTCTGTCATATCTTTTTATTTTCTACAATTTTATCAAAAAAATACAACTGCAAAATAAATAAATCTAAAAACTGTTAATTTTACTTTATTCAAACAAGGCTTTAATAAAATAAAAACATTCTGCCATTGCTTCCACAAAATGTGTCATCAAAACGCCGTGGTTTCTGGATTGAAGTCGTGGCAGCTTCTCAGGTTAAAGTGAATATAATTATTTATTATCTTGGACACGACCTATAATAATGTTTTTTCTCTTAGAAACAAAAATGTATATTGCAGTGGTTCAAATGTTGTTTTTTAAAAAATACCTTTTTTTTATTTTTAATTCATCCAATATTATTATTTATTAATAAGAGTGGCTTAATTAATAAGTAGTTAAATATATTCAAAATAAAATATTTCTTGGCTTGTTAGTCAACATAGTAAAAAGAAAATCGATAAATAATCAAACGTAAAATCGATTACCGTGTATAATATCTACATAATTTAAGCAAGGAGTTGTTTGTGTACAAGTATTTTTTGAATTAGAATAACTCATGTATAAGGTGCTAATTGTAGCTTCTTGATGGAAAGGCGTAAGAGAACAAAACATTTTTTGTAATACTTCCAAATATAATATTATAATGATCAGGGCCGGTTGCGCTCATCGAGAGCATTTTCAACTGATATACTACAATAATATGTATTCCTTAGCTGTAAAAAAAACTATGATTAATTTTCACCTAGGATAACAACGTATGTGTGAAGCTTCATTATTTTTCAATATATATAGAGAAATATATGTATGTACTTCTACAAATGAAATGACAGTGTATCTACAATTTTGTTAGTCAGTAAAATTATTCTATGATCGTAGGTAGGTAAGCAATATCTATGTTTACTTAATCTATGTTAATAATTACTTTGATAAATCGCTTCTCATATTTTAACTGTAGTTTAATGTGTGTTTTGGTGGAAACACTATCAGTTGATAATGCTCGAAATCGTCGAAACCGGTACAGATCTTTAAAAAATATGATGAATTAGTTCTTACCAAAGATGTTTTATTTATTCAAAAATACTTTCAGCTAGAAATATTTGTCAAAGTAACACAAAAAAAATCAAACTTTTATTCGTGGACACCTCTCATTTCATTCTCTAAAAATTAGATTCACCCGCGGTAAATTATTTTCTTTGACAAGGAAAAATTCATAGCTTTTCCGAAAATAGCAATCCGTTTTACTTTTTGAAAGCTCATTACGCCGACATTTTGAAAGAATTATTTCTGCATTCTTCGCTCCCCGAGTACTTCGGCCACATAAATAAATACCAACAAAAAAGCTCACGCTACGCTGTGCAAACAAAACAACCACACGAAATGATAATCTGACTATAGGCGTTCTTCGGCCGACGCCTCGCCCATCCCGGCCAATCAGGAGGCGTCCCGGCGTTGCCATGACGACTCAAGTGTCAGTTCTCGACACCAATGGACTCTAAGCCACGCCCCGCCGCTCTATCCCCGACAGCCTCGGAAAGATATGCCGTGTCAGTAAGCTTTAGATGCTGGTGTAGCAACGTCCGATACGCGCGCTGAATAACGATAGCATCACCGAGTTTTTTTTTTTACTTTTCGCCAACGATTCGAATTGAATTTTCGTGTGCGGTTGTAACATATATCGTAAACAATAATCATCCGAAAACATCGACAAGATATATGGTTAATAATTCATCAATTATATTCACGGATAATGACTGTTTATTTGCAGTGACTCAATATATATGTGAAGTGCCTTTTTGTGATTGAGATTCTTATGTGAAAACATTTGTTTTAATAAAAATACATTACAACGAATCTAATTGTAAAACATTATATTAAAGGATTAACTAATCGGTAATTTGATAGTTATATCGACGCGTAAAAATATACAAAGTGACAGAATCTTAAATGAATACATTATGATAAACTTAAGTTCAGTGTAAACTATAAAGAATTGTTTATAAATAATTGCACAGCGGTTGTACAATAATTGTGTAGTTGCATTGGACAATATTGGTGTGTTATATTTTACAAAACAACACCTTTCGGATATATATATATCGACCATTTTTTTTACAATTTCTGAATCGACATTATAAAGCTCGTTCTCATGGTGTTGCGGCAAACGCTTTAATTGTTTTACTATATTCTTTCCGTAAAGAGACTTATAAAAATTCGCGCCGCAGTTGGTAAAATCTGAAGCCTTAAGATTCTACTGTACGGCGCGGCCTTCGGGCCGTCAATGACGATGATGCCATTAGCGCCTACCCCCATAATGGCGGCACCGCCCAAACCCAAGATAGGCTTCAGCATAGAGAGCATAGTGGGCGGCGGGAGTCCGACGCACTCCAGCCCTCACTCGAATGATGATATGTCGAGGAGAGTACCGCTGAGGCCTAGCGCTTTGCCAGCGGCCCCCTGTTTGTCGGAGCCGAGGCTTCTGGCGCAGCTCCAAGGCGCTGCCCTGGCGGCTTTGGTTCACAGACCGATGCCTCCTCAACCCCCGAGAGACTCCTACCCCCTTTACCCGTGGCTGTTGAGCAGACACGGGAGAATATTCCCGCATCGATTTCCCGGAGGTAAGTCTTCATTTATTTGAGTAGTCGAGCCTGCTTACTATGCGAAGCGCTAATATAACAACCTTCTTCTAAAATACTAACCTTTCAAAAAACTATTAAGAGCGAGAGCATGCCAGGATAAAGAAACAAAGGAAATTAGGATGATTTGATTCAAGGCTACAATTATAATAGAAGGATACACTTTGTGACATTTTTTCCTTTGCTATTTGCAAATGGAAAATGGATTGTATATTTTTCAATAGATAAGGGAGCTCTAATGATTTCGACTGAGGGTGCTTGATGGAATTTCAATATCAAATTTGAATTCTGTACCTTTCCGTGAGTTTTATCGCTAACGGTTCAGTTCAAGTACATCCGTACACTTGAAATGCCTGAAGATGCCGAAAGACGAAACCCGGGTCGTTAGCGACAAAACTCATGTTCACTCAATTCAAACAATTCAAATTAGATAGAGGAGCATTAAACCCTCTTTGCTAGCGGTGTTGAATTCTTTAAGACGATGATTCTGAAATCCGCATTTGTTGATTCTCTTGCACTTTAATTAAATAAAAGAGGACTTCGTCCGAAGGTCGTTGATGGAATTTGAGGTGTTCCATTTTTGTACTTTTCCGTGAGCTTTTTCGCTAATGACCCGGGTTTGGCCTTTCGGCATCTGCGCCGTGCACTTGAAATGCCTAAAGATGCAGGGAGTCGAAACTCTGGTCGTTAGGAAAAAAAATCATGAAAACTACGATACAAATTTAATTGAATATATGATTTAGTCTTGCGGCCGCACTTAAATACCTAGAAGACCGCAAGTTTTCCGCGTTCAAAGAAAGAGCTTGTCAAAAAATTTCAATTTCTCTGTGACGTTATTTTGTGTATTTCTGTGTTCACGTTAAGATGTAAATATAAACGTTATTGTAGATTAAGCAATAATGTATTGGTCAATTATAAGTATCATATTGCTTACATATTTTTTTTTATTAATTAAATGAAGTTTATGCTACAGATAATATTTATTTAGAGCGCACTCTAATAAGCTAACTATTTACAAGGCGATTTCGACATGTCGAATTAATTCAGATAAGTACTTATAATCCGGATTAACGAGTTTTTGTTGATTAACTGTGAACGGCAATGTGCGTATAGGTAATATTATAGATGAGCTCGCCAACGCTGAGCGCCTAATTTACATTTGATCTGGCTTCATAAAATAAATTTAGTAAATTAATTCAATTAAGCGTAAGGAATAAACATCTGAATAAAAACTGTAAGCAATTGATTATATTGAAAAAGAAAAATTCTAAACTCCCTGTCTGTAAACGTAACAACTAGTTGTAATTTCTACAACCATAATTTAAGGTGTGCAGGTGAATAATAATTTACACGGTGGAATATGTTTGAAAGGTATTGTGAACATAATGGTTTATTTCACACCTACATTTTGCCAATCCTAAACTTGTTGAATAGTTTGAAATTCATACTTTTCTATGTGTTTTGTCGCTGACGACCCGGGTTTCGCATTTCCAAATGCCCGAAGATGCCGAATGTCGAAACCCGGTTAGTGAGTGACAACAGTGATGTAAAAGTAAAAAATCCAAACGATTCAAATTAGATATTGAAATTCCATCAAGCGCCTTCAGTCGAAATCCTAAACTAGTTGAATAATGTTTTTCCAAGAACTCTACAGGTAAATTTGCGAATACTTGACGATCAAAAAATTATTTTTTAAAATGTTTCATTCAACGTTTTGTATGTGACATGCTAAGCTGATATAAAATTGATTAAATCAACAGATCTTTACATAGAACAAAATAACTATTTTCTTCAAAAATTGCATTTAAGTTAGTATTGAAGGTTATTTCAGCACCACACCCTTACTCGGAATAACATGTAGATAATCTTACGGTAGCAAAGTTTATGTCCATGTTTCGTTTTATTTTCAGAGCTCACGTTTCATTTCTCGCGTTACAATGGCCGAGAGATATTGGTTTATCTCAGATCATACCGAATGAAATCAGTGATTGTTTTAAGCGTCACGTTACCAAACTCTGTTAATTTAATTGATTGATGAATTAATGTAACAAATTCGAGGCGTGTAAACTATAGAAAACGCATATTTTTGCATGTAATAATATTATATATAAAAAAGCCGGAATTGCAAAATTCTTATTTCACACTGAGGTCAAAAACGCTGTCATTATAATTTTTTTTTTTTTTTTGAATTTTTAAAAAAAAAAATTGGCATTACAGCTTACGCCAATGCGCCAAATATTCTTAATTGTGAAAGTCATACGAGATTAACTCGATGATAAGTAATAAATCAGTTGTGCACAAAATCAACGATAAATAACATACACCCAGCCCAAGATCTCTTTTTTTTCAATTGAAAAAATCTGACCTTGCCGGGAATTGAACCCGGGTCTCCAGATCGCTAGGACAAAGCTCTTGCCACTAGACCACAGGGACCGATATAATGTAATAAACACGTATAGGTCATTGTGGAGAGGGATGAAAATTGATAAAAAGTGTTACATACGTTATCTGAAAAACAAATCCTATGTGTAATAAAGTGATTTTATATTTATCAGTATATAAATTTTCAACCATTAAAAATATATATATATAAAATAATATTTTTTAAATATGTTCGCAATATCGTATAACTTGATATATAAATAATTATCAACTTCCCTACGAAACAGTATCGATCGTTCCACTAAGGATTTTTATCAAAGGTGTAACATATCGAGCATTGTATTTATGTTTCGACTGAGTATTTTATATTTCACTACTAAAGACAATGTTTCTGTTAGGGGACGCAAACTTTTGGAGATATTACAACTGAATGATATTTAATACTTAATACCTATCGATATAATCTTAAATTCAGACCGCTTCGTTCACGATTAGTATATTATATATCACTTTATAGATCGAAAAGCTCAAAATGTGTTTACTTATCTTACAAATATATTTGAGCAAAATTATATACCTTCCATGATTCCAAGTTCGTTTAAAATATAAATATATAGGTACTTAATACTTAATATTAAATTTTATATTAAAATGAACTTCCACAAAGTTACCGCCGAAACCATCGAAAGTATTAAATATGAAGCAGATTATCGTGGCCGAGTGGAAGTTTCGTAAGGCGTTCAGCGATCAAGCGTGTCAGTCCGCAATTGTGCATTTGTATATCAAATTAATTTATGAAATTGTATCCAAATGCATGTGTACAAATACAAGTCTTTCACCTTTTGATCACTATTTTCTGAAAGCAAGAAGATGAGTAAGTGACTAATCCAATCAAAATCAACCATCCGAGGTACATATACATATCAACGTATTGAAAAAAAAATTATAATCTAAAATAAAAAAATTCGACTTACAGTGCACTTATAATCATTAAAATGTACTCTTAGAAAAGGGAGAGGTCTCTCTTCAGGTTTATAATACACCCTTTATTCAAGCCATTGCTTTATCAGAAGAGGTTAAGAATACTTATTATAATTATTTTAGTTTGCATGAGATGTATTGAATTATTGAGAACACATTTCATACCAGAAGAATAAATACAAAAAATGGGCGAGTAATCAAAATGAGTATTGTACATATATTTATAATAAGACGTATGATTAAAATGTGTGAAATCCCTATCGATTCGATATTAAAAAATAATAAATAATATTTTCGTCATAAATTGAAAATTACGTACAAAAATAAAAAGAAACGAATTGATAAGAGTAATCGTTTGACGTATTTGAAGGCAATAATAATTTGTATCTGACTTTGTAAAAACATAAAGAAATGACTATTAATTCGTGATACAGAAATAATACGTTTTTATAAAAAGTTATCAACTGCTTAAACAATAATAACATTTTGCCATTCCTTCATTTATTTATGTTTATAATATCTCTACGTCAAGCCTAAAATTTAAGGTAGTAAAAACTAGTTGTATTTAAAATAATAGATTATTGATGAACTACCTGCAGAAAGCTTTTGCGTTTTAGCTCATTTCTTACCTAATTAACGCATTTGTTAAGCATTTTAGTGATAATTACTTTAAATACATCATATGGTCAAATTATCTTTGACAGTATTATGTTTAAAACCATTTAGTAAAATGCTTAAGGTTTTTGGAACCTTTCGTAGAACTTGAAAGGTAGGCTAGGTAGAAAGTTCTTTGTAATTTAATTATTTTTTATTTTGTAGAAACTTATTAATACCTTAAACTATTACTTTCATATAGATTTGTCCGCAAGGAATGCATGATGACAACCGCTACTGTCAATATAGGATTACTCCTAAAAATCTTTTATGAAATTAAACAAACCTATGGAAAACCCCATCTTATTACTACAATAACAGGGATTCAAATAAGAGCAAACAATAATACAAGACTCACCGCTAAACCAGGCAGCCCTTGCATTATTTTACGCTTATATCTTGTTGTACAACTAATTTAGGATATTCTTCTTCTTTCTTTGCAGTTGGCCTTTTTCAACCGTCATAATCTTAGACGCCATTTTCTGAACACGTTTCTCGGTGTGCGAAGGAAAATTTTCCTCACATCGCTTCCGTAGCCATTCGGGTGGTCTTTTCCACGCGTTTTACGCCACACAATGACGACAGAGTCTGTGTAGAATGTAGCAATTAAAATAAGTCTTTCATCATTCGAAAATAATTTTAAAAGTCGTAATGCTCCATGATGACAAATCATTAATTGACTTATTTGCTCCCAGATAAAATATACTATCGGATGTTTATTAATAATAAATTAATACAAATTATGTCACACTTACTCTATCTACAATGTAATTATTTATCGAAATACATGATATTACATTGTATGTTTTTATCAAAATAACACTTCGTGCAAGACTATGAAGCGAACATAACTATCGATTAAATGGTTTTTTTACTTACCCATCTAGATTGGAATTTTATGAGAATTGTTATGGACGCTTGAAAAAACACTGGTTTTATGTGAAATGACTTTATTTATAAGGAGCAGTGGCGGCTGGCGACAGATTATTAGGGAGTACAAAAAAAGATTCAACTATTTTTCCGTACTACGGACAGCCAAAAGTTCATAAGACTGGCACTCCGTTGGTATTGCGAACATCTGAATTGAAAGTCCATGTTATAGAAGTGTTTTAAAATCAAATGAATAGAAAAGAACTCTTGCAAAAATAGTTGAATCTTTTTTTGTACTCCCTAATACTCTGTCACCACCGCCACTGATAAGGAAGTACCAATTCAAAATTCTGCCATCTCTTTTAATATTATGATTTAGACTGTGTTCAACAATACTGTAGATAATTTGGAGACTCGAGTAGTGTTCAATGTGAAAGCTTAATAGAACTAGAACTGAGAACTTATGAGAGATGATGGGTATTATATATGATATCAGATATTGACTATAGGTATTGGACCTTGAGCATCCCATGCATATTAATGTACATATGTGTATGGAGAAACAAAGATAAAGTATCGTTTACTAGCACTTAGGTCTTATTTGTAAAAACAACAAATATTATATTAATTACATTATATATGTGTTTGATTATGATAGTAAATGCTAGTAAAAGGCAAGGGCTCACATCATGTGTGGCCATTACAGAATACATTAAAATATTTCATTCGGTTATTTATTTTCATCCACTTTGAACATAAGCTTTGCATAATTTATAACTTTGACGTCGTCGCTAACTATATTTAGTATGCCAATATATGTAATCGTATTATGTATTTATTTTTTGTAAAAAATGTAGTTACCTAATATGTTACGATTTATTTCAATCGTCTCTGACCCAATTTATAAAACACGGTATTTCAATAGTAGCTAGCCTAAGCGAGCTGATTTTTATTCAGTCGCCTAATTTGATATTTTAATGGAAGTAATGTAAGAAATTTCGGGATAGTATCAGTTTCACTGTAAAACTTTGTTTCACAAAAAGAGTTATTCATTACTAGCCGGTACCCCGGCAAGCGTTGCGATGCCACTCAAAGTAGAGGTCTGCACGGGCCGAAATTTTAAAATTTCACCCGGCCCGAACCCGAAGACCTCCGACCCGACCCGGCCCGGCCCGAGGCTGATTTGCAAAAATCTTACCTGAACCCGACCTGAGCCCGATATTTTTCGACCTTGCCCGAAAAAAACCCGATTTTATTTTCAAATAAAAATTAAAAATTGACTCACCAACTATCGTGCGTGTGCAGTTGTGCGAAATACATTTCTTCCTAATTAGAATAAGTTTTTGTTTGTTTTACAGGAATGACGACTCAAGTGAGAAGTTTTTGAACTAGAAAAGCTGAAAATGCATTTACATTTTATACACTCAACCAATCCAACTTTTTTTTTGTAGCCACCTCTATGATTTCACTAAATGATTTCCACACTTCACTTTTCCCATGGTTTTTAACTGAAGAAATATATTCTCCACTCTTCAGTTTTGTCTTAATATTTTCGAAGCCCATTTATTGTCGGTAAATTTAAAAAAAAATTAACCAAACAAATCGAATTGCGTCTGATCGAAATCACCATATAAGACATACTGATACCCTGGATCATATTATGAAATTCATTATGCGTATTGTACAAACGCCGATGAAGCAGACATAATTAAAAAATACTAAAATAATTGCATCAAAAGTCATAAAGCTAAGAACAATCATCTTATTCTTTCGAATGGGTGTTCATGAGAGAATATTTTTAAATAACGAACAAGACGTCGAAAAGATGACTAATACGAGTACGTGAAGTTTATTATAGTATTAAATTTAGATTTAGGATAATGGTGACCTCATTCGGAAATGGCCCGATTTTTGTTATATTTTGTTGTATGCGGTCAAACCCGCGGGTCAAACCCAAGCCTGTGCAGACCTCTAACTCAAAGAAACGACAATTAATAATTTTCATATGTATAGATAGGTCGATAATTAAGAAACCATCGTAGGCGTCCACACAACAAATTACCAAATTTTCATCGCAATCGGATGAACATTAACGGATCGCATATGGGAGAAAAAAACATTCATTTATATATATGTTGGTAATTAAAAAACATTTGTGGGCGTCCACACAACAAATCACCAAAGCTTTATCGCAATCAGATGCACGGTATGGTATAGAGTACGAACAAATATTGATTTTTATATGTAAAATAATCTTCACTATACATATATGTATGTCATGCGTAGTCAGTGATATCAAACTATTAAAATACGGCGCATCAACTATTCATTTATATTTTGTAAATAAACACATGATAAGAATGAAATTATTTAAATTGTCGTCATTTTATCTATTGGTGAGTAATTAATAAACAACAACTATTGAATTTACATTTTATCGCACTAATTCACTCTGTTGAGATGTTTCGCTTTTTTCCGCATTCCATCAAGGATGCGGAAATTATCCTATAGGTACGGTAGTGGTAACATTTTTTTTCGTCAATAAAGTATACTTTTTCCTTTTTACATTCCTTTCTCATTAAAACTATGCGACGTTTCTCTATCCCTTTCTCGCATGTAGAGTAACGAAGAACCGTATTTTCTAAGATTCTGTCGGCAGAATACTTTGAATGAAGATTTTTTTAAAACCCCTTACGAATACAGAATGTGTTAGTTGAGTAAACTATTCGTTATGTAGTAGATGTTTATATTGTACCGAAATTATGTGCAGTAAACACCTCGCATTTATTATTTTCAATTTATTTAAGGTCAATTTTATTTTAGAATTCAATGAAATATGGTAATCTTAAATTGTAATATTGATTAAATTTAACAAAATATTGAAGCACACTACATAGACCAGTCGTTTTTTTTTAGTTTTAAAGTTTATTATATCGTAAATATTGTATAACTTTAAATATAAATGAATACAGTATCAGTTTCATGTTGAAAAAAGATTTAAATCTGATAGGTATTGAAAAATATATCTTTATATGTAGCATCGTGTACCAACTATATCTTTCTCGATTAGATTCAGAAAATTAGTACCGAGAAAATTAGTAAGGAGTCGTAGAATTATAACTATAACAACTTACGTCACCCTATCATCTCCTTCCGTCGGATAAAACATTCAAAATCATTACTAAAAAATCACTAAGTAAACATAGTACTGTAATAAACACATCCAGTTATAGAAGTACCATTATATATTGGCCGATTGCGATGGCGCCACCGTCGCGAGAGTGATGTGTAATACTCAATCAAGATTAAGGATTTCGATTGTGGGTGCTTGATGGAATTTCATTGTCAAATTTGAATTGTTTGAATTTTGTACTTTTCCATGAGTTTTGTCGTTAACGACCCGGGTTTCGCCTTTCGGCTTCTTCAGGCATTTCAAGTGCATGGATGTACTGACGCGTAATAAACAGTTTGCATCGTGTACATACAAAAATATATAAGTAGATCACTAAGTGAAATGGCTATTAAAATGTAAACACATTTTACACAAGGTACATCTATAGAAATATATGAATTTCTTAAAAACATATCGAATGTGTAGGTTATGAAAATCCTACATCAAACGGATAATGACCTCTTTGTTTTCCCTGCAGATGCTCCGTTTATACCTATTTCCTGCCGCCTGCCTGTAGCCTTAAATCGTAAATTAGTTAAAATTGTCAGGTTTAACCACCGTGTCAAAATAAGTATTAGATTCTTCACAAAAAAAAATATTTTATACAAGAGTATACAAGAAGCGTATGTTGTTTCATTACATTATATTTATGCACAGATTGTACAACCAATTGAATTTTGTGGGAACTTCATTTCGTTATTATTATTCAGATATTTGGTAACCATTGGATTAATTACTTCTACAATTTTAACCATTTTGCTAGACGTTGTCTTCATAAAATAATTATCCTGTAAAGGATTTTTTATTCAGATAAATAACAATTATTGCACAGCTGGCGAATTATAGAACAAAGATGAACAGTCTATTATTAAGCACACTTTTATTTTTCTAACACCTTCAGGATTCAGAATTCTCTGACATATGTACATTCATTGTAGTATTATTAAATTCCGCTGAATATGTACATCATTCGGGTAGTATCCGCCGGTTTTTTAACCGGCTGGTTATTAATAAATTCAAAACACCTTACTCAAAATATCAGACTCAAGCTCATTCCCAAATGATGATAATATATATTGTAACTGGCCTTGATTCGCCACGGATATTATTCAGAAACATATTTTGTTACACATTGTTTTTCACGCCTTCAGCTTGAAATCTAAAGAAATAATAATATTTACAATATTGTCATATCTATGTTATTTAATACACCCATACAATGTGAATTGTTAAATGTGTCAGTCAAACGCATGTATAAAACTATTATTATGAATATAAGTGTCGCTACCTATCATAGCTTATACAATATCGTAGTTTGATAATACAGGGAAATTGAATGCAAGGTCTCGGACAACGCGCCTTTTTTATACTAACGCTATAAGTTTTTTTACAGATATGATTTCATTATATCAATCAGTCGTGATCGAAATCGATATCCTATTAGAAGATATTACACAATACTTTTTAATTGATTTGTTTTCGTAACGTTATGATAATACCTACCAAAGTAAATTTATTAAAAAAAAAAAAAAAAAAGATAATTTCATTTGCTTACTCGTGAATTAATTTAATATTGTGTCCAAAGCCCGTGTCACTTGATGTTTGAGTATTTTCAAGTGACAAAAAATACTGTTTCTTTTATTATAACAGTAGTGATTAATTTGTGCAGGCATCCCAGGTCGGAGATGGCTTTTGTCATAGTGCACTGGTGCACTGATCCTCCGCTTATATTCAAGCAATAAGTAATTCGTAATTAAAAAGTATGTTTTAAAAACCCAAGAATCGGATGATGGGTTTTTTTATGCACTCCCTCAAATTATTGTCATCGGCCGCCACTGTCTCAGTAAAATCGTATTTTTTCATCAGTGTGTTAAATGGTGACTTGTTGAGTAAAGCTGGTACTAACATTTTTTCCAGTCTGTTTAATTTTTGATAAATAATGGCTTTTCCTCCTACAATTGAGAGCAAATATGATTATATGAGCTCAAGGAAAAATCCAGAACACAACTGCCATGACTCGCAAAACAAAAACAGGTGCCATTTAAAAAATAATACAAACATATTTTTATCAGTTTTTGAGAGTTATTAATTTAATAACGAATTATTGATAAAAAAAGTCTCTCGATCCAGATAATTTCAGGGTTAAAAGCGTCGCTTCCTGGGCGGGTTTTTGTTAAAAAGGGTAGCTTTCACAAAGGACGAATTAAATCCTGCTTAGGCAGCTTTAGAGCGAGGCGGAACCTATTGTGCTTTTTGGGGAGCCTTATCGACTTCACACTACAATAGCTTTAATTGACTCAATTGTAAAAGTCAGCTTCTAAATACAACACATCAACGGATACAAACGAAAAAAGAATTGTACGCTCAGGGCTGACACAAAAATATATTATTAAATTAAATGCAAATCAAGCGGTTATGGCGTCGTTTCTTTGTTACCACAAAATTGCTTTTGTATGATGTATCATTAACGTTAACTTATTTTAATATTTTATTTCAACTATGATACCATACATTCAAAACAATACGTCATATAAATCATATGTTTTTTTATGAAAATTTACGTCGATTCTCAGGATATGTTTTGTCTATACTGCTAGGAACGTTTATGATATTGATCTTTCAATATAAAGAGTCTAGACTAGAGACTCCAATTCGAGTATCGAGTACTCGATACTCGAGTATACTCGTCCATATTTCAAGTACTTGATACTCGAGTATTTTGAAAAATACTCGAGTAATACTCGTTTTAGTAATAATCGTCGATTTTTTTTCTACTGCGAGAATTATAAAAAAAAACATCAAACCAATTTAAAATTTGAGTCGTTTAATTCTCTATAATTGTTGATATATCTGTTGCATAAATGGAAATAAATGTTTTAGTAATATTCAATAAGTCTCTTTAGTTGTTTGTCATTTATTATACACAAATTCGAATTAAAAAAATATATTTTGGTACATCTGAAACTACTCGAGTATTCGAGTATTTAGAAATTTTACTACTCGATACTCGAGTAGTTGAGATGTCGAGTAATTGGAGTCCCTAGTCTAGACTCTAGTGGTTTTGTGAAGAAAACGTGGCTTATACGAAAGCGGTAAGCTTCTACTTAAAGTTTCACTATTGTTAGTTTAACACTGTACGAAATGGCGTCTTATTTGCCTTTATCACTTCAATACAATTGTTCCAATTAATGTGCTGCGAGACTACGTATAATATTAGTATGATCATAATAACACGTACATTATTTACTAGACTAACGACCATTCTCGTCTAAACTGTAAAGTGAAACAAAACAAAAATACAACAGTTTTCAAAAATAATAACTTAATCACTTACCTACGAGAGATTTTAAAAAAATAGCTTTCTAGCGAGCAACTCTTCCTATGTTTATAATAATAAGAAATACACGCTCAAAATGGCGTCACTTGAACATGTGATATCGCGTGTTCTGTACAATTTATTTATTACGTAATTACCAGATCATTATATCAAATGTTTGCACTGTCTATGGACTCGTGGTGATTATACCAAGTAATTTGAAAAAAACTCAGTGGATATGATCTGGATACAAAAAAAACAAATAACGCATCACACAACAGCTTATCGCTATAATAGCACGACAGGGATATCAATTCATTTTTTTTTTTCAATTGAAAAAATCTATGCTAACAATTTTTTTGACAATTGCTTCCAAACAAAAGGTTTTTTTGTGATAAATTAGCTTAGTTGATAGAGGGTAGTTTATCCATAATGACCATGCATTTCGACGCTCTGGTAGAACAGCTTCTCATTCGCAGAATGTACACTTAGGTATTACTGTTCTATGTATCGATATGTACGAAAGCGCTTCGAACATGTGTTTATTATAAACCTTCATATAACTCAAAAATTGATGTTTCTATGATGTAAGGTTTAGGCATAATATTAAAATACATTATTAAATATTAGAGCATATTTCATGTCACTATTAGTCACTATTTTTTAAGCAGTGCTGTAGTGGTGGTCTGGTGGTATACAACGCATACCACTAGCTAATTTGTAGAACTAGCGTATGTATTACATATCTTCTGGTAAGAATTTCGTAATATTCGCGGAGGGTATACGTTAAAGCACTCTTTGTAAGATAGCATAGCATATACCCTCGTTAAGTTTACGACTACAGCTCTGATTTTACGAAGATATACATTTATACCAGTTATAGTCAAATAATACAGCGTCATAACTGGCACGTTTATTCAAGGGAAGTAACAAGCTTTGTTTCTTTACACTTATTGTTATTAGTTTTCTTATGATCACCATATCTTGTGAGCTTTGTGAGATGTTTCATAAAGCATCTTATGTTAATAACAAGATATCAAAAGATATAGTTTGGTAGTTTTTAAAGTACTTGCGTTCATATAAATGTCATTTAGTAAAACAAAGTGAGTATGGATTATTTTACACAGAGTGTGTATTTATAATTTTTATACAAGCTATACTATTATAGTACAATATAGATTAAATATATTCTTGCCGCAAAAATACGTCACAAATTAACAGATTACCTTGTTTTATAATTCAATAGCTTCATTAATCGATTTAATTTGTGACTGACCTGCATATTTCCAAGCTAATGTCATAAATAGGTAGTCAAGCATTACACAACCAAAGTACAATCGCTTTACTAATTATTTGTAAATCTTTACTAACTATTTATGAAACATTATGAGATAACCGTAGTTGGCAGGAAGTCGATATGCTGGCATGAAAATTCTTGGCTGCTTTTATGGAAGCCATTAGTTTGTTTTATAATACTTAGCCAATTAGGAGGATTGGTGCTCCGAATGAATGTACACGTATGTAATTATTGAATATTTAGCCCCGGGCCCTCAGTTATAAATGTAACATGAAGGTATTTTTAATGCACGGACAGTACACGATTGTTTTTTCGAAAGATTGATGCTTAGATTTAGAATTCACTTTGATTCTATACATTTTCATATACACACTTTACATGGAAAAAATTAGGTCTCTTTATAACTAAATTTGGGGGTTAAATCCTCTCCTAAAGCGGCGGCTATCCAAAATCAAATAAACACAGTCATAACATCACATGCCTAATTTACAATATTGTAAAAGAGAGTAATTTATTTAGGTATATACCGTTCAAACAAATGTAATTAACTACTTCATCATACAACCACCATCAAAACTGCAAACAATTCTATTAAAATTGAATAAATTCTTGTTTTACCCCATTTTAACGGTGCTATTTCTAAATCATATGTATTGTTAAGGTTTCTGCGATTGTCAAGATCGTATATATGAATATATATAAACTTCAAATAAAACTATCGTGAAAATACCTGAATATGTAATAATCCATTTTGAGAGCATACAAACATAAAAAAAATAATTGGAAAGCAATCTTATTTGGATTTTAAACTTTAAGATCTGTTTCTTTTTCATATATTTTCATAATTAACCTAAATAATATTGTATATTATTAATCTGTGTACATTTTAAAGGTAACATGAACGGAAGGATTTATTTACTAACTTGTGAACTTTTATCTTTTAGAAAGTAAATAACTACTAAACTATAACTAAATGACTATTTCTTCTGGCTTAGGAATTACAATTTGTAAATTTGTTTGTAAACCTATCGAGAGTACTGAGTTTTAAAACCTTGATATGTTTCGATTTGAAACATCCAATGCATGTCGTTAATCCATAAAATAATATGAATGTGCATGTTTCTCGTATGTCGTATCAACTTATTTTAAAAAAAAATATTTAGGATTCTCTCACGAAATAATTAAGCACGCTTAGCTAAAAGTAATGTGGCGTATTTATCTTTTATAATATTGGTAAATTCAATATGAAGAAAGTATGCGCGTATATTATTTCATACGATTTGAAATATACTGTTGCATTATTTTACAATGTCAGATTGTTAATTTACAAACTGGCTGGACGTCTAAACCAACCATTATATGTGTATGTAAAAGAGTCGTCGCTATGAGCTTGTGATGAAAAATAACCCTTGTAAATAATGTTTACAGGGCAACCGTAAAACGCGTTGAAAATTATTTATTAAAAACATAAAATAATAAAGTCAGTAGCGAATGCATTACACTAGTATTTTTTAAAACTATGGTACTTTTGATGGATTCGGCTGTAACTTAGCAGGGAGGGGATGAGATGAGATTGTTTTCGTCACACTCTCCATGTTTGCCGTAAAAAGGAAAATTGCCAATCTCCATTTTGAAATCTATCATTTTAAAATTTTAAAATCAATCTTGCTTTATTACTTAAGCAAAATTAGCGATAGTAAGTCTGAAGATACGCCTGAATGACTCAAAATACGTTATAGTTAGTTATATATTTAAGCTGTTGGTGTGTACAGTTTTTTTTACACAGCATTAGCAGTTACTTGATAAAACATTATGAAAAGGTTATAAAAATGGATTTCAAGTTATTTTTTTAACCTTAGGTTATAGTCGAAATATCTTATAATATTTGTTGAATTCATTGCTTTTTTTTCACCATGTTTTAATGGAGTACAACCAAGTGAATACGAATTCAATCAATATAAACGAAATTGGTAACGTGACTGCCTTTCCAGAATTAAAAAAAATATGTATTCGTTTAAAGTTGTGTAATAATTTTGAAAAAAATAATACAATAGTCATTTCCGTACATACTTCCTAAACAGTTGGTAGGTGAGTGAAATAGTATGGCAAATGCATCCTACATACAAACGGGCTTAGGCAAGTAGCCACAGCTCTAAGATACCCAGCTAATTACGCAATTACCTACCATGATAAATGAACGAGTAATGCGTCTATTAGGTACCTATCAAGCTACCCGTTTAGAGCGCAGATCACTAAAGGTTGAAGACGACTTAGTAACACGGCATTCTCAGTCTAGGAAAATTACGAGCTTTCTACTGATTTAGTACGAACATATTAAAAAATTATTAATCGTATGACAAAATTAAAATAACAAAACGATGCGAAAACGATGATTAAAATTCATTTAATTAATAGTATATTCAATTATTGAATTGTTAAAATACAACAGTATTTCAAAATGTATTAATCGTGTTTTCAAAAAATTACTCAGCTGAAATATGTATATGTATCGTATACTATATCCAAAATGGCAAAATTTTATTTTCTATCACTGTTAAATAGACGAATTGTCGATAATCATTAAGTTTATAAATAAACCACCTCCAGTAAAATCTTTAACGAAAAAAAATATAAATCGATAGTTTATCGCTCAGCCTTTGTGGACCATTTTCCACCATCACCCACTGTTTTTCCGTTCCGATCTGCGATATATGTACGTACAACTTACTCCTTCTATTATGAAAAATAGCTTATAGAATCATTAAATCTATACATAGTATAAAAGTTGCTTACAATAGTGTAAAGTGTCAAAACTTAAAAAAAAAAATTAGTAGCAGATTTAATTACAAATAAAAAAGCATGTTTGCCAAAACCAGCAGTAGTGGAAAAATACAATGTGACTGGAATATTGTTTTTTTAATATCGTGCTATACTACTCGAAAGTTTGTGAGCATTGCACAGTTGACAATACATAATTAAGACTACGTAGTAATTTTTAATAGAAATTATCATTTCATCATAAAATTAATGAACGTGTCTTATCTTGCAATCAATGTAATTATTGCATTATCTTGTTTGATGTTAAAATAATGACGCTATATATGTCTAATTTGTATGAGTAATTTTGAGTCAGAGAATGTACAAAGTCAGGTTGGATTATTACAAACATCTGAATTACTTTCTTGCTTTACTAAATAGAGCCTTAATATTTGCAACGAGGGGTGCAAGCTATGCACATTGGCAACAGTTGGTATCGCTACCTAAAAGCAACGTTGGGATAAAGTAGAAAAGTAGATTTTAATTAGAGTGCCAATAAATCTTTGAAAGCTTAACCTACATGATGGGAAATTAAGAACAAAATACGCATTTCCCTAAAACCTTCAATTTCAAACTTATGATATGCGAGATTTGTTTTTTGATACAAATAATACCATTATCCTCTCTAGTAAACCTCAATGTAAACTAAATAATGTTATAATTAATTATTCAAATTTATGAAATAATTAATGTTATTTTATCTCAAAATTAGTTTTTTGATTTATCTCACCGTTGTTTTCTAATAGCGATATAATACTACACTTATTAAAATGGGAGGATTTTTGATAATTTCTTATTGATTTAATAAAGAGCTGATTTGGAAACAAGCAATGGTTATTATTTGTTGGCAATCACTGCTCTACTTAAGAATAATTGTGAAATAGAATGAGCTTCTTTATCAAAATAATTATATATATACATCTCATACCTACGCATTTTCGTTACATAAAAATTGAAAACGTAAATATGTATGTACCTATTTAGGATTAAAATTACTTTCGTTGTGCCAATAAACAGCTAACTTTAAAAATTGAAAAATTTCCAGCCACAGAAAACTTTAAAAGTTCTCGATAATTTCAACGCTTAAGTGGAAGTTAATCGCTTCGCTTGAACATCTCAAAAGAAAAAAAGAGTTGAAACTCTTAAAGTAATGGTTCTTTAATTTTATGATACGGGGGCTCAAAGTAGGGTTTGCTTAATGTAAAGTAAACTATATTATAAGTTTAATAATTTTAATTCGTTCCTAAATGTAGGCATACAGTTTGACAGATGTGCACAACCCAAGGTAACCAGCTAGTGTAATAATAACATGACAATATAATTCTAGTTGCATTAATAATGGGCAATATTGATCCAAATACATCTTATTTAAATTATTAATCTTTCCATTATAAGAAATTTCTTATTTGAAGTTTAGTTGTAATATATAAATGATTCGGCTGATTAGACCACTTTACAGAAAGAATACTTTTTACATTATTTCAATTATTGTTAATGTTTTGTAGATTATTACTTATTCCTGCAGTTTATTTTTGTTTTTATACCTAACTAGTATTGCTACCCGGCTTCGCTCGGACTAAGCGACCAATAATTATTTAATGTTATATCTTTCCTAAAGAATTACAGACCCACAGTCTGTGGGCCACAGACAGACATACATACATAAATACGCCGTTTCGGTTTTATATATAAGATATTCAGTGAAAAGAAAACCATTCTATGATTAAGGTATTTCGCGTTGAAGAATATAACCCTACCACTCAAATTAGTGTTACTTAAAACCCTACACATAGAACGAGACCAGATACATATATTTTGATTGTTTATTTAAAATTCATTGAGTTTGGCGTGCAATATTTAAATCGAGCACCTTATATAATTAAAGATTCTAACAATGTAGAAATAAAATCATTTTCTTTGATTGAGCTTTTTTAAAAACATGCTTTTTTGTTAAGCCTGCGAAATATAAAACAAAAACCATCCGATTGTATAAGTTTAATTTGAAACACATCAAATGCAACTTATTTACCTGCTGAACTATTTTTAACTTGAAGTCAATTGTTTGTCAAAAATATTCACCCACGACATACTAATCTAAGCAAATAATGCTTCACATGTTTCAAACATTAATATATGTGATTATCAAACAAGATTAGTATGGACATCAATTATAAAGAAATTATAAAACTGGGTAATTTAGTAACAATATTACATAAAATCAGGATTCTGGGTAAAAACGCATAGGTCAAAAGATGTAGCGTTATAACAGTGACACCCAAAGTGTAGTAGTTCACTTTTAGTAAAACAAATAATATTAGTAATTTTCAAAACTTACATCAGTGACATTCTTTGATACACAGAGACAACGTTATTTTCTTTTGATGATGTGGTATTTAATTGTTTTTATTTTTGTTGTCCAGCTCCACATTATTAGTCAACTCTTCTTCTTTCAATGTAATTATCTCTAAAAAAGTTTAATTACTATATTCGACAGGAATAATCACGAAATTTACCCAGATATTAGATAAGACGATTTCCCTCACTTCATACCTATTAATCGTTCCTTTCGTAATATAATTAATAATTGTATGGTTATCTTATATGTAAAACCGAAACGGCGTATGTATGTCTGTGGTTCTGTAATTCCCTTTTGCATTGTTGGTCATTAAGTTGACATAAAAACGAATATGAAAGAAAATATGTTTGAATTTTTATCGGCGAAGACATTTAGTCAAAATGTAATAAATTAGTCTTCTACTGAACTTTTCCCGGCTTTTATTATTAATAATAATGTTTATTATTTACGTGAAGGTATTATTTGACATTTCTTTGACAGCAAATTAGATTTTTTCCTTGAATTTGGACATTTTAATGGGCGAGAATGGGGCTGTCATCAAATTAAATAAAGTTTGTGATTTGATTTTAACTCTATTTTGGATGCTAGATTTTGTGATATAATTATGTCGAATGATATAACATTTAAATAATTATTGGTCGCTTAGTCCGAGCGACGCCGGGTAGCAATACTAGTAATATATATATTATACGATAACGTAGTCGAATATTCAATTAATCCCTTTAATTTTGGTTTAGTCAGATTTACGTGTAGCATTTGAAATTATATTACAAACAAAGAAGCCCCCATGGCAATTAGGTCAGTAATTATAAGGTGATATTGTTAGCAGAATCTAGTTATACTATAAATACAGGAATCTTAAGACCTCGTATATTATTTTCGCATAACATAAATTAGGCAGCGAACTGTGAGTAAGAGTTAAACGTTTATTTGGAAGAAAATATGATTTTAAAAGACTGCGTAACACAATTATAAAACTTGTCTTTGCAGCCAAAGTTTGCCAACCAGCCATATATCAGATGCATCATGACTGACAACGTACAGACCTAATTTGCCGAGATGCTTAATGTAAAATTAATTGTTTCTATCTCCGGGCATGAAATGTGTTGCAATAATAATTTTTAAACTCACAACACGGTCATTAGAATAATATATTATTACTTTACTAAAACCAGACAGAATTGTTTAATTGTTTTTTATATGCTTCGCACGGGTTATTTGATAGCGACCTACATATTGCTAATTTCTTAACTTTTCACTCGAAAATATGAGGAGAAAAAACCAAGCCTGTTAGACATACAGATATTATTTAATATGACTACAAAATTATATATTTTACTCGTAGTAATTGAGTATGCAGAAAAAATATTCTTATTTCAGTTTGTTTATAATTATATTTTTTCACGTCATCGTAGTAAAATTTATTTAATACGCTGTGCAATAATTTTGATAACTATGATGCTTTGATAACAGATTATCGATGATAGCAAAATATGCAAAAATAAGTTGATGAATTCATTAGATTCAATGAGAAATTAAAAAAATATCGTTGTCTCTAAACGAATCTGAATTGAGAATTATATGTTGAACCAAGAAAACCGAACATTCAGGGCATATGAGGAAAAACTTTGTAACCATTTGTCAGTCAAAATTGTATATATTGAAAAACACGCACAAATAAAATTAGAATGAAATATTATGGTAAATTTATTGATTGAATTGACATCTACTTGGTAGAACTCCATTATAACACGTGAAAAAATAGCAATGCATTTTGGTTCTACAGAAATTATATGATGTATGGTTGACAGCTATTTCGGTTTACACCACCGTCAGAACTATTCCAGTTTATATTGTCTACTATTGTTCTGACGATGGCGTCAGCTGAAATAGCTATCAATCAATATCATATAAGTTGTTAGAACTAAAATACATTGCGATTTTCTCACGATATTACTATGGTCATTCACTCTTCCATAAACCCTTCATATATGATGAACAGTTTTTATAGGAGAAATTTTATATTGTATTTTTACGGATTCCATTCGTGATATTTTCCACATTTTTTTAAATTATGAAAACGCTCTCGTTATTTTTATAATACTGAATACACGAGTTTTATCAAGCTGTGAATATAAAATTAATAAATCAATCATTCATAATTTTATACGTGTTGTGTTCTGCAGTAAATTATTATGTATGTCATAACATAACCCACTGACAACCAGCCAGGCAGAGTTATAATTTCTTTAGTCAATTATATATGTATTAGTTAATGATCTCTCTGCTCCGGTAATGAAGTAATTTTGGTGTAATTTGCGCATTATCTAATGTCTTGCAACGCGAAAAGGTCCATTTTATACGCGTATCGTTATATACAGCGTGTTTTAAAAACTTAATAAAAATGATTTCATTAATAGTTTTAAAAAAATGTACATGAAGAAGTGTAAGATCAATTTTTAATAATTTTTTGATCTTGTGATATAGTTTTATAATTCAGTAAATAAACCAAATGTATTTATTACACGGTGACGAGATATAAAGTATTTTAGTTCTACAGAAATTATATAATATACGGTTGATAGCTATTTCGGCTTACGACATCGTCAGAACTATGTTTAAACATACATTTAAAAAAGGTACAAAATGTCTGTTTTTTTATATTGAAGTTATAATGGAACTCTACCAAGTAAATGCCAATTCAATCAACAAATGTATTTCACCCATGATAATAATACAACAATTATTTTGGCATTAAACGCCACACCAAAAAAGTCCTGAATCGAAAAAATTGTAAAGACAATTTTTGTAAGAAATAAAACGATTATGAATATAAAATTGTCTCAAGGCGCTAAGAATTAGTTTATATTTTTTTAAGGTTCAAATGATGTGAGCGATTTATAAAAGTTCCTTTTACCTTAAAAAGTATATGTATGTAAGTTTAAAATAATGCTGGGTGCAGTTTCTTATACATTGTAAACAGTACTCATTAAAATTAGATGAAAGTTATATTGATTGCTGATAATATGAATGAAACTAGTTTGTTGGTTATTGGGCATATTTATTTTTATTTGTCAAATAACATTTTTCATTTGTATTCACCCTGTATTAATGGCGGGGTATTAGGAATCAGTATATTAAATTGCCCACATGCAATTTGACGATTAGCAGGCTAACAAACCGACTCTGGATTTTTAGTATTGTGCGAACTGACAGAACGAGTAAATTAATTTAATGTGAACCAAATGGCATTTAAATTAGAGCGGAATTTATTTCGAACATACAATTGCTCTTTTGCCCAAATGCCGGGATGTTAATGGGTTGATGTGTATAATTTTTGATTCATTTTAATTTGGACTGAACGTATTTTGGAAACGTTTATTTAGCATTTAAAATTTAAATTGATGTTGAAATGCTTCTGGATTGGGTTGGCCAAATTTGATCGCTCCAATGTTTCGTTCAATCAATGTAATTACTTTAAACTTAAATTAAAACATATTTATGTTTTAATTATTATATCTTAATAACTACTGAGCAATTATAACATTCGTTTGACTCTTGATGAATATTGCAATATTATTACTTGTTTAGACTTTTATTATCTCTGCAATGACATTTGTAAGATGTCGCGTCATGATTACAAATTTAAACGGATGTACAATCATATATTACAGCAGGGCTTCTTAACCTCAGTGCGAATCCGGTAATGGTGACGGGGTAGCTTTAAATATGTGTTTCTTCATATATTCATTTTTAATTTACCTTTAATTTTTTTAAAGAATTGTAATTCATCGAAAAATTGAAAAAATAGTCATAATTTGTGCGATTGTAATAAATAGAACATAATTCAGATATAATTTGGGTTTTTTTCGTAATTTAGTGTCTACTTTCGAACGGGTGCTCTAAAATAGCTCAACGGGCGCACATGTGCCCTCGGGCAAGGGCTAAGAAACCCTATATTAAAAAGTAAAGCAGTGCCGGTTGATCGGGTGGCTTTAACGATAAAATGGATTGAAACCTATTAATATCTTATATTAAACAAAACAATATAATAATATCGTAAATGAATGCACATGATAATTGAAAGACACAATTTAACACAATGAATTAGTGATATAAAAGATTCAAAACTAAAATTTTTAACTACTAATCTTTTTAGGCTATTATGAGAATGATATTACATATATACAACACGTACTCGTGTATTATATCGTGTAAAATAATTTAAACTTATAAAGACAATAATGCTTCATATGGTCTAAGTCAGGCATTTGAAAACTGCGGCCCGCCGAGTGTTTTCTGCGGCCCGCCAACATAAATCCTAATTCTAAGTAAGAATATATTCTTAATATTTTTTTAAAAAAATATTGAAAATAAAATAAAAATTCTTCTAGATATTGAGTGAGTATACAGATATTCCTTTTCACAGTTAAATTCAAAACCTTTGCTTGGAAAAAGTGCTTCGAAGAGTTCGGGAAATGAAAAATATTATAATTTTATTCTTGGAAATGAAGAATGTAACGACTTTCTCGATACTGATGATTAGGGATTTGTGTTTTTCATTTACTCTGGACATGGTGCTACACTTAAGTACTATTAACTCCGTGTTATGAAGGCTCTGAATGACGATTTTCACAAAGATTTGGTGACTTCCGAAAAATTGAGACAAGTTTGGCGCTAGTAAGCGATCCATTTTAAATAGTTATTAAAACTGTATTGAAAGAGCTAGAGATTATTTATCTGCAATGTAACACTGATTTAAGAGATTTACACCATCGTGACGAAATCTGCAAATTTTACAATGATCTCAGTTCAGACAAATTCGACCAATTTAAAGATTTTGCACGAAAAATGTGAACTGACATTTTCGATCTTGAACTTCAGCTTAATAAGCAGTTTTAAAAATGAGCTTGTTGAAAAATTTTAATTTTCGAAACAGCTTCATTCTTCTGATATTTATAGTGATAATAAATAGAGTACACCCGGTCCTCTTTTTAAACGATTTTTTTTAGTGATTTCGATTTTACGTTATTCACAACGGTATTCGAGTTATTCGAAGGTATGTGATTTTTCTTTTTACAGACAAGATGGTGCGCAAACTCATGCGATATTATTGGTAACTCTGCTTTGAAACTTATTTAAGCACAATGCATTTATAAAATTCGTTGAATAGCACTTTTTTTAAATTTGTTGAAAAAATTTTTAGGTCGAATTTGAAAAATAGTTTTTGTTTTTTCTTGTATTTTGGATACCATTTCCGCGATTTTTTATATGTGCGCCACTTTTCGAAATCAATGTAAAAAAGATCGGGTGTATATCTAAAAATGGTGTTTTACTTGCGGCCCGCGGCTCATTTTGAATTCTTGGAATTGGCCCGCCATCCGAAAAGTTTGCCCCCCCCTGGTCTAAGTAATACTTCGATCATTACCTCGATAATTCACCAGCTGGGCCAATAAAATCAAAACTGTCGCAATTTTGTTTGTTATAAATTTAATCGAGATCTGACAGGAGTTATAAATTTTCTCCAAGAGTGATAGACGGCATTAAAAAATGAATCGACTTTCAGTTAACTGTTTTACGATGGGTTGAAGTTACACGCTTAAAGCCATATAAACCGTTTACATTGTATCTATTTTAGTTGAAGTAAAATGCAGTGTCGACATCAAAATATTTTTTAATAATGTAAATTCTTTTTTTATAATATGTTAGAATATTTAAAAAATATGCAAAATAAATACATAAAAACCAAAAGTATTTAATGAATGGAATATTTTGACCGTGAATATTACATTTTTTTGATTTAAAAAAGACAAAACAAATTGGTTGCGAACATCGATTTGTCAGTTGCTCTATTATTTTTGTCTGAATTGTCTCACGTAAGCAAGTTGGTTTATCCCACCACCACCCGTTGTGTATATGCAGCCAATGTTTTATGGTCGCCTTTCACAACACTATTGACATAAGAAAAGGAATTTACCCCTCACATTCATGGCCCGAGCAGATCAGCACGGGATTTTGAACCATGCACTATAGTACTTGAAAATATAAAATAATTTGAAGTGACTAGCTCAGCCACTGAAATCGGTTTGATACAAAGTATCCTGTGTATAATCCAGAAAACATTACGGTTTTATTGGGTTCAAGGATATTATATAAAATATATTATGTATGAAACAATCTGTTGACATTTAAATTATAGGCCAGCGTCATATTGCATTCATTGATGCCCTCAAAGCAAGCATATCAAGATTTGTGATAACATTCCAGAAAGCTTTTGGAATCGTTTTTCAAACAATATCAACCCTTAAAAAGTTTGTGAAAAGTTACATTTTGGGTGAAGAGATGTGTGCATTATGCCATCATTGGAATATTGAGCTTTCTTTTTTATATTATGTAAAACAAAGCGGATACAATTTATTTAATGTTTGATGAATTATCTCGTTTGTCCTTTCAGCCGATCCTCAGCAAATACTGAACTCATTGATTTCTGGACGTTTTCCAGGACCAGACATTCCCGGATTCCTTCTGCAACCTTTCAGAAAGCCCAAAAGAATCAGAACAGCATTTTCACCATCACAGCTACTCAAATTAGAACATGCCTTCGAAAAAGAACCACTACGTCGTAGGGGCGGAGCGAAAACAACTAGCACAATCCTTGAGTTTGACGGAAACACAGGTAAAAATACTTTCCTTCTATTATATTATTTATAATGCATATTTTAATATTTGTGTTTATATATTTGATAAATAAAGAATACCTAACAATATTTTTGACTGGCAGATTTCTTCCTTCGTATTTAGCAAAGCCATCGAAATTGGTTTTTAGTTGAGGAATAAGTATATTTTATACCACTACCAATATTAAACATATTGAGTTTTCATGCAGCATGTCGACCAAATTAATAATCATTTACAGGGTATTGTGGCACCAGCATCATGCCAAAATAATAAAATCCATAGCGAACCATTTGTTTAATTGAAAAACAATGAATTTATTCAGTAATTAAAATCAGCACAGATTTTTTTATATTTTCGTCGCTTGACCTCTCTTTTAAAGACTTAGTAAGAATTTAAGAAAAACAAGCTAGAAATAGACTTGAAGTTATCTAGTTACTCTCGTTGCGGAACGTTTTTAGAATTGAATGTGTAGAGGTGGATTTTATATAACAGACATTCTAAACTGAAAACGAATAGAACATCCTAAATCTAAGCCACTCTTCTGCAAACTACAAATCTTTAAGCAAAGGACAATTGAATCAATAAGACTGACACTCTTATAAAGCGGATTTTGTTTTCTTCCACCCAGGCCGTTCGAGAAGGAAACACGATTTTTTTGAAATTCCCATAAAATATTAATTTCTTTTTCAAAATCCGACTTTTTGCACAAAGATCTATCGACTGAGCATGTAAGACATTACTGCATACATAACGAGCTAAAGATAAGCTAGAGATAATTGCAGTAATTAAGTGAAATCATTATTAATTGTCATGTCGTTAACCATGTCTTATTAAAACTAAGTAGTGCTTTTTTGCGGCCCCGAGTAACGGTAGGATAGTTTCTATGTATCTTTTTTTACACGGTTTTTTCTTATCTCATTTGTGTTTTTAATTAAAACAATTAATTATATCCTATACGCTACAGTGTATAAAACCAATTTTTGAACTACTTATAATTAATACTAGGATAAACTAGATTCCATTTTTTTTTTTTTTTTTCACGAAGTTGTCGGTGGTTATTATTATTAGAGCTTATTTAACTTTCGAACAGGCAGTTTTACTAATTAATTTTCAATCGATTATTTATTATGTTCAAAGGCATGGATGTCTGTGCTGTTTTTTAATCAGCTCCCATCCACCGCATCCTGAAAACACGGCACTGTACCTCGCTCACACAATCACAAATACAGTCTGCTTATCCATCGTGCATCGTGCGCAAGCGCTGTGTTGTTTAGTTTTATACTTATATACAGATAAATCTGACCAAACAATTTATAGTTGTAGTTGTATGAAATGTGGTTAAAAACCGTCAAAACAAAATGTAATGAGTATGTATTTGCTTAGTTGAGATTATGAAATATCATTGACGATAGTTTAAGCAAATGTGTACATTATTTTTTATACGAGAAAAAAGTGGACTTGGAAGTGGAAAGACACCGGCCGCCGTAAAAAGTTTAATTAAGAAATTTGGCAATAAACATTGTGGGCAGAAGAGTCAATATTCAAAAGATATATACAATATTCAAAGTATATGAAATTAAAATACTCGCCTATTTCCATAAAAACCCTTAAAAATTCATCATCGTAGTTATTATTATTAGAAGTGGTTCAATTTACGACAGGGTGTAACAACTTAACTAAACTGAACTAACTCGAGCCACTTTGGTAAAGCTATCGCATTACTTCGTAATTAATTCAATAGTCGCCCAAGCCAAATGGCATTTTCCTCTGCACCCTAGCATGGCTCTCAAACAGTATTACCGCTTAATCAAAGCGATTAAGTATTACATACTGAACAGTTTTCATTCATTGATAATAACCGTGAACAAATTAAATATATATTCATTTCTTTCTTAACAATATGAATTAAAATTCGCTTCGTCAAGAAAATAATTTACAACTTTTTCATTGAGCCAATAGAGATTGAATATATCATATCGATTTTAGTTTTGCATATGAAATATATTGCATTATTATTGATGATTTAGCACTTGCTGGACGAATGCTGTCTTTAATTAAGTAATATTCAATATTAATTTGTATTGAGTACTTTAATCAGTCTTGAATATTAAAATTACTAGTTTAATTGATATATAACTAGTGAAACTTTTCTTTTGTACTTTTAAGCTCTATCACGTTTTTACTTCGCTTTTTTTTGTAAGTTAATTAACATAACGTGGAAGCTTAACGTGGAAGCTTAACGTGGAACTAGATTAAAATATTATTATAAAATGGGGGAGATTAGTGCACGGCAAAAATAATATTTAAGTCCTTGAGAAGTGAATTAAGCCAAGTAGTAAAATAATAAATCTTTTATTGGCTTCTGTGACTTCACACTATCAGTGTGTTTTTAATGAGCTCACTTCACTTTTAGGATACTTTGAGACTTGCCTAATATGATTATGCATCTAACTCATTTTTCCAAAAAAAAAAAAAAAAAAAAAGTCACTTAGCTCACTTCACTTCTCAGAGACTCACATATAATAGTAACTGAAACGATATTTTTCAATTGATACTGCAGCCACATTTTAACTGCAATGTGATGCTATGTAAATATTATACAGACTGATCATACGCAGTTCTCGCAAAACATGATCTATTTTGATGCTCGATTGGAAGTCTACATGTTTAAAATTGGGAGCGTAAATGTTAAATAGGCTTCAAAGTATTTATTTCTCTTTGAGCAGACTATTTATTTAGCAAGCATTGGGTAGTTTTATATTCTTTTGGAGACACTGCTCTGAATTCAACCACCAAAGGCCATGCATCATATTCGTTGACGGCTTTTAATTTTCGGGGTGTGTTATAATGTCAGTAGGGTTGTTAACAGTTAACACCCCCCTCTAGATGTAGTTAGTGTCCTGTTGTCCCCGCCCTACTTGTGAAATCCCGCTGCTTAATTCAGTGGGGTGAAACGCTCCGAAGCGTTTGTGAATAACTCCATACATAAATGTATGATACATGTAATAGTTTATCAATTTCAGGGTTGTCAAAAAACCAACGGCCACAGATGAACAATTCTTTTTTACTCCGATTTTTAGTTAACTCAACCAGCATTGACTATTCGACTCCCATCCCTTGCTTAATATCATTTTAATCAAATATTTAGATAAACAGGCCTAAACAAATGAAGTGAATCATAATCAAACACATGCCAATTAATTTAAAAAATATTATTATCCAGTGAAATTATTGAATTTAAAAAAATAATACGTTTTGTCAGGATTGTAAAATAAAACTATTTAGAACGAAATTAATCATACTTTTACTAGTCTTGCACAACATTTGTGTAAATAACTTTTGTATTTCTTATCAGCTGATAATGCTCGTGATGAGTGAAACTGGTCCTGATC
The DNA here is from genome assembly GCA_028554975.1 of Himalopsyche kuldschensis. Lineage (NCBI taxonomy): Eukaryota > Metazoa > Arthropoda > Insecta > Trichoptera > Rhyacophilidae > Himalopsyche > Himalopsyche kuldschensis. The sequence continues at coordinate 802,671 of JAHFWI010000086.1, read as the reverse complement.
TTAATATATTTAATGTGGAATAAGTACTTAACTGTATTATTACTTTTATCATAATGCCATTCCACCTTAAAACCTTAAAAGTGATGATTAGTGTGTATGTCGATATATAAAAATCGGAAGGTATTTACACTATTAAAAGACAAAATTTTAGCATAAAAAAAAACTTGATTACTTTAATATAAAAGCATTATTTTAAAACAGTAATATTAATGTTTTTTTTTGAAAATATTTTTATGGCCAGAATAAATAAATAGTAAACCCTGTCATTGGCGTAGATATTCATGGACATAAAAAGGGGAAAATTAACGACCTCGGAATAGTCCACAACAGCGATAAATAAAAAAATATACATCTTTCTAGAATGATGAACACCGATTTTATGGTTATGCGCAACTCCAAGTTTATTATTATAACGGTTTTCATTATAAACAAAAACTGATAATTCGTTGTTTTATATCACGTAATTTTCTCTCGATTGTTGTTTAACAATGAATAATTTTAATAGCAAAAATTTTTTATTTTTATTGTTTTTCTTGATTTAGATCTTTTTATTAAAATAGTAAACTTCCCTCTAATTAGCGTAATTATTGTACAACTAACAAAACCAATATTTATCGTCACCCTCAATTACGTCTAATGAAATATTTTTTCATGCAATATACACATTCTATCCAAATTAGCTAATAAATAATTCTAAAAAAAATGCTTTATGCATGCAATTATATTTCGTTTGTATAGTTTACCAGTAAAGAAATAAATTATCTAATATTAATAAAATCACAACTATTTGTGATATTATATATTAAATGAAAATTATGGACACGATTTAGTAATTTTAGTTTATGTAATAAACTATTTTTGTAAATTTGCTGTGGACCAGCGATCACCAACGGGTGGTGCAAGGAGTTGTTGTAATAATGTAATTGGATATTTATGATCACTATTCTAAATCTGTTTTCACATGTTATAAAACATTCAAGATTGTCAGCTCAGTGGTGCGTTAGATCTGAAAGGTTGGCGACCGCTGCTGTTGATCATTGACGGCAAAATAAAAATAAAAAATTCACTTTGAAGTTTTTAATCACTTGTAGACAATAAACCACAAAATAAGACAAACGAAGCATCTATAAAAAAGCATAAAAACAAATATTTACGTAAAATTTATGGACAAGTGATAAGATCTCTAAAACGCTAAATATTATTTTGTTGGTTTTGAGAAATTTACTTTTTATCTTGAAAACAGGTTTTTAGTAAAGACTCGTATGAATAAGTTCTAATTAATTATTAATTTACTAATGCCCATTCACCGGAGAGGTGAATTTGATTCTTGTTTGATCAAGACCCATAATTATGTATAATTAAACTGTCAAGCAAGGCTCACATTCGTTTTGTGATGTATTTGATTACGTTATTTATTTACCCTTTACGCTAAGATTACAATCAAGAACGTAGAATCATAAGTACGTACCTATGAGTGTAATTTAGAACCGTTGTTAACATGTCTTGCAATCAGGGCTGTGGAGTCGGTAAAAAAAAGTTCGACTCCGACTCCAGCATTTACCAAAAACACGACTCCGACTAAAAAAGTTTAATATCGTCACTTTTTTTTGCCTAATTTTCCTATTTATGTGTATTCAATTAAATATCAACATTACCAATCCAACCAATAGCTAAATTTGACGTATTACATGCAAAAATAAAAAGTTACTTTTCAAAACTTCCGACTCCGAGTATGACTCCGAACCCACAGCCCTGCTTGCAATACTCAATATTTTAGATTGTTTTATATTAGATAAATATATGATACAAAGCTAAAATACACAAATTTAAACATATTTTCAAGGGTAATGAGGTGACTCCAGGTCATTGTTTTTTTTTTAATATTAATGGAACACTACTGTCAACTCTTGATGGAAGAGACTTATATTATATTTTTAAAAATAAAAACAATTTATGTTAAAACTAAAATGTTTTGTTATTAACAAATCAATACAATAGTAAGTAATAAACGTAAAGAAATATATGCATAAAATAATTATTGGTAAGTAATACAAACTGTAATTTATCAAAGATGTATATCGTACAAAGTGACAGCAATTCAATAAATGTTAAATGGGTAATAATTTTTTTTAAGTCTATTTGTTTAAAAACAAAAAAACTCATAAGGATCCGAATTACACAGAGACAGCAGCTAGAAATCATTTATCTTTTTGACTCTTAAAATGTAACTATCGTAATTTGGAAATCGCATTTAAAGTTTTATATAATACTAGTATTGCTACCCGGCGTCGCTCGGACTAAGCGACCAATAATAATTTAATGTTATATCATTCGACATAATTATATCACAAAATCTAACATCCAAAATAGAATTAAAATAAAATCACAAACTTTATTTAATTTGATGACAGCCCCGCCCCATTCTCGCCCATTAAAATTTCCAAATTCCAGGAAAACATCTAATTTGCTGTCAAAGAAATGTCAAATAATACCTTCACGTAAATAATAAACATTATTATTAATAATAAAAGCCGGGAAAAGTTCTGTAGAAGACTAATTTATTACATTTTGACTAAATGTCTTCGCCGATAAAAATTCAAACATATTTTCTATCATATTCGTTTTTATGGCAACTTAATGACCAACAATGCAAAAGGGAATTACAGACCCACAGACATACATACGCCGTTTCGGTTTTATATACATACAAGATTAGTTAAAAGTTTTAGATTTTAAGTATCTGAATATTTACGTGATTCTGTTAGCAATTCAAAATAAAACTTTATGACTAGTAAAGACTAATGGGCTAAGCACAATATAAACAGGCCAGCTAAACACCATAAAAATTACCATACCGACGTATATTACAAGTAAATTATATACGAAAAGCGATTTGAATATTAAAATAATAATTATATCGTAATCAGAACGTATTTAAGGGTTATTTTCCTTTGAATGAAATTGCTCGGCCACTTAGGCAAGTCGTTTTATATGGTCTATGAAACAGCGATCACCAACATTTATCGCAAAAGTCACTAATACTTATGTTTCATTCAACATTACAAAAGCTTTAATGATGAAATATAGCCGGCTAAACATTAAAAAATCATATCCCGTGATAAATATTAGCTGGCTTGAGTTTTTTTTTCACTGAAACTATTTTCGGAGTACCCACTATCAACATTGCCTAAATAGCCACAGTTGAAATATAGACATTAGAAATATAAATAGTAAGTAAGATGCCCCTGGAAAGAAGCAAAACACATGGCAACACTACGGGGAATAATCAAAGTTATTTTTAATTAAAAAAAATAATTGCTTTATATTTCGTTTTGCCTAATTCTGAATACTTTAATACTTATAATAAAATATTTTTAGTACTTCTATTCCACATTAAATTTATTATCTCGCTGATAATGCTCGCAATGGGTGAAACCGGTCCTGATCTAATAAATTGTATGTGGAATAAGTAGATACTAATAATATTGTGTTTTTTATTGTAATGTCATTCCACCAAATAATGACAGTGAAAAACTTATATTTTGTTTCTGAACCGGTATTTTAGTATACGAAAAATAGCACAAATACCGGGATCTCGGTATTGAAATACCGGTATAGCAATCTCGAATCCGATAAGAAGATACGACGAAAACCCAATAGTGTTGACCACTCGTCATAAGATATAAACAGGTTTATCCCATCATTTAACCAGGCTATTTCGTTATAGCTGATGGCTTCGTCGTAAAGATATATTTATCAAAACACCTGGTAAAAAAGTTGCCATGAATCGTCTTTTACATGTTTCGAACAACTGGCTTTTATTAAAATAACATAGATCGGGAGCTTCGTGTGTTGTTTTAAACGAACAAGCGGTCATTACGTTGTATTAAAAATAATTACGGAAAAATTATTATAAATTACTAGCCTTCATCACATATGGTCATCGGTATATTTTATCCTATACTAATATTACATATTTTAAAATACCAAAAAAACACGTCTCAATATTTTTCGATATAAAATACTCACTTATATCTAGTTAAAAAAATATAATCTTTCACTCGTTTAGACCCGCTGGTTCATATATTAAAAATATTGCTATTATACCGCTCCTGGCATTTTAATATTTTTTTTATATGATAGTGACGAAGCGAAGAATAAATAGCTATTAAATTATTCATTTAGTGTGTCAAAATTATATAACCTAAAAAAAGAAACAACACTACATAAAATATACATACATTTGGTTTTTAATTTTGCACGTGAAGGATGATAGTATTTTATTAATTTATTGAAATAACCACAATTGCAATGATCACTTTATTTCACTTCCTAACCGCAAAATTTTCCCCGCATATCTGATACCCTGCGAATATTAAATTATACTGCCTTGCTAATTCAAGAAGTTTTGGTTCTTTGATAATTTCCACAATTGTGAACGATTATTAATAAAATTGTAAATACAACAACGATCTTAAGGTTCAATCTTACCACTTAAAAACGGAATACATTGCAATTTAAACCAAACGTTAATGGTACATACTCTACCAATAAAATAATAAATTTACCCATCTCTTATAATATCATTAAAAAGGTAATTTTACTGATTAACCAAAGAAAAAGTGAACATTCAAAATATAATCCTTAATGGTTGCGAATAATTTCAGTCTTTTATTCCGTCGAATACGACTAATATCGACCATTCAATTCTCAGATAATTTGAATGGCATATTCTTGAAGAAGGATATTCAATAAATACCCTAAATTATCATGTAGAAATATAAAAAATAAGCTCGTGCTCTTAGTAAATTATGTTTTCTATTTGCAGTTTGATTGATAATATAATGAAAATTTTAAATTTAAATATACCTTAATAACACAAACGAAGAATGGAATAATGTAGTAAACAAATGAAAATGAGTTTCGAGTATAAATAACTATACAAATTATTATATACACGAATACAGAACGTACACTGGTTTCTAGAGGGTTAAAATCAATTATTATCGATACCCACGATATCGTTTAACTTACTATGTATGAACTGTTAATGTTATTTATGAAAGTCTATGGGAGAGGAATGCTTCGAATTTTAAATGGAATATAATTTATGTAACACTGAAAAAATAGGTGTTATCTTACTTTAACTTCCGGGACCATAGTAACTTAGAACCAATTAAAAGTATTTTTTGTTTTGCCAAATTAAAGGTATATATTAATTTAAAAAATATGCATGTAAAAAATCTTTGTTTTTACTCGTATTATCATTTTCTATTAGTAATTGAAAATGATTATAAGATGAACGATGCCGGTCACATAATGAAATATTTTGCTGTATATTTACAATGTTTTTTAATAGTAAACAACATTTAATATTAAAATGACTGCAAATTGAAGATTGACTGAAAGATTTGAAGATTATTTATGGAAGAAAGGGCGATTTCAAAGTATATGTTTTGTTTTTTTGCAAAAAATATGAATACATAATAACTCATTGTGACGGTAATATTTTAATTTCCTAAAATTAGGTTACAATATTGACAGTAAAAATTTGTCTCTCAATTTTAAATTTGAACTAATAATTAAAAAGAGTAACTTTACAATATCGTTTCTCCTTTAAAAATGATAGACCATCTAATATCATGAATGGACAGATGCAAATAAAGAGCAATCTTAAAATTATCTCATTTCTACAGTAAGTTTTTTTTTCCGTTTCATATTTCCATACGACATATTTAAGTATAAAACCCACCTCAATAAATTTTTACGCAGGTACGTCATATTGTATTTATGTTTCTATAGATAAAACAGAAATCTTCTTTAACAAAAAAAAAAATATACTATCCTGTAACACTATCCCAAATATTGTATGTAAAATATTGAATTACCCATGTGAATGAGCTCTACGCCAAGTCAAGCGAGATAGAGCTATTAAATTCACATACTTAGTCTCGCCTCAATTGCAACATACAATAATAATACATTTTGTTTAGTATAAATAGAGAGGCCTGCAGTACTTGCTATTCGAATCGTTAACAAGACACGCCTACCTTCTTTATGTCTATGGTCGTATACATTTTATAGCGGCGTTGATATGTCGTGGTGCTCGAATTTTAAAAAGTTATTTTTTATCGTTAAACCATTCTTACTGCATTTTCGGGTAAATTATGGATATACATATGGTCACGGAACAGAATTTTTGTAAAGATTTATAAAACATTAAATGAAATGAATGTAAGGCTTACGATTTTTTTTTTTAAATATTTCGTCTTTAATTTTTAAATTTATTATAATAGAAGATCCTAAAGAATACTTCGCATTTACTATGAAATCGAGTTGTTTTAATTTACAGGAGCAAAAATGCAACCACAAACTACACAAATAATAATATTATACAGATAGAGACAGTCACATAAGTTTATTATTTGTTTAAAATAAAAAGAATAATTTTATTATAGGCTAATATTTAAAAAAAAATTCTTCTTTCAGAACTCATACAATAATCAGTAATATTCTTCAGATTCAATCATTTTAATTCCACATTTTATAATAATCCACAAGAACTCAAAGAGTAAAGTCAAAATATAAAATTATAGCCAGTGTGTACAATTTTTTTGAGCTTATCTCGAGAGGGTTGGGTTTCTGTCCCGTGACCATATATCCATAATATACCCATTTTTGGTAGGAATGTCGCACTTTAAACAGTTTTATACTTTTAATTTATATATAAAATAATGTAATTGTCATAAAAAAGGTTCATCCGTAAATTATATCTAAATCCTTTTTGCCCACTATAGTATACTTTTTACAGAAGATAGACCTAGTGATCGTAAACTTCACTTTATGTATTATGAGAACGTATGTCCAGAAAACGTTGATATATGATTGATAAAAGCCACTATCATGTATTAACTTATTCCATAATATATTATCTACATACAAAGTAGTGTACTTATTAGACTGCCACTATTTGCTGTTGCTACTGTAGCAGGATAAGCCTAGTTATAATCGCCACACGAATCATTAGTGCAATACGCCCACCTCTCACAAATACTTTCAATAAGACTATTCTACATTTACATTATGAACGACGGACTTACGCCATTATGTGGCTAAAGGTTTTTAATTAAAGCTTACAAATATCATAGGTTAACATAACGGCAAAAGTTTTGTTTAATTTAGATCCTCCTCTTAAAAACACATTCATAATCTTTATAATTACCCAACCTAGTTTCACATTTTTTTTTCATAATATAAAATAATATTAGAAAGCTGTAATTAATATTGATCAGTCAAAAACGTTTCATTAAATCTAACGCATTTTAATTTTGCTGCCAACGCATACATTTTATAATGATCTGGACCGTTTTGCTCAAAATATGAATACAAAAAAGTTTTATTCAATTTTATAAAATGTATGCCATTCCACCAAGAATTGACAGTTCAGTTCAGAAAACATTTTTAATGTGAAATGGTGAAAAAATACAGAACTTTAGTCCAGAAAGGCGCACGCCGAAATAGCTTTATAATTAGTCAATTTTAATTTGTGTAACACTTAAAAACATTGCTAATGTTTCACTGGGTTGTAATGGATTTCCACCAAGTTAATGCCAATTCAATCAATTTTATATGGCGGTTATGTCAGTCTGTTTTTTAATTATATTTTAAAGGCTGTTTAATATTTTACCATTTTTCGTATTGTCTTACCACCAATGATGAATGTAGAAAAAATATTAAACTTTATTTAAAAATAATACGTCATAAAATATTCTACGGTCAGACAGTAAATGAGAGTCTAATGTGTAAAATTTCAAGCACTTTAAAGCCATACAAAGAAAGATTAATGTTAAAATTACTCATATCTTTATTAAGATATCAAAAATGCAGCTAAGTAATGCAGTACAGTGTTTGCGTCCTACATAGTGAAGATCATTTTTTTACCGGAAATGGAAATGGATTATTAATAAGTTCTAATGCAGACATCAATCAACTAAAGAAATCATAACTGTACTGTAAATAATTTACACAATTGGTATACAAAGAAGTTTATTTATTACCTGTCACTGTTGTAATTAAATTAAACAATTTTTATTAGAGTTATAACAATAATGATGCCGTTGAGCCGCATTGTGTAAAGAAACGGATTTCCATTTTCTAGAGCCGATAATAAGACAAACCAAGTGTGCAATTAAATGCTAATCAGTGTGATTAAAATTGTATATTTCAAGAATATAACAATTAATTCCGACTAAGTTTTATTATGTTCTCCGTAATCTGAGCATATCTTAATTAACAAATAAGATTTCTATCGCGTCAAGAAATCTATTAAGACTCAAATTTTATAGATTCAAATAAAATGTATCACTAGTCTGAATCTACGTATTTTCGATGAACCGATTGCTTTGGCCTGGCGGTCGAGCTATTTTTACGAACCGATTTGCAAATAGGGTAAAAAAGGATAGATCAAATCAACCAATAAAATGATTTAGCGGCTATCTGCAAACCAGTCCTTGTTAAATTACTGTGGTTATACAGCTTTCAATGAGAAGTCTACAAATTAAAAAAAAATGTTATATTTTTTCACTTCTTTATAGTTGTGATTTAGATATATAAAAAGAGTTGATTTAAGATATCTTTATATGACATATAAATAATTGAAATATTGGGTCACAAAACTTTTGTATGCAGATAATTATAACTACAATAAAATTTTAAATTTCGAATGCTTGATGGAATTTTAATCGATTGAATTTTGTACTTTTCCATGACTTTTGTTAGATCAAGCTCATTCGTGCACTTGAAATGGCTTACGATGCCGGAAAGCGAAACCCGAGTCGTTAGCGACAAAACTCATGGAAAAGTACAAAAAAAAACATTTCAATTTTTTATTGATTGAATTGATATTTACTTAGTAGAACTCCATTATAACACGATGAAAAAATAGCAATGTATTTTAGTTCTACGCAATTTATAAATTATAAAGTTGATAGCTATTTCGGCTCGCGCCCTCGTCAGTTTTGATAAAATTTCCTTTATAAATGTTAAAAAAGCAAATTTTACATGCCAGTATTACAAGTCGAATAAGATCCAACGATCCCTATATACAAAATGAAAATAGTTTTTCTGTGCAAAGAAAATTTTGCCACCATTTGGGTAATGAATAAAAATTACTCAACACATTCTTGGAGAATATTCTCATAAAGTAAGATTGCCATTTGAAGAGATAAATAAAGGTTAGTTAATGGGGCATACATTATTTTGAAAAGTGGTAAATGGTATTGTACAATTGATGCAATTAGAAAAGCAATTGAGCGTGCAATAAGCGACAGAAAATATCCATTAAATTTATATTGCGATACATTATTTTTGGCACCAGCTTCCGCATGAATCCCCTACACCGATGGTTTCCAAACTGTTCCATAATATTCAATGATTGATCGTATTTTTATAGTTGCTTAAAATTTAATAAATCTTGCCAAAAGCGATCTTACACTTCTTATAAAAGCGATGTAAGCAAACATGTAGACATATTTTCGATATTGAATTCAATTCCTTTATTCAATTTAACATAGCGATGCTGTTACATAGTTAAATGTTCGATTATTATTTTCGATTGAGAAATGCACCTTCATTTGGTTGATGATATTTTATTATAGCTAAGAAATCAAAACGTGATGATCGTTGGTAAAAAATATTACTGAATGAATGAAATAAGCTAGGTATTCAAAAAAATATTTATAATAAAAATAATGACACTGAATAAATCAATCTGACATCACTTGATAATGCTCGAGATGAGCGTAACCGGTCCTGATCTTAATAATAATTTGGAAAACTACAAAAAATGTGTTTTTATTTTTATTGTATTTCATTCCATCATTGTCAGTGAGCATGTTTACATGAAATGAAATGTCATGAAATGCTTACATGCATGTTAATTTATTTCTTGCTAAAGTCTAAGGGATATATATTAAAATCGCACTTCTTTTGATATCGTACGACAGTTTGCAAATCTTTAAACATCTGATAAATTTTCACCCCCATGGGGTAAGAAATCATTTCGACCCTCCATTTTGGTTGCAATGATGCGTGAAGCCTGTACCAGATGCAACCAGATATACTAACAATGGTATCATAAACCCTGCAATCCAAACCATCAGATCATAATTCTCAGAGATTAATTCGAGGGGTAATAATTTGTCGCCTCGTTATTTACATTTCGTTTTTTCCAGTACCCTTCACTGGAAAACTACACTTTTTCACAATTATACACCTTTTTACTATAATGTATTCAATTATACATAATAACTATCTAATCATATCGTTGATGTACGATCATTTTAAAAACCAAAACTTATTTAAACAAGGGCTGTAAAAATAATGTTGGTTTATATGAAACATGCACAAACTAATTGTTACATTGTGAAATATTTCATTTCATTATCTGAATTCGCCTAAGAGGTATATGGAGATAAAGTGATGACCACTAATTTAAGTAACTTATTCGATAAATATAACATTTGATGCGGATAGTGCCATCAATATAGTTATTGCAATGGTTTTTCATATCACAGATAACGAGTTATTGATTAATTCTCAAGTAATATTTAACTGACAATTTTATTAGATATTTATATGTTACAGTGAAACTGTATCCTCAGTGAAAATGTATCAAGTAATAGATTTGTATGACAACATGATTTCAATGGTCACGATCATTGAAATTACTGGCCCAAGTCGATGATTTGCCGGCCTAAAATTTTGGTTTGCTTCAATGAAACAAAATCAGCAAGTAGTCCCATTCATAAAAAGAGAACCAAAGAAAAACATTGGGCTGAAGAAAGGGCGTTCAAATTTAATTTCAATGACAGCTTGGAGAAGAATATATTTTCACTGAGAATACAGTTTCACTGTAACATATACAATACTACACCTAATTTAAAGTAAAGAATTTTTGAAATACTACGATCATTATGTAAAATTTGCGGGACAATATTTAATATAATATTAACATCAATGCTCACAGAACTTGATAAATGATGGATATATCTTCCGCACTTTGATTTTCGCGAGCGCTTAAAATGTAGTTAGGAACTTTATAGTACTGTATACATAGTTTAAATAATATATTTTACAAAAGAAACAACATGCCTCCTCTGCGCTTTTCTTCTCATTCTCTATAAATATATAAAAATCCGTAATGCAGAATTTATATAAGATGGTTTTTATGTATCCTAAATAAGCACCCCTTTATTCGATATCAGGATTGGCCAATTTCACCCTGACTCATCCCATTACTTGGTACATTTTGTATTCATCTCTTGCACACTCCAACATCAGGGGCAACTAATACTTTATTTTATTATATTATAACTAAGTACATCTCAATTATATATAAATGCGTACCGTTAGTATTATCGGTGGATTTTTAAGAAACGTAAAATACTGGAAAATATTTTATAGATTTTTGACATTGACCACTTTCATTATTAACGCCGTCATCGTATCGTATCGATATTTCAGACAACTGGGAGAAATCGGCCATAGTATTTTTGGACCGTGGGACAAGCCCATTCGACTATTTTCTTTTTTATACTGCATAATCTTCGTTTGGGTCTGCATTAAAAGGTAGACTTATTCATTTTTTTATTTTGGCTTTATTATAATTTAGTGTTTACGATAATTAATGGCAATATTATGCGAATTAATCATTTGTGCACTTATGAGGCACCGCGCTTTAACAACATAAAGAAACATTTGACAAGACTTTGATTTAAATCTTTACAGATAATTATCACACAATTTTTTATTTATCAAAAAAACTTATATTCTTAGTTAGTAGTATTACAATGCTGGTTTGATAATTTCTTAACTAAATTCTTGGTAGTTGTCACAAATTCACATCACAGATAAAATGGTGGATAAAAGCAACACTTATTTAGCAACCCTTTAACTCAACGACCCCTTTCCAGTAATCGATGCATCAGTTAAAGCAACAAATAATAAATTGGACCAGTAAGCCGTTTAATGCGCTACCCTTAAGCGTCTATCTCGTTTTGCCGTTAATGCAATCCATTAGCGCGAGAGAGAGGCACTGTATGGGAAAACTCACACCCTAAAAATATTTTCTTTGCCGGTTCATGTAAAGTGCTCAGAGTTTGTTTTTGCATTACGCAAAGGCGTCGGAAACCTTTCGATACAATTTTTGTTTCGAAATATAATCAATTCTTCTTACTGCACTTTAATTTGAATTTACTACTTATGTATGTAAAAAATTGGTTTGATTATGCGCTTTACAAGGAAATAATCGCTTCATTTCTGAAAATTTATGATAGTGTAGAAATATATATTTGAATGCAAAACAAGAATCTGAAAACATATTTATGGGAGGCAATTTTTAAGATTTTATAAATTCCGAAAATACTCAGACAACTCCACTGGAAAGTCTTAAATTTATTTCAAGTAATAAAAAATAGTTGAACGAATAAATTCTTTCTAAATATTTCTCAATTTTAATAACAGGCATATTTTATTAACATAAATTAAATAAAATACCCATAGAATAGAATGAAAATTTTGAATGCTTATCAATATCATACCATTAAATCCGTATTTTTTACCACTGGATTGAAGCTTCCACCCTTAAAATATAAAATTGGCATCATTGAACGCTTGTTTTCATTTCGACAAACGCCCGTTAGAGATTTAGAGGGGTCGCTACAAAGCCTGCGATTGGGGCTTAATTCAGATGGGGGATGTTTATTTGATTCGAGTTAGGTGGTTGTTAACCGTGATCAGAAGCATGATTCCTATTCGCTAGGGGAGGATTAACTACCCTTTGAGTTATTGCAAGTAATTGTGCGGCGATTTGGTATGATTTGAAAATAAATTGTGATATTAGTACATTGCCTCGTACGTTGAGCAGTTTTAAAAGATGACAATACACACTTAATCATTGTTATTTAACATTGTCATTGTTAGTTAACGTTTTCTTACACTAAAATATCCACAAATGATAATTAAAATTTTAGTTTTTATCAAGGTATTTTATGATTTATCAAGGTATTTTATAAAAACAGAGTCAACGTAATGCATTTTATATAATAACATTTTCAATAGTTCCCTATTTTTTAAGCATATCCCATTTTTTTTTTGATTAGTTTGTAAATTTGACTCTTTACATTATTTTTTCAGTAATGTAGCTATCACGTTAGGTACATTCAAATATTCTACTTTGTCATATTATATTTATAAAAATAAAGCACTGATATTATCTGTAGTACAAATGCTACATTTTTTTTACGTTTTAACATATTTGGAACTTATTATTTGGTTCGTATTTTTTCGATCATAATTTTTATTACACTGGTCTGAATTTATATTATCTAAGGGGCTTTGATTTCTCCTGTAGCCAATGCGTTATATGGTCATAGTGTAATTGTTCCCTAATTATTTTATACTGTTATTTATTCTCATTTGTATTAAAGATTGCTTTCAATTAGACATTTGTTATTTTCAAAAATTACAATGTGCGTTCCCAATGTAGATAAAGCATATGGAATCTTAATTGAGCTTATCTGAATAGATTTTTCTACGAGCACTGCTTGTTACTCAGTTGCCAAACCCCTCTTTTTTAGATATATAAATATAGGGCTAGACTTTAGTTACGCTCAAAATTAACCACATACTTTTATCAACTGAAAATTGATATTGATACAAGACGAGTGAAACTGGTACATGTTTAAAAATACAATTATTATTATTGTACCTCATTTTTTCTTTTAAGGATGATCATAATAAACAATAGTTAAGTTTATCTCTCGTAAGAAAACATGGAACAATATCTTCGTTCCTTATCAAGGAATATAGTAAATTATTATTTGAAACGTATCCAATTTCCTGAATAAATAATCCCACCATCAGATTATTTGCCATAAACTTGGTGACACAAAGGAATATTTTTGCATTGCGACCGTTTACATACGAACACACCGCAGCCAATAGCGCGCGAAGATGACAGTCAAACGCGACTTTATAACCAGTTAACATATGAATAGATATTTGGCTGCACAATAAAAATGTTCATAGCATATTTCACATGCCATTACCCCCGTGATAAATGGTTTTTGGCAAGCTGCAGTTTTCCCTCTGTGGCAGCCATTTTGATTGTCGCTCTATGGCTGATGCATTTCTTTTGTTTGTAGGTTTATTTGTTTTATTATTCTTCATAACAACACAAATAGAAAATTACTACGATAATTTAATAGCATTATTTAAAATATGAGAGATTTAATACGTTTTAACCGACACTGACAAGTTTATTACACAGTTATTGTATGGAAATTTGAATTATGAGTAAGGAAATGGTATATTTTTATCATTGGACAACTAGACATAAATACCAAATAAAATATGTATTAGTTGTATCATTCAGATTCAAATAATTTCCGCTAACAGTAGTTAATGTTCAAATCTAGTTTACAAAAGATTTTTTCAGCGTTAGAGATACTTCATAAAAATTAAGTAAAGGGTTTAAGGCTTAATTTTAAAATTAAATACAACTAAATACCAGACAAGTCACTGTTTTTAACTCAGTAGCCCACCATTGCTTTTCCATCCATTCATTTTTAACGGCAGCATCAAGTGGTGTAGAACACGTTAAGCATATCTACAGTTGATAATAGTCGGAGTGTACTAGGAGCAACTACCTAAGATTTGGTGGTGTGCATTGAAGTGAAAGGAAAATTAATCCATATAGATTCTAGAATAGATCAACGAAAAGCACACATAAGGACTACCCACTCTCAGATTTAAAAAAATATCTTATAATGCCAACTACCAATTCTCTGAATTATCTTGTATCACTTGCCGTATTGCAAAGCATATTTTAACTTTATTTTATTTTGGCAGGTGAAAGTGTGGTTCCAAAATCGGAGAACCAAGCACAAGCGAATGCAGCAAGAAGAGGAAGCGAAATCATCACAATCCGGCGGCCAGTCCAAGGGCGGGCAAGGCGGCAAATCCTCAACGGGTGACGACGACCAGCCTTCAGGGTACGGGCAAGGATACGACGAAGACGAGGAGGAGCTCATTGACATGGAAATGGACGACGACGGAATGACAGACAGTGAAAACGAAGGATGAGGACTATTTTCAAAGTGTTAGTTGAGTGTGACTCGTCAGTCAAAAACGTACTTGTATCAAGTTTCCTATTTATGTGTAATAGTGTTATGTAAAGACGAAAATCGATTTGGAAATTGTGAATCGGCCATTCATCTTCTAACCGAATACCAACAAAGACTTACTGTCAAGATTTACAACTTAAAAAATCGTTCTTGTTATTGTGTTTCAGAAATTTCGTGGGTATATTTTAATGGACTAAAGTCTTCTTTAGAGTTTTCACTCAAAACTAAAAAATATCAAACAATTTACGTAAAATATCTACCCACCGTATTTTATCGTCATTTATAATTTGAAGTTGTTTTCTTTTTAACAAACCAGAGAATCTTTATTTTGTGTTCATTAATTTTTAAGTATTATTTTTCACTTAAATTTTTTTTTGTGAAATAATAACAATATTGTCAAAGGAGTTTGAAATTATTCTTTTTCCACCTGCCATTCTTATTTAAACTATTCAAAAATTGCCGCTGAGAAAATCAGAATCTTTCACATCAATGTTTTGTGTCACTGCAAAATAATAAAGCTATTCTTTTTATACAAATTGAATGAACATTTTGTATTATTTAATTACTTACATGTACCTTCTTAAGCTGACCTTTCATTGTAACAGTAAATTTTATTTGACTTATTACAAGTATTTATATTAAATTAATAATTTCTTTTCACTTGCCATTTTATATTACGGAGAAGAGTTCAACATTCAGTGTTTTATTATCATATTATTTATTACACGTAGAGTTTGAAATACGCTGATTTTAAACAATTTTGAAGGCTAATATTTTTTTTAAAACCCACGACTATTAGATTAAATGATGGAATAAAAATTCCTAAGCAAACTATCTTAAATAATCTCATTTTACCCTTAGGCGCTATTGTTTAAAATATAAAACACAAAACACACACACCTAGGCATATTGTTTTAAGATCTTCGATCGGTTTTTATCGCTGTTTTTAAGACTTAATGTATCTTGTTTTCATTCGATAAAAATCCAGTATGTTAATTTATTGATTTACTAATAATAAATAAAACCTATATTAAAATATCCTCACTATTTTATTGCCGGTAGCATAATTCTCTTATCCGAAGAGCGATATTTAAATGCTGTGAATATTATTTTTAAGTTAATATTGTGACTCATTAAATTGTGTATTTACGTTTAAGTCAGTGCCAAATAATATTAAGACAATTGTAAATAATTTAATAGGCATGAATTGTATTATACTTAATTAATTATATATTTAAAATATAAATGTACTTATCATTTTAAGCAATGCATCGAGCTGCATCGTTGCATCTGTTCCCAGTGAGAATTGAATTGATTCTTGATAGACATCCCATTTTGATGTTTAAAATATGTAGCTAAACAAAACAATGATTTGTAGTTGATTGGCAGGTCAAATTAAGAAAAAAAAGTGCTGGCATTTAATCGGATAACAGAACCCTTGATTTGTCTTTATGTCAATCATCGCTGTTGTCAATTAATAATATGCAATGACAACCGACGGGGTGTGATAAAATTCATTAAATAAGACTAAATTACACTATAAGGCAATTTTCCGTTTTCGACAGCAAAAAAGTAACTGTGCATTTGAGAAAATTGTTTAGTATCTATTCTTGTATAGAATATCGGCTTAAAATATTCCTCATAATTTTTCATTTTCTTTATTCATTTTGAGGCTTCTATGTCTTATCTTCCAACAGCTAGATTTTGTCATCTTTTAAGTCCATCGGATCTTAACGAAAGAAAGTCCGAACATTATCCATTATCTATGACAAAAAGACCATGCCTCTTTTAGTATTTTCACGTATCTACTTCACTGCATTTGCAAATTTGACATGCCAATACTATTGATCGATTACCTATCTTGGAAAAAATGTACATAGAAATATTATTTATAAAATGTAAATATAATAAATCGCGTTGTATCATAGGCAATCAATGTGACCGATTTCTATAAACGTAGTATGAAAAAATGTATTAATATTATGAATGTGTAATATCTTAAGATAGGTATTTGAAAACGGGATTATGAAAATGGAATGCTACACAAAAATCAGATAGACCTTTTGTAAAATCTCAATGTTTTTTCTTTGATACACTACATTGATTATGTCAGTTTTTTCTTTACTTTTTATTCAACAATGAATTTATGTTAATCTCGTAAGTGCAACACAATTCAATAGAAAACATATGAAAATATCTCATCAATTGTGACAGATTATTATTTTAATAAGTATTCATATCAATAAACTTCTTAACGATAGATTGAAATGAAAGCCAAGTAACTATTCCAAATTTTATGACATGTATACAAGTAGAAGTCGTATCTTTTATTAATGAATTTTACTCTCAAATATAAACATATCCCAATGTTAGAATGCAAATATATTTCATTTATAATTCTGTATATTGACAGTTAATCCAGCATTTCAATGCATGAGGTTATTTATATTCACAGAAAAGACATATTATAGCAATGCGACTATAATAATCTTCCTTGATTTACAATATTTATGTTTGTTCTGTCACAAAACTTTGCACTTCCGAGATGACTCAATAAGTTCAACGCAAATTCATTGACGCGTTTTTCCATATTCCAATGAAGAATGGTGTATATTTATAGTAAAGTAAACAGTGTAAAAAAACTATGTGATGTTCATAATATGAAAGTTTATCGTGTGTCTGTTGGCAAACGCTTGGATATGACTTTAGTTGGCCGAAAACCAGCTGTTTCATTTATTCATAATAAAAATCTTGTCAATATTTAAAATGAGCTTATTCTTTTTACAACCCCATGTCTTAAAATAAAACTTAAAAGGATGGGAAATCTACGTTAGTGGTGTGAGTATTCTTTATCTTCTTTTAATTATCTGGAAGAAAAATATGTAAATAAGACCAAAGATTATACCTACGATGTATTTGGCGGTAACTTTGTAGAAGTTCACTTTAGTATAAAATTAAAAATAACTTAGATTATTCCAATTGTTTTACGACTTACTATCGCAAAGATTCGTTTAGTTATGTCATGAATAAAGCAGCTTTTGCGATAGTTTTGGCTGATGATGCATCTGTAAGATACGAAACACGTGTCACTATTAGAGACACAATACGTGAATAATTTGAGTTATTTTAAATTTTATGCTGAAGATTATCATTGAAAAACGGATTACCAGATGCTGATGACACAAAATCTGTATTGTTATGAAAAATTATAGTATTTGAAAATTGTAGGTATATTTTTTTTAAATCTTTCGACGAAATACTTATATACATATACCGAATATCTAATTTTATAGAATGACAACATTGTGCCGCTTGAACCACTTATTCTAAACATCTCTTAGTCTAGATTGCTTTCAATCGATTGATAAAAGTCTTTCAGTAGAAATAACCAAAGTCTTGGTTCATGTCCACATACATAAGTACATACGTGTGTTTGAAAACGCCAAAATTTAGGGGTAGCAAGCTTACTGTATGACGTTTTCAAAGCCATCGAATGCAGAATGATAAGCCTTGATGTAAACTACATCCAATCAATTATGATTGTCACGCTTATAACCTGGCCAATACATTTTCAGATATGAATTAGATGGTGTAAGAATTTGTAATCGTCCTTTTAGAATATACATAAGTATTGCACGAAGTTCTTGTTTATCTCTTCGTAAGAGGATTTTGGTCTCCGGGTGAAATGTGTTGAAAATAATTTCGATTATTCGAAAAACTATTTTGAAGGGACGATAATAAGAATATTGATTGCATTGGCATCCTTTTAGTAGAGCTCCATTATAACACTATCAGAACTATTTGACGAAGGCAAGTCGAAATAGCCATCAACTTTATATTATATATTTTTGTAGAACTAAAATACGTGGGTATTTTTTGACCGTGTTACGAGAATAAGCCATTACAAAACCTTTAAATTTATTTCTCTGACATACTTGTCTGCAAACACTTTGCTTAATTAATGTCAGACCAATGTCAGACCAGATAGTACTCCACGGCTAATCGGCCGGTATTTATTACTATTATAAATCTATGAAGATATTTATTAAAAACTAATATCAATATTTGTACGAATACAAAATGATGTCAGTTTGTTTAATTAATAAGGAAATCATAAATTTTTATTCATCAACTAGTGTTTCTACCGATAAAAAAGCGATAAAATCATTTTGAATTATGGTCTTTTAACACAAAAACCCATTAATAACGCGTAAAAAATGAATCAAGAGTGTGTACACCCCAACTGTCGGGGAGATTTGAAATATGGACAAAAAAAACTCGTTCTTTTAAAACAATGATTATTAAAAGAACAGTAATTATATTTTTTTTACATATATTAAAACGTCCAGCGCTGTTTTTATTATGTAGGTAGGTATATTTTAATAACAACTAAGATTTAATAGTAAGATTAATTTTAAACACCAGATCACAAGACTAATAAAAACACGTTTTTATGTCAATTACTTATGAATACATTTAACTATAAGTCAAATAATTTTATTTTCATATTTGACAGCTTCTTTTTTCAAAATGTCTCTTCAATTAAGTTTTCGCATAGGTGACAATGTCAGGGAAGAAAGAAATGAAAAAAGAAAGGGCAGGCTGCCAGGAAAACCCCCGCCCCTTTTGATGACGAGAAAAAGACATAAAAGCATTAAATTCTCGCATAAGTTCTCTTAAAATAATTAATTTAAAATTAAATCAAATAATCTGATCAAGAGAAAAATTCTAAATATACATACAACATCATGTCCATGTAAAAGTTTCAGAATTATTTTAAAACGTTTCTCTTTAAAACGATAATGACAGCACAACTTTTCAAATTCCAGTATCAAATACTAGATACTCGAGAATACTCGTCCATTTTTAAGTTCTTGGGTAATACTCGTAATTTATAAATGAAGAGTTATTTCTTCTGCGGGAATTATAAAACGAAACTTATTTTTAAAATTTTGTATTTTCAAATTTTACTACTCGATAGTAGTTGAGACATGTCGAGTAATTGAAGTTCCAATCAATTAATCCCAATCAGACGGTGTCAATTTCTTCGTTCATGCAGTAGAAAAGTTTAGTAAGGGTTAAGACAGTAAAATGCTTGTCGAAGAGTTGTTTGCGAGTCCTTCTTACATATATACGGTCGTTATGATTTCAATGAAATATTACAGTATAATACATAAATCACTGAAAATACCATTACATATAAAGATGTTTTTGGTTTCACTGAATAATTTGTGAGCGTTTTTATTCAACAAAGACTATGGCTGACCATTTATTACATTGGGTAGTATGAAACCAATCATTTTCCCATAAAACGATAATAAAAATACATCCAAAGGTGTACCGTGTATCAATGAGTAACAACATAATTATCAAGTTATATAATAAAACTGTGCACAAGTGAGTGTTATAAGAACGATTAAGTTATTTAATTTATAACATTGAAGTGAGGTTTAATAGTTAATATGAGTCATAATATTATATGGTTTTGAGCATCGCTAATAATATAGTATATTTATTGTACGTCAAACTATATTTCAATGTATGAAATTTTAGCTTAACAGGGTTGCCAGATTTAAAAAAAATCATAGATTTGGTCAGTAGACTTCGACGGAATCAAATAAATAAATCAAGAAAAAAGTCCAATCGAAATGAAAAAAATTGTGTCTCAAAAAATATATATTCTGAACGTATGTATAATTATATATGTATGTACATATGCGTACAATAAAGGACGATCAAAAAATAGTTGTATAACAATGAAAAGCATTAAGCAGATTTTTAAACCCAAAATAGCAAAGTATTTTAGTTCCACAAAAATTACATGATATATGGTTGAAAGCTATTTCGGCTTACGCCATCGGCAGAACTATTCTGTTCTGATTAGTCCTGACGATCGGTTCACAGTAAATGAAAATTCGTAAATTCGTAAAACGTTTATCAAAATAAATTTCTACGAGGTATATAATTTTTTTAAGAATCGTTATTTCAGGCCTTTCAGAGGCAGTGCACTGATTCGGGTTTTGGCTGTTGAGCTCGGGACAGTACTATTCGAGTCGAGACGTTTGGCAACCCTGCTCAAGAAAGCCGGAATCAATAAAACCAACGTGAATGTTGAACCTGGTTTTTAAGTGTCAAATAATTAGTTAATTTAAATAATATTTTTAAACATTTTGAAAATTCGACCATTAAAAATGTTCAACAAAACACTTCGGAATGTTTTTTTAATGGTCGGTAGTTTAGAGATAATTTATTTCTCTTTTCTCAAAATTGTTTAGCCAGCAACATAAAACTGTTTATAATATCTTAATGCTGCTTTTGGTGGTATTGTGGCGACTTAATGACCATGTTTGAATTTATTATTTAATACAAAATTAACCATATTCCACAAGTTGTTGAGAAATACGGAATTCACTAATTCTTTAGTATCATAGACAGAGTACAGTTTTTCACAATTAACAATATTTATTTTTATGAAAAATGACAAAATGTTATGACACCCTTTTTGAACTATTATATTGTGAATCAGAGGTCAACCTTTTTTTATCATGCTCGTTTATATTGAAAAGCATTTGGACTCTTGGTGGAGTTTATCTCAAAAAGAATTTGTATTACGAGATACGCTTGTTACACAGTAGTTCTACTTGTCTTTTGCCCAAAGAGTATAAATTAGGTCAGTGATGCACAATCTGCGGCCCCCAATGACATTCAATACGGCCCGCAATGACAATATAAAACAATAAAAAATATTTTTATATACGCTGAAAATATCTTAATTTTTTGGAAGTTTAATCAGTTTTACCCATGCGACCCTCGATCTATCTGAGAATTGATTATCTGGCCCTTCTCCCAAAAAGGTTGTGCATCACTGAATTTTTACGGCTTTATCGTCGTCATTTTCTTCAATTGCGTAGTTAACAGGTTTGAATCTTAGTAGGGAAAGTTTCAATAATTACATATGTTTTTCCACGAGAACTGCTAGTTACTCAGTTGCTCGATCTCTCTTTTTTTTTTAATATAGTAGGGATTGAAAGGATACGAGGACAAGGACAGGGCTAGTGGTAAGCTAATCGCTCTGTGGGATCGGAAGGGTGTGGAGGACTTTTTAACAACACAAGCACCCATTGCTTTCGAACAGAATCGATTTATCGACTGAAAAAATCGGCCCGTATTGAGACGTTTGAGGAAGCCAATGACGTTGACCACTGCACCACGGACCGAGCCCACGCCTAGATGTCCATATATTTGTGATGTTTAAATAACTTTTACCCATACAATCTCAATCATTGGTCGTGCTCTAAGTCTGCTCTTATATTCTAACTCTAGACGAAAAATAGAGGTAAAATCAATTGAGTGAGAATTTCTCAAAGAACAACTTATATTGAGATAAGTTTCATTAGGAGTCATCAAAAAACACTGAAATATTATGTGTATATTTTGCCTGTTAGGCACGCCCCTAGTGATCATCAAAATTATGCAAAATAATACGCATAAAAGATAATTATCTTAATTATTGTGACGCGAAATTTTATTTTTAATGTTTCTTTTTTGCTTTGAATAGAAATTCCAAGCTGTGGAATTTTTGAGAGAGCCGCTGTCAACTCAAAATGTGACACATAAAAAAAACATTTTTTGAAACGTATTTCCCTTGTTGATGATAAGAAATAATTTGTTCCCGTATAAGATGCAATAATTTTTCTTCGCTGGTAATGGTTAGGTTAGGTTAATTGTCTCATTTCTTTATATTTATATCAACTAAGACGCTGTCAACATTATATTGAACTTTCTTGACAAATAAATAATTAAAAAGGGGTACCTATGCGATTATAAGTATACAATTTAAGATAAGTGAATGAATATAAATCGCATAATATTAAAACAATGGTCGTGTTGTTGATATTTTAATTATTATAAGCAATGTTCCGTCTAAGCCGAGAAATTAGCTGCATGGAAAATTCAAAGATTCAGCAGGCCCATCCAACAAATGTGCGGTATAGTTTCAATCACCGAACATCTTCTGTTGAAGTTTTTCACAACGATTTCATATGCTTCTCGTTGGGAGCAGACATGGACTGAGAAATACATTTTCTTAACATTCTTTATTAATTTATGATTCTCTATTTTTTGGATCTTTTAAATATTTCAAGAAATAATTTTTTATCACGTCGTTAATTAATTATAGTCCGCGCCAACCTAAGGCTAGTGCGCAGGGTTTAAAACTGCTGCGCGGCCGCGCGCTTGCGCAGCTTAGACGCAACATTTTATTATAAGTGTCCAACATTGTTATGAGCGCATAACAAAGTTTTTGGTTAGAGATTAATTTTAACTAGTTGCAAGATTTTCATATGGACGTTAATTGTTGTACTTGTTATTACAACACATTTGTTGATGTTCGGTGCATTTTGAAGGAATAAATAAAATATTAAGAAAAAATAACTTACTTCTTATCAAAGATACTATGTCACTCTGGACGTCACTGCCTATTGAAAATAATAAAGTACATTTACTTAGACCTACAAAAATACTTAGGTACCATTATCACCTTGGAGAGCTAAAATTAACATAACTATCGGCACTGCATACATAACATGTTAATCACAGCATCCAAACTACATTGAAAAAGTGTACCTGAATTATTCTATGCGGGCCGTTGGACAAATGGAGAACCAAATATAGAAATTTAATTTGTTGTTATATATAAGTACAATCAATCAATATTCTCCGGATGTGGAGACGTATAATGAACGAAAAATACATATTACTTCAATTTAAATATAGTATACAGTGCTCGTGTATGCATTGTGTGGCATGACAAATCGCGGCCGGCAAAACCAATATTTAATTAATTAAAAACAAGGTTTCATCAGAGCTTTTAAAATTTCGTTGTCAAAATCCTCCAACGAAATTGATTTTTCAGCCGTCAACAATTACCAATCCAATCATGATAAACAGTTCGTAGAAGAATATTGATTAAAATGAGATGGTAAAAGGGGTTAATTATTTAACTTACATCCATTTTTCATTATTCCGTTGAGATGAAATTAATATGTGCAAGGTAACTTTTTTATTAAAAATCACCCGAGATTTTAAAAATGTAGCTCGAATTCAAATCGATAAGAAAACATTTATAGCCCATGTCATGTGACTGAATTGAATTTAAAAAAACGTCAACATTCGTTTTTTACGTGTTAAGTGTGAAACAAATAAACTGGCTCTTTTACTAGATTTAATAAAGCGACTTACCATGTTACACTTTTTAACTGTAATAATCGTATAACGCTTAATTTATATCTCTAAATTATACACTAATTAAAAAATTCAAAATTTTCAATTATCAGAATGGCTTGTGAATTAAATTGTATGCTTTCATTATTCCGGCGAGTGAGCTTCAAAAAATGACAAGTGTTTCTCCCCTTAGAGAAACTCTTATTATCAAGTTGAATTAACAAATGGAAAAAAATGATTATAAATCTTTTATTTATTTACAAAGTTACCGCGGAATCCATCGAAAGTATTTATTCGTTAATATATCAATCGATAAAATTGTAAAATAAGGATTAAGAATTTTAACTTCAATTGTTGCTAAAAATGATAGTAAATATATTTTGTACAACTATACGAAAATAATTGAACACCTCTGACATTTGAAACTTAACTAGCGTACGTATAAACACCCATCCAATAAAATAGATAAATTGGCTCTTTGTGGCAGTAGATATAGTGTGTATGTGTGTGTCTATGACACCTACCCATTAATGTAAGTTAGTACCAATTTTTGACTACACACCTTACCATTCGACTGAGGCCATAACTTAATAAATATGTATGGAAGAGTATGAGATGACTTCGAATACTCCGTGGGGTAAAGAAATGTTATTTTTTTTTGAAAGCCATTTTATATACATTTTATTAATTGATTATCACGATATTATAAATATTTTAATTCGATTTAAATGTTAATTTAAAATAATATTACTGTTTAAAATACCTACAGCATCTTATTATCATATGATATTACTTTAATACTTTCGTCTGAATTCAAATAAACATGAATATGAAATATTTTGTAGGCTTTCTTATAACAAGTATTTTCGATTGATGCTTTTCACTCTCTGTTTCTTATCAAAATGATTAAATCGCTGACTATCCTCGTGAAATACCAATGCGTAAAACCTTTATTTATATATGTCACAGTTAAACTGTATTCTCAGTGAAAGTATATTCTTCTCCAAGCTGTCATTGAAATCAAATTTGACCGCCCTATCTTCAGTCCTATGTTTGTCTGTGTTTTGTCTTTGGGATGCAAATCTATTATTTGATATATTTTCACTGAGAATACAGATTCACTGTAACATATGTATATGATTAGAGCCTACATTATTGAATGCTTTAGTTTTAAAACCCGTTAATTTACTCTAAAACGTGTGAATTTTAAATTCGCAGTCATTTATCTACTTGAGTCATTTCTGTATTATCATTTAGTATTATTTTCAATGCAACTTGAAAAGTGTCGTGCCGTCGAAATAGTCGTGAATTAATGCATGTCAAAATTAATATAACTGCATGTAAATATTATCAAATGCTTTTGTTAGATTTGGAAATATTACGTTAATTTGTTGTTAATTTAAGCGTTGTGACGTGTATATTCGTATAGTGTATTAATTGATAATCATAATTAAAAGAAGCGTAATCACCAGAAGGTACAGACAGGCCGTTTAGCTCAACAAGACCCATCTCACATACCAACAGTGCTAAGTGCTTACTAAAATTTGGAATCCATCCATAAATTACAAAACAAAACGAAACACAAAAAGCAAGAGCTGAAAGAGAAGTTTGCTTAACCCTAGATTAAAGAGAACTGATAATTACATATAATAACTACACTCGTTAGGCGTGCGGACCACAAGGCTGTAAGTGCGATGGGTTTTGTACGGACAGAGGCGCGTTTTGGAAGTGGCCTCGATCCCCAGGTCTTACCTCAAACCTGTCTGAAAATGTAATTAATAACACCGTATAATGGTTTGGCATACATGGTTGAATACAGTCACTCTAAAGTTTGTAAACAGAGATTATACGCACTTAAATAAAACACTAAAATATTGTATTTATTGCTTATAAAAATAAAAGTATTAGTTTATAAAAATATTTACATCACAGTTTTGGAGAATAAAATGTAGTGCAATGTTATTTATTATTAAAAATTAGCTAGCAAACAAACGATGTTTTTGCTTGATACAATACAAATCAATTAAAGTAGATAAAAAACCAAGCAAGGCATTCTAAAATTAACATTTCAATTAATTTTCCGAACGGACGTTAAAAATGTATTCTTCAATTTCAATTGGTACATTTTGATTGCAGATTTTGACTGATCTTTTAAGAAGAATAACAAAAAATAAAAAATCTTAGTTTCTGAATATGTAGTAAATAATTGTATCATTAAAAAAATATAATATTTATATAATACTTAAAAAAAGCGCTGCACAGAGTTACCTCGCTATTTAATATATACCGTGGATGAAAAAGAGTTTTTCATCAGAAAACTATGTCAGAGCTTGTGTTTAGATTCTTATGATTGTTTGTTGGCTTTTTTTATACAAAAATAGTATAGATAAATTAATTTCGATATATTGTGGCTTGTATTTCCCGGTCCTCCATATAGGTTGTATGGTTAATGTCGAACAAGGCAGGTCCGCCTAAGGCTGCCTCTTAGTTAAATATTACCTTTAACAAGCGTCGACTCGTGCTCCGAGCTTCGCTCAGCAGTTAACTGACGAGCTTTTTTGGGTGCAAGTTGCAGGTTTGACCATACGAATATTTAAAAAAATATTTTTTATAAAACATGCGGACTCCTAAATGAGTTTATCTCAGCAGAGGTTTTTCTACCAAAACTGCTTGTTACTCAGTTGCTCAAGCTTTTTTTCCAGAGACACTATGGATAGAGAGGAAAGGACTAGTGGTTAGCTAAATGCTTTCGCTACATTCCTTTTTTATAACTTGTTAGGTTTTGAATTAAATTTTGAAAAAAAAACATTTTTTTCTCGATTGAAAAATGAAACTACCCAGATTTGAACCTGTGCGCTCTACAACCGAAGCAACGGTTGTGTTTATGGTCAACAGTTAATGTTATTAAATTATACCAGCCAAAAACCCTTTTTATTTTCATAAATTTTTTGTATGCTATTTATTTTTCAATTTTATTTATGAATTGAAATCAAAATAGAAAAATACTTATAAAAACCAAAAGAAGTATGACTACGTAACTTCACAAATTAATTTTATTATTTGATCAACTACTGTTTTATTTTATACAAAACTAAGAATAACTTCCACGTTTTGTGTGCCTATTACTGACATGTGTTTTGCCTCTTTTAGAGGCATCTAGTTTTACAGACTTTTATGGATAGCCATAAATTATCAATTTTATCACAGCGATGCGAATATATAATAGATATTTATGTAAAAAATCATTTCGTGTATCCAGAGATCAAATTTTAAAATCACGCGATATAAATTGAGAAGGCATTCAACACTTAGAGGAAGCCTGAGAAAATTATAGCCCGTCGCGTATGTTTGTACTACACAAAACTTTCATATAATTCAAGTCAATCAAATAGTAATTTACTTGAATTTGAATTTTAATTATGACCATTCAACCATACATTTTTCTCAAGTCTTACTGAAAGTGTGGATATAATAAAAGGATAATTGACTATAATACTAAAATCAATTTCAGTCATCGACTTGTATAGATGGATAGAACGTTAATATTGTAAATAGATTTATAAATCAAATAGCGATAGTATGGACTAAATATCCCTGTGCTAGTGGTGTAGGGGTACGCCAGCAAACAAACAATTTGCGAGAAGTGTTATTCCTGTCGGCCCAAACAGGTTATCAGTGGAACAGTAAATAAATAATATAAATCAAGATGGCTATCCTTTAATTGCCACTGCCAACGGGTTGAAGATCGAACTTTTGATTTCTTTATGCGTCCAGTTTTGCGCGCAAGAAACGAATTATACCTAAGTTTATTATTTTATTCGACTTACGTGTGTCGGTCGTAAAATATCGTTATACAATATTCAACAACAATTGTTGACATATTTTAAAAATAGAATTTACCATACATTGAAAACTCACGCTTGATATATTCCGGAAGCTGCTGTGCTCGCTTGCAAAAATCAACTTCATGTCAGCCCTTTTTATGAAATAAATTATCTGATATTTTTTTATCGACGTCAGTTAAATATGTAGTGAAATTGATTTACAGCTATAAATTTCTTCTGAAGACGAAGAGAGCATTTGGTACTTGTTGTACTCATAGAATCAAAAATCATTCTCAGATAATTATATCGATGTTACGAATCGTAGGAAGAAAAAACAATTCGTTTGAAATGTGTAGGAATTTTTTATGTTTTTTATCCGCTCAAAGTAAAATCGTAATTATACCCGTTTTTTTTAATAGAGAAAACTACTTTACGCTCATTGGCCATTGTAAGGTTAATTACAAGTTTCCGTAATATGATATCAAAGAAAAATCGTATAAAATATATTACTTTAAAGTAATTGCGATTTAAAATTGTCGATAATTTTAAAATAGTGACGTATATTGACAATTTAAATGTTGAATCGAATTGTGGAGGATAATTTTTCGTTTCAATTCAATTTGTTAGATCAGTGATAAAGCCTCTACGGAGATGACGATTATGTCCGTGAGTTGTAGGTATAATATGTGTCTCAAGCCTTATATATATATTGGTAGGGCTTTTTTCCATTTAATGCGGTGGAACGGCGTTCCGGCACCTATTGTCATGGTTTTTTTTTTCAAAATTTCAAAATCAATTTGACGAAACAATGTTAGCGCGTACGTAATTACAATCTATATTTGTATAATTCGTCAAAATGATCAAATATGGTATTGTTATGAACCGGATAAGATGTGTTATTTTATTTAGTAAAAAGCTTGACATGAAGTGAATTCCGGCACCTTTTTTTTCAAAAAAAAGCCTTGTATAATGGTGTACTTATCTCTAAATTCACACTAGTTAAAAGATTATTCTGAAAATGATTATGAATACCGACATTGTAAAATCACAATATCTATTTATGCAGCGTATAACATAGAACATTTTATACAAATGACGAATATAACAATATGTAAACCTACATTTTATTCTGAATAAATTTCATCTAATAATTACAATTTGAAATAATTATCATCGACGCATACATATTAAGTTATTATTAATACAATATAACGTTGTAGCCTGTGTGCATGTAATTGATCACTTTAAATATGTAAAAAATATAATAATTCAGTACATAAATAATTTTGAAAATAATAACTGTGTCACAGTAATTATTTACGGCAGCATTCTCTGAAAACTGAGATATACAATATATTATGCAGTGTTGATTTGTATTAGAGTTTTCGATCCCAATACATATTATTACGGTTTCGTGTTAGAGAACGTTATTATCATTATAATTCTGCCTTGTTATTTATATCGGAAAACGTTATTTAAAGAAGTATAAAATATTTCCGTAAATTATGGATATACGGTCACGGGACAGAATTTTTGTAAATATTTATGAAAAATATGCACATTAAATGAAATAAATGTAAGGCTTACGATTTTTTTTTTAAATATTTCGTCTTTTTATTTATTATAATAGAAGATCCTAAATATTCGCAATAAGTATGAAATCGAGTTATTTTAATTTACAGGAGCAAAAATGCAACCACAAACTACACAAATAATAATATTATACAGATAGATACAGTCACATAAGTTTATTATTTGTTTTAAAATAAAAAGGATAATCTTATTATAGGCTAATATTAAAAAACATTTTTTTCTTTCAGAACTCATACGATAATCAGTAATATTCTTCAGATTTAATCATTTTTGATTCCACATTTTATAATAATCCACAAGAACTCAAAGAGTAAAGTCAAAACATACAATTATAAGCCAGTATGTATAATTTTTTTCAGCTTATCTTGAGTGGATTGGGATCCTGTCCCCTGACCATATATCCATAATTTACCAATATTTCAACGCCAAGACATTTTACCCATGAGATATGCATGAGACTGTTGAATTCTTAGATGGATAAAATATAATAAAAAGGGGAATGGTTTAAAATCATTTATGACTTTAAAACCAGCAATATGTCGTAACCCACTATTAGCAATGCTTAGATTACGAAATAATGGTTTGAATTGACTGTTATTAAAATTGTTCAAATCCATATTAATATTTTTTAATCTATCATACTTACCTTATTATTTTTGGTATGCCATTTGCAAAAAAAAAACAATGTTATTCCAAAAAAAGTCACATTTTTTTCAAATTAAAACTAGTCATGATTTTACTTAAGCTTGGGTCATCTTTACTTTATTCTTGGTTTATTTATTTATTTATTATTATTTTTACTTTACTATAACTTGGGTCATCTTTACTTTGGCTTGGGTCATCGTTTATACAAAAAAAAATGCAACTCTTTCACAATGACATAACTAATGACGCAAGTGAGTAAAAACAGTGTCAAAAATATACAAAAGGTGTAACTAAATATGTACACTGTACCATTTTCTTCTATATCCAAGCACGCTACACCAGAAAATCACTCAAATTAATTAAATCTAAAAAAAAATCCTAAATACGCGTCTGACAATGCTTTTGTAATAAAATCCATCATAATGAAACATTATTGTAATACTATTAAAATACCAATAGCAAAACAATATAATGACTTATAAATTGTTATATCGGTAACCCTTCTGGGACATGCTTTTAATAACAGCCTTTTTTGCTTCATTAAGTAATTTTTCTTCGTCTATGAATGGTTTAAATAATTAACATTGCTATAATCACCCGTAGAAACAAAAGCAATGGTAATAATAATAATTGTAGAGTAATAAATTATCATTACAAAGCTCAGGATTTTAAACATAATTTTTCATTTATAATTATCATTGTGATCGTTAACTGCTATGTTCTGTTCTGTCATTGGATCCCAAACATTGGGTCGTGCTGAAGAAATAATGTTTATTATTATAATATTTTCAAAACGTATGGGGTATTTCGCATTTCTAATTTTCCTGTTTTCTATGTATCTCAATATTTTTTTTTGTTATTGTGTAACTGGTTTTTCATTATTGAAAATCCCGATTAGAAATAATTTTAACATTATGATCTTTTTAAAACAAATTATACCAATGCAATGATAAAAATAAAATACGATCATGAAATTGACTGTAATAATATATTATGTTATTTGATTTATTGTATTATTTCCATTTGACATTGTTATGACTTCACCAAATTTGTCGCTGCCGTGACATTGGCTGTATGATTATGAATGAATAAATTAACAGAATGTTTAAAGATACACAACTACTTGAGTATACAATTTTAAATACTGATCATTCATTTATTTGTAACAAGCCTTTTCCTAACATTATCCTTAAGCAACTGACTGTAAGGCATTCTCGTTAGTCAACACTCAACATTGTATGTAAATACGAGGAAACTTGGTTGCATTTTAATCCACACAGGAGAAGTCATGATGTAAAAGAAAACATCATCATCACCATGGGTGCTATATCTTGAACAAGGTCTTGGCCTGTAGCATCAAATCCGTCTAATTATCTTTTACTCTTCGTGTGAGAGATTTTTTCGTTCATTACAGCAAATAATAAGAAAAATTTCCGCAAAGTCTATCGAGTGTAAAATTCGTTTTTAAATTCCACCAATGACACTTCCATACATTTCAGTTGCTATCAATTATCTTTTTTTAGGTGCCACTTCAAATACATCGTAGGCATATAGACAGTAATATGCCGTTAAACACCAGTATTAAAAATCAGTATACATGCTGATTTATCGTTTTTTATCGATCAATACGGTAAATATTCAATATGTTTTTTTTTTACTTTCATCTGAATTATATAATTATTATCAACAATTATTTTATTGTGACTTATTTCTCACAGATGCACATTATATTAGTGCGATGAAATATATATTTACTGATAGAAGATGACTTTATGATGCAGGTAAATTTTGAGTACACCTGATCGAGAATCATCGCGTGATATTAATTGGATGCTCTGCAGCATTTGTTTTCATCGTTTGTGATTCAAAAACGCTTTTAATAATATCGAACTTTAAAAAAATGTAAACTAGAAGCATTTATCTCTTTTCTAATGTAATTCATAACATAGCCATTTATAAAAGGTGGGTATCGAAAAAAGTAACGAAGCGTTACAGTGATTAAATCTAACTAAATGTTTTTTTTTATATTATAAAATTAAAGAGTGATCTCGCCAAAGACATCATGGAAATTTATAAATATTTCTTTATCGACAATGCCTTGTTACTGAAGACGATGTCATGCGCCATACTCATTGACTGACTCTGATAATAAAATGTGTCAAAAAAATATAATATACGAAGAACACTAAATGAAAAATATCTGAAAACATTCACTCGAGCAAAGATATGTGTTGTAGAAGTTCTTTGATTCTAAAGAATTTTGTGATTACTTCGTGGCTTTTGATAAAATGGCAATGTTTTGAATATTCATTTATTCATATAAAAAATATACTAATGTAGCACTTAATCCGAAATATAGAATGCTGTCTAATATCACCACCTTCCGGTGAAACATTTTTGAGGAAAAATTTTGCCTTCAATTTGGACTAATATAATGAAGTGAAATGAACATAGCATATCAATGGTGGGAAAACTTAAACTTATAGAAACAGCCATACGTATTACAGTATAAAATATATATGCACGACTTATTATTAAACCATATTAATATAATAATGAGACAACTTGTCTGTCACCTGCGATATTAATTTTCAATGTATAATAATATGCACCTTTCGATGTACTATAAAATATCCGGTATGTTGTTTTAACTATATTTTGATATTAAACGTCATAAATATCCATGTCGTCGTGCATTTGCATGAGCTTTGCAACTCAACACAAGATTTAGTGATCGGAACATGAAAAATATTTATAAATATAGAAAAACCACTGTTTCTGATGAAAATTTCAATAGCAGCTCACAAGTTAAAAAAAGGTGAAGGATTTTATTTAAAAAAAGGCTTGATATCGTACGAAGATATTGATAATAATTTTATTTAATTAAAATAAAGTTTGAAAATCATTTTGCAGGTACGGAGATTGTTTAAATTGACAAGTGTTGTCACTAAACTAAAGGCTATAGGTATTTATTATGTGTAGTATTTCATTCGATTGACCTGTCAATCCATAGAAAAGATAGAATCAAACTAACAAATCGACCACAATCGCTTTTTTCGATCTGAAGACGTTGATTTTATTTGTGTTTACATTGCTGTGACTGTAAATTAACCCAAAGTTTATTTATGCCTTGCGCTATTATTATAATAGAGTTGAATTGGTCATCATACTATGAATATAATATTTTTAATATCGAGATAAATAAAAATAATTGGACTGTATAACACTTGCTAACCCGCGCAGTAACAATATAATTGAGCGATTAAAATTAATTAGGTAAAGGAGAAGATTATGGCTTTAAACCTTAGCAACAATATTTTTTAGCTTCTTATTAACTAGTTTTTAAAGACAAATCACAACAAATAACCGATGAGGAGGCACCCTGTCTAGCAAAGGGTATATAAGCTATCTCTAATACACGTTTTAAACATAGTTCTGACGAAGGCGTAAGCCGAAATAGCTATCAACAAATATATAGAATAATTTATGTAGAATTAAAATACATTGCTATTTTTCTTTCCGTATAATAACCGATGACACTACATAGTGCCAAAAATGATTCTTAAAGTAAGCTTACTTACCATAAAGAAAATATATTTACCCATCACGAGAAATTAGGCAAAAATTTTGTTATGCTATTTATTTCAGTATGTTATTTTACTATAAAAAATAAAGTTTATATATATATATCTACTTTGCCAACTAGACTTACTAGTGACTAGTTCAACTAGTTACTTTAACAACTTGATTTTTTACATGTTTTTGTATCGTTTCGTATTAAGACAGGCCCAAGTATTTTTTTGATGGTATTGATAATATTTTTTACAAACTTTACAAAACTATGCGATCAATGTTATTATTGCACATAATAAAGTCACTTTCACTGCCAATACTTGGTGGATTAGCATTGTAATAAAAATAAAAACACATTTTTAGTATTGATATTAGGACCTGTTTCGTTTATCGCTAGCATTATCAACACGATCAGTTAAATTTATTTTTATCACAATAAAGTCTTTGATAATTCATACTGGACATAGCACTTACTGGACCAAATAATAAATTCACTAAAATATTTACTTTTAGATATCGCCGTTATACTCGAACATTATTATTGGTCCCGCATTGTGGGCGTATCCGTGTACTAGTTGCGCCACTGGCTGCAAGCCGTCAAATATCCAAAATCCAGCAGTTTATTAAGTAGATGGTAGTTGTCAAAAAAATCAATCTGATTTTTAATACTCACTCTTAAAAACCTATTCAGGCCTTCACAAACGGTTACAAACAATTATAACAACATTCCATGGCACCCAACGATATGATCGATAAACGAACTTTTCAAATCGTCTGGCAGTGTTAATAATAATTGACAGGTGTGAGGGCCCATCCAAGTACAGTGATATCACAAAAGCAATTTAAAGTGATACGACATATTCATAAATTAGTTCAAAAGTTTCCGGTAAAAAAATGTTTAAAAATGTTTATAGAAGTCCGTTTTAAGGGAAAAAAAATCAGATAATTTTTTAGTGGTATATTAAACTTAATCAGCCGTTTTAATATAAGTTATCAAACAAAACGGTGATGTTATGTCCATTTAAATCCAATTCCTATCTTAGACTGTAAGTTCGGAAACTTTTGACCCTCTTTTAAATATTATATTGTTATTGATTGAGTTGGCATTTACTTGGTAGAACTCCATTATAATACGGTGAGGAAAAAAAACAAATTTATTTTAATTCTACAGAAATTAGGTCTGACGATGGCGTAAGCCGAAATAGATATCAACAAATATATGAAAGAATATCTCTAGAATTAAAATACATCGTTATTTTTCTCATCGTATTGTAATGGAGTTCTACCAAGTAAATGTCCCAGCACTGTTTTTTCAATAATCCTTTAAAATAAAGCAATGATTGTTATTTGTAGTACTAAGCTACTAAAAAGAATTGAGAACTAGATTAAAGGACCACCAATAGCTTGGTATTACGCTAAAAAATCGGTTTACTTCTATTTGAGATTGTATTCGATTAAATCAATTTGTAAGCGCCATATAAACTTTTTCAAGAATTTGGGGAAAACATACAACAGTCTGAAACACAAATTCACATACTCAGTTTAATAAGGAATGCTTAATGTGAGTTTTCGAATAAAAATACATGCCAATGAATCAAATTTACGACATTTTATAATATTAAATAAAAATACGGCGTGGTTGAATATTTAAATTACCTGTATATAATCGTTTTGCGTGTATTTTTTGTATTTATTTAACAATTTTACTAATGCAAATGGTACACAAGATTCTTTTTGAACAGGCTGTATGCGAGGTAATGAAATTATCATAATGAGCAGAATAGAACGAGAAAAAAAGATACGCGCGTCGCAACACTGTGCTCCAAATCGTATTATTAAGACAAGACTTGCTTTAGATATACATATTATTATAATATCTAATTATCTCACATAAAACACTTTATGCATAAGTTAATGATGAAGCTGGGATAAAAAAATAATGTGTACTACTATCGCAAACATTTTTTTAGATTTTTTTATATATACACGTACTGAAAAGCACACATGTAACAATTAAAATGTAGTTTCTAATAGAGTCTTTTTTATCAGGAGATAAAACAATGCGTTCTTTTTGGACTAATTTAATTTAGTGTGACAGTCAGAGATTTTAAGCCCCGTTTCACACATATGTACATTGATCCAAATATTATTTTATCGACAATACCCACTAATAATACTGTTTCTATAAATTTTTCATTTTACAGGAGATCGTCTCAATGACATTATTGTAAAAAGCGGTAAGGACTTCTTCCAAAATTCTGTATGCCTTCATAGGCTTAACACACGTCCTGGTTGTATAAATTGGTGCCTGTGTCCCGGCTGGTTTGGTATATTGTCCCAGTTTTTGATTCGCGTCACGATGAGACTCGCTTCAAAACTTCTGACTCTACATATGTTCAAAATTCTTTGAACTAAAATTTTGATCCGCGAGAATCAAATTCTAAGTGAAAGTTTTAAATTTTTGGGCACAATTTTCCGTGGAAGAATCAAACCCTGAACACGCTCGTTACAATCGACACTTTAGCGAAAAAAGACGTAAAACAAGCCTTTTTTGTTATTTTGATATTTTGCTGGGTATAAAGCATATCCATAAAGCTGAGTAAGTAGATGACGAAAATGCACAAGACATATAAGTGATACTTTCGTGATTATACGTAGGGATACGTAGCCGATGTGGTGTATCTAACATGAAAATCGCAAAAACCCGCAAAGGGTCAACAAACAACACGTCTTTATACCTCTTCCTAGTTGCCAAGTCAAAAAATCAGTGATCATAGTTCAGTCCAGCTGGCGAATCTGCGGCGAGTCTCTTCTTTTCCTAACAATTATAGGATTGACAGTTCATAAATTATATGTATAATGTAATTTATGTTGGTGGTGTTATAGTAAACAAGAATAACATAAATACATGCAAAATTGTCCCCAGAATTGCTTATGCATGAGCTAGATTGTAATTCGATACCCCGTTCTTTCATCGATTGTAATTTTATGGCGCCCCAATTATAAAAGTTCAATAATATTAGCATTGAAAATACTGTACGAAAATATAATATCGCCATTATATTATGCCGCCACTGTTAATGTTACTGGTATTTAAATAGTATGTTGTGTTTAATTATTAATAGGCCTGCTATTTGAAATCGATTGAAGAGTGTTAATAACTGATAATGGTATGTTGAGTTCCACTCTACAAGATGAGGAAAAAAAGTAATGGCTTTGCATGTTCTTTGACGTTAAATTAAAAATGTATTACAGCGATACGAAATTTTGATAGCACGAACAAAGATTGGGTATCTTAATCACTTATGTCAGTGGTAGTCGGAATTGTTTCTAAAATACATACTATCTAAGCTCCAAGGAAGACTTTATTTTCCACTATAAATTCAAATCTACATATCGATTTTCCGATGAAAAAGTGCAATTTATTAAACTAAATTAAAGCTAATGTATCAAACAGAAGTTTTATAAATTGTCACTGTGTGAACTTGTCGCTGTCCGCAATTGACACTGTGAACAGTGTGACTATTTTGTTTGCTTGCGTGATCATTAGTGCGTGTATCTCTATTTATGTAATTATTGCCACGTGTTTATAGGATTAACTTACATTTATTCACGCACTACTGCTTTTTAAAAATATGCTGTAAATGTCTAGTAAATTTAATTTCTTGCTGCCTAGTCGGATGATCGGCCAGTGGTCCTTTGGATCAATTTGCACATTCCTTCCTTCCTCGTGAATTAAATGCCACTACCGTATGTGTTCACCTTCTTCTGTATAGCGCTACATGCTGTCATATAAACTAAACGGTCAAGCTAAAAGAGTAAGAAGGTTAAGTATGATCTTCACCTATCAGCTAGGATCACCTAACACCAGGATCTTTGCCTAGTAGCAAGGTAATCTCGCCACGATCTTCCACATACACAAATGTCCAACGAATTCACTATAGCAATTACCGGTATAGTCAGTAGGAGATCTCTTATAATCCTTGGTGGCGCCAATAAACGCTATCCAGTTGAATTTATAGTATAAAAGAATTAGAACTTATTTGGGTTACGCGAGAATAAATGTATTTTCCTCATTTCCAGCCAATGGCAGCATCACATCTCTTTCTATAATGTTTTTCACATTGTACCAATTTTTTTTCAAATCGTTGTCATTAATTTTTGAAACATGAGTAAAATAAATAAAAAATATATCATAAATAACAGAAGTGTCTATATGAGTTAACATAAACTCGCGCTCCATCGAATGCAGTGACAATTTCATCAAATTGTAACATAAAAAAATTCTATATACATAATACGTGTTTTACAATCTACTGTGACACCACTGCTTGACTTTGATTAAGAGAACAAATATATTATGAATATAATTAATTAGAAAATGTTTTTTTTAAATAAATTTATTACATTTTAAAAACTCACGTTACTAATAAATGCAGAAAACTACAGGGAAAAGTTATGTTACTAATTAAAAATTAGTCAAAAGCTACATTCACAGTGTATTATAGACGTTTTTGAACACGAGGAAGACTTTCACATTTAATTTTTTATTAACTATTAAAACTATGACTGATTATTTATTAATTCACATGCAATCTATCTTTAATGACCTATATTGCTTTGAAATATTTTCAAAAAACAATAAATGCCAGTTGAAAACTGCGATTTATGAATATAAAATTTCAATATTCCGTATCATCCGCGTTTATTCAAAAATCACCAGGCAGCCGTTTAGTTTACAATATAATATAATGAATATCAATTTACGTGAGGCGATTCATATAGTTTATGGCAGAATAAGGAAAGTATTTATTTCAGAATAATGTCATAGTCACATAATATATCGGACGATGCTTTTTCAAATGGCCAATGATGACGTTGTAAGAAAATATTTTTTATTATAAAGCCTTAATACGATGATATTTTTGTTAGATAAGAATTTCTCAGTTTTAATGTGCTCACTGTCACTTCCCGGTGGAAAGGCAATATTTAAAAAAATTATACGAAATTAATTTAACATTGAAATAAATTATATACTCAAATTATTTTAAATAATACTTTGGTTTAATTAATACAAGATACTTGTGGATAAGGCACGTCACGGTCACGTATATTTTTCATTTTTTACACTACCCAATGCAATAAAAGTATTGATCAATTAGCAATATATTATTTTAACGTAAAGGGTAGTAAGCAAGACCTAGTTTTCAGTCAGAAATTTTAAGATTAAAGTAAAGATTGATTGCCGATGGCACAAAAGGTCTGGTCTTTATCATGCCTCTCTCTACGCTGCGCTTTTGGGATTGGATAGGGAATAAAGGAACTTAAACTATCACTTATATGTCAATTATTCTTCTGTTTTACTGCAACATCGATTCAAATAATACAAAAAAAACTTCACTATTAATTAATACGACAAATTTTTGAGCGTAACATAATGGTGCAAATTAAAATGATTAACATGAAACAATAACAAGCAGTGTATTGTGAGATGACAACAAACACAAGATAATGTACTCGGAAGATTAATAAACAGTGAAATATTGAAAAGCTTTGTCTGAAAATATTCTATCGCCGTGTGAAAATATAAATCGTGTGCGGGCGATACTTTCAGAGACAAAAGCTCACCTTTAGTATTTTGTAATCCTCGAAAAGACAGTTAACTGTTAAAGAATTGATTCTAATCCATCCTTCAGATATTTTTACCTTTCAAAATACTTAAATAAATTTCGATAAATCTGTATAATCTGTTTTAAAATTAGTAAGCTTATAAACACTTTCCAAGGAAAGCCAAACGATTAGGATAATGTGGTTAGAAAGTTTTTTTTCTCTCAAAGCTAACAATACATACTTATTCATTTTATTCAGCAGCCGTGGATTATCTTTTCGGCTGTTTTTTGAGTATCTCTCGTATTTTTTTCAATACTCAGAAATAAGTGCTATATTTAAAGCAATAATGACGCTACATTTTAGTAATTACGATTAAGAAAATATACAATAATAATATGTCCGAATGTCATTATCGACTAAGAATGCCAATATACCACTTTTTTACACTGTTTTTAACTAGTATATAATTGGTCATCAGTGTCGATTTATTTTTACTTTCCACTAATCCATGTACGTCTGTTTCATGGTTTGCTTATATTACTCACATACCATAAATCATGTTCTATGGATATCTTAATTTATTTTCGGTACAGAACAAATAAATATATATTTAATTTATAAGAAGAAAGATGCATATCAATATAAGTAGTTGACGCCAATGTGCCAACTAACATTTGCCCACTATAATGAAGAAAGTGCACAAATCAACAAAAAATCATAAAAGAAGTGAGGAAAAAGAACATAAAATTTACAGTTACCAGTGACGGCTGGCGACGGGGTGTTGGGGGGTGCAAAGGAAGATTCAACCGTTTTTGCAAGAGTTCTTTCCTATTTATTGGATTTTAAATCACTTCTATAGCATGGACTTTCATTTTAGATGTTCAAAAATCAACTAAAAGTAGTACGGAAAAATAGTTGAATCTTCCTTTGCACCCCCAAATCACCAGCCGTCACTGACAGTTACATTAAAAAAAAATATTCCTTCCCAAACTCATCACTAAATGTAATCACCATTTTAGTTCAAATATCCATAGGACCATTTAAATTAAAAATGCATATTATTTAAAAATAATTAACGACGTTCTCTTTAGCATTATAATGTTCTTCGAAGTAAATTCCTAACTTATTGATTGAATTGTAATTTACTTGATAGAGCTCCATTATAATACGGTGAAAAAGCAACAGTGTATTTTAATTCTACAGAAATTATTTTATATATTTGTTGATAGCTATTTCGGTTTACGCCATTGTCAGAACTATAGTTCAACAAAAATATAAATTAATTTCGGTAGAATTAAAATAGATTGTTATTTTTAATATAAAGTACTAGTTCAGAAAATTTTACATACAACAAAAGAAGATTGCTTAAAATTTATTTGAAATATTATGATGAATATATATATTTTTTTTTTACATATGTAATAATAATTTTCGATTTTATATTACAATTGAAGTCAAATGTACTCATTTAAATAATACGCCTGCGCGTATGTATACATTAAAATATTTTAAGTACTTGTTCGTCAAATAAATTAGGCCCTTGGCCACAAGCATTTGACTAATTTAAATACAATGTCCGCACAGGTCATCATCGGAACTAAAACTCCCCACCGGAGTAGTCCTAGCTTCATCAGTCCACTCCTCACGTAGAGTCAATAACGAAAAACCAAAACCCATTGCCCCCCAGATTGTGTGCCTGGTAATCATTTCCAAACAGCACGCATACTGAATAATCCAGTCGCATAAATTTCGATATGACGTTATGTGAGAATTAATTAATTTCGGGCACGCCTCGCCATGTGATGGGCATTCAAATTGTCCTTAAGTGACGGCCAGGGAAAGGATCCTGTCTGGGGAGCTTTTCAATTTTGATTACGGACAAAAAATATCCATGCAAACTGCTGAAAGTGACTAACTACAAAAATGTTCGCGATTGCGATTTAAATTGAATGTATTTTATTTCATCATCATGCGTCTCGTAAAAATATCGTTCCGGTTAATAAATCGACACCTTACAATGAAAAGGTTCTAACTGCTCTTAGCCCTGTTTTGAGATATGAAAGATTGAATATTCGATTGATCATACTATTTTATTCACTTGTAACAATGAAAGAGTAAATATGTTTCAAATTACTTATTTTAAAAAAAAATTCACAACACAAACCATTCTACATATTGAGAAAAAATGATCTCAACGTTCTAATGATGGAAATAATGATGATTATCTTGAAAATTTGTCAAATAGATTTATGTAGTAAAAAAAAATGGCAGCTTTATCACACTATTTTATTAAATGGATAATATTCACTTCTGACAACGAACAAATAAAAAGGTTTAAATTTGCTTATGTTTAAAATATCTTTTCACAACTCAATTCATTCCACTGAGAAATAATGATCTTTCTGATATAATATTAGAATTTTATCAAATCAATTTAGTATAAAAAAATGTGCAGATCAACTCCGTAATTCAACGATATATAATTCTGAAGTTATCATATATGTTAGAATAAGATTAGTACAAACTTTTCCGACCGAAAGGTATTTTTTGCAAAAATGTCAGTTAGAACCTTTTCAATGAAAGGTAGCGAAATGTTGTAGAAAAAAATTGTTTATTGCAAAATAAGTAGATATAAATATTGATTAAATTATCGAACGATCTGAAAACGTTTCTAAAAAAAATTCCAACCTAAGAATTTATTTCAAATATGTCTTTGCTTTACTAATTAAGAAATACTGAAAGTAAAATTCGTTTATTTACATATTTGATTGAATACTACATTTGACTAGACCACGTTGCAGGTTTTTAGATAATAGATTTTACTATTATTCAGACGAATTATTTATGACAATCTGTTTATAAAGGGTCTTTTTATAAGGACGCTTAGTTTTGAAATGTAAATAAAACAAGTTGTTTGTGAGATTTCGACTAAATTTTAATTTCATTTGTAAGTATATTTTACGGCATTAAATATGGAATATAGCATCAAATGTCTGCCAATATCCATTCATTATAAAATGGGCCATGTCGCTAAAGTTGACTTTTTTGACAAATTTGGGTAAACTTCCAACTGCTCCAGAACCCAATCAGGCGTTGCCTGTGGTCGTTTACCTGAAGTTCCTTGGTTAGTTGGATTTTATACGGGTGCAGACATAAGGCCCGATTCAAAATTCGCCAAGTTGAAGTCGCAGTCAAAAAGCCAAGTTCTTGTGAACAACGAGAAATAAGCTGCCTTGGGTTTTCCTGTACACTTTCACACACAGCAGCATTGTTTTCACCAGATATTGTATTTTGATGACGTACAGGTAGGTGTTGGCCGATTATTTACCAAACTGGTTGACTCAAATTTGGCCACTAAACAATGAATAATCTACTCAGCAGGACAAAGTAACATATTTTGAGCGTCCCTATTGAAATATTAGTAAAATAGTTTTCTCACATAGTTCACTACAAAATTTTGATATATGATATATGTATAACCAAAAAAAATAATAGTCATTATCATACGCTTTAAAATAATACACACCATTGAACTGATAACATAAAGTTCACGTTGGCTTCATAAAAAGGTACTTAAGTTTTTTTTGTAATGGAATAGGTGTAGGTTTACTAAGAATGTATCCGAAGGTTCCCGGTTCCCACTAAATCGTTTTTAGTTTTTTTTTTGTTAATTTTAATATGATTCTAGTGGGTTTATAGATCATTAGGACGTATAAGCCATTCGTTAAACGTTAAACTGTTCGAAAATATGTTGGGTAACGCCTCTTAACGAAATAACGTTTAGCGTATTGTTTGGGTTTTGCTGTATTATATCAACATTATACAGGATATAAGAAAAGTCTAAAAAATATGGTAATATAATTATATATTTAAATTGAAAAATAGTGATATATGATATAATTGCATATGCAACTGATTATAATCTTATATATAAAACCGAAACGGCGTATATATGTATGTGGGTCTGTAATTCCCTTTTGCATTGTTGTTGCAAGTTGCCATAAAAACGAATATGAAAGAAAATATGTTTGAATTTTTATCGGCGAAGACATTTAGTCAAAATGTAATAAATTAGTCTTCTACCAACTTATTCCCGGCTTTTATTAATATAATAATGTTTATTATTTACGTGAAGGTATTATTTGACAGCAAATTAGATTTTTTCCTTGAATTTGGACATTTTAATGGGCGAGAATGGGGCAGGGCTGTCATCAAATTAAATAAAGTTTGTGATTTTATTTTAACTCTTTTTGGATGTTAGATTTTGTGATATAATTATGTCGAATGATATAATATTAAATAATTATTGGTCGCTTAGTCCGAGCGACGCCGGGTAGCAATACAATTGCTATATAAAATTTAAAGTAACTTTCCATGGATTCGGCGGTAACTTTGTGGAAGTTCATTTTAATATGAAATGTAAAATAACTTTGATTATTCCACGTATTTTGCTACTAACTGTGACACGTGTTTCGCCTCTTCAGAGGCATCTTCGGACGTACTATGCTTACTATTTTCGATAGTATGTCCGAAGATGCCTCTGAAAGAGGCGAAACACGTTTCACAGTTAGTAGCTCAATATATGCAATTATCAATGTTATTTTAAATTTTACATTAAAATAACTTTGATTATTACACGTAGTGTGTTACTTATTGTGACACTATACGTGGAATTATCAAAGTTATTTAAAATTTTATATTAAAATGAACTTCCACAAAGCTACCGCCGAATCTATCGAAGGGATTTTAATGCATTTTAGTAATCTTGATCTTTAGATTCAACGAAAAATCTTTAATAAATATACAGTGAAACCCCGATTCTAAGTTTT
The DNA here is from genome assembly GCA_028554975.1 of Himalopsyche kuldschensis. Lineage (NCBI taxonomy): Eukaryota > Metazoa > Arthropoda > Insecta > Trichoptera > Rhyacophilidae > Himalopsyche > Himalopsyche kuldschensis. Next base: position 758,190 of record JAHFWI010000086.1, on the reverse strand, counting down.
TCAAGAGACTGTATAAAACAAACGATTAATGCGGGAATGTTTTAAATATGAACTAAATAAACCCACCACGCGGGAAAACGTATAATACGAGAACGTAAGATCGGGGTTCCACTGTAGTAAGATATTTTTATTATAATACCACTCCACCAAGTATCGACAGTGAACGTCTTAAAAGGAAAAATCTCTAGTTATATTGCACCAATAAAAAAAACGATATCTTTGAGAAAATTATGGCCGTGGGAAAAAGGCAGAAAAATCAAACAACGCCTTGAAGAAGATATTCCCAGCTGCCATTCCCATTGCTTTATTTATTTTTGTACATCGTATCATAATTAATAATTTCAAAAATTCAAAAAAACTGTCGAAAATATGTTAATTTTTTTTTTTATATATTAACGACATATCGAGGAAAACTATGCGTCAAATTCCTTCGCGCTTTTAAAATAAGCTCAGGTATTTGATTTTACTTAAAAGTGTTTTTTTAAGTAATAATTACCATAATTAAGTTGTAATTGATTGATGGTTTGGTCATAAAATTCTTAAAGTACTATTTTAACTTTCGTATTCTTTCACTTTTATCTTTAGTTACGCTTGAGTTGATATTTATCTTTATCGACAGTATCTCCAGTATTTTTTTTTTATTTCAAAATAAAATCATAGATTGTATGAGCCCTGAGCGGTGAAGTGAGCCAAGTCAATGGTGAAACTTTCCTTTTTGACTTTTAAGATAAATCAAGTTTTACTTCGTTTTATTGCTTACTACTTAAATAAACAGAATAAAGTATTTCACGGAAACAATGATTGACATAGTGTTGTAAAAACGTTGACATTATTTCACCACTAAAATATAATTTGAGCCCTTGAAAAATGAAGTGAGCCAAGTAGCAAAATGATGGAACTGTGTTATTCAGGGCTGTGGAGTCGGAGTCGTGGAGTTGGGGCTTTTTGGCCGAAATCGAAGTCGTCGCGGCGTTTTGGCCCGAGTCGTACTCGGAGTTGGAAAGTTTTATAAGTTTTAACTTTTTATTTTTACATTTAATATATCAAATTTGGCTTTTAGCCGAATTCTCAGGGTTGATATTTAATTGAATACACATAAATAGGAAAATTAGGAAAAAAAAGTGACGAAATTAATTTTTTTTTAGTCGGAGTCGTACTTTTTTTTACCGACTCCACAGCCCTGGTTTTATTAGCTCAAAGCATAATTTTATTTTATAAAAAAAACACTATTTTAGTGTGTTTTTAATAATCTCACTTCACTTCTAGGATACTTTAAAACATGAATAATATGATACCGCATTTTTTTTCCCCAAAAATGCCACATGGCTCATTTCACTTCTCATGGGGCTCATATTCTTAAATTAACTATTTAGTGTTTTTGATTCATGCGAGGGAATTAATATAATATATGCTATTGTAGATTATGAGGCCATATACCTGCAACTATTACCAAATAAAAAATGAAAATAGTCAATTAGTATTCCGTATAGTGTTCGTATGTGGCGTTTGTCAGTGAAAAGAATCCGGAAGAATGTGGCGCATCAATTGATTACAATAATACGTTTTTGTTAGAGCCATGATTTCTGACAACTGTCAAAATTGTAGGAACTATAAAACACAAATTCTTTCTCATAGAGGACATTAAAGCGCGAAAACAATGCACCCTTTGTTTTCAGAATACGATGTAATTAGTAGGCAGATGAACGCACAGCAATTAAAGGTATAACCGTTTAGGAAATTTAATAATATGATGAAAGATATAGCTCAGTGGTGTTGCACCATTTTTTAAACTTACTTGAAGTTACTTAATTTTTTAAATGCTACATTTCACATTTTTGTTTTTGTTTATCTATTTGGTGGAGTTTCAAGTTCTAAAGCGCATAAGCGTCAAAGTTTAGTGTCTATATTAGGGCTGTAGAGTCGTTAAAAAAATACGACTGCGACTCTGAGTGCAGTATTTACCAAAAGCACATCTCCGACTTCCACCCTGACTCCAACATTGACCAAAAACACGACTCCGACTCCGACTAAATAAAGTTTAATTTCGTCACGTTTTTTCCCCCCTTTCCTTGTTATGTATATTCAATTAAATGTCAACCAACCAATCCGGCCAACAGCCAATTTTTTCATATAATATGCAATAATAAAAATTTCAACTTTAAAAAATTTCCGACTCCGAGTACGTCTCCGACAAAAAGGCCGCGACGACTCCAACTCCTGTCAAAAAACCCCGACTTCACGACTATGACTTGACAACCCTGCTTATATTCAAATTGCCTTCCCTTTTCATCGATGCTTACAGGAGGATACGATCGCTACAGATCAAAAGATCTGCTTACATTTTCCTTTTTACCTATGGAGGGTCATCGACAAGAGTGGCTCTTAATCTATAACTATTCTCTGATACCTTATCGTCATAATTCTACAGGCAAGAGATTGTTAACACTACATTGATGGACCACTGACTTGTAAACGAGAGGTTCACGAACGTGCTCGCGAATAGTGAGTGAACTTAAATCTCTGTTCGACTCCATGGTTCGTGTTTGGTTCACTGTTACACAGAGATCACATTTATATGGTAACCTTCTTCTCGTTCTTCATGGCTTGCACAGCTTTCAACTTACGTTCCCTTAGATCTTAAAAAATACAGTCAGCAACCAAAGCTACATACATATGTACGTATAATTAGTATATAAAAAATGGTTGTCTGTAAAGTCGGTTTACGGACGATAGTTTAACGTGACAACGTCATAAGAAAACATTGATGAAATGATTGCATACTTTTATGAATAAAATGGAATCATTTAATTAATTACAATTAATCAGAATTAATTACCTTTATTGCCGCAATTTTTGTTGTAATATAAACAATGAAAACCACATTAACATTTCACTTCACTTTATAAACAGTTGTAAACAGATCACGTGTAGGTACTGTAGGTGTATAAGTTGTGTGCTGCCGCTGTCTCTTTTCTACTCAGACGCATCGACCAATCGAGTGGAAGAGAGATAGATGCGGCACAATCCGAACGGTAGGCCGATCGTGCCTCTCTATCGCTTATCCGCACTCTCGCTCGCACGCTTGCCTTCGGCGTAACGCGACAAACGGGACAATGAGTCATGTTTTTTCGTGCGTGCAGCGGGCGTTCATCGATTTATAAGACGTTGTCACGTCAAAAATATTTTTAACTCAAAGAATTTCAAAGAGTTTTGAAGAAATTCGATGAATATTAAAATCGAAGTTTGTATTTCGTTTGACAGAACATATGACAGGCGTTACTCTCCTTTTTCTTGTGACTCAAGTGTATGTGCGTTTCACTGGATGACTCATTTTTACATTAAATTGTTTCGAATCAAATAAAAAAATGAGAGTATGCGTTGGTTTATCGTTAAATCAAAGAATTTCTTTTCCTTATTCTAATGCCACGATGTCTGCGACATAAAACAAGCGAATAATAAATTATTACCACTAGTAAATATCATATTAGTATATAGTGAGTCAATATACATATGTTTTGAATAGCCTAATCGTAAGATTTAATGCTCTTTCAAGATAAGAACCATTGGTTAACGAAACACACTTTAGGATCACTGATATAGCCTGAAGGTATAAGAGTTTTGGATGCACAATTGACCATCTCCATGTGAATTGATTTGTTGCAGGTATTTTATCTAATCTACGTGGCTGAATGGTGAGGCTTTTGCTTCCGTTCTCGACACAATGGATAAAATTTTCTTAACATTTTGAATACATACTTAATTTTTTAGCATATTTTTGACATCAAGAGCAGACATTATATAATTCTAGTTTAAAAATAGGATGTTATATATATTACAATGATCAAAAAGTTAGTTATTCTTGATAACTTCAATAAACTGTATTTTCTCTTTTAACCATTTTATCATTCTCAAAGAAAGTCTCTAGTTTTTGTACCATTGTTCATGATTATAGAAGCTTTTTCTTACCGTGTTATAATTAGAGTTATATGTACCCGACAAACTGATAAGCGAAATAATTTTTCACAGTATTTATTGTTATATTTTTTAAATAGCATCTTCCCATGAATACATATTGTTTACCAATCAAATATGTTTTTACAAGTTTGTCTCCTGATGAAACCAAATAATAATTTATTTTATTTACATTATTCTTCATTACCCGTTGACTTCTGGCGTCTTATATGTTACGAGTAGAGACTCCAATTACTCGACTTCTCAACTACTCGAGTATCGACTCGATACTATCGAGTAGTTTCAGATGTACCAAAATATACATTTTTAATTCGAATTTGTGTATATTTTATAAATGACAAATAATTAATGAAACTTATTGAATATTACTAATGTATTTATTTCCATTTATACAACATATATTTCAACAATAATAGAGAATTAAACGACACAAATTTTAATTTTTGTTTGATGTTTTTTTTATAATTCTCGCAGTAGAAAAAACTTCGACGATTATTACTAAAACAAGTATTACTAGAGTATTCTTCAAAATACTCGCGTATCGAGTGCTTGAAAAATGGACGAGTATACTCGAGTATCGAGTACTCGATACTCGAATTGGAGTCTCTAGCTACGAGGTGTGATTGCAGTGTGTTGGAAATTGATATTAAAAAATAGATAGAATTAACAGTGTTCAAAATATAATAGATGACATTTTTTGTATTAAAATAGGTTACATTATTTGGTCAGCTAACCTCCATGCGTATATTTTTCACAAACACGGATGAATTACTTTTTGAAATATTAATTAATTAGCTCGAGCCGTCGGGGAAGTGGCTAAAGATGTTTAAAGTATTTTTATTGTTGATATACATTTCAAATAACTACAGCATAACAAATATTTTTGAAAATTTTAAATACTCCATTGTCAAATAAGTTTTTACTGTACAAAGTAAATACCACCATTTCGCCGACATAATATTATAACAAATTGTGTTGTCGCGTTAATCATTTTTTCTTTGCGGTTGCTATATTTTTTTCTTGTGATATAGCAAGAGTCTTTTAGAATCATGTCTTCCGTTGGCAAGCCACAGCTTGGATACTGTTGGCAGGTTGTTTAGCAGTGAGTCAGGTATCTCGATGATCAAGAATACCCCCTTTCTCCTGACAGGGGAAGAGGCGTTTCCAAATATCGCAGCTATTTATAGGTCATTACTGTATAGCCCGAAAATTAAATGATGCCCACTTCCAGTATAAGAATTTAAATTACTAACCAAACCCATCTCAATATTATGTAACCATACTGTCATTTTTATAATAATTATTTCTCAAAAAATAATAATGTAAAATATTAGAACATTTTCGATTCGTATTTTATGTAGTAGCTTTACTCAATCACGTGATTATATGATACAGAGCTATGTAACTATGTGAGTTTAAAAAATCAAAACTTCAATGTGATATTAAGTGAAATGTATACATATTTTTCATATTCAAAAACACAACTCAAGATGTCAAGCGGAATAAATATTCAATATGTTTTTGGTTATCAAAATGAAAGGAAAGAAGAACAATATGACCAATAATAATCAATAATCGTTTTTAACGAATTATTTATCATTCTGACCATAAAAAAAAGTATGTAAATAACTCTCGTAGTTATGTATAATCACAACAATGTTTAAGTCGATTTTAAAAAGAAGTGGGAAAATGCCCATAGGCTTAAAGATGGCTACAAATATATCGGTTGTGATTGGTTTAATACCAGATAATTGAAAAGTGAATGAAACAAACAAATTACTATCGTAATTTTGAATATTCTACTGATCATCAAAAATAATGCTGTTCAGGATTTCAAATATCAATAACAAAATTATATTCTAAAGCATCTATCCACTACACGTTTTCAAATTATCAGGCTTAGACCAAACACCGCCGATATAATAAACACAAATAGCCTCGTCCCATACGATGTCATGATATTTGATGCGTTTATTCAAATATCTATTCTATCAATAAAAGTTTGGATTGTGATCACTAATTCCTAAGTAGTTGGTTACCCTACGTAGCAGACAGATACAGGTTCGTTGAGGGATCTAAGCGCCACGTCATTTGTGGGCTAAACGTTTACAAACACCGCAGGCAGAGAGGATATTTTTTGACTTTTTTTCCTTACCCAATATTAAATTATACCCCGGCAATGTGAATGTGGCAATCATCGAGAAATTAACGTGATGAACGGTCCACTGGATTTTTTGATGGCATAACAAGACACATGCATATGTTATTATTAAATACTTAATTTCTTTTTATTGCGTATTGGTTTGCTACTTTTATATCACGTAGAATGGTGTTAATAGGAATCGAACTCGTGGTGGTAAATAATTACAGTGTCAGAATTGAACTATAAAATCACAAAGCACACAACTTAATCCACAGAATTAACAGTACATCTACAGTCCCACTAAGCGGAAAGCCTTTATAAAATCAAAGCCCGATTAACTCTATATTATTTACTAATAAAGTCTCATATTGATAGAACATTTTGTGAGAAATAAATCAAATTTTAAATCTTTTCATCCGACGAAAATGGTAATTTAATAATTTTAATTGTTTAATGAAATATAAAACTACATCAAACTATCACTTGGAACTACATTTAAAGAATCTTATTCTATGTTAGCTTATACTTACCGCTACAGTTTTTAATATGGAAAGCAACGTAAACTGGCATCATAATAATAAATGAAGCGAAGTTGACAAAAACTGAATTCTGATTTAATTGCCATATCCAATATCAAACTATAACTGCGATTTCATCATAGTAACCTAGAAATAAATGCATTCTTTTCGGGCTAACTTCATCGTACAACCTACCCTCTTTATATTGGGTAATAAGAAGAAGGCAAGGTTAATCCTTTTAATATAAATCCGTAAATTAATGCCTTTTAATACAAATCCGTTAATCGATTGAAATCTCAATAAGTATTTGAATGTTTACGTGATGAAACACTTGTCTAGAATAACTCACAGTTTGATTCAAATGGTTCAAATTCAGTTTGCTTGTATATCAGTATCTGAAATAAATGACTTTGAAAAGTATTCCGCTTGACTTAGCCACATTTAATTCTCGGTAAGAACATTATTTGTCGAGTTACAATAACAAACAATGCGACGCTAATCTTTCTCAAACAGCATCAAAAATTCTTGCGAAAACGTCCACTTCTTTCTTTTCTGGTTCCACAATGCACACAATCTGCGGGTTTAATCTTAAAACCAATTAGAGCTTCGACACACCGCCTTTTCGAAGACAAATTCTGCAATGCTATAATGTTTTTAACCTTAAAATGACCAACAGATTGAATATCACTATTTATTTGTTATTTAACTAATGATTAGAAATACATTTGCCGTTATCCTTATTTCAAATATAAAATTATTATGATTTTAGACCGTATTTGTGCGTTGTAAATATCATTACATTGACTAAGAATATTTTTTCTAGATACGTTTTAGCATACCAATTCATAATCTGTGAAGAGTGCATTCTCCTTCTATATACCCGTGGCGTTTGGGCTAAACCTCATAATCGATGTTTGAAACACTGTTTCAGATGAAAAAATGCTCTTATAAATATTTGAAAAACTATTGAAACTAGTTATTATCGATAATTAGTTGAATAATGATTTATTTATATAATTTTGATTTTAGAATGGAATAGTTTTTAATACTTCTGTAATTTCAATGTTTAACAGTTATCAAATTATTCCCAAACAGTATCGATAAATATATTCATATGATTATTCATCGTATTCAGTTACGGTGGCCACAGGCATGTTTCCCCGAATTGACACTTCAATCATAGCTATCATTTATGAGCCGGGAGGGAATTTATCGTTCTCTTTTTTTAATTCAATCTATCTAGCATTCTTTAATACCATCAAGCCACCGATACCATTTCCGTCAGAGTTCCAGAATGCTCGCCAGAGTTTTTTTACCATGTCCGCTCCCAACGGGTAGAATATGGACTCCTCACGGAACTTATCTCGACATATGCTTTTTTCTATGATACCTGCTTACTACTCAGTTGTTCACCGCTCTTTCTTGAAGATAGTAAAAATTGAAAGGATACAACGACTAGGGCAAGATTAAAAGCTAATCACTCTTGCTACGCGCCGCTTTTGGGATCGATAGGGTGGGAAGGCATTTTTAACAACACAAACCCGTGCATTAAGACTGAATCGATTAATCGACTGAAAAAAGTCTACTCGTACAGAGGCTCGAACCCTTAAGGTCCGTCGCAGAAGCCAACGACGTTGACCATTGTACCACGGTCATTTATTTATGAAGTATAAATTAAATCAGTCGAATATTGCCGGTCGTTTTGGGGTTGACAGAAATAAGGTGCGTTTTTCAAGAGCATTTTACAAATTCCCCCCAAAAGGCGACTGTCTTAATTGTATTATTCGCTTTATTTGAATTCAGTAAACGATATTCATGTATTTCGCTTTGTCTTGTCGTGCGGCGGGACTTAATCCCTTTTAATCCTTCGCTTTGAGCGACAGTGGCAAGAAACGTTTAACTCCTCGTGCGGGATTCTTTTAATATAATTTAAGTATCTACCTATTGTATTGGGAGATTAAATTTGCAATAATTAGTGAAACGTTATTATTTAACCGTATTTATATTCTAAAGAAGTCATTTCGACGTATATTTTTACGAAAAGCATATTAAAAATAGTCGCTATCTATATCCTAAATATTAAATTGACTGAATTGTAATTTATTTGGTAGAACTCCATTATATCACGGTGAAAAATAGCAATGTTATACAAAAATTACAAAATTTATGGTTGATAGATATTTCAGCAATATTCAGTTAGGCGAAATAGCTTTCAATTTTATATCTTATAATTTTTGTAGATCTAAAATACATTGAGATATTAAAACCTAGCAAGCAATCTCATATTTATGTTATTTTTAAAATGATCTTTTCAGCGAAATACAATTTATTTTATTGTTTCAATGTTTATTTTTGCAAGAATAAATCGCTGTGTTTATACTTAAACTTAAATATGTTTCACTGTAATACTTTCGATGCGATAGCTTGTGGAAATTCATTTAAATCGAAACCCGTGTAGTTAATAGTCACACAATACGTGGGATAATCTAAGTAATTTTAAATTTAATATCTATCACTGTTTTAAGAATTCACACAAACAACTTGTAGCATATGGGCTCTTACTATAGCCATATCAAAAGTTATTCTAATAAGAGAGTTAGTACAAAAAGATAGGGCTGTTCGAGAATAATTACTATATAATTATACTGAATAGTATAGTGAATTTTAGACATCGAAGATATCCATGCTTACGAAAATACATCCATATATCGATAGTAGAATCAGTTTACTAAAAAATCAGAAAAGTTCTTGAGCACATGTACACCATAACCGAAAAGTACGAATTTGACTACTCAAAAAAATGTTACATAATTGTTTTTATATTTCATGAATTTTGAGTAAGTGCAAAATTTCCAATTGACTTGTAAAAAGTTACCCGACGCTCCGTCTTGAAGACAAGTGAATCAAAATATAGTTACTAGTTTTCCAATATAGACTGGAATTATTAATCTTTTATTTTCAACATTATTATTAGTACATAATATGTTCTTTTATAAACTTTAAAAACCCTTGATGATAACGATGATGAGTTGGCATAATTGTAGGTATATCAATAACAGTTGTTTTCACCCCCTTAAAACATTTAATAAAATTATACTTCATTAAATTATCCATCACCTGTTGAAAAGGTTCAAAATTATTTATAGCCGTTCGTTAAACGGTCGTAACTATCCGCAAAGCAGGTAAAATATTGTATCAGGTGTGTACTGCACTTGGATATCATAAAATTATTGTATTGTTTCAACTAAATACAAATACATACCTTATAACTTTCATAATTTTGTTGAACCACAGTTTTTTTATAATATATTTTGGTGTTTTCTATGACATCTGTTGGCGGACAAGTATATAACAATAAATCTTCGTTACCTATAACGAATTTTTACACAACAGACGAATTTAAAACTGCATATTATTGATGATTATATCAAAGAACCACAATTTTTGCGTACAATATATATGTAAGTGATGATAACATTGCTATGGTATTCTTTACGCGTAATTTTGATTCTAACGATTTTCACTGCCCTAATCCACATTCAACTGAAATATTTTATTTTCAAATCACTACAACTTATTCATGATTTTTGTTTTAAATGTGTTGTGTATTTTATTAACACACAACTTCACTGTCAATGTAAATAT